>JACYFF010031956.1:90675278-90747251 GCA_017589665.1 Selenicereus undatus | reverse complement strand
ATGTCAACATTACTGTAATATATATACGCATCATTAATAAATTGCAATACTCAACAAACTTCATGTAATCGGTAAACTTTATATTTTATCATATAGTCGATAAATCACATATAATTCGATAAACATATATAATCGATAAATTTCATATAGTCGAATATATAGTGAATAATCTTCATGTAATCGACAAACCTTGTATAATCAATAAGCTTCTTATAATCGGGAATTCTATATAATCGAGAAACTTCGTATAATCGATAAATCGCTAAACTCCATATAAATCGATAAATCACTAAACTTTATATAACTCGATAAATCACTAAATTTTATATAAATCGAAAATCACTAAATTTCATATAAATCGATAATCACTAAATTTCATATAAATCGATAATCACTAAATTTCATATAAATCAATAAACGTTATATAATCGAATAACCCTCATAATCTCATATAACCGATTATAATTCAATATAGTTTCAAGAAACTATATATCATCGAATAAATTTCATATAATCGATAAACTTTTGTTCAATACGATTAAGATATATATATTGGGCATCGTTCAGTTTACGCTACGGTTTCCTCAGTTTCCTTAAGTTACTATAATCAGTTCCAATTCAAGCTGAACGAACTATAATCGATAAAATTTCATCGAAATTAACAAAAAATAGGAGGAAGAGGAAACCCACCTCGAATCCAAGCTAAATGACCCGTTTTAGGGTTTGATTTGGGTTGGCTCGATGTGGATTCATTCCTTTGCTCCCCAATCTGCTAGCCACCGCTCCTCAGCCTACCACCGCCGGCGAACCATGGAGGAGCCACCGCGTCGACTGCCTGGACCTCTCCCGCAGTCTCTTTCTCCCTCTCTGACTCTCTTGCTGCGCGTGTGGTCTGGCCCGGGCTACGCGGTAGGGGGCGGCCAGGGGCGCAAGGCCGGTCACTGGCGAGCCTCACCTCGCCTCCCCATCGGTCGCCTTCTCGTGATTTTGTTTGTCGAGAGAAAAGAGCAGGGGCCTCCACCCCCTTCTTGCCTTTTATATATATATATATATATATATATTTCTTTTTCCTTTTTCCTTTGTTTTGGATAACTATCTCGTCACATCGTAATTAATACGAGCTTATCCACTTGTCACATCGTAATTAATACCCAACATTCGATTCAATAAATCACAGGACTAGTCCTAAGAGTAACCAGTCCAGGCATATTCAGGAATCTACTCAAAGTAGTGCCCGTTAATAACCCTTAATGACAGAAAAATAAGAATAATATTCTTCTCAATAAAAAAAAGTACTTTAAGCAGGCACATTAATATTATTTCTGTTTTATTTATAACTATATAAAATAGCAGAATTGGCTTAACGAAGGGGGATAAAAATCCCGGGTGTTACATGTATGAATCAGTGCAACTAATCTCATATTCATAAGTATCTCGAGCCAACCAATCAAGAAAATTACATGCTTCATTAACATCTTTAGCACAGAAATCCCAGTACTCTAAAAGAGCACGGGTCTCACAATTCACACCCTTATAGACTGTATTCAAAACTGTTTTGTGGGTCTTATGGAATCAACCTCTCTATGGGTAGGAATACTGGTAGAGGTAAAGTTGTCTACAACTGGATCTCCTCAGACCCCGTGAAAGCGGAACCCACACTGGGAGTTTGTTGTTGTTGTTGTTGTATAGACTGTATTCAAAAGTTTCCACTTTTCCAAATAAAAATCGCAATGAGCAAGAAAAGCATGTAATCTATCATAATATCTAGAAAACTATTCATGCTCATATTGAGAAAAGTGGGAAAATTACCGCAGTGATGTCTTCCATTCATCCGCGACGATTTCTCCGATTCGGCTGTAAGGATGCCGAGTCGGAAAGTGTTTGGTTAGGCTATAACGACCTCTCTGATTCAGCTATGACAATGCCATGTTAGAGAGTGTTCGATTCAACTATGGCGACATCTTCGATTTGGTAGCGGCGATTTCTCCAATTCTACCACAAAGAAGCCAAGTCGGAGAGTCGACCTTCATCCAATGACACGTGACAGATATGATGCCATTGAGCACACAAACAAAAGGAAAAAGGATCGACAATGTAAATCCACATCTCATCTGAACATCTAGGAAGACGTTCTATTAAGATGTGAAGGGCTAAACGATTGACATATTTGATGGCCCGTCTGATAGGAAGACGATATATAGCGCTGACCAAGTCAATGTGGAGTCATAGTTGACCATAAGGAAGATAGAACGAGGTTGGAAGGGTATAATAGTAATTTGACCTCTTGAATGGTGAAATTACCCTCCTACCCTTGAGGGCCAACCCCAAGGCTATAAATACCCCAACTTTTTCCTTTTTGTAGGGATTTCAAGCTCTCACTTTTTACTTTGTACTTGGAACAAACTTCATGCTCTCTCTTTCTCTCTGTCTCTGTCTCTCCTCTTTGTTCTCTATGTTTGCTTCATAAATTCTTCATAAGATTGACTTAAGCATTGGAGGGACCTTCCATGGGCAAAACATTCGAGGTCGACCTTCGTGCAGGTCATTGAAGGAGGACACATCAATGCGCACGATCAATTTGAGCATCAACCACACTTAAGTCTGGGATCCTGACCCTTTAGGTAAGTTTCCTTCGAAACACTTTCTTTTTCAATATAGAAAGCTCTATGCATTACATTGCAATGTATGACTCTAAGTTACCCTATATTTTATGGAAATAATTTTTACGGTATAACTTTTTTTAGAATGTATTCCCAATTACCTATTATTTTAGGTAAACTATTTGCAAGGGTCAATATTCTACAAAATAGTTATTTTTAGGAGTTTTTTCTTCAAATCTAACCCAAAACTTTTTGTATTTTCTACTTTTGGTCCGCATGTGGTTCAAAGTGCAAATACTCAAACTCTTGGGCTTTTTTAGAAAACTAAGCTTATGTTAACATTTAGGCTTCTTATAATGATTTTACTAGTGTTAGTTATCACAATTTACTACTTATATCATAAACATTATATTTTCCGTGATTAGAGGCCCAGCTTGCTTAAGAAAAGAATTAAAGTTTAATTAGAGAGTTTTGACAATTACCTAAACTTAGTCGGCGTTGGACCTTAGCGTTCCTCTAGCTTCCAATTTGCAGAGATTCTCAATCCCAACCACACCTTCCTTAGATCAGGCATAGCATAGATTCGTTTTATTTCCTATAGCAGGCTGCAGTCACTAATCAAGTTTTTTTACATATTTTTAAGGATAGTGAGACTTTAATAAGGAAACCATAATATTTAAGGCATAAGGTTCGATTGAATAATGTTCCCTACTGAAAAATTTCTTTTATTGAAAGCTTGAAAGTGCCAATATTACAATCGAAAGATTAAAGATGGACTTAAGCTACTAAGATCATTAGAGATGCTTTTTCATAGAGAAATGGAGAATTCCGACTTTTCTTTTGCCAAAGTATACTCAAATGACCACATCCCTTCTCAGTACTCAGTATCTTCTTTTATAGAAGAGATGGACTACATTGGATGCCCTAATGACTACAGTATATACACTAGTATTTCACATGGGTACAACTACATTCACATGGCTACAATAAACTACATCATTTTATAGACTTCACACTTGACAAAATAGTACAATAATGGTGCAATAACTTTTTAAAGCTTTTGATGCTAACAAGACTAGTCATCCATATTGAGATTCTACATGCCTTCATCTCCAATAGTGTCTTTCAATCCATCATTATTCAGATAATTATCAAAATCCTCATTAAGTTGAAGATGCTCTGGATCCTATTTTTTGAATAGTTCATGAAGATATCTTTTTTCTTTTTATGATAAGAATTTTCCAACTCCAACATAGAAAAGACATCTTCTGAAAAGCTTATTCTACTTTAATATATTTGTTGAACTCATTATGAAAGATGAAGGTAGTGTTCTTGCAATGCGTTAGGGTTCTTCCTTGTTCAATTAATGCCAACATTTGATGATAAATATTATAAAAGTCAATGGATCTTGCTAAAGCAGGATCACGAACTAATTCTTGTCATTCTGAAAACCACTCTTGTTATTGATTATTGTATTAGGATCGTCTAAATCAACTAATTGATAATGGGCTGACTTGACTTTACATTTTCATACTCAATTACTGCGCAATGTACTTCGACATATGTTGAAACTTAGTCAGTCTTAAGAAGAATAAGAACTTTGGATTTACGATTTCTATGAGGTAAACTACCATTCCATAATCTCAGGCTTTCATGATGGGGTCATCTGGAGAGATTCAGTTTGCTCAGAGACTAACACCACCAACTCCAGATTTATTAGGAAAGAAGATCATAGTGCTCCATGACTCTCAAATATCATAAGAATAATTATGATAATAGTTGATGCAGACTGCATACCATTCGTTGAACTATTTTTGTTGAACATGAGAACTTATTTTTTCTTGAATGTAATAAGGACACCTTAGGTAATTCATTTGTAGCTCTAAAAGTCTGAATCTTTGTACTATTAGATACATAGAAGACAAAAAACTAAAATGTGATCTATTTTTGCATAGAATTCCAAAATATCCATAAAGAATGTACTAGAAGGAGAAACCCGTTCTAACAGTAATGACATTTTATTTTGGATTTCCTCCTTTTCCGATGGGAGTTCTGCTCTAATGATCACATATAGTGACCTCTCAAATTAAACTATCTGCTAGAGAATTCTTTGATCGCTGTATATGTTCAATAGAGAAGGAAAGGTGATCAAACTATGATTGATAACGTAGGAGTCGCCCTTGTGCCTACATATTTGATAAATTCTTTTTCACAAAACCAAGTATTCTTTTGCAATCACTACGAATCGGAAAAGGTTTTGGTGTAAAAAGATTAAGAATGTTTCAATTCCCTTTATGAATGCAAGAATTTCTTTTTCCATCATGGGGTAGTTGCGTCCTGCTTTGTTAAAACTTCCATTTCAATATTTGTTGAGTTTTTCTGATTCTTTGATTTTAAGTACTGCACTTCAGTGCTCGTTGTTGGAATCTGTCTTAAGAATTAAATCATCTCCTTAATTAGGCAAATTAAGAACATGAGGATTTTTACACATCTTTTTGAAGTTTTGAACAATTTTTGAATCACTAGTGGTTTATGACCAACTTGCTTCTTTCTTGAGTTTCTACTGTAATGGTTTTCTTAATTTAGCTAGATCTTTAATGAAATCTGAAGCATAGGTAAGGCATCCAAGGAGCCTTTCTAATTGCTTCCTATCTTCAGTCTTTTCTGAGAAATTTTTTATTTTTTTTCTAGAATATGCTTTTGTAAGATAATTTTTCTAACTTTTATCTGTAGACGTAGAAACCTGATTTCTTATTCATCATAAATGCACTTGTTCTAATAATTCCATGATTGGTGCATCTTGGGGTAATAGCTAGGACATCATCTTTGTGTTGTTCTATGGTCTTAAAAAAGGCAAAGATATCATCAATGTAAACTAAACAACAGTGATTAAGATCTTTGAAGATATTATCCATTATCCTTTAGAATATTTGATGTACATTCTTTAGATCAAATAACATCACTATCCATTCATAATGTTCTTGAGGGGCACTAAATGTAGATAAAGGAATGTTTTCCTCATCCATTTTATCTACCAATATCCGCTTTTGCAATTCATTTTTGAGAACTAAGAGGCCCCTTGAATTCTATTGAAAAGGACTGTTTTGTTTGGAATATCATAACTACAAAAGACAGTATTATCATTAAGCTTTTTGTAATTAATTGTCATTCTAACTTTTCCCCTTTTTTCTTCAGCATGATTTCTTACCATGAAGGGGGGATTAGTGTGAGGACTCTTGCTATATCTTATTAATCCTTCATCCAGAAGTTACCTGATTTGTTTATCAAATTCTTGAATATGTTGCTGTGTGTACACCATTTGTTTGACTTGAATAATAGTATTGAGATTTAATAAAGTACTATTTGCAAATATCTTATCTTTATCCCTAAAATTTTAGAGGATTATCAGAGTGGAGTTCTTTGCATAACTATTCTTGTTGTTCAGCAATTTGCTCTTTAATAGATAACTTATGTAGTGAGATTGTTAATGCTATCTCACACTGTGCAACATTATTTTCTCAATACGTTGGTTGCGTTTGAACTCAATTTTCTAATTAGTGTAAGCTTTATTTAACTTACCAATAGGGACTGAGTGATCGTTTATTGTGAATACTATCTTCTTTATGGTCTGTGTGTATGGAGAATATAGTCTTTGAAAGTTATTTCCATAATCATATCATGGACGGGTCGATCAGTAGCTCATAAGACTAGTATAATGCATTGGACTCCTCATATTTTTTTTATTGATAATCCTTCTATAGCCTCCTTGTGGCTCATTATGCTATTGTCTGTTATTCTTACTTGCAAAGAATTCTTGGCTTTTTTCTACATAAATTTTGGAAATAAAGATCTTTTGCAAAGCAGATAGAACAACCACTATCTATGTGGGCAGACAACTCATGTTTATTATATCTTTCTAAACATCCACTTATTAGGATATAAATGCTATTCGAATTTGTGATGGTGACTTCATAGCATATCTCCATTGTCATATTTTTGACTAATTCATTCTCATAGATTGGCTCACTAACAGTTCTTGTTTTGTACCCAAGAATTTTCTATCTAGACCTATATTTCGGTCTATACTATGTCTTACAATTTCAAAACTCATTCTACTCATTTCACTAGTCATGCTAATTGTATCATCATCTTTAAGCTCTTCTTTAGCTGATAAAGATCCTTCTCCCCATGCTGATCTTGTACTCATGCTTCTTAATAATTGGGGTTTAATGGTAATGTTATCATTTTTATCAATTTTTGTCACGTTCTTCTCATTGATTTTTGTGGGATTGGCAAAGTTAGATATCCATGACCTATCAACTTTTATCTCCTATGGGTTGGACTTTATCCTTTGTATTTTTTGCATTGGAGTAGGACTCTCAAATTTTTCTGCCTCTATCATTGTTATTTTAGTATTTGGTTCTATGGTATTATCTAATTTATAGATTATTTTCCAAAATATCCTCAGTGGTAACCTCCTCTTTTCATATCCATCTCAACTATTTTTATATTAAGAGATAGAAATTTTTTAGCAAATTCATCTTTTAGACTTACATAATATCCAGATCGATAATTGAATCCTATTGATTCATTACATAAATTAGTCTTAATCCCTATGATAATTTGGTTATTAAATTTGGTATGCCTAATATTAGCAAGGCATAAAGATCAATATCTTCTCCATAATATTATAATGGAGTAATTTGAATTTGGGCACTTCGAACATGGATATACTTGTACTTTCTATCTTTGTAATACTTAAGGATATTTTCCCAGTTAATGAGATTACCTTCTCTTACACCATACGCACCGTCTTTTATTTCAAAATCTTCTTCCCTCATTTCGCTTGTGTATTTGCTCTTTAATTGAAAGATGAAGTTTTTATAGATCATGACTTTCTGAATTATAGGAAGACCCGATCTCCTTTGACATCTTCATTCCCATTATCTATAATAAATTCTTCTCCTTGAAGACCACTGAGATTTATTGAATTACTTTTATAACTAGTTTCTTCATAATCACTTTCTTCATATTATCTTCTTATACATTCTCAACAATTCCCTTGTTTTTTTTTCCAGGGAAGATCTAGTGTTATTTCCTTGCTAAGCTCAAAATAATCTAGACTCCCAAAGTTTCAATAAGCTTGTTATTCTTCATATTTTGCATTCGTTTGCATAATGATCAATTTCTCCACATGCCCAACAGTTACAGTTGGGTTTTTTTTTTCGGCAGGACAATAAGCGACTTTTCTAAAAGAATCTTCATTTTTAGAGCTTGATTTGTTATAAAATTTTTCTTTTTTGCTTGTTAAAGCTCCTTTTCTTATAAATTTCCTTTTTCTTCTCCTTTCAGGTTCCTTTCCCCATTAGTAAGGAGAATCCCAACAAGCTAGAAACTTTTTCTTCATTTTTTTTGCTTTTGGAGATCAAGACATTGATCATTGACTCATTGACCTATTTTTTTAAATAGGAGAGTCTTGTACCAAGAGTATCAACGACATCTGCTTTCTCAAATCATGCAATGTATTTTTCATTGATTATAGCATTGATCGAATATGGTAATTTGTTATAAAACATACCAAGGTCCGCTTCATTATGACCAAGTTTGTAATAATAATTATAATATTGACTAAATTCAGCAATATAATTATCCGTATATCTCATATCCAAAGCTCTATATTATTAATCTTTCTTTGTCGTTCTCTAGTTTTTTCTTCAGAATTAAGTTTAGCTCCGATAAATCCAGTTTCGATTTTCTTACATAAATTTTCAAACATTGCAGTTGGTGTTTCCGTCATTCTTAATGCATTTTTACCATCTTCATTTAATGAATCATACTAGGCATTAGATAATACATCTTGTTTATCAGCTATTGCGTCCATGATTTTGTTTAGTTCTTCCAAATTTTGTTCTTTATCAAACATATTTTGTAATATTTCAAGATTATACTGCTTATATTCCATCGTCTTCTTCTTTCTTTGCCTTTTCAGGCGATTTTTCAATCGATTTTTCTCATACTTCTTTTTGAATTTTTATGTCATGCAAAGGAAATGCATTTTTGCTTTCTGGGTTATAAAAAGGATATTCATATTGAAATGAAGTACTAATACTAAAAGTAGATTTTTCACTATGTCTAATTTTGTTAACTAAATAGAGATGAATTATAGACAATTGTTTCTTAATCTTTTTAACTTCAGTTTTAATTTTAACTAATTCGACTTTTAATTCTAAAACTATGTTAGTGAATTGAGGTGCTATTGAAGTAGTTCCTTCTGCTGAGTTATGTGAAAATTAGGAACCAGGCAAGTAGATGATGATTCAAGTATTTAACACAATTAATTAGCTTAATTAATTATTAATTACCTTAATTATCTAAATTATTTATGGTCACGTGGCTCTGATACCAATTGAAAGAGGGTCTCAAGTAGTACTTATGAGAAAAATTACACATATACAAAATTAAAATTTTTGAAAGTAAGTTTTTAAGGATTGAGGATAAAAATACAAATATGAAAAGTTTAGGACAAAATATGAAAATAAAAGCAGTAAACTGTCCCCTTAAAATAGTTTCCTTAGAATATTGAACCTTTTAAATGTATCCTAATAACATTCATTGCTACTATAAATTTAATATTTTCTAAAAAAACAATCTTTTTGAGATAAAATTACCATTCCATTTATGATAAATAGTTTCCATTCGAACCATCATGCCTAGATGATATATCTTTCTTTTTTAACTTGAATTTGTTGAATTCTTTCAAACCCCTATTTAGAAAGGATATGCACTGTATTTCGGGTTAAAATGATAAAGGCGCATTTGCATCGAATTGGGTGAGCACAATAGTTAGTGGGCCCCTAAAATCTTTTGATCAAATGTATGCCACCTACAACATACCCAACACTTTCTCCTTGTCTTACTAAAACCTTTCTCTTAGATACTTTCTTACTATGCTCACCCTCTCCATTTTCTTTCTAGGTAACTTGAGCATCGGAGGTTTATTCTTTAGGTGTAATTTGGGGGTTTGAGGGCTATATATGCAGATGTTAAAGTTATTATAATATCCTTCGATAAACCTGGGTGCTTTCCTTGAATTTCTTGTACATTTAGTTTCTTCTCGCTAACAAAGCTAAAGCATCTAGACATGAAATACTTTAAGTCTTAATCACCAAGGTAATGATCTTATTGGCTTCATATATGTATCTAAGGGGGAAAAGTAGGGGTGAGCAGTTCCACATACTTGCCTCCAAGATCAGGAACCAGACATAATCAGCCAACCATGTCCCTCTTTTTTGGCAATAGAATCAGAACGCAAGTTGCGGTTTCACAATGTTAGGTCTATAATCGTAACCACTAGTTTTGGTTTCGAGAACCCTCGCCAACTATACACTTTTTGAATTTTTTGTATTTAGTGTTTATATATTGTAAAAAGAAAAACCAATCACAACACATCATTATTCATTTCGAGGCCCACAAACTATAAAGTCTTGTTTTGTAGCTAATACCTGATAATTAAAGGTAACAAATTACATTCATTGAATTAATATGTTGCGAAGCAAGCTACTTTTGCGCATTTATTAGACAAAAGCAAAAATGGTAAATTGAGGTGGCAAGTTATAGATTTTGGCCTAAAACAAGTATAACAAACATACATTTCAATGGAAGAGAAAATGCTTATTAGGTTTTTTTTTTGTTTAGATTTCACAGAAGATTGGCTTGGGACATTTTATCATATAAAAAATTAATAAAAGAATTAGACCTATATCTTAAGCTATTACTTTTTTTTTTCATAACCGGTTCTCAGTTTCCAGTTTTAGGTTTCATTTTAGGAACTAAAACCGTTTGACCAATTTCAGTTTTGAAACCAGGCCCATTTGACCGACTATGGTTCAATCTCTGGGTATCCATCATACATGCTCACCCCTAGGAAAAAGGAGGAAAAGTTTGGATGTTTAAGAATTTTTGCTCATGAATTGATAATGAATTTCTAGATGTAATTGTTAATTATAATCTCATAAGTGTTTAAGAACTTTTTAGGTTATAGAAAGCGCAAAAATTAATAGTGGTCGATTCAAACTCATATATTTGATATTGACTTTTACAAATTTTACTAATTTTGTATGATTTGAATATACAACATAAGAGTGATAGACATTTGAGGAGATTAGTTTACAACATATATAGCGCAGACAGTCATAGTTATTTGATTTGTCCCCAAATATCAACGCCTTGTATGGCATATATGTCAAGCTACTAATCTTTGTGTTAGCAAATGTATCATAGGCTATTGTTGGAGAATATTCTTACTTATACCAAAATTGATAATAATAAAAAATACTTCGTTAATGTAAAAGAATTTAAAAAAAAATGGGGAGAAAAGGAGAAAATTAAATAAAGCTTTTCAAGACTATAATGTGTAGAAAATTAGGAAGATGAGAGTTTGATTTTAGATAAAAAGATACAAAAACTGATGAAGTTTTATTGAATTTTGATTGTGGTCATTCTTGACTTATATGTTTTACGGATTCTTCATTAATTTCAACATTTGGGAAGGGATGTTGATGAGGCATTCCACTAAGGGTCCTATTTACCAAAGGGAATAAAGACGGGACTAGAAACAAGAATGGAAAACTTCTTTACCTCTCCTTAAATTTTAACATTTACCTCATTGTTGGAGAGTGAAACAAATCATATTAAACCATCTTTGGTAACTCTTTAGAAAGACAAATTGGTCATGATTTGGTTGTTGATACTAAATTGTGGCATATGGTTATAACGACAAGTAATATTTTCTTATAGATTGAATTGAAATGATAGCTGGAGAAAAAATATGCTTTAGAGAACAATTAGTTAGGACTTGATTGATTTCACTTTTTATTTATTTTTTTATTTTACAATGGTATGTGACCCACCCCTCTTGGACCCTATTAAGGATTATCCAAGAGGAGTTGTATTGGATTGGGGAGGAGACATTAAAATGATAGCAAAAGACCTATTAAGATAGAAACACTTCATGCATTTTCAAGAGAAATGATTCCTCCCCTGTTTGAATTTAAACTTTCCAAATGAAAATGGTCACTTGTGGGTCGTGGCACTTCAATTAAAGCTCATTGCCTCATGGGCATGATCAACTTCACTTTGTTGGACTCACATTCTACCAATTTTAGTACTCCTTCCCCAAATAAAAGGAAAAATATTTATCTTTCTTTTTTAATATAGAAAACTCTGTGCATTATATTGTTAGATAATATTTATCGCTAACTATAAATATAATATTTGCTCAAAAAGAATCTTTTTGAGATAAAGTTACAATTCCATTTATGACGAATAGTTACTGTTTAAACCATCATGCCTATAGGATATATCTGGGTCCTTTTAACTTGAATTTGTTGAAATTAAAGCGTCTAATTTACATTGATGATACCTCCAGCTTTATAAGTGAAGGTTAATGGCATTGAAATTAATTAGGTTAGCTCGAGAAAAAAAAAAAGGAAACGGTAAACTAAATATCGGCTTTGAGCTTTTTTTTGTGCTATTGAGGGGCCAAGGCCCCTGGAAGAAATTAAGTTAGGGCCTAGCCATTCGAGGCCAAGCCACGCCCAAAAAGTCCTCTAACAATATCTTTGCTAACGCGGGGGGAGGGGAAGAAATGACAACCCTCTTACTAGACCTGGACACTCCCTGGTTCGCGAGCCAATCTGCAGCACGGTTTACCTCCCTGTAGCAATGCTGGACTCTGATCGACCAACCTTCAAGCTTCATCAGCTTTTTACACTCCAGGATAAGATAGAGATATGGATGGGAGCTAGGCACTTCCTACTTTAACCAGCCTACCACAAGGTTAGAGTCAACCATGACTTGTAGACCTCTCATTCCTACAGTTTGGGCTAGTCTCAGCCCGCAAAGAATCACCAGTAGTTATGCTTTTGGTGATGAACAATAGCCATAGTTCTCCATGAAAGTACTCAGCATAGTACCCATATGGTCTCTAAGAATTCCACCTCCACCCGCTTGACCTAAGTTCCCTTTGGACGCCTCATTTGTGTTCAGAAGTAGCCAGTCATCCCTGGGTGGTTCCCATTTGATAAGCTTCTCAACCTTGAGATGCTATGGAGCCCCAAACACCAGTTCATCCAATCGAAGGGCTTTGCTATTCTCCTCAAACTGATTTAGTAAGAACACAGTAGAGTTAGTAGGAATCATGCTTTCATTATGAAATACCCGAGCATTCCGCCAACGCCATAACCAGGAAGAAGTGATTGCAAACCTCATAGGCCAGTTTGGCGTCGTGGACGACGAGGAGGCGTCTACCATTAGATTTGCAGCAACCCAATCCTGAAGCGGTAGTAGCCAATTGTTCTTCATGGTACCAAGTATCCCCAACTTGTTCCATACTAATCTTGCTGATGGGCAATCCCTAAGAATATGCACCAAGTCTTCCTCTAACGCTCCGCAAATTTTGCAACTTGGATTGCTCGCAATATGTCTCATGACCCGATTCACATTTATCATAACTTTGTCATGCAATGTCAGCCATATAAACATTCTAACTCTTTGTGACATGGGTAGTTTCCATACAATGTCCCATTTCGGTCTTTGAGGTGTATCCTACTCATTCTTGATAATTCTCAAGGCTGATTTCACAGGAAAACCTCCATGTGGGGTCCTATTCCAGCATAACTTGTCTTCATTACCATCTCCTAGTACAAGCAAGTGGGTCTCAATGATCTTCGGCACCTTTGCCGATAAATACTCGGCAAAACTATCCCACCTCCATCCAAGATCATGATCCCACATCTCCTCTACGGTAACGTCCTAGAGATGCAACGGTATCTCCTTGGTAGCATAGGCAACAAGGGGTGTAGGCAGAGCCTAATTATAGTCCCAGAAAAGGGTTTTCTTCCATTCCCAAGACTTATGCCTGCACCCTTTTTAATATTCGCAACATTAGCAATAATCCCTTACCATACATTGGATGCCCTAGGCTTGTTAAGGAACATCTCTAAGTCACACCTACCATTGTAGTATTTATGCCTAAGCGCCCTCGACCAGAGCGAGTTTGGCTCTAAAAGTAATCTCCAACCAAGCTTTGTAAGGAGTGTTGCATTAGCTTGCCTCACGGACTTAATCCCTAGCCCACCATTAGCTTTGTCGTTCTGGAGCGTGTCCCAGTTCACGAGATGTATGCGGGTATTCTGAACATCTCCACCCCGAATAAATTTATGGGTCTTCCTATCTAGTTCAGCACATACCGATCATGGAATTTTAGCGGTTTGCATCGAGTAAAGAGGTAACATAGTAAGTACCGATTTCGTCAAAGTTACCCTACCTGCTAATGAAAGGCACCTGGACTTCCATCCAGTTAGGCGTTTATCGAACTTCTCAACTATATGCTGGAAAGTGGTGTGAGTAACGCGCCCGTTGATGGTCGGCATCCCCAAATCCTGTGTCCTTTGAATCTGAGGCTCCTGCCTGATAAGGTTCATATTGTCCTTAGAAATGGTAGGAGAGAATTGAATTCTAGACTTGAGGTACGATACTTTTTGACCCGAGGCACGAAAAAAAAGTGTCTAAGCACTTTTTGATCACCCTTGCTTGTTGCACTGAAGCTTCCATGAACAGTACAATATCATCCGCAAAAAAGACATTAGACAGCACATGCCCATGACGTGAACATTTAATTGGCTTCCAATCCCCTCTGTCAACCGCCTGCTCGATAATTTGAGCCAACCTCTCCATACACATCACAAATAAATAAGGTGACAATGGATCACCTTGACATGTTCCACGAGAAGGCTTAAATGTCTCACCAGGGCTTCCGTTCCAAAGGATTTGTAGCTCCCCCGAGTCAACATAATGCATAATAACCTCCATAAGTCTTAGTGGAATTCTCATATCTGTGAGAGTATTTCTAATGAAAGCCCATTGAAGGCGATCATATGCCTTTTCAAGATCTATTTTAATTGTCATATGACCCATATTACCCTGTTTCTTTCTCATTGTATGAAGAACTTCTTGCACTATGAAAATATTGTCCGTGATTTGTGGCTTTGGGAAAAAAGCTCCTTGGGTTGGCGAGATGAGCTTAGGCAAAATAGGCTTCAACCTCTGGATAATCGCCTTCATAACACATTTGTAGATCACATTGCACAACCTGATAGGGTGAAACTGAGTAACAAGGTAAGGGTGATCAGTTTTAGGTATCAAAACTATGTGTGTGTCATTCATACCAGCTGACATTTCTTTTCCTCCTAATACTTCTAAAACCGCCGAGACGAAGTTAGGAGCTTTGTTATCCTAGTTCTTCTGGGGAAAAAACGGCGTGGAACCCATCAAGCCCTGCAGCCTTAAGCGGTTTCATTAAGTCAAGAACTTCCTTGACCTCACAAAAAGTAAAGGGTCGGTTAAGTTTCTGCTAGTCAGCCTCAAGTAAAGGAAGAAATCGGTCTGCTGGGCAAAGCACTCCATCAAGCGGCTGGGCTTCCTCAGTATAAAGTCCCTTCAAGAAGACAGTCACAAGCTCTTTGAGTTCAGGTTCATTGGTGACCCATTCACCTTCATTAGTTTGTAATGCTTCAATTTGATTGCCCTTTCTTCTAATAATCGTGGAAGTATGGAAATAGCTAGTATTTTTATCGCCATCTTGAATCGCCTCCTGTCTCAATTTTGGTGCCAAAGGCTTTCTTCCTGAATGAGCACCTCATCAAGTTCACTTCTAATTTCCGCTTCAAGCTTGAAAAGATGTCTATTAGAGCTAGTCAACAACCTGTTTTGTACTCCCTCCAACTGAATTCATAGGAGTCTCTTTCTCCGAAATATATTACCAAAGACCTCTTAGTTCCAGGCCCAAAGCTTAACTGTAAATTCTTTCAGAAATGGCACAGTGGGACTTTGCTGTTTCCAGTTTGATACCATAAAGTCTTTAAAATTTTCGTGAGACATCCAGCTTGCTAAAAAGCATAATGGTTTATTACCTTGGTTGGCAGTGACTCTGAGAGTGTTACTCAAAAGTGGGCAATGGTCTGAGTGTATGGCAAGAAGGTGCTTAACAGATGCTTTCGAAAATCATACTCTCCAGTTTGCATTACAGAGTGCACGGCCAAGCCTCGCACCTTGCCTTGTCTGTGCTGTGGTACCTCGCATCCAAGTGAATTTGGGCCCTGAAAATCCAACATCAATAAGTGCATTGTTGGCAATCCAATGCTTGAATCTATTACATCGTCTTTGCATGTCCGAGCTACCACCATGCCTTTCCTCAAGTGAAACTGTGTCATTGAAATCCCCCACCAGGAGCCAACGGTTGTCCATATTGGCAGCCAATGTAGTTAGTTCTTCCCACAGTAGTCGCCTCTGGGATAAATCAGGGCTAGCATAGACAGCGGAGAAAAGCCAAGACGTTCCCCCACCTCGCTTAATTGCTACCATTATATGTTGAGAATTTGACTTAATGAGGGAAACATTAACTTCATTATCCCTCCAAAACATCCAAATTCCAACATTGTATCCATTTGCCTCTTCAATCATAAGGGCTTAATAGCCAATGAAGTTGGCTATTCGTTGTGCACATTCACCATCCTTGTGGGTTTTGAGGAGAACCACAATGCAGGGTCTATTGATTCTCAAAATCTCTTTTAATCCAATATGAAATTCTCGTTTCCTGGCGCGTTGTACATTCCAGACAAGGCAACTTAATGGAGGTTCCTTAGGGAAAAAGAAAGGGATTTGGTCATCCATTAACAGAAAAGTCATAAGGTATAACAAGAACTAAGCATCCCATAACGCTTCACTGGTCAGCTCCTCTACTTTGTTGAGGCATTGAGAGGCCACCTTTTGCTTCACCCATGGCAGTATCCGCCATGCAATCCTGTTGATTAGGATTGTCACCACTCCTCGGATCGGTTACCTCCTAGGTGCCTCCATCGTGCGCGTCATATAAGGTGGGGCCATATGCGTTACTGCCATTTTCCAATGAATTGAGCGAGGAGATAGAAGAGAGATGAACCCCCTCAATCCCTCCTCGGTATATTGGTAGTGGCACCCTCTCCAACAAGGACTTCTTATTCTACTGCGTGGCTTGTGGTACCGGTACGATCACCTTCCTCAGATTGTCTCTTCTCACGGGGAGTGCCTTAAATTGATTCTTGGACTGGGCTGACCCTTGCATCATAGGAGACTCCCGGCCCATTAGAAGTCCCCCAAGTCCACGTGATCCATTAACCCCCTGAAGACTCTTCTTCGGATCTTTGGTTTGACTTTGACCTCTTTTATCCATTGCAACTCCAATAGTATTGGCCTTACTTGTTGACCAAGCGGTCAATGGCGTTTCAGGTACGTTACTTGGGGAGTACATCCTATCTTCTTCATTGGCATTGGGAGTAGGTTCTATTGACGAGGCTTCATTTTCAAAGTTAGTAACACCTTCCTCGGAGCTTTGTTCCACTTGGGCCATTGGTAGTGGATATTGGGGTATCTCCACATCATTCACATCATCCATGTGTACTTCTCCATCCAAATTTTGAAGAAGCGTGAATCGTGAGCCATCATTGTTTTGGTCAATTAGTTGCTCCTTCTGAGGACGTTCTGCATTCCCTCTTGAATAACCTGCAGCCAAGGGTACCGTCCTGTCTCCCCTTATTTTTGTTGATGATTTGGGCTTTCGCTTTGGCTTTCGTACCAACATCTAAGAGCCAAAGGTCACCTCCTCTAAATGCTTCTGTGAGTCTGAGAGAGGGTTCTCTTCCCTTTCCATGGCTTCAGTGTTCCCTCTTGTATCGTGAATGTTCTGTTCTCTAATTCCATGGTTAGCTACCTGGAATAAGTCACATTCTACCTCTCTGTGCCCACTCTTCCCACACTTGAAGCAAATAAGTTTCAATCCTTCATATTGGAACCCCCATGTTTTTCCCTTCAGTCGAAATTTGGATAACAAGGGCTTGGTAAGGTCAAGCTCAACACTAAACCTCATAAATTGTCCTCTCTTCACGCAGGCAGTCGTGTTATCCACCCTAACGATCCTACCAATATTGTCACCAATTTTCTTCAAAAATGCAATGTCAAAATACTCCACTGGTAACCTAGGTATTCTGACCCACGTAATAAGAAAACGTATTGGGTCTGCATCCAGAACAAAGTTTGGCACCCACTCCCTTATCATCAAGTACCTATCATTGATCAACCATGGACCCTCCCTTAGCACAAACTCATAGTCCTCTACTTGAGTGAATCTAGCAATAAAGTAGCCTTGTCCAATATCAATGAGAGATAGATCTCCTTTTAATGTCCATTTCTTCTGAAGGCGCTTCAGAAGCTGCATATAGCCAATGCTGCCATCAAACACCCTTAGGATTAAGGCTTGCCTCCAAGGTCCTCAGAGTCTCTTCTTTTTTGCTTTAAAAAGTAGTATGGTCAGGCAAAGAGGGTCGTCCTCCACCCCCTCAGGAATTTGGTCGTCATCCTAGTCGTAATCGTCCCTTTCCCTTCTGTAAGCGAATAACGGGTTAGCGTTAAACGAAAAGGTTTCACATTGTGGTATGCCCTGTAACCTGTCCCTATAGGAGTAAGTTCCATTGGCAGCGTTGAAGCCTTCGTTCTGGGCTCTAGCCGAATACAACCCAGAATTAGGATTTGCTGCATCTTCGTGCTCTCCTTTTGTATTCAAGACAGGGTTATCTTGGTTTCCGGCCATTAGAAAATCTCTTAGACTCATGGTGGAAGTTGGATTCAGCGGTTTCTTTTGCTTGAATTTCCTCTTAGATCAGAAAAATTGATCAATCTCCTCTGGCACCTCTGTCAGTGGTAAGTTTTCATCCATGGTGTTTCACTTTCAGTATTTTTTTAATTGGTTTCAGTTTCTCTACAAAGAAATATATATCTTCTTTCATCTAAGGCATTCTTCACCGGCTTTGAGCTTTTTGTGTATAAGGAGAATGAAATAAGTCATGGTTGTTGTACATTTTTTCCACTTGTTTCCTTTAGATCATTGGTCTTTACTTGGTCGAGGTTGATTAATGAAGTATGATATCATAAGGCACAGAGCTATTGACCGGAGACGTAATGGTCACCTTATTACAACATAATGAACATTGGTTTTGAGGTTACAAGAAGATTAATTCAATGATTAATTCTCTAATTCAGTATATGATGTGTGCTATTATAAAAGAGGGAAAACTTATCAAGAAGTAATATAGCCATGATAAGAAGCGTTTCTCATACAACTCAATCTCTCTGCCTTTTATCCATTGCAACCTAGCCACCTACGAGGTTCGGGTTTGGAGCGTGATATCATACGGTGACTCTAGTAGCCACCATAAACCCGGTTCAACTAATCAAGGGCAAACACCGAGCAACAAGATCCTGTGCTTCCGCGTCAAGGTATGTCCTCATTTTCCACAAGTGGTATTAGAGCTTAGTTGCTCAGTATTGACCCTAATTCAATCAGTCCTGAAATATGCGATTAGTTCATTTAATTTTGTGATTTATGCTAAATAAGATTTTCAAAAGCATGCATTAGGCTAAGTATGCTGCTTGAATTCAATCATGCTTATTATGGAGATATTTCCTTTTTTTTTCACAATTATGCTATTTAATTTATAAAAAGCTTGATTCTGTACGCAACAATGGATCTTAAAAGCATAATTGTATACATTACTAAGTGTAATTATGCTAAATTAAACTAGTTAAAAGCATGTTTTGGTGTGCTAAGCGTATTTCAACTGAGATTCAGAAATCCCCAAAATCATTTCAAAAGCCCTAACCCTAAAAACCCTCGACCTCAGGCCCGCTGCCTCAGTGCTTGAAACAAAAAAAAAAAAAAAAAAAACCAAAAGTTTGCCAAGTTTTCTCCTTTTTCCCAAAACCCTGTCATCAGAACTACCACATTGTGGCACCGGCAGCGACAATCCGGCCAGGCCTCGATGGCCTAACTCACCCGAAAAGATTTAAAATTTAAAAAAAAACTGTTTATTTTCGAAAAAGGGGGTGGAAACGAAGAGTAGCTGTAGCCATACCCATCAGATCGTCGCGGAAAGGTGGCGCGTGTGAGTCACGCGCCGCCGACAAAGGCTGTTTTTGCCTGCCTTCTTCCTCCACCATCCTCCAGGCACGCCAATCTAAGCCATATAGATAAGAAGACCTCGAATCAACGCCAAGAGGGACGCGCGTGTGGTCACTCGTCGCCTGTGGGGTGGCACGTGTGGCGGCGTGAATGGCATCGTCAGACTCCTTTTCGGCCAATCTACCCATTGGTAGTAACGGTGTGAGTCAGGGAGACTCCAATCAAGGGTTTTGATATGTTTTTGTCAGCGGCAGGGAGGTGTGTTCATCATGTGGGTGGTTACGGTGGTGTTTTTTTGAGGAACCGCCGTGGTTCGTGTCGGAGGTGACACCGGAAGAGTGCCATGATTTGGTGGTTGTCTCGGTTGTGTACTAAGACTGAGAGTGAAAGAGAGAGTTCGCCAAGGGTCTGAGAGAGAGAGAGAAGCTGAGGGTTTGAAGTTGGAGATACAAAGGCCCAATGAACTGAATACGAGGGGCCGAATAAAAAGAGAAAAGGGGGCCTCTCGTTTTTTGTTTGGTTTAACTCAAAGTTTTTTTTTTGTGAATTTTGGTTTTGTTTTAACTCAATTATTATGATTGTTAGTTATGGCATTATCATTTTTAATTAAATTATGATGATGTCTAAGTTAATAAATTTTCATGCAGTTAGTTCATTCGTTAAATTAAAATTTCGAATTAGTTTTAATTCTGAGTGCATGAATTCGTTATAAAAAAATTAATATATTTAATGTCGTATATAAATTCGTTTTATATGTGCATTAACTTGAAATTTTCATGCCGAGTGACTAGTCAATAATCAATTGGATTGAAGTTACATGATTGTGTTTCATATATAAAATTAATATGATGTAAATTTGTTTTACTCAAACTCAATAATATCTATCTGATATTAAGATCCCCCTTGGTCTATAAATGAATATGTTTCATGTGTTATATTTTATAGTTTATATTATATAAATATGTTTTATATAATATTCAGTTACATGAATATGTTTCATGATTTAATAATTTCATGCAATTACATGAGCAATTATAGTTCGGTTAATTGTTTTACCCTTGCTCTATTTAATAAAGATGTTTCATGTTATATTGAAGTTACATATGAATAAGTTTCATACCATTATTTGGACATATAGGGTATTTGTTCTTTTTATGAATTCGTTTCATGAACTTTAAATAAGCAATATTATATGAATACGTTTCATATAATTTGCAAGTTTTCTTTGACTTCGTTTCACTCAAATGTTAATGTTATATGGATATTTTCTATAAAAAATACTTGCGATTAATATTTGGATATATTCCATATTATAAATTATGTTGCATTCGATTATATGAATATGTTTCATGCCAATCATTAATTAGTAGTGTTATATAAATGTGTTTATATATATATGAACTACATGAGCTATAGTAAATTTGCTAGTTGGTTTTAGCATTTTCTTCTTGCCCAAATTAATAAATATGAATTTGTTTCATGTTTCCTATTAATTATGTAATTTAGCAGTATTTTATGAATTCAGTTTCATAAGATCTACATTTATAAAATTCTGAATGGGTTTTATAATTTGCGAGTGAGATCTGAATAAGTTTCATGTAATTTAAATTATAAAAATGTGTTTTATATAGTGTTCTTTTGGCTTTGATGAATTTCTTTTGTAACATGTCTATATTTGAATATGTTTAGCAATGGATACATTTTATTATATAAATATGTTTCATATAATAATGTGAATTTTATGATTGATATGTCATTGATAGAATTTTAAATGGCACATTAGTAGTTAAATAAATTTGCTTTATGTAATGATAAAACTTCATGTAAATTTATTTTACATGATTAAACTGAATATCTTTGTGATATTTTTGAAGTGTTAACCATAATGTTCTCCATAAATTTTGTTTTATGGAAAAATGTGATAATTAAATTATAAAAACTTCTAATTCATGTTTGTATGTAATGATTATAAGCCCAGCGAAATTTTCGATCATACGACATGAATGATAGAATTTTTGATAATTTAATTATTTGAAAATATATCTAATGTCCTTTTTAAAAACATATACGCCTAGATATGGTAATTAAAATGTGGTTGGTAATTTGTTTACCAATGAATAGCTTGATAGCGCTGACTATGACACAAAGTGTCAGAAGATTCAGTTTCTTCTAAACAAGCATGAAGTGTAAGAACACTCATCAGGTTCTAGGTCTCCTAGAATCGTAAAGATGGTACTGCCAGTGAGCAGTATCAAGAAAACATAAAGGCATACCAAAATTGGTTCGAGAACGGATCGACCAACATGCTATACTTTGTCGTATTGTATCAATGATGATCTAGTGAATAAATTGAAAGTTATCCCACTGTTGAGTACATGTGGGATCAGCTTAGCATAAGGTTCGTCAAGATTCATTTCCTCATAAAGTTCCGAACCTAAGTTGGTATTGCAAAAAGGAAAAGGCTAAGGGAAATTAAGAGATGCGTATAGCATATGTCAAGTGTTATAACTGTGGAAACAAGGGACCTGTCGCTCAAGATTGTCCTCAGTCGATTAACGTACCTTCTTTCACAGTTGCTCCTGATAATATGTGTGCTTCCCAGCATCATTTGCCAATTAGGATCCTTAGTGGATCGTAGACACATGAACAACCAAGCACATAGTACAGAATATAGTTGATTTTGTAGGCCTTCATTGCTACCCGGTGGGTTCACAAATTGTCGTTTTAGGCAACGACGATGAAGAAGATGTCCTTGAATTAATGACATTTCATCTAAAACTCCGTGAAGGGATATGTCTCTTCTTCATAATGCACTCTATGCACCTGGGATGTGATGTTTCCTTGTGTCTTTTGTTTAAGAGATTAGTTTTATCTTTAATTTTCATCTAGATGTCTTTAGATAGCGTATACAATGGTAATTTGTTTGGCCATGTCACATTGAAAGGTGTTTTCAATGTTTTAGACGAAACAAGACATCTTTCATCTTTTTCTCTTTTTCAATTATGTTTTAGGCATGCTCGACTCAACCATGAGAGTCAAGATAGAATTATCAAACTAGCTAAATATAGTCTTTTAAGGCTGACTCATTAGGGTTAAGGTGTTCATGTGAGAGTCAAGTTCAGCTAGCAAAGCACTTATGAAGTCTTTTAGTAAGGCTTCGAGCCCATCAAATCTCTTAGTGTTCATTCACCACAGACATCCACGGGTCCATGAATGTGAAAGCACATCATGGAGCGATATATTTGTGATGTAGGTATATGTACCTATTATCTCACCGCTATTAAGTACTTGATGTGTGCATATACTTTATAACGGAAGTAGCACTCAATTGGAATGAAATATTAGAACTTTTTGAACCAATCGAGGTCGTAAATATCTTCTTTGTGAAATGAATTCCTGTAGTGTCGATTGTCTTAAGGATAAGTTCTCAAGCTTTTGGTGAAATTTAAAAAGGACCTTAATTTGTATGAGTTACAACAACACGTTTAACCATCTTTCGGTGAGGAGGAGGATTTGAATTCTCACTAAGTGATCGAGGATGGTACACCTTCCTTATTCGATAGGAATGGTGAAGTTTCATCTATTGAGGAGAATGAGATTCGTTCTCAATCTCCAAATGTTGAGGAGAGTTAGCATGAGAATGACGTTTATCCTCAATCTCTCATTCCTGAACAAGTAGTTAGTCTACACGTTCAGGATCCCACCTCCAATAGAAAGGGGGAGTGATTTTCTCCTCGTGCTCAAGATCCCATACCTCTTAGAGAAAGGGGGAGGGATTCCTGGTCCATTACCTCTTAGAGAAAGGGGGAGGGATTTATCACCTAGGCAGACTAGTAATGAAGGTCCCAGGATCCAAAGGAGTTGGTATGGAAGAATTCCTCGACGATATTTCTAAGTTGAAGATGATGTATTCCTATGCACTTCCTTGGAAGTTGAGGAACCTACCTCTTATCAAGATATAAGTGATTCACCAAATCACAAATAGTGGATGGATGCTATGAGGGATGAGATGGACTCTGTGGCAAGAAGAAGTTTGAAAACTTGTTGATTCTCCGTTCTGACACAAGTCTATCGAAGACTAATGAGTTTTCGAGATAAAACGTCGGGTAAATGATTTAATCGATAAGTTCAGCCCCGACCACTCCTAGCCTTGGTTGCCCTTTTGAGCTTTGAGTTATTTGAAATGGATGCAAAAATTGCTTTCCTCAATGGTAATCTTGAGTAAGAGATTTATATGGACTAACTCATTGGTTTTATATCAAAGGGACAAGAGAATAAGGTGTGTTGTTTGAAAAAGGTCCATATATGGTCTTAAAGAGTCTTCCAGATGTTGGTACTTTAGATTCCATGGAGTCATAACTTAGTTTGGCTTATCTATAGGATTCAGAAGACCATCTTTTGTATGTCAAAACCTCAACTTAGGGGATTATATTTCTTACCATGTACGTTAATGGCATACTATTGGCTGGGAACAACTTGGAGTTGATCGAAGCTACTTAAAAGTGGTTGTCCTACGTCTTCGAGATGAAGGACGTGGGTGAAGCTAAGTATGTCCTAGAAGTGGAAATAATTCAAAATCGTCCTAAGATGCATGCATAAAAAGGTATTGGAATGATTTTGGATTTATGATTCTGAATCCCTAGGTACTCCAGTTAAGATGGGTCTAGCCTTAAGTCTTGATCAATGGCCTAAAACAGATGATGAAATAGAGACAATGAACTATGCTAGTGTTGTAGAAAGCTTAATGTAAGCCACATTATGTACACGGCCTTATCAAAGTAACCCGGGTTTTGCTAAGTGGCAATCCATCAAGAGAGTCAAGCAATACCTTCGCGGTACCACTGACTTAGTCTTATGCTATCAATGGGAGACCTTAATTTGAGATGATACTTAAAGGTCGACTGGGGTAGTGAACCAGATGAGTCTAGGTCAACCTCAGAACATGCCTTCACTTTTCGTGCACGAGCCATGTCATGGTGTAGTAAGAAGTGAAACTGCGCAACAACCTCAACTATGGAGGTAGATTGTGTGTTTTGTTACCATAGAGACAAAAACGTTGCCATGAGGTATATATAGACAAACAAGGTGATTATGTTTCCTTGATTAAACCTTTTCCTAGTGATGTGTTCAATGCTCATTTGTTGAGTTTAGGAATTCATAAGGTTTAGTACTTAAATGTGTCTTGTAATGGACATGTTTCCTTGCACATGAGTAAAATGCTCATGATTTGTTATTGCATGTTAGGCATATTGAAATGTTACAGACTTTTGATTGGCCTAGTCACACAGGCAATTGCCCTGACGCTTGAGTAGCGGGCAGGATGAGACTGAATCATATTAGCACTAGGTGTGCAATACTGATTACTCATACTAGAAGTGTATGAGTTAAGTGAACCTAGTTGCCTTAGTGATTCTAAGATGAGACTCAAGGGAGTCGAGTATGAAACAAGATTTCATATTAAAGTCTTAAAAGCCAAATCTTGAGTGTCAAGATTAACATTCAGTATGTTGATCTAGTGGCTCGGGTTAGATTTTTTAGAGAAAATCTAGATTGACGATTCGTATGGCATAAAGAGTGACGTACCCAGTTTAGTAGGAGTTATGCCATGACAGACATCTCATACTGCGTGTGCTTACAAGACAACCCGTGCATGGAGTGACAATTGACTTCCCTATCTCTTGTCACTGTGTGACCCTATGTACGATGGCCCTTCGACTTAAAGCTGTGATATGAAGTCGAAGCTTGATGGTGCTACCTTAATGTGTTTCTCAAGGGCCATGATGTATACGATTCAGCGAGAACATGTTAGGAAAACAGTTAAGCTGAGATGGAATTTTATAAGTGTTTAAGGAAAAATCTATCCATTATCACTGTTAGAGCCTGGACGATTATGTTGAGTATATAATCATATGATATATCATATGGCATAAAGGGACTATGTATGCCATTGGTATGCTGAAGATGATTTGGGGTATCGTATTTTATGAAAGTGTTATGTCAGTTAGATGGTGACTTGATATAACACTACTGTTATATTTTTGGTCGAACGCTCTATTCCCAGTGTGAAACGTGAGGAGATTCTTTGGCAGATAGATATGAGATTTATGTTTTATGTGACCGAAGGGGAGCTATTGACCGGAGAAGCAACGATCACATTATTACAACATAATGAACATTGATTTGGCGGTTACAAGAAGCTTAATTTAATAATTAATTCCTGAATTCAATATATGCTATGTGCTATTATAAAAGAGGGAAAACTTATCAGGAAGTAACACAACCATGATAAGAAGCGTTTCCCATATGACTCAATCTCTCTGCCTTTTCTCCATCACAACCTAGCCATCTACGAGGTTCAGGTTTGGAGCGTGATATCATACGGTGACTCTAGTAACCACTGTCAACCTGGTTCAACTAATCGAGGGCAAACACCGAGCAACAAGATCCTGTGCTTCTGCATTCAAGACAGGGTTGTCCTGGTTTCTTGTAATCAGAAAATCTCTTAGACTCATGGTGGAAGTTGGATTCAGTGGTTTCTTCCGCTTGAATTTCCAGTTAGATCGGAAAATTTGATCAGTCTCCTCTAGCACCTCTGTCGGCTCTAGGTTTTCGTCCTTGGCGTTTCACTTTCAATATTTTTTAATTGGTTTTAGTTTCTCTATAAAGAAATATATATCTTCTTTCATCTAAGGCATTCTTCACCAACTTTGAGCTTTTTGTGTATAAGGAGAATGAAATAAGTCATGGTCGTTGTACATTTTTTCCCCTTGTTTGCTTTAGATCGTTGGTCTTCACTTAGACGAGGTCGATTAATGAAGTCTGACATCATAAGGCACAGAGCAATTAACCCGTAATATTTCCGTATAATGTTGAGAAAGAGTTGTGGAGAAGAGGGGAAAGAAAAAGGGAAATCGTATATGATTGTAACATATACAAAATATGATACATAAATATTTAGCGTTGGCACTTGGGGTAACAAGTGTAGTGTCATACGTGACCTGTTTGAAAACATCGAAAGTAAAAGGATATATTTTGACTTCATGTTTGACTTACAAAGATATTTTACACTTAAGAGACATCAAATAAGACTTTGAGGGCCATTGGGTATGGCCTAAAATAATTCTTTGGAAATTTTGACCCATGCCCTTAGCTAAATAGTTCAAGTTAAATAAGGCAATATCATGAAAGTTTATCGAGGAATACAACCCTACCTCATCTTACCTTATCTAGGTTCTAACATGTTCCACATCTGCTTCATAATAACTTATTGTAAGACAATTTCACATAAGACTGATTTGACATTTACATTTGGCTACATGGGAAAGGCTTAAGCAAACCAGACGTCTTTTGACAACTGAACAAACACCTTGAAGTTTGTTGACTTTCCTTAGTCCCCCAACGGCCAACACCCTGCCCAAAAACAAAAAGAAAAAAAAAGAAAGAAAAAAAAAGAACTTATGGCCCTACTAGTGTGAACTGTGAAGCCTAGTGTGAACTGTGAAGCCACACACTCAACCCGAGATGTCCTAGTCTCTCCCGGCACTACTAGTGGTTCTTAACATTCTAGCGTTGGTACATAACCCGTCAACTCAACCTGTTGACGTTAGGTCTAAAACAAAATGTTTAAGCTAGTGGCCCATAATTAATCAGCATATCGCATACTCCATTTCACTAACTAGATCAAGCCTGCGTTCATGTCCCTGATGAACTCAAATTATCTCAGTATATAACCAGGCCAATTCCCCCATCCGATACTTGCCAATGATTTACTTCCTACTTGCAACTTACAATGCTTAATTGGGAGCCAAGCCTCAGGACCAACCAGCCTAGAAAGCCTGCCCGAAAGGATAATATTTTGAAAGGAACAATGCTATGTTACTTGGGCACTTCATTGTTACTCAAATGCTCATGTCGGATACTGACAAGCTGACAAAGTTATGGATGCTTGACCCTGTGTTTTGAAGTAAAAGCACACTATCTGGAATCCAAAAATGCCACTCATATCAGAACTTGGCACTCCAACATGAGGAGTTCAAACAGAAATGCTGGATATGGGCCCGATGATTCCTAGGTAAGTGTCAGTCATGGTATCCTCATGCACAGAATACAGCGCTCAAAAAAAGTATCCTCGTTAAGCATACTGAATGCCATCTACCTTCAGCGATGGATCAATCAGCACAACCCGTTCCTGGTTGTGTTTCATGACATGCATGCAGCATACACCATTTTTCCCTCCCATGACAATCAATTTTTGTTACTTTGTTAGCATCTTAATTCCCCCTTCTTTAGTCCTTCGGGTTTATGAATTATATGCATTCAGACTCACTTGTTGACGTCTCAGCAGAAAATTTCAAAAGTAAATTTAACACCTACATTCAAAATCTTTCTGAGAAGAATATACAGTAAGCAAAATTAAATTATCATCAGACTTGCAGCTGAATGCAATGGTGCAAGATATAACATGATCAAAATTCCACGTCAAAAAGTACTGGAAAATATTTCTCATGACACCTTCAAAAAATCTGCCAACATTTTTTTATGGGACTATGACAAGAACAAGTCTGAATAGTATCAATTGGCATACCAGGCTCTAATAATATTTGACAAAAAAGGGAATAACGATGGGAAGCCCTCTAAAGTTAAAAAAACAGCCACCTAGCTATTTGCAGAAGTTGCTATACCAGCAGCTCATACCTGTGGATTCAGGGAACAAAAGTCACTATACCAGAACCTCTTGGGACAACGATATCTTCATTAGGGCACATGGCATACAGCTGATCACTGAATTACAATGAGGATGATGGAAGAATCCGTTATACACGGAACACTTTGTCAGAGTTCTTCATAGAATCCTTTCAAACACAGTCATCAGGTGGACACCTTTGCTCCACTTTCCAGTTTTATTAGGGGATCAGACTCGTCGCCTTTCACCTAAATTTTGTAGAAAGAACTCAGAAATCATTCAAAAAGCGCACCATAAAGATTAAACAATATAAAATGAAAGACCCCAGAATCCTCCCAAGCAGGGTGGGTAGGAGGAGAGAGGGTCATATGTATGCAACCTTGCTCCGGAATTATCTTTGTACAACCCTTGATTCAATATAACAAATCGTTGACTATAAATAATGATAATATAATAAATCCAAGGAATTATATTTCAGAAGCAAAAACCAGGAACAAAAAAGAAAAAAAGAGGGTGGGATTTGAGGGGAACCTTGAGTATATGGTACCTGGGATAATGGGGCCACCTCATCAGCTTTCTTCTGACTTTCTCTGGTACAATAGTAAGAATAGAGAATCATCCCCACCAAGGCAATAAGAATTCCCAAAATATTCCTCCAGCTAAATGGATCACGAAGCAGGACATAACCAAATGCCAAAACCAAGCATGTTTTCAAGTGTCCCAGGACCTGGTAGGTGACTGGAGATGTCTTTCCAATCACAAGAAAAGTACTGAAATTGACGGAGACGGAAATCAAACAGGAAAGGATGATGAAAAACTGCAACAACAAAAAAAAGTATGAAGCCGGTCAAACTCATTTAACTGACAAGAGGTCGATTAGAAAGGTGCAATTTGAATAAAACTCCTTGGTTCCTATCTTACCAGCACTTGTGATGTGTATTTGAAAGCAAAAACATTTTGACTTGTTAAAAGCTTATCTAGAAATGGCCCAAAGATCAACAACGTTGTCGCTTGATAAGGACTGGATTGATAGAGCAGCTGAGTTGAAGAGACTTTGAATTTCTTCTGGATGGTATTAGTCATCTGAATGCATAGAGTTAAGGACTTAAACAGGGGAAAACACACCTAAGTAATCCAAACATGTCCATCAGTTACTATTGCATTTATTAGCATACAGCAGCTCTGGCTAAAATCCCTTACAGAACGTCTAGAGACATTCAAAGAATCAACATCAAAGAACAAAACCAGTGGGACTAACAATGAAGCACAGAGCCCAACAGAGAAAATGACATTTCCAAAAGGTGTTAAACAGCTTAGCTCACAAATAGTCTCCTTCATTCCCCAATAATTATCCGAAGTCTCACAATGATTAAGACGAGTCAAATGGAACGATGTAGCAACAGGTCTTAGTAAGCTAGCATAATCAGTGGAATAGCAATATTGTAATAGACATCAGATCAGTCAAAGTTGGGGGCCGGGGGGGGGGGGGCTAGGCAGATGGACAATCACATATTCACAATTGAAAGGAAGAAGAAGAAGAAAGAATGTCACATCTTATTGGTAGCCTTATACTCATTCCCAGCAAAAATCCATTGAGACAAGCAACCATTCATATTCTACTAAGCTGTATGTCGCAGGATATTCACCCATTGTCAACTGCAACCAATAACAGATTTGACATCTGCCAAACAAAGCATACATCTAAAGTGTTCCCTGACATCCTCAATCTAATGGATAATAATCTATCATTAATGAAGTAGATACTTTCATATTTTCTTTTTGTGGAAAATCAGCTTTTTATGCAGGGTGCTATCCTGGACCTTTGACACGTGATCAAAGCCAAACACTTATTCAGGTTAATACAAAAAAGTTGCTTAAAGTTGCCTGCATTTTCTCCAATCTGCTCCAATGTATCAGCCTACCTTCTATATTATATAAACTTGCACCATAACAAAGAACCAACATATTTGGCTCCTACCTGGGGCTTCTTTACTGGCTTCACAAGGGCTTTTCTCTTTTAGAGTTTTCCTAGAGACTTGCGATCAAATACATAAACTTGCTTTTAAAGTGTTATATCTGTTATGGGTCTTTCGCAATACTTGGAGACTTCTCCATGCAGTTGATAACGTGCCTCCCAATATCCTTATTTGGAGGACAAGGTGCCCTACAGTGAAGCATTCCTTTTGTATCTTATAACGTGTGATCCTCTCTATTAGTTTGAAAAGTCATACAGCATATTTAGAAAATAAAATTGAAAGGACAAGGGCAGGACCAAGCAGCTTCCGAAAGGATACAATCTGAGCAATGCAGGTTGTGACCACTGCAAGGAAAGACAAGAACGAACCCAGAGCATTCAGCTGTAAATCGGTAACAGTTGCAATCCCCACGCCCACAAGAAGTACAGCTAGAGACCCTTGAACGCTACGGCTGCAATAAGCATGGCACAAAATTTAGTACGTTAGAAAGTAAAATAACAGATCAAGCCTAAAATATAAATGATTCAGACCAAACATAACATCTGAAGCTCCATGGGTGTACTACATGATATTTCATAACAAAAATCAAGATACAGATTTCATAGAGGACAATGAACCTTCAAATAAAAGAAATCAATTAACGTAATAAAACTTGCCAATCTAATTTCAGCTCACAAGGACTAGAAGACTGAAAAGCTTTAGCAGAAATACTTGTGAGGATGCTAAGAGACAAGTTGGGTTCGTTGGCTTCAGTTCTTCATTTTCTAACCCCCCCCCCCCAACAACCCAAAAGGGCCCCTCTATTTTGAAATAAATAGGTAATTAACTTTGCGTAAGGAAGATCAAAGCCGGCATTTGGCCAGTAAGAAACCATAAAAGGAATATCTACCCTGCAATGCCAAGTTGAAGTTTCGTCAATGCTATATTTTTGTAGCATTACCTCTGTTTTAAAGTTACAGCTCACCATTTGTTTTCTTTTGGTAGTCTTTTCCTTATTATTTCCTTTTTTTCTTCTCCTTTTCCTTTTTGCTTGTTTTTTTTGGCATTAATCAAGTATAAATGTAAATTTACCCGACTAGAAAAGGGTGTGTGCTTCATCGGGAGGAGGGACTTTGTTCCTCTTTGATTGAGGTGTTTGACTTTGCTGATGGTCCCCTTCTAAATTGCGATTAGTCTCATTGTAGGATGCATGACTAGCATCTATTCCTTTTGGATTCTCCATATCATACAAATATATAGTATACTTTCACCTTATCAGAAAAAAGAGCGTGTGATTTATTAATTTTGTTTGGCATATATTTCTTTTCATTTCCCCTAGTTATACATTATAAATTTTAGTTAAGAGTTTATCAATGTAAACAGAAGATGCACGAATGGAGACCTCATAATTTGCTCCCACAATACTCTGCCTACCCACTCTCAACAAGATTACCACTTCCACTACAGGATTGTAAAGGCAGTTAAGTGCTGTCCGCCAATCAAATCCCAAGTGCAAGGTAACACCAGAAAACTTTTCCAATACCGACTCTTCTAGCTGTGCATTTGTATCTTGCTTAATCATATCATAAAATATTCTCTATCTAAAAGATGTTGGACAAACAAATATAAGGGAAGCAAAGCCAATGCACAATACAAACAAGACTAAGTTGAAGTGAAGCACTAACGCATTCCAAAAGGCATGACAGAACATTATAGGCACCATACATAGATCAAATATCAGAACTCAACCCTGAATCATAAGAGTTTCCCAGGCCCAATCTGAGAGCAGAGAACTGACCTGAATTTCTTATTAAGAAAAACTGTCTCCAGGAATACAGTGCATGGGATGATTGCAAGCTTTGTCATCTGCATGACAGGAGTATGAACAAGTACTCAGCAATTAGATTTAAGATACTAAAAGATGCAGAACTTGATAGCCGACCTAAGCTTATAGTGATAGGAAAATCACAGTTGAAGACATCAATAACCACCGGGCGTGGCAATATATCAAAGTTATGAACTTATGATTATCTTCAAGCTAGAATCGGCAATTTTTTTTCACCCCATTATTCAATTTGTCTGACCTGGAGAGGACCTGGTCTAAGCAACCCAAATTTAACAAACACACTATTGTCAGTATTGGAACTAGGTTCAAATTACATTCAACAATGCAATAAGCTTGTCCAAATTTTCTCTGGTATGCGCTGCAATTACTTGACCCAAGACAAAACCTGTTCTGCCCTTCATATAAACACTAAACTAAACAATAAGATCCTAGACATAATAGCTGTCTCACCTCCCTATCTCACCCCCAACAACACTTCCCTCCCTTTACATCCCACAAATTCCGATGTTTATCTTTCTGCTTCTGATTTTCTCAATTAAAGAAAGCAAAGAAAAAGGCATTTTCACATATGCAAACTGCATAGTTTCGTGCTAATTCCCAAGTCCCCAACAAAGTATGCAGTAATCGAATGCAAGACTTCAAAATCTCTGCCTGTCCACCCTTCATCTGAGTCTTGTTTAGCCTTCATTGATGGTGGTTTTAGAGCCTAATCCGAATCTACAGCTAACACAAACATCGAAATATGGGATTTTAGGCAAGTTATCACATTGCTTTGTAGAAATTCCAATTAGGTTTTAGATAGTAGATTTATGATTTTCTTCGGCTTCATTATATCTTTATGAATTCTTATGTATAACTTGTGTATAGATCTTTAACAGATTTTTTTCCTTCTCCCCTTAGTTTTGTTCTTGCTTGTCAGTTTTCTCCAATTTCCCTATTTTCAACAATAACTCACTCAGTTCCGTAGGTTTGTTCTTTTTCATCTCAGTTCAGCAGATCTGAAGAGTGTGACCAAAATACATTTGTAAGTTGATCAAGACAATTTTGTCTAGAGTCATGGGATTTACAACATATTTTGGAATATCAACATATCATAAATTCAAAAGAGGATCTCAGTTTTGTAAATACTGAAACTTTGTCATATTATAGTAATTAAGGAATCAATCTTATATTTTTGTTTGTAGTGAAAGTTTGTCTCATTGTAAGATGTGGATATAAGACAACTGAATCCAGATAGGGAAAAATCCAAACAAGTTCCAGTTGCCACATATCAGAGCAGATACCCCAGCTAGATCACCCATGACTGGATTTGCCCGCACTAGTTCAAGTAAGCCAAGAAAAAAAAAAAAAAACCCTTCATAATGTATAGCTCCTGACTTCATCCAGTATCCATAAGACTTTTGTCCTCTTCTTTTCCCCTCCTCTTTGGCCATTGCTCCAGTAAGCACAGGCGGAAGAAAAGAGAGAACCATCCAAATTTGTGATGTTATAATGGAGCTAAACAATTTCTAATTAATGTAATTCTCAAATGAGCAATTGAAGACACAAACATGCTATGGGCAATCTCTACAAAGAACCAAATTCAGCCAGAAAGGATGTGCATCTACCTGATAGAAGCCGACAGAATTGAAACCCAGACTGAGATTCAGTAGCCCAATCGAAATTCCATTTAGAATGCCAAAGCCCAAGACAGCTCTTCGTTCAAATGGTTTGTGTTCGAATAATTTCAATTTTAAAGCTACATGGAGGGAACAAAAGGTAACCAGAAGATGCCAGCTTGTCAATGTTGTGGCTGCAGATAGACAAGAGAGCAAACAATATCAGCATATATGTTAGATGGCAGCACATACTGGTGAACTAGTATGCTTATTAAACTGTAGAGGCTAGAGCTAGGTTAAGGCTCCTTCATGTTCATTTTCCCAAATAAAATGAAGTGACCTTGAATAACTTTTAAAGAACAATCAATAGACGGGCTTGCGCATAGAATCATAGTGTCCATCGATACTCAAAAGCACTGGCTGGCTGCTGCAATACTCTAAAGTAAATGAAGAAATGAATATGGGCTAGGAAGCATTAATACTTTCCACAAATCAGTGGTCTCTAAAATGTGTATGAGACATATACGCTTGGCCATGTGTGATTTACAAAAGAAGCTAATATTTGTGGCTTGTAGTATTGTGGCTTTCTGACAATCTGACATATGTTGGACAAACAAGCTAGGAGCAATCATTGCTGTCTAATTCCGAAGACAACGTTCCATGACTAATGCTAATAATACAGAATGCATGACGATGACGATGACCGTGAAAAACAAGAAAATGGAACATTTTTTCATCGAAACATGTCCATCAAACATGCCATATCGTACTTTTTTGAAAAATTCCATGCTAACTGTTAGTATCCTACTGTCAGTGTCTTGTATGAACATTTTAGGATGTACATTATCAAAATAAAGAATACCAAGCCTTAGTAACAAAGCATGAGACTTGACTACCCCCTTAACAGGGGTAATACCACAACCCAGTCAGAGCATCCCCAGCCGCTGGAATGAGTTCCAGTAGTGGGGCCCAGCGTTCAAAAATGAAAGGAATGAGATGTGTGCAGTCACATGGACACGCGGGGGAGCACGCAGAGGAGAACAGCAGATCATTACCTTCCTCATTCCTTTTGTTGTCTTTTTGTGATATTTTTTCTTTTTCTTTTTTTCCCTTAAAAATATTATTTGAGTGATCAAAAAAAGATTGTATGTTATGAAGTGGGTTCATGACAAATATTTTATTGGGTGAACCGAATGAGAGTTCCATGGGCTGAAGATGTGAGGAATGCAAGTTCCAAAAAAAATAAAACTTTTGCTGATGTGGCAGGATATGGTTCCAAAAAAATGGAACTCTAGGTGAGAATGCTCTCAACGCACTCTCATAGAACAGTCAATGTTAGAGCTCCTTCGGTGAGAACCTCAAAAACCCATTATTCAAAATAAATAAACAAATACATAAATCAATAACATTGGCCAACTTCCCCCACGCACAGACATTCCTCTATTGACCATCCACAATACCACTCTGGAGTCATAGAATGATCCATACAAGAAGCACTTAATATGAACAAGATGATCAATGAAGCATACACAAAACAGTCGACATGGGTAATACACCCAAACAGAGGCAACAATGAATTGATATAGGCAACAATGAATTGATATCAAATAAACCACCAAATAAAACACTTACCAAAATTAAAACCCAGCGAACTAATGAGGGCTTTGTTGCAAATGACGATAGAAACAGAAGAGACAACTGAGAGACTCAAAGCCCCAACGGTTCCAAGCTGAAATCCCCTGTTTTCACTCATTTTCTCCCCCTGTTCTGATCACCGATCAACCCTTCAATTCAAACCCTACCAATCCGCAAACAAACATTGACCCACAAGAAATCAGCCCCAAATTCGAAATTTCATCAAACAATCACGAAGATAAAGAGTGATCCAACTCATACCTTATGATAATGGAGTTAAAGATCATGAAATTGAAAGAATGCAAATCGAAGAAATGCAGGGAGAAAGTGGGATCAGATCTGATGATGGAGCTAGAGAGCGAAGTAGGGAGGTCATGAAAGACAGACAAGTCGAAGAGGGAGTGCGCCTACGGTTGGGTTGGTTGGGTGGGTTACAAGATGGCCCTTTTTTGTTACGGGTATCAATCAAAACAAATCAAAGGAAAGAGAAGAAAATCTTGCCTTTGAATTTAAAAAAAGCGAATAGCCCGAGTTCAGCGCTGAAGTTGCGCGATCACCCAATGCAGGCAGGATGCCACCCAACAGCCAGTAGTGTTATGGTGTAGTTTCTATGCAACTTCTCTCATACGGCAATCCACGCGGGGATTATTAATGCAGGCGCGGCTCTTGTACATGTATGAACACGATCTCATTTTCCAAATGAAGCTACTAGTCCAGATTACTAGAATTTTATTGTGAGTGTAAATAACTGCAATATATTTTTTCTGGTTACAAACAAGCTATTTAAGATAGATGATAAAATAATTAAGTGTAGGGTGTGTTTGGTAGGAAAATAATTTTTCAATTTTAAGCTGTTTGGTAAAACATAGAGAGAAAAATCATTTTCAGGGGAAAATCATTTTACCCTATTTGAAGAAAATTGTTTTCCCTTGAAAAAATAGGGAAAACGATTTTCTAAGCCCAATTTTCGTTGCCCAATTTTATCTCTCGTTCTATTTTCTTTTAATTGTGCCTAAAATCACTCTATTTTCATTCTCACTATGTCTCTCATTCTTCCCGTCTTCTTTATGTTCATCATGTTCATCGATGATTTTCATCGTTAATCTAAGTAATTAGTTCTTGAGTTCTCTAATCTTGTTACAGTTGCCCTTTTGAAGAACTTCGCAATCTGAGACACTCATCGTCTTCCCGTTCATCATTTTCTTTAATCTGGATTTATATCACTCAAAGTCAACTGGGTAATCATTGGGAATAGTGAAAAATTGATATTCATTAATATTGACTCTTTCTTTTGCTGGGTTTGTTATTGGGTATATTTCTTACTAATGTTTTGGGTTTGATTTTGAAGATAAGAGAGAAACAGAATTCATTGACTGGGTTGGGTCAGAATAGTGAGTAGGGAAGGGGGTTGATGGTAAAAAGAAATAAAGTGATGACGGAGGGTTCATTTTATCAAATAGCAAAAAATGAAGTGGAAAGAAAATGATTTTCCATTCTACCAAACAGCTGAAAATGTAAGTGGAAAATCATTTTCCTTGGGAAAATATTTTTCATGCAAAATGATTTTATGGGAAAATGATTTTTCCCCTACCAAACACACCCATAATGTAAAAGATGAAATCAAAGTTGAGATATAATATATATCCATGTTGTTTTCAATTTATTATGAGTACCTTATTGTTGATTGGTGCTAATGAGTATTAATTAAAGTACTAATTATTATTGAAGACTACTGAGTATAAATTTACAACTATAAAATATGGCTAAGAATTGATTGTGTTGAGTGCTAATGATAAGTACTTAAGATAAATCAAAAAAAATAAAAATAAAAATAATCGTAACCATAGTCATAGTTTTCAACATTAACCATTGTGCCAATATGTATTAACTACTTGGCCAAGAATTCATTAACCTTGCAAGGTGTTCATTTGTACTTGAAGTATCAACCAAAGCATGTATAAGCTATAATGTGAACAAATTATTTGCACTGCATTTACATGGTTAGAATAAAAATGTGGAAAATATATTACTCCACCAAATCAATTAGCAAGGCTTTTCACTCTTGAGTTTATACGTGATGGTAAATAATTGATTAATTGTTGGACTTCTGATTTTTTTGATTTTATTATGGGATGTTATTTTTAACTTATCATATTTCATAAGCACTTATTGATAGCATCTAGTGCATACGCAAATGTGCATATAATCATGTATGATATATTGCTCTTTATCTTCCATTGACATATAGACTAAGTGATCTAGTGGTAGAATGCTTGCCTATTTTTTATATTAATATGTGCACAATAAATTTACATTTATTTCCCTAGGATATCTCCCACTATGGCCCCTCAAGCTAATCGGGAGGAATGCATAGATAGCTTGTACTTTAAATACAAAAATTGCTAAAAATTTAAACGTTTAGTAAAATATCAACAATCTGAGAACTAGTAGGGATATAACAAACGACCAGATCTCCACAGCAACTCATTCCTGAACAAAGTGATAATCCATAGTGATATACTTGCTTGATTGGTAATCATGTACGTAGCACTCACGTTATCCCAATAAAGACAAGTGGTGGTAAGCGTGATTCAATGTAAAATAGTAGCTTGCGTATCCATATTATTTCAGCAATGGTATAGTCAGACACGCACGACATTCAACTTTACTGGATGACTTGGAGACCGTTGGTTACTTCTTACAGCATCAGAAAATCAAGTTGGGTCCAAAATATATTACGTAACTAGTAGATAAGCGCCAGATGTATTCACAGTCTGTTCAGTTCACATTAGATAAGCAGCAATAATACAAGCATCAATGGAAGGGTGAAGCAGAAGACCATTGTCCAAAAATCCCTGCAATTACCTAAAAATATGTTTGACAGTATACAGATAGATGAGTAGTATAGGGGGTATGCATAACGTGGGAAACCACATAAACTGAATAAGCAATATCAGGTTGAGTCATGGTGAAATACTGTAAAACAGTTACCATATATACTTCTATACAAAGAAGGATTTGTAAGAAAGTCACCATCACAAAGGGATAAGGCAATTGATGATTAACGAAGACAGGTCCACTCTCTTAGTAGGTGATCTAATGAGATTAAAAGCCTCAAAGAGGCATTGCATTTAGAGAATAGGGGCTCATAGATGAATTTAGAAGCACCTTGGAGGATTCACAACTTAAAAGAATTTGGTTCCATTGGGAAAGGGATGAAAAAGAGGATAGTCTTGTTACAAAGAGCTTGGACTAGGATGGAAACAGATTTTGTCCATCAAGATCCAATTCCATTTAAAATTTTTGGATCTGGATCCATACCCAATTCTTGTCCATAGGCTGTAAAAATGGGTTTCTGACATGAATTCAGTACATCTAGTGGGTCCTTAACGGATTATACTCTTTTGAATCCTTTTTTCCAAGTTGATGACTGGATGCCCAAAAACAAAATTACAAGTAGATTAATGTTGTTGTAGAATTGAAATCTTGACACGATAACTATTTGGCATATAATGGCAAATGAACTATTATTTTGACTGGTTGAACCCATTGCATTTGGCAAAGGAACTCCTAAATATTTACAAGAAAAAAAAAACTGAGAACAGGGTCATTTTTATGGATATGATGCTGCATTTGTTGAAAACTTATTTGTTTCCAAAAAAATTGAAAATCCATCATTAAAAAAATCATCTGTACATAACTAATGTCATAAATACGCCACCATAACTTATCAAGAAACCAAATGTTACTTGGAGAAGTATATAGTCAAAGGCCAGATGTTGAAGCGTGAAAATGTCAAAAACACAAAGCTAAAAAAATTAAAAATAATTATTAAATGGGTCTACTAATGGGTCCTAGGTTGTAACGCCCCCAGCCCTAAAGCCAGGAGTGTTACCATTTTGTTCTTAAATTCTGATACAAAACGGACAGAGTTTTCCCTAAAACTTGACCATTTTCCCAGGCTTACAGCCTTACAATTAATTCCCTGCACTGAAAAACAATAAAAACTAACTCAACGGCCATCCACCGGAGTTCACAGCTCTACGGGCCACCCGCCCGGAGCACTATAACCAATGCAGTTCAATGCTCAACCAAATAAACAGTGACAAATACAGCCCTGACAACTTAGATGGTGGCTCATACGACCATACAGAATGACTCTAAATGATATGCAACTAAGCACACAAGAACTCAATTTACAATCACACACCACAAAACACATTGCAGTTCATGTACGAGTCCAACACTTAACTTCTAGGCAGCAGTGACTCCCTTTCGACTTGCTTCAGAAACCTGGATGCACAATGATAGATGGGATGAACCATAATCGCACAGTGGATAGCCCCCTCCCCTAAAAGATGCAATAATAACTTACGACCGTCGTTCATTCCTTTTCTTTGAAGAATTCACATATCGTTCATTCCAAGCACAAGGCAAGAGAAATGGCATTATAGTTATAGAAAGTACGTAATTGATGGCTGAAAAGTAAGAAAGGTATAAACATCCTCTGCTGAATAAGAGCAATAAAATGCATATATTGACCTCTGAACTTTACATGCTTGTTTATTCAATTGACCATGTTTCTCGTGACTCTACTGCATATTAACATAGCTATGAAACATGTAACGTCAACATATGCTTACTGGCAACGTTCCTGGCAGAGAAATGAAATACTGAGCTTTGTCTCTGCCTTCTAGCAGAGAAGTGAAGTTCTGATTTTTTTGAATTCTCTGCCAAATAATGAGCCTTGAAACATATAAGTTGAAGTTACATGCAAACTTCTAGGAAGGTACTGGGTTGGTTAAGCTAAAGATGCAAATAACCTTTAAAAATGCCTTATCCCTCGACATGTTTACTAGTCACCTGATTCGCTCGGTTAATCAATTCGATGGTTTTAGATTATTTCGTTACCAATGACTTGTCGATGCAAATAGGCGACTGATAACAATTAGGAGCACTTAACGATCATGTAATAAAGCATTTATGGACCTTGACTATAATATACAATTGACAAATGTCATGTAATCACCTTACGATATGAATAGACTCAATGCCCTTCACATAATCCATGAATACGATACGATGAACTATGCAGTCGATAAACTATATAATGGATACGGTGTATACGATTGATAAATATATAGAGGCAATAGACTTAAAAAATTTCGATCGATAAACTAATGTCTATGTAATGTCGATCGATAAACTAATGTCAATCGACTAGAAATGAAACTATTTTAGATTGGTTTCAACTTAGGCAATAGACGAAACATGAAACTATTTTCTACCTAACATGTTTCGAAATATGAGCCGAAACTCATACGTACATCCCTATGCAGTAAAACAGACTTGGAGGTTAAATGGTTGGGCGCCCGTATTTAAAAATATTTTGTTTTGCAAACAGGAGAGAGAGAATGTATAAGTAAAATTGATTTGTTGATTCTTATCTGAAAGTGAACCCCTTAGTCGATGTACATCTTGAAACGATCGTACTTTAGGTGCTCACACCCCCAAGCTGATCGAGAGGCCTAAGTTGACGCCGCGCGCGGGTATATTGGTCGGCATAAGCCTTGATAACTAATGAGCATAAGCCCTGACGCTGCGCGCGGGTGTATTGGTCGGCATAAGCCTTGATACTTGATGGGTATAAGCCCTGATGATAATTGACGAGACCACTTGTTTATGTGACAAAACATTGAGAACTTGGTTTATTAAATGAATCTTGTTTTGATTTTTCATTGCTGAGAATACTGTGAGTTTTTGAATAACATAGAATTTTTGAAAAACATAGGCAATGTACGTACTTGGTTCCGGAAAATCTCTCTCCTGTACTGTACATTGTTTGTTGATAGCTTGAAGCGACCGATGTGGCCTCACTTCTGCTCCAATTTAAGGTGGAACTATTTTCTACCTAAAATGTCTATCATATAATCCATGAATTCACCTTATGGATCAAGATCTATTGGTAATGGTTTCATGTCTATTATATAATTAGGGGACTTCATATCATCAACCTAAAATGTCTATAGACTTCATGTAAGCAAGAACTACGTATCATTGAGATTTTCATGCAATCGATAATCATTATGTAAACACGAAACATCGTCTACTTGTTAAATTCTATATAATCGATAATATAATCATGCATATAATTGATAATATAATCATACATAATCAGTGAGCGTTATATAATTAACAACGATGAACATTATATGGGCGTTATATAATTAATAACGATGAACATTATATATAATCGATAAAATGCATAATTAATGAACGTTATTTATATACAATCGATAAAATGCATAATTAATGAACGTGATATAATTAATACTTTTTATAGGAACAGTGAGCCTGTATAATCAATGAGCGTTTTATATTCAATGAACTTAACGTTATAAACCGGCGATGAACATTATATATAATCGATAAAATGCATAATCAATGAATAACGATGAACATTATATATAATCAATAAAATGCATAATCAATGAATGTTAGATAATCAATAATGTTATGGAAACAGTGAGCATGTATAACCGATGAGCGTTATTTATTCAATGAACTTAACGTTATAAACCGGCGATGAGCATTATATATTCAATGAACTTTATAAACCGAAGCCCTCATATAATCAGTAATTTCTTAGCATTGCTAATTTATCCATGCATATATATATATATATATTCGATAAACTTATGTATAAATTTCATGTAGTCGTTAACTGTATATAATCGATAAACTTGACATATTCAATAAATTTCATATAATTCCCAAATGATATAGAATCAATAAACTATATGTATATAAATGATAAACTTTAGTTGTATTGAACTTCGACTAACATATATATATATATATAATCAATTTAAGCTACAATTTCCTCATATCACTGATAATTGATTCGAATTCAACCTAAACGAACTATAATCAATAACCATTGAATTCAACCTGAACGAAATCAATAACCATTGAATTCAACCTAAATGAAATCAATAACCCAAGAAACTTATCAATAAATATGTATTCAAGCCAAATGAATCAATTATTACCAACGATTTAAGCATAAGCATCGATAATTGAATCAAGAGGGAATTCAGGTTTACCTCCCCATCCCCTCCAGATGAACGCAAGAGAGAGTGAGAGAGAGAAGTTGTGGTTTCCGGTAGGTGGCGGTCGGGATGGTGAGCCGATGGCCGGAACGGCGGCAGCTGGTCGGCGTCTGGCCGGTGATGTCGAAAATAGAGGCGGCGAAGCTCCTCTGTACACATACACACGCAAGCAAGAGAAGGGAAGAGAGAGGTAGGGTGGTGTCGGCGACTGCCTGGGCGGCCAAACGGCGATCAGCGATCGACCAACGGCCGGCGCCGTGGCCAGTGGCAGCGAGGCAGAGCAGAGAGGGGGGTGGTCGCGCAGTGTTAGGAAAGAAAGGGGGGTTTTCTGCGTGGTTTTTGCCCCCTCTTCCCTTTTTTTTTATTTTTTTCTTGTCTACTAATAAAAACACCAACCCACTTATACCATAAATTCAATTTTTCGACCTTTATAATCTTAAACCATAACCATTAATATAATCATCGATCGATTTATTTGCCTTTTGATTATATTAAGGTTCGATTCAATAAAAGGTTCGATTCAATAAATTGTAGGTTCATTCCCAAGATTCGACGTTTTAGTCGTATTCGGGAACCTGCTCAATGAGGTTTCCAATAATAATCTGTAATACCTAAAAAGCTAATAACAATGAGAATAATAATATTCCTTTCAATAAAATCAACACTCAGGCAGAATTTACAACGACGTAAATCGGCTGAACAGAGGGGGTGAAATCTCGGGTGTTACATAGGTAAGGTTTGAATCATAAATATTCGGATCCAGATCCAACTTGGATCTATTAAAAATCCAATAGGTCCAAATTTACAGGATTCAAATCCTTAAAAATTAAACGTGTCTAGTAGATTTGGAACCCATTGTCATCCCTAGCCTAGATATATTTGTTGTCAATCGTTTGTGGAGCTCTCTCTTCTTGTTTGCCATCGTGAAGAACCTTGTCATACATGAATCAGGCCATGGTCCAAATTTTCTTAAGACAGAGCGCCCCCCTTAGAAAAGACATATTCATGAGAAAGTTTGAAACACTCTTGCCTAGTAATGATGAACATAAAAAGTCATGCATGAAGCATGGAGTGAGGACCCTTACTTGGGTGTAACAACAAAACTTGACAAGTGTGGAGAGGCATTGAAGGACTGATGTGAGAAGGAATAGGTGGCTAGGCTAAGAAATTACAGGAGGCTGACAAGGCCCTTTTTAATGCTTAGAAAAAGCCACTTAGTGACAGAAGTATAAAGGAATACGATATGCTTAAAGTGCATCTGGACGATCTTAAAAATCATTGGAAATTTCAAAGGTTCATTCTTTTAAGGGCCTTTAATTTGACAGAGAGACACGAATACTACCTCCTTCTATCATAAGGAAGCCTAATAAATGAAGAGACACACAATCTTGAGTTTGATTGACCACAATAGAGTGTGGAAATATAAAGATAAAGACCAAACAGGTATCATCACAAACTATCATGCAAATCTTTTTGTGTTGGCAAATTCGATACACTTTGATAAGCCCCTGAATGGTGTTACCCAATGAGTGACTGATGACATGAATGATGTCCTCATGAAACCCTATGGTGAAAGGGAGATTAGAAAGACGCTCTGTCAAATGCATCCAGACAAAGTTTCCAAGCCTGACGTTATACATAGTATTTTTTTATAGATGTTGTTATATATGTTAAAGAATATTCTGAAAAATGAGGGAGATCTCAGTGAGCTTAACCCGACCAACATAACCTTTACTCCTAAGACCAAAAAAACTGAATGGCATCATTGAGTCCTAGCCTATTAGCTTAATGTAATAAATTGCACAAAATAGCCATATAAGCCTTTCACTCTGTTAAGCATATCAAGGCTACTAAGAGCGAGCCATTGTTGTCACTTGTCAAGCTAGACACAAGCAAGACTTATGACAAAGTGGAATGACTTTTCTTAGAGAATTTGCTGTTAAAAACTGGAGGTTGGTATCTTTGGTGTTAAGATGTGTAGCTTGTGCATCACACTCTTTCTTGCTAAATGGTCAAGTGTTGGTCAAGTGTACGATCATGTTGTTTTTGCTTGGGGCCTCTAACAAGGGAGCCCTATCTCCCCTTATCTTTTTTTATTCTAGTGGCAAAAGTATTTTCAGGCCTAGTCTCCAAAGGTATGCATGAAAGCTCATTCCATAGAATAAAAAAATGTTGCAAAAGACCATAGGTCTCTCATATGTTCTTTTTTGTTTTTTTTTTCCAAGACGACATTCTCTTGTCTGCTAGAACAACTAGAGAAGAATGCTTAAGACATTTGAAATCCTCAATATGAAGAAGCATTGGGCCAAAAGATCTATTACAAGAAATTTGAAGTTTCCTTTAGCGAAACAGTTGTAGGCAATAGGAGGGACAAAGTGAATAGGCTTTTGGGTATGAGAGGAGCAGAGAAACATATGAAATATTTTGGTGCACCCACATTAATTAGGTGTTCAAAGAAGGAATTTTTAGGGGGACCAAGGACCGAATTTGGAAAAAGCTGCATGGGTGGAAAGAGAAGCTCCTCTCTGAGGCTGGAAGGGAAGTGCTCCTTAAGGCAGTAGCCTAAACAATCCTGACATACTTGATGAGCGTATTTTGACTACAAGGTAGCCTTGTATATGATATTCATGGTTTGCTTTCTAGGTTTCAGAGAGGAGGGGGGTCTGGGAAATAGTATGGGCATGTATTGGAAGAGTACAACTTCCCTTTATGTCCCCAAGTGGTTAGGGAGCATGGTTGGGACATGTGGATTTTTAACAAAGCTCTCTCAGTCAAACAGGATTGGAGAATTTATGAAAATGCGGACTCCCTCATTGCTGAACCTTTCAAAGGAAAGTACTTCCTAAATACTGACTTCCTTGAATCTTGCTTGGAGTTATTCATGAAGAAGCTTTTTTTTTTTTGAGGAGGCGCTAAGATCTTCTCATTGAGGGTCTCGTTTGGAGGGTTGGTATTAGAGTAAGTATTAGAAGTTGAGAAGACAAGTGGCTGGTGGATGATAGGGGTGCGACTGTGACATCTATGCATCCACAAGATAGTGATGCTTAGTTTGTGATTATACTCATTGATCCCCATGAACCAACTTAATGTATGAATCTAATTCAAGATTTGTTGAATGATAGGGATACAAGAGTGATTTTTGGTAATGCCCTTGAGTAACTACCTGAGTGGCTTCTCAGAGATCAAAGTGATATGGTGCTGCTTAAACGATAGTACTTTTAATGTGCACTCTGCTTATATGCAAAGATTGTCCCCAAAGTTCTCCTTTTTTTGACAAAACATGACCCAAATTTTGGAAGCTTCCTACGATCGCAAAGGTAAATCATTTCTTTTGGAAATTGTATTTTGGAACTTTGTCAACCAACTCATTGATGCACTCTAGATGTGACAAATGAGTGAGTTTGTGTGAGGTGCAAGAAAGGTGATGAATATCCCATGTATATTCTCACACGCTATGGGAACCAAGAAGCTTGGAGGAATCAAAGTGCAGAGAAGCATGGGAGCTTGTAAATCACGGAACAGATGAGAAAGATTGGCTGACACTTTGGATCAAAAAATTGGATCTCGAGCAACTGAGGACAACAGTCATCCCGACATGGGAATGTTAGACTCAAAGAATGAGGGGATTTTTGACCACAAAAGCATGTAGACACTCCATAACTTGGGATAGAGCTAACAAACTTGTGGCAAATCTTAGGGCTTACAAGCAGAAGGAGCAAAGGACACGTTGCATGGCCCAAGTGCTAGGCTCTACGTTATGATCACCGCCACAACCTATACATCTTGAAGTCAATGGGGATTTAGCAACCTTTGACGATGGTTGGATAGGCGGGGTGACGTTTATTAGAGATTATGTAGAAAATATCAAGGTAACAGCGGTGCACATGCAGAGAACCAGATGGTCACTGTAAGTGGCGAAATGCAAGGCGGGTTGGTTTGGAGCTAAGCTGGTAGGGATGTTCGAACACAAGGCCATCATCCCTTGTCCGATTGCTTGGCTATCATCTTCTTGGCTAAAACCTAATCTGTTTGCTTAGTGATTTCGATATGATTTTAGAAAACGTTTTTTTTTGGGTTTGTTCAAATTTTTTATTTGTGTGCCTGGTCTCACTCTCACATTAGGAGATTTATGGGAACACAATTGTCCATAAAGGGTGGAGCTGGGGGTGGATTGCTAATGAAGGGAAATTCATACCTTTGTGTTAATGGACCCATTTTCTTTTCGTTGGTAAATCCCACTTTACCGATATCAACTAACATCTACCAACTCTAATAAAAAAATTCCATCTTCAACATACTTTAACCAATTTTAACCCACTTTAACCAACTTCAACCCATGTCCTTCAAAATTTTCACAATTTGTAAATTATCATGTGAAAATTAATTATATTTTCAACCAAAAAAAATGTAATAATTTTTTTGTTTGTGTTGGTATTTTGAAGTAGTAATTCGTAAATTATTACTTCAAAGTTATATGGATAAAAATTCCCTCAATGGATACATTAAAAAATATCATAAATATTTTTTTTTAATGCAAAAAGTCATAAATAATTTCAAAGTTGTTAAAGTATTAGCATTTACAATATTTATTAAATTATTAAAACAGATGCAATCTACGAATTTCCTGAATTTAGTTACTTTTTAAATTTTGAGAAATATTATGCAAAAAAATAAACCAAAAAAATTATTTCTACTTTTTTACATTGACTAACTACGATCAATTGCAACCAACTTTAACTCACTTTAATCCAATTTTATTAAAAAATATCAATTTTAGTCTACTTCTATTAATCTTAATTAATTTATTAATTTATCAACTCGTATTTTACAGTGAATAAAGCAAGCCTTAATTGCCGGATAAATAAAAACAACCAGGCCCGGGCCCCCCCCCCCCCCGCCCCCACCCCCCAAAAAAAAAAAAAAAAACAAAGAATGAGAAAGTCATGTGACACGAAACAAACGTTTATCCCTCGAGCCATCAAGACAATTCAAAAGATGATGAGCTATTCAAGCCTACCCAACTTCAATAATGTGATTCGCCCTTGAAAATTGAATTTGACTGGTAGCATGCAATTCAATTCATCATATTCTTCATATATTCTTCAATCTATATCTGTTCTGGTCTACATTGGTTGGATCGTTGAATTCAACCAGCTTGAAAAACCAAGGTCACAGGTTGAAGAATCCTTGTTTAGGCCTAGACCAAGTCTCGCTCTCCCTAGACAGTGGCATGGCCAACGATTTGAAGCTTAATAGAATCGGTATTTTTTTTTTTTACTTGTCTCCTGGGTTCTTATATGGTATTTTCAATTGTTGTTTTTGTGCCCTTTTTTAGCCTGATTGAATTTGGTGGCATTTTTTAGGGTTTTGAATTGAAGAGCTTGAATTAATGGAGAGTTTACAAGATTCTGGCAATGCTGAGTTAGATGGGGAGCGAAGGAAGAATGGGGGAGGCACTTCGACATCATCATGTGGCTCAAATCACCGATCAGGCCGTCAAAAGGCCGTTCATCAGAATGGGGAAACCGGCAAAGGTTAAAAAAAGAAAATTCTTCAAGTAATTTCATTATTTTCATATACGTTGTGAATTTATGTTGCGAATGTAGTGATTGCTAGGGTCCTTAATGTTTTGACCCCTCAAAAAAAAAAATGTCAATTGGGGAGAGTGATGGCTATCCTCACTGCTTTGGGTCACTGGATATCTCTTATCAGGTAGTTAAGAGTTGAAATTGCGTTTTAAGAATCCCTTGGCTTCTGGGCTTCAATGGTTCTTATAGTTTCAATGGAATGTCAATTCATCTGATGGAAAGAGTTTCAATCAAATAATTCATTGTGTTGAAATAGCATTCGAGTTCCTAGTTCAAACCCATCTTCATTCCTCTCATGGGCTTACATTCTCTAATCCTGTTCTCTTCTCGACAAATCGATGCGAGTTGCTCTTTTGCTTTGATGTTGACAACATTTGCTCATGCACTATAGGGTATAATGGAAGAAGAATTGAGGTTCTATTAATTTCCACGGGGTAAAAAGAACATGCTAGGATCGTGTCACATGTCTTTGTTTTTGCACAAATCACATAACACTGTGTTAGTGTCATGCCCTGTCTGTGTTACATTGCCAGAGCCCATAGTGTATATCATTTAGTTAGGTCCTAATGACTTTAATAAACAAGGGATTTCTTACACGGTCAAATTTCAATGCCCTGCGACTCAAATAGTCCCTATTACTTAGTTATCAATCTGTTGACATTGAAGCTGTATTACGGTTGATATATATGCTGCTTTTTGTGCTTAGCTGATGATGTGATCTGGTGGAAGAGATGGCACATGTCATGTGGAGGAGTTGTTGTTGCTACTGTTATGTGGCTTCTGTTTGAACGATCTGGATTACCATTCCTAACAATATGTTCAGATGTTCTGCTGATCTTGGTAGTTTTACTATTTCTTCGGGCCAATTATGCCGGCATGAGGAATAGGTTTGGATTCCCTAAACCTTGTTTTTATTTGTTAATTTTTAACAGTTGTGGTGGAACACCTCTTCATGTAAAAGAGTATTACATGCTTTCTCTGCAGAGAGTTAGAAGATCTGCCTGAGCTAGTATTGTCTGAAGAGATGGTGAACTCAGCTGCTGCATCATTTCGTGCAAAAGTCAACAAGGTTCTTCAAATGGCTCACGATATCACTCTTGGCAAGGATTTCAGACTGTTCTTTAAGGTATGGCAAGAAGTTATGACTATATGAAGATTTACGGACATAATTTGTAGCTTCAAATATTCTACAAGCCTGCTGCTTGAAGGAACCCTGTATTTCAACAAGAATAGGTAACAGAATATATGAATTGCTGAATCTTAATGGGTGGATGCATTAAAACAACAATCATGCATTCTTGGCTACTTCATGTAGTATCACTTGTAAAATCCGTTTGCTTCTAGTACCGGCTCGTCAATTACTTGTGCAGTGAATCCATGAATTGCTTTGGGCTGCTCATCATAATGGTATACTTGCAGTTGCCAAGCCTTAATAGATGTCTCCAATTTAAAAGGACACGGGAGAAAACCTGTGTCTGGCTGAATTAGGGGATTTAGGGCCTGCTCTTTTTGTTGGCAAATAAGAGTTGTGAAAAGTAAAAGGTTGGGAAGGATTGGTGGGACTTGGGAAGGAATATGTTTTGTGTGTGTGTGTGTGCGAGGATTGAAAATGAATGGGAAGCATTGGGAAAGATTAGGAATAGTTGGGAGGAGTTGGGAATTCCTCTCCCCTCCCCCAAAATGGTAGGAATGAATGGAAAAGAATGTAAAGGATTATAGTAAACATTAGGAAGAATTGGGATCCCCCCCCCCCGGGGGGGGGGGGGGGGGGGGGTGTTGGGGCGCATGGGGAAGGAGTGTTTAGAAGTGGGCAGACTTAGGAAGGATTGAAAAGAGTTGGTGAATTGTTATTTACCAATTAAAAAAATAGGCCCTTAGTATTTGGATTAGGGATCTTGAAGGTTCTAATGTAAGAATGTTTTTTTTTTTTTTGAAGGGGAGGTGGGGTGGGGTTTGCTAGCTAATAAACTAGAGTGAAGACCTGTGCTATGCACAAAATAATTTTAGTTTTTCCTGTATGATTTTCTGGGCGTTAGTTTTCTTTCTTTTTCCTTCCTTTTTAATATTTTTGAATCATTTCAGAAGAATAAAAAGGGTAGCCTGGTGCACAAGCATCCCGCGTTCACGTAGGGTCCGGGGACACCATATAATATCAAATCTAGCAAAAATAAAGGACAATCAAATGCAGAATAGGATTCTAAAAATATGTGGATTATCTCTTATTTCACTCTTTTAACAGAAACTTAGTTGAGAATATGACACTCTAATCTGATAAAATACCAAGAGAAATAATAAGAATAAAATGGTGAATATGAATAAATAGATAAAAAGGGAAAAAAAAAATAAAAATCAATGTTGAAAAGAGAAAGCTAGATTAGCTCTTTTATATTGTGTCTAACTTTTGAACTCTACTAATATATGTATGCAGAACCAACAATGTCACCGTCTCATTTTCTTCTATTAATCCTCATTCCACATGTCATCCACTTGTCACCCTACCGTGAATTCATTGAATTTTAATTATAATTATACTCAAGATTCAAGAATCCGCATGAAATATGTAGGAAATTCCCCAAGTTTTGTGAGAGACTCGGCCATAGGCCATAGCAAACATGAATCCATAGTGTCAAAACAAAGCAAATTTACGGCTAAATATATTCTGAGTTCTATTCAAAACCTTGAGAACAACGAATATCCTGGTAGGAGCAAAGGGAAGAGATAATTGTATGCTGGTCAGATAGGTTTGAAGTGTTGGCCTATCAAGAAGATTCAAGTTCAAAGTTTGAATGTTGCACAGATGAGTATGATTCGGTGGATGTATGGTCGTAAGAAACTTGATAGGAACAATAATTGCATGATTGGAGGAATGGTAGGAGTGGCTTCAGTGGAGATGGAGGATAAGGTGAGGGAAGTAAGACTCAAATGATTTGGACTCAATAAAAGGAGGAGTGTAGATGTACTTGTGAGGAGGTGTGTGAGGATTGGCTTTCTAGAATGTAATAGAGGTTGAGGAAAACCTAAGAAGAATTGGAATGAGATTGTTGGCTTAGTATAGAATTTTCTAGAGGTCTAAGATTAGGGTTACTGATGTTAGCTAGCTGGACTCTTGCCTGTCCTTTGGCTTGTAGACACTTAGTGAACATTGATATTGTTTAACTTGCCAGTGGCTGTGTCGCTTGTTGGATTTGTTTCTTAGACTTGATTTTATTTCTGTGTTTCCTCCACTAATGTTAGTTGCTGTTATTGACTAATGTTATCATTTTCTAATATTTTTGCTTAAAAATGCCTTATTTGTTTGAAACCATTTTTGGCAAAATGCTTTCATGGGTAAGCTGGAATCAGAATTGGTCTCCCTGCTTGTCTTTGCTGAGGGTTAAAGCTGCCTCCACATGGATCCCCCTAGAGTCCCTGAAGGCGGGATCAGCACTGGAACTTGCTGTTTGTTTACCTTCAAAGCAATTGGTACAAATGATTCTATAGGCCTAGTATGCCCTGGGAGAACATCTAAAAGAGGAAGAGAGGAGGGGGGGGGGGGGGAGGAAGAGTTGGAGAAAGAAAGGCTATGATTGGTACCTTAGAGGTCAAGTGGCATACCAAAATTTGGGTTTGGCCTCCGTCCGCTGAGAAATAAATATCCTGTGGGTATAAGGGTGCCACCTGTGCATTGCTTGTTGCTCTTTTCATGAATAAATAGATTTTGAATAACTCCAATGTGAGAGTTCGGTGTGGTCTATGAATCTAGAAGGGCTGTTCAATAAGAGACTTCTGAGATTGGTGATTAAGGAGACAGGAATAAGTTCATGGAGAGTATCGGAGATGGTAATTGTTAGCCTAAATTACTTGAACTCTTCATGTCACCTTGTCAGATACTTGACACGCAAGCATGGTAATGGTCATTCAACCCTTCATCTTGGATTAAAACACACAGCATTTTTCGGGGGAAGCTGCTGTAGTCCAACACGGCACCTTTGTTGGACACTGGATGGTCAAACTAGATTTTTGGGAAATTGCTGTAGTCAATTTTGAATGGCGATGTGTTAGCTATTGTGTGGTTTATCTATTCAAGCTGAACTTTTCCATTTTCTCGAATTTAGCTGCAAACCCCCATCTGGAAGTGATGGAAGAAATGAATCTTGATACATTTTGACTTGTGTAGACCCCTGTTGGCAGGACATATGATGGATGTCAGTGGTAACTGTTTTAGATGCTATCATCATAGTTTTTATGACTAAAGCGCTGCATCTGGCTTGCCCTTTGGTATTTGCTACCAGTATCTTCTCGGGGGTTTCTTTGTTGAATACCCAATGAGATTGGATGGCTTTGTTGCATTGATTGTTCATTAGTAGTTGGTTGTGAGGATATATTATTCTTGTGGAGTGTTTCTGTTTTCTTATGAATTTTTTTTTAAAAGAGGTAGGACGAAGAATTTATGATTGTAGTTATTTCGGGATTTAGGCTTTTTATGGGCAGTGTGCGGATTATTTAATCAGTGTACCAGTGAGCATCTGAAGAGTCAGACCTTTTGAAGGAGTGGTTTGTGAGTATTAGTAAGTGTCTGGTTTGTAATGAAATTTAGGGGACTTTCTATGGGGCTTTTATGGATTGTGAGAGATTTCCATGGTTTTCCACTATTCCGTTCATCTTGATGTGTTAAGCTGCAGAGTTTAAGGGCGCAAAAATCACTAGATATGTACAAATCTTCAATTGACAGAGATTTACTTTCATTCCTGTGCAATAGACACAACATTGAAGCACTGGAATATGCCTAGTTGTTTTAATTGGCTGCTATGGCTAAAGCCAGAGGGCGTGCTCCATGAGAAGAGCATGTTCCAAACTTTTTGATGGAAGCCTATTATTGGTCACCTCTCAATGGAATATATCATATAGTATATGTTTTTTGAAATAAATCATGGTGATCATATTGATTACTCTGATTTACTCGGGGGGGGGGGGAGATCATAGTGGGAATAGATGAGTTTGTTTAGACATCCTTCCCTTGGCACATTGTGGTTAACCTATCATTGCCTGTTGCTCATTTGGAAAGAATTATTTTTCTTGCAAGGGGTAAGGCTGTGTAATCATAGTTCCCGAAACCCTACTTCAGCCGGATCCACATGTGCCCGAATCCTGTTACTGTTGTCTTTATATGACTGGTCAAAGTTTGGGAGGGGAAGGGTAATGTGCAGGGTTCTCTGGGCTTAAATGGAAAACCTATTCCATTAGATGGGTTATTGAGGTGAAACGGCGGAATGCATGTTAAAGCCCAGGACAGCTGGAAAAATACTGTAACAGAAGAGTTCAATTTGAACCACAAACTATTAGTGTGAAAGAAGTGACAATGTTCTCGGGATAGTTCCCTGGGTTGTCCTTTCTCCTTCACTCTGTAAATCCTTTGTTTCCTTATTACTTTTTCAAATTTCTATGAGGGCACCTCTACAACAGAAGAAACCATTATCTTTTTGGTTTGTTCAGTTTCATGTTAACTGAGTGTGTGTAGGTGTAGAGATCCTCATAGAACTGTATCTGGCTATGCAATATGAGCGATTATATGGTTCCATATACGTACCTTTATCTGCTTTTAGAAATTCTATGCCATCAATTGAGTCTTCTGTAACTGTTTCTGTCTCTTACAGATGGTTTCTGTGAACCTTGAAGAACATTCTCATTAGGATTATCTTCTTTTAAGCTGTTTGAATTTCTGATATGTTCACATGCATCATAGATCTCATGTGGCTCTTGTGCATACATGATTACCTGGTACAACTTGGGGGGGGGGGGGACTGTTCATCATTCATGGAGAGTGCTGAGAGGCAACAATTCTCTTATTTCAGGTGGTAGTATGCCTGTGGCTCTTTTCTGTCATTGGCAGCGTATGTTCTTTCTTCACACTTGCTTATATAGGTATGGAAGCTCATCCTTGGCTTTTCATATTTGTGTTGCAAATTCTATTTTATTTGTATTGTTATTGGTTTGCTTTAAGTGCAAAGTTCCCTTTTTGGTGCTCAAATAAGCTATATGCTGAATGTTGACGGGGCTTATGCAGTTCTCTTACTATCTGCAGAAAGAGAGGTCAAATTTCGTACTGTGCATTATGAAAGTTTCCTGCTTTTGCCTGTCAGTTGGACAATGCTTTGTGCATGGTTAAATCTTTGACTTCAATAAATGCATGCATCTAAGCATAGAGTAATGCAAATATTGGTATACATGTTGGTAAGTTTATGATATCTTGCTGTTGGCATGTCGAGCACTTTGGATGCTACCAGATCTTTGGGGTTGATTCTATTGGATCTTGGAGGAATTACATCTTAGGTATATGTATATTTTTTGAATCCTTATGCTTATTCTCTTAGTGAGAATAATACAATCTTATTCCTTTAATACCATTGTGAATGACTGAATGGTAATGGCTACAACGTTTTGTGAAGTTCCTCAGTTCTGGTGACGAAAGTTGTTTAAAATTATACAGGAATTAGTTTTGGTAACTTGTGCATTGCGCAGACATTTTTTTGAAAATGTTTTCTTTTTTAATTTTCAATGTTTATAGTTGTTAATCTTAGTAGTCAGCAATTCAAATTATAAAAATTTGTCAGCTTACAGCTTCCAAAATAGTAAACCAATTCTCTATTAACTTAATGGAAAAAATATTGTGACAACTGTATCGTCAATCCAAAAGTCATCTAATCAATTAGAAAACTTAATAATATAATTAATTGTGACTTTTAGCATTAATTTTGACAAATGAATTGAAGCTGCTTTGGTATTGGCTTAAGAGTCAAAATTTAATTATTTGCCTCCAACTAGGTTAGGATTTAGCTTTTGGTGTTGGTCAAAGCGACAAAATTGCTACACGTGGCCTGGCATTACTTTTGGGAACTTGTTGGGACATGTGGCATGCCATTGCCCAGGGAACTTGCGCTTTATTTGTTTATAGATTTTGGGTTTGTCCTGGGTCTGTTTTAGACCTGTTTCGGCTGAGATATTCGGGTTTTGTGGGGGATGAAGATAAATAAAACTGTGAAGGGAATCCTCCTTGCGTGCTTTTGTACATTGGTTGAAAAGAACTAAGACCGTATTCACTTTATATTTCTGCAACTTTATATCTCGAAAGATCTTGTTGCTCTGTTTCTTGAGCTCCTTAGTCCTTAGCAATCATGAGTTTGTTGACAACACCTAACTGGCGAAATCTTGAGCTTCTTCCTCTTTCTGCCACCTCTTGATCAAAGTGGTGAAACCATCAGCTTTCAGCTGTGTTCAAACTTTTTGGTACCGTGCACCCAGGAGCAAGAAGCCAGATATAACATACGATGGGAGGGGGCTGAAAAATTAATCCTTCCTCCCTTCATCCTGTTGTCATTAGCAAATCTTAGAAAAATAAGAAAATAAACATTGCATAATTTGAGGTGTCTAAATTTTACCTTTGCTTACATAAAGCATACACTGACTAGTCTTACATGCTAAAATTTGGCAACATGACGAAGCAGACCATTGCTCCAAGCAGGCTAGAGGTGGGATCGACAATTTTAATTTAGCATCTATGGAGGGTTGTTATTTGACTTGGATTTACGAAATTGGCAGGAAAAGAAATTTCTTTGAGTACCTCATTCCTCAGGATCATAACTAAAACCTATGTTTAAGGAGGTTGTGAAATAAGACGAGTTTTAGATAGATGTGAAAGACATAGAAAAACAATTGATTGTTAGGCCCACTTGAGCGGGTTTAAGCAATCATAGGTTAAAGATGGGGAAAAACAGAGCAACAGGGAGTGAACCAAAGGCTTGAGACTTGCTGATTAAAATATCATTGCTTTTATTAGGAAGTAAGGTATACATCATGAGTCATGACACACTTGCTATAAATTTATTAGGAGGTACATAGAGGCCAAGGTTCCCGTTTGACCCTTCATAGCTTAGTCCCTACCTAAATTACTCCATCTTGATCTTCTTGTAGACAAATTGGAAATTGGTCTAAAAGAGGCCGAGGCATATGTTTCATTGTTTTGAATAAAGCTGCTTTCATTCCAATCCCTCTACACTACACAGTGATATGAACCTGGAACATATGTCATCCTCTCCAATGCTAGACCAAAAGAAGTCTCTTGCATGGAAGGAAAGATCTATCATTGCAGAATAATTGATGTGGCCATTAAAATCTTTGATGGCTTTTGAAGGATATTCCAAAACGCCTTTCTAGCTGATACATCTCATTGAAGTCACCATGGTCCATCCAAGTTGCTGGCCTCTGAAACAGAGACCTCCCCACAGATCGGCAGAGCCTCAGCTTGTCATTAACAGTAATATGGCCTTCATTGTCTATTTTCAGCTGCATCCTACGAGATGAGCTTATTTGCTCATGGAATGATCTTTAGTTTCTCAGAATTTGATTGGGTTTTTAATAGATTGTCTCTTCAAAAACCACTTATTCTGACCATAGTTACTAGGATCACTGCCCTACCCTCCATTCTGTGATTTGGATCGTCCGATCCAAAACATGGTATGTTTTCGTTCTGGAATGCCTGAGAACATGTTCCAGATCTGAGGACATGGTGATCGCTTTTCTAAGAGCACAAAATAGCCTGAAAATTTGAAAATGAAGAAAGAAAAATAGAAAAAGAAAACAGAATCACTGTTGAAGGCAGACTGCAAGCATACCAGAAGTGAAATCAGCAGCATGGATATCAGATATATTTTGTAACACCATCAAATAGAGGACGGGAGAGATAGGGGAGTGGAAGGTAGAGTCAGAGAGGGTCAAAGTTGCTAAAGAATGGGCTCTTTTTACCTTTTTGCTGCCTCTTGTGCTTATTTGGTGAAAAGGACTATTTGGGAAGGGAAAAGGAGCCGCTTGTATTTATTGGAAAGTGAGAACACGCATCAGTTGTAATTGATCTAATTATTGGGAACAATACACACAGTAATTACTTTAACAAAACAATAATAATAAGTTTTGAATTTTCTTTTTCGTTTGAAAAGTGAGATATTGGGTTTGGTTTTTTGATCATGAAAGTTATTTTTTGTAGTATGGGTTTTTATTAACGCAATACATTTAGACTGCTATAGTTTGGTAACAATAATGGTGGAAAAAGAGCCCATTACAATTTAAATTTAAATTTTACATTAACGATCGGAAATTATGAATTTATTCCTAAAAACCATTCCAAGCGGCCTACTCCCGTAGTTCCCATTGTTAGGGAAGTGGCGTTCCGCGTTCCCTTACCACGTTCTGTGGTTCGATCCTGGTATGTATGATTCTGACCCTGCTGACCTAGCTTGGTTTAACTCCCAATCCCCCTCCCCCCCAAAAATGATTGAGTTAAAGCAGCGTGCTCTTTGAACCCTGTGCAGCATGAAAATTTTCTCACAAGACATTGAGTTCCAAGAAATGAGATATTTGATCATATTTTCACTTCCTTGTCATCAAACTGATAACATTTGTGGAAGCTAGAATATTTTAGAAATCGATTGGTAAAATATGAAAACTTTTTGCACATTGCCCTGGACTGAATCTACTAGAACAATTGAGTCAGCATAAGAGAGCCATCTTCCCCGCGCATTCTTTGATTTGGAGACCATTTTCTCAATAATGAGTGTCAAAGTGTGGAGACAGTCCTGGATGGAATCCTTCAGGGCCCCACCATTTCATTTGGTGATTTGGGATGCTCCCCTAGAGGCTTCATCAACACCTTTAATGAATACATGTGCTCTTGAAGATGCTTGTAAACAAAAGAATGCGCTTCACAACATGGAACAAATCCTGTTTTTTTTAAAAGATTGATATGAACAATTGCCTTAAGTATTCATGGGCCAACCTTAAGTTCTATTTAGAATGGGTCTGAAAAGAAGGATCATTGCCTTTCCCACTGAAGTATTAAACTGTCTGTCCAATACATTGTAGGCGGACAAAGGAGCATATGAGGGGTAAGGTTATGCAGAGTGTGATAATTGTGGCTGCTGTTTTTAAGAATGAGATATGAGGATTTTCCCTTGCATAATCACTATTTCTTCCTCACCTTACCCCGTTGCAATTACCATTCATTGAAAACAGAGCTCTTCAGATCTCATGAACCGTTACCCAATGAACAAAACCTTGAAAAATCGCAAACATGGAGGGCGACTTATTAGAGGAGCTTCCAATCCTAAGGCACATATGCATTATGGGGCATCAATCATGACCATTTAGAGAACATATAGGGAAGATAACATGATTATCTATTATCATTTGTGATGATCACTGCTGAGAACATAGTCATCCTTGTGAAGCTTCAGTCTTAACAGATTGCTGTGGAACTGGACCAGCTTATCTGGAATCCCTTGCCAACAATATTAATGGGGACTGGTGTTTGATCGATACATCAATGGCACTCATATTGCTTTGGACTGCTGTAAAAACTGAGGGCAACTCTGAGATACAAAGCTGAGTTTAGCAGTCTTTCTAATCAACTGCCGAAAACACAAGCTTAAATTGTTGATCTGCTGATGATTCACCCATCACCTTGTATTGAGTATCTTGTCATACAATTACAATAAAAAAATTTCTGCTGGTGCATCTTATTTAGTAGCTCCTGACAACATTTCCATGTACCGTTCATCTTTAAGGACATTGAAGTAAAAAAATTAATTGGGGGTGGGGGAGCATGAAGGCACCAGCAGTGCTTCGTTTTGTTTGCTACTGTGTCTCTCATATAAGTGAATCCTCTTATTGCATATTAAGCGTACATGCTAGAATTATTAAATGATATTTCCAATGCTATAATTATAAATATGGTGTTTCCAACAAACAAGTGCCTGCTTTGGGTTGTTCTTGGTTAGTAAGGATGGGCACTGGCAGAAACGAGCTGCTTATAAGTTTCAGAGTGCTTCCTATAATACAGGTACACAGATTCTCTAAGCAAATTATTTTGGGCATGTGAACCACACAATTTTTGTTCCTAGATGCGGAGATTGTTGAGTGGATGTGGACATCCAAGGATAGGGATATAGTAGGACTTATGGCCCTTTTCTTTCTCTCTCTTTTCCTTGTTTTGGGGTTTTTTTTTGGGGGGGGGGGGGGTGTTCAACGCAGCCTGAGTGTGGTTAGATGGGAGTGGTGTTTGGACATAACCAGAGTCCCAAATTCCGCTTTTTTATGCATATTTGTCATTCCTGGGCTTTGTTGCATTTAACAGGAGATATTTTGACTCACCATGATGCTTGCTAGCTTATTCAATTCCTTTTGCCCTTTCTTTTGGTGCTCAGTCAGGTAAGGCCAGAGAGGAGGGAAGGAGGTCCTCATGTGAAAAACTCAGAAGTTGCTTAGTTAAAAGAAATTATCAGTTCAAATCCTCGATATTTTGATTCTCTGCAGATTTGTACAAGTCCAAGTTTTCTTTGTGTTTTTTGTAATTTATTTTGGATCGGTAAGGTAGCCGACTAGCGCTGGCTTCTGTTGAGGTTAGGGAAGGGGTGGAGAGGGAGGGGCGGGGAAGGGAAAGTCTCCATGCCTGCAGTGGGCCTTAAACCCTTAACCTCGTTTTTCCAAGGTGGGATAAGTCCCACTAAACGACCTTAAAAGTGCTGAGTTATTTCGAGCCAAGCATGGTCACTTATGCAAGATGCATTCAAAATGATTTCTGCATTCTTGTTACTGTGTTTGCACTCAAAAGAGCTGCCAGAACTGTGCTTATTAAGTTATAAGTACATGTCAACCTCTCCCTTGGTTTTGACCTGTTTTCAAAATTTTGACAGGCACCATAATTGGCATTGCAATTCCTGCTCTCTTGAGCAAAGAGCATGTGGATAGCCTTGTAGGTTTCATATGCCAGAGATTTTCGTCCCCGTACAAAATTGTGGATGATGGTGTTGCCAGAAGATTGCCTCAGAGCATAGCCAAGGGCAAAGACGATTGATTGATTCTTAGAACCCTCTCCCCTGGAAGAAAAAGGCCAAAAAAAAAAGAGAAAATGTACAGGCCACATTTACCATGGAATTACAGTTTAGACCTTGTAGCTTTCATAAATTTCCAGGACCCAATTCTCTCAAGAGTTGGCAGCATCAAATCCTTCTTGAAGCTGTGATGATATGTGTACAAAGTGGCAAATGTTCATAGTAAGGCTTTGGCTGTTATTCTTGAAACTCAAAATGAAATACTTTTGTGAGATGACGGTCACATTGAAGATGAGATGGCTTCGGTTCAGATTCTACCAAACTGACGTTGGGTTCTGTTGGTTCATTTGCTTGTTTGTCGTGGAAGATAGATAATTCCATTTTCAAGGACAGGGCAAACTCAAAGCTTGTAGGAATTGAGCAAGATAGTAAAGAAAATTTTGAGGGGTTATATTATGGTCGTCGTGTAATTGATTCCGAGCAGTACCATTTCAGTATGACGATACATCTAAGAGAAAAATGTGCTACTTGAACTAGTCAGTAGGCAGCAGTACTGAAATTGAGGTGGGGATAGGAGAGCTGAACATTGAACATAGCAGAGGGCCATTTGAATGAAGGGGTGTTATTTAAAAAACATTTGTAAAAGGCAGACAAAGCCGACTCCACTGGGGATCGAACCCAGAATCTCTGGTTCCGTAGACCAGCGCCTTATCCATTGGGCCATGGAATCGTTGGCTGATGTTATTGTCCCGAATGTATTTACTTGTTACTGTCTTCAATTTTTCTTTTTTTGAAGTTTTGCTGAGGTCAAGTGAAGATTGCTTCCCTCCGTTCCACCTTTTCAAATGATTTATTTTTGGGAACAAAAGTTTGTTTGTGAATTCCCATTTTTTAAAGTGTGGCGTTAAAATTGAATCTTCTCAGAGTCTTCTCTAATACAAACACATAATAATTTCATAATTTAATTCCACTTTAGTCATTCTGTAGACATTTTCAATCCCCAGTAACCCCCCCCCCCCAAATGTTACCGTGTGAGAACGAGAGCATTTCACTCCTAATCCTCATATTTCATGTTATATATTCCTATTCCCATTCCCATATATTAAACATAGGGATTTTACTCATTCTGTATTCCCGTCACTATCTATCCATCTACCACTGCTAACAGCTTTTAACACAACCACTTTCACCGAATGCATAGTCTTATTCATTTCCCATCCAAGTTCCTTGCTTTTGCTAGTACCTTTGAGGCCACCGCTGGCAACCAGTTGACACAATCACTGTACTGTGGCTCTTAATAATGCAAATCATGTTGGAACATGCAAACTCATACTATACTACATAATTGGGATGAACCAAACTAGTACTTCTAAATAGGAACCAAAGTTTTTCAGCAACAGAAGCATATTACAGTGTCATATAGATGCTTATCAAGGTTTTGACAATCCAGCATCCTAACAAGTAACTTCAGAGATATTTGACAGAAGCAATACACCCAATGCATGTTAAGCAGAGGTCCAAAGTTGTATAGCATAAACTCATTATTTCCCTTTGATCTCTTTCGCTTTCTCCAGCCAAACATTATATATATCATCAGAGAACAGAACAAAATGAATCTGCAAACAAATATCAACAGCACCATTAGCCCTCTTCTACAGCAGCCATATCTTGGAAATGCATTAAATTAAGTTGGAATCCTACAAGTCAAGAGGAATTAAAGGACAAGGTACATGTTATACAAAAAGGCTTATAATAAGGTAACAACCACCCTGCCAAAGAGCATTAGCTAAAGTGACATCAAGGTCACTTCCAATAGTGGAAATCAGGGTTACCTTGTTTGGAATTTCAACAGTGAACAAGTAAGCCTTTCGACTTGGGTTCATATGCACCCCAGCATACCCACCCCCAGCCCCTCCCACCAAGCCCACTGAGCTGCCTTGTCCTAGAGCAAAGAAGTAAAGAGGCTGTTGAATTACGGATTTTTCAGACTTATGGTATTTTTTTGGGGGGGGGGGGGTGGTTTGGTAAGAACTGTCGAAGGCTGTATCTGAGTCTGAGATGGAACTTAAAGGAGTTTACGAGCTTTCTGAATTCTGATACAGTATAGATCTCAGCTGCTAGCCTGGCAAGCAAAGCAGAAACAGTGCATGCAAGCGCCAGGGGCCAGAGATGGAAGAATCAGAAGACAAAGATTTGCAAGTGTTACTCATTTACTATCATTTCTAGTTATTCTGATGGAAAGGTATGTCAGACAGTCAGACTTGGATGAAATAATGTGTTACCTCTTTGAAATCATTTGCAAATTCCTTGACTGTGGATATGGCTACCTTTGCTGCTTCATCATATGGATATCTGCACAGTATAATATCCTTTCAGGAGTCCAAAACAATTACAGTGTTCTTCAACACAGTTTACATATTGAGCAAGAAGAAATTTCCAATGATCAACTCGGATAGGTATCACCATAAATGCAACCTACTCGAACAATGACTCAAATATCAAAGCCAACAGAGCATTTTGCTAAGGTTGCCAGTTTGCACATTTCCCATCCTCAATATTCTGAGTTACTGATGATCAGAGCAAGAAATTTTTTTCAACCCTTTTCCATAACCAAAGATTCTCAAGTTCTTGAAGAGAAGATAGATACCGTTCAAGGGGTTCAATGTGAAGAAGCAAAAATATAGAACTTGATAATGATTCAATCCATGCAACTTACCCGAAAACACCGCAAGATATGGCAGGGAATGCAATGTATTGAATGTTGTTTTCTTTTCCAAGACGTAAGCTATTTCTGAAACACAATTCATGAATGAAATGCCCATATTATTCAGGCAGTAAACAAACTTAATTAACAATGGAATATACTGAAGCGCACACACTTACTGGTAAGCATTCCTCAGAGATTCCTCAGGGCTTTTGTCAACGTCATATATAGGACCAACAGTGTGAATTACATGAGCAACAGGAAGTCTAAATCCACTGTATAATTGTCACAATGTTAGTATGTGAGATGAGAATTATCACAATAATAAGCTCTGTAATATGAATATAGCATGGGAACAATGTACATACGAAGTGATCCTTGCCTCTCCAGTGGGACAACGAACACCTGGGCGAACCTCTGTCACTTTAGCACAAGCTTCTTTTAGTTCTGGACCTGCAGCTCTATGAATGGCTGAAGAAAGAAGATGCATAGACTGGTAAGACATTTGACTTAGCTCATCTTGTTAGTTTTCAATTGTACCAAGTTGTTGTTACCTCCATCCACACCACCACCACCAAGCATTCTCTCATTGGCAGCATTAACCTACAATAAAAGAATTGTTTCAACCCATACAAACTTCATCCAGTTCATGATCAATGACCCAGCATATATGATGGACAACATGATTGAGAGAACAAACCAAGCCTCCCATCAATAGGATTCAAAGCAATACACAAGCAACATTTAACCCATCACTTTCAAGTCAAAACGAATGTCAATAATGACATCAATCCTAAGCATATATAACTGTGTATTTGAACTAGGAGTTCTCACATCCAAAATACATACTATAAGCATTTAAGGGGTTGAACTCAGCTTTCTTCATCGATTCTGTATGGTATATTGTGACTTCCACGTATTTCATTTGTACCCAAAAGCCCAATAACACAAGCTTAAGCAGTATCACATTTGATATAAGATGGCAGGAAAAAAAGGTCTAAGTACTCATAAATAATGGGCAGCAACAAACATGTAACATCTAATTAGCACTCAATATAGGCTTGAATGATCAAGGGATTCGTACGGAGTTTATTATCTTCATTTAATACACCCAAAGACAAACTTTTGCAGATATTGATCAACGGTTGTTTCCAATCAACCCAAAATGACCCATGTTAAAACTGCCAACATCTCATACGAACAGCTCTTCAACTTGTGAGCAGCTATTCCTCAATAGAATACAACTAAATCAACAGCAAACTCAGAATACAGAAACAGAGAGAGAGAGAGAGAGAGAGAGACAATCGCGTCCGAAGAGCCATCGACGGACCACTGAGTGATATCGCCCTTCTGAATCTTGAGAGAGCTGGTTGGAGACAAAGGAAGCTCGACAAGCACTGCCCCAGTCGACATGGCCGAAACCCTAATCCTAATCGAGTTCGGAAAGCAGCCGGAGATGTAGTCGGGGGCGGCAATCGGAGTATGGGCGACCGGGAAGAACCGATGAGAGAGGGAGAAGAAGGGACGAGCGGACGGAGTTGGGGTCTTGAGGAGAGAGAAAGTGGGAGTGACAGTGAGAGTGAGGGTTGGACTGGAAGAAAGGAATCTCAAAAATGGAATTGATGCTGCTGATGAAGGAGCCCTTCCCACTACCATTTGGAATTTGATTTGATGTTTGGAGACGTAACAGAAACGAAGAAAATGCCGGAGTTCAATGTCATATACTCGTTATGACTGGGACAGCATAGGCTTACTACAAGAGCCTCAAGCTCAATTGGTAGTAAGTCGGGGTGGGCAGTGGGCCAAGTTGATTGGCCTATTTTAAAAAAGAGTTAATAATGGATTGAATTAATAATTAATGAGTCAATAAAGAGTCTGTTCATTTAAGTATATTAATGGGATGCATTATTGGCATGTATTGGCTCATTGACAGTATGTTTAATGATTTATTATTGTTTAACTTATTTATGATATTAAATATGTTATACTTGATCAACTTTATTAGAAATAACTTCAATATAATAATGTGCATAAAAAAAAAAAAAACACGGCCTGGCCCACTTCGTTAATGAGTCGACCTTGACCCCCACTTGACCACTTTGCTAATAAGTCAACGATAACCCGATTCGACCTGTTGTCAACCCCTAGTAATAAGCATTAGATTTCTCCCCACCAAAAATCAAATATTGGGTGTAAATTTCACAGGCACGGTTTTTTTCTTTGGTAAATAAAAGTTGGTAAATGAGTAAAATTGATAAAAATTAATAAAATTTGGTAAAAGTTTGAAATGATTAGTATGACCTGGTTAAGGTTGGGGAAGACTGGAAGATGTTAGTAAAAGTTGGTAGAAGTTGAAAAATGTTGGTAAAAAATTATAAAGAAATGAGGATTTTTGTCAGAAATTTTGAAGGAGATCATTGTAGAATTGATAGAAATTTGTAGAAGTTAGTCAAAGTTGGAAAAGATTGGTTAGTGCTGAAAGGATTAAATTTTTTTTAAAATAAAGGTTGGTAGAAATTGGTAGAAGTTGTTAAGCGTTGATAAAAGTTGACAAAAGTGAATTTACCAACGGCAGGAACAGGCCCTAATAAACTATGACCTCTGTTGGACCTTAACTTGATCTTCTGCTCCCTAGCCCCATATCTTTTGATTATCCATTCTAGGCCAAGTAGGCTTTGCAATTTTTTTATAAAAAATGTACAAAATAGACTTTTTCGGGGGGGGGGGGGCAGGATTCTTTTCTCTAGGTGATTGCGGTCTCTTGGGTCAAGTGAGCACAAATCTCATTATGAACTCAGGTATCAAAATTAGAAATTTTACTAGGCAAACTTAGGTTAGTTAACAAGCACACATATGATAAATGGCAGTTATGAGACAAACAATGCATAAGTTCTTAAACCAAGAGTTACAAGACACATAAATAATCTTTTACGTAAAGTGGTACCAATAGTTTTCCTTAAAACTTCAATTTCTCCATATAATTATGTTAAGTTCAGCCACAGATGAACTAGAGAGACAAATAAGAGAGACAACATGCAGGAGAAGAATATCATCTACTCAAACATTCATTCACACTTGATACAGCTTATAAAGGTTCTGAGTTGAACCTTGTTCCAACCCAGAAAAATATCTAAACGCAAGTAACTAATTTTGTTAGTACAAGATAACCACCTAACCACTTCCCTGCAAACTTAGCATTACACCACATTAGCTTCAACACTCCCCCCCTCAAGTTGGGAAGTGAAGAGATTCAAAACTGCTAACTTGGATAGGAACACTAGATGTTGAGAGATAGAAAGAATTTTGGTAACACATCAGCTAATTGGCACTTGGTAGAAATGTATGTAGGTTTAATAACCCCAGCTGTGATTCTATCCCTGATAAAATGGAAATCAACTTTAATATGTTTTGTCTTTTTATGGAAAACAGGGTTAGTAGCATATTAGCATTATGAAGGGCTGCTTTATTGTCGTAATTTAATATAGCAAGTTGTAAAGAAGGCATGCCCAAGTCCCTTAGCAAAGACAGTAGCCAAGTTACTTCACAAAATTGTGACTGCAATGGCTTTGTACTAAGCCTTATTAGAGGATCTGACAACCTCACCTTGTTTCTTGAGCTTGCGTGAAATTAGAGAAGAGCCAAGCAAAATGCAATGTCCTAATGTAGACTCTCTGCTAAGCTTGCAACCCGCCTAGTCACTGTCATAGTAGGCTATAAGGGAAGTTGTTGAATTTTTAGCCAAGACTATACCCTATCCAAGAGCTTGTTTAATGTACCTTAAGACATGTAGGGTAGCTTGCATATGAATATCAGTGAGGTTTTGTATGAACTGACTCAACAATTGAACTGTATAACAGATGCCAGGTCCAGTAATTGTAAGATAAATCAATTTTCCCACCAATCTCCTATACTGATCTAGTTTGTCAAGTAGTGTTCCCTCAGCATCAAGCTGTAAATTTGCATGAACTGACTCAACACTTGAACTGTATAACAGGTGCCAGGTCCAGTAATTGTAAGATAAATCAAATTTCCCACCAATCTCCTATACTGATATACTTTGTCAAGTAGTGTACCCTCAGCATCAAGCTTTAAATTTGTTTCCATAGGTAGTTTAAATGCCCCAGCATTGAGCATTTTTATTTCTTGCAATAATTCTAAGACATACTTTCTTTGGGAGATAAAAATATCTTTACTAAACCTACCAACTTCAAGGCCTAAGAAGTATTTGAGTTCACCCAAATCTTTCATATGAAAATGAGTGCTCAACAGTTTCTTCAACTAAATAATGTGATTGATATTACTGCCTGTTATAAGCATGCCATCAACATAGGCAAGTATAGGCAACAAGAAAACATTGTGTAGTTTATTGGATAAAGAGACTATAATTAGCTTTGGATTGCTTGAATCTAAAGGTTATCAAACTAGAGGACAATTTAGCAAACCACTATCTTGGGGCTTGCTTCAAGTCATATAAAGATTTCTTGAGCTTGCAAACCATATTTGTAGAATGTTTAGGTTTACTAGCTTGCAAGAATATGAAGATTTACATAAGTAGGACTTGCTTTGTCCTCTATATAATTTTGGCGGCATCATGTATATTTCTTCCTTGAGGTTTCTATGTAGGAAAGCATTTGTTACATCTATTTAGCATGTATGCCAATCTTTCATTGCTGCCACTGCTCAGAGAGTCCTAGTTGTTGCCAGTTTTGCTACAGGAGCAATGTCTCCTCATAATAAATCCTTTACCTATACCTTCGTATAACTATTCTAGCTTTCTTCCTTTTAACTATTACATCAGACTTATGATTAGTCTTAAAGAACTACTTACACCTAATTTCTCTTGTCCTAGGAGGAAGTTGAGTAATTTCCCAAGTAGCATATCTTTCTAAAGCTTGCAGCCTAATGTTCATAGCTCAACACCAGCTATGATTAGTGACTGCTTCCTCAAAGGTCAGAGGATTATGTATGCTATCTAATGAAGCAACAAAGGCTTGATATTTTGGATAAAGATGATTGTATTGCACATGATTTGCATTGGAATATTGAAATTCTCTAGGTTGTGTACTTGCATTAGTAGTGACATGGTCCTTTAGCCATCGAGGTTAGAACTTGGTTTTTGTGGATTGTCTCAAAGGTTAAGTGGAAGCACAATGTGTACAAGGTACTGAAGGAGTGAGCATACAATGTAGATTATTCTGCATTGATAGCAGAGTTGGGGGTTGAATGAGTTTGACTAGATGATTATGAGACAGCTATGAAATTATCATCAATCCAAACTGTAGGATGCATAGATATGGGTGTAGGTTGAATATAGACTAACATATCTGTTTGATGAAATAGGAAGATATGTTCAACAAACTGAACATCTCTAGACACAAAGGTAGTTCTGGTTTGCAAATTGAGTAATTTGTACACCTTTTGTATGGTTGGATATCCAAGAAACACACAATGCATACCTCTTGGTTTGAAGTTATTTGTGTCTAGATGTGGATTGCTAGCAAACATTAAGCACCCAAATGTTTTCATGTGAGAGTAGTAAGGTGTGCGATGAAAGAGCACCTCATAGGGAGTTTTATGTTAAAGAATTAGGGTAGGTAATCTATTTATGATGTAAGTTGCAACTAAAACACAATCACCCAAAAACTCAAAGGCAAATTTTTCTAAAATCTCAATGCGTTAGCCATCTCAAGCATATACCTATGTTTTCTCTCTACCCTGCCATTTTGCTATGGTTTGTCGGAACAAGAAGTCTGATATATGATGCCAAGCTTACCAAAAAATTGTTAATAGGTTCCGCTATCAAACTCAAGAGCATTATCACAACTAATTATTTTTATATTACCCTGAAACTGTGTAAAAATGAGATGCATAAGCTATTAAAGACATGAGACTTGTACCTAAGCAAACACACCCATGTTGATCCACTAAAGTCATCAATAGTTAAGAAGTATATAAATTGTTTATGAGTAGGTACGTTATCAGGTCCCCAGATATCCATATGAATTAGCTCAAAGGCTACTGCACTTTTGTTCTGACTGATTGTATATGGAAGTTTTGTAAACTTAGCCACAGGACATGTGATGCAGACCTTTTGGTAGGCCTGACAATTTTATCCAAAACTGATGGATACCCGATTCCCCCGACCCAAAAAATCAGGTAAAAACCCGATTAACAGGCAAATTAAATGGGTGGTGGATAACCGGGTGATAGATCGGTCGAATTCGGGTGATGGTCCACCCGATCCGTCACCCGCTTTATATATATATATATATATATATATATATTAAAAACTTATGTTTGGTATCTTTATCATTTGTGGTAATTGCTATGTTTACGATTAGGGCATGTGGTTCCTGTTGGTTATTATTTTGTATGTTTTTTTTGAACCTTATTTGAGTGATAAACGAATTAAACAAGATAGAACGCGTTTCATTCGTTTCACCCGTTTATCACCCGCTTCATCCGCGGGTGGTGGGTGGATTGGATGCTGGTAGGCAGATGAGCGGGTGACAGGTGGATCGGGTAGAGTGGATGGATGCGAAGGGAGCTTCACCCGCTCCAAATCCAACCTGTTGCCAGGCCTGCCTTTTGGCTTATGGAGTTCTTACATGGAAAAGTGACAATATGATTAAGCTTTGACCTAGGTGCATGACCTATTTTTTTTATGCCATAACTCATAGTCATTATCACTACTATTCCCATGTTGAGTATTTGAACTAGTTTGCATAGAAATAACAACATTTGTCAGATCATAGGATCGTTTGATACCTAGATTATTCACTAGGAAATAAAGGCCTTAATACTTCTTACCAATCCCCAATAGTTTCTTTCTAGCATAGTCCTATATCAGGCAAGATTCAGGATGAAAAGTGACAAAACACTTATTATCCTTGACCAGCTTGGATATAGACAACAGATTGTACTTAAATGTTGGCACATGTAAGACATCTTTAAACTGTAATCCATTAGCCAAGGTCACATATCCTTTGTGAGATATCTCAAAAGTTTGACTATTAGACAAGTATATCCTAGGTCTTTTTGACAATTTCTTGAATCGATCAAATATGCCAATCTGTGTATAAGACATATGATCTGTTGCCCCTGAGTCTATCATCCAACTGTTCTTATCAGTTATTGCATTTAAGTAAGTAATCATACCTTCAAAAGAATGATCTAGCTCCTCATTAGTCTTAGTGTTGTTGTTTGGCTGTAGTTGCTGAGGTGCCAATCTCATCAGTTGATCTGCTGTTGAGTCAGAGTAAAGTTATGATCTCTTTTGTATCCAATAAAGGCATTGTTTGATTTAAAATTAATTGTAGACTTGCTCTCAGAATTTGAGATATATCTCTCCCTATTCCTTGTATTTGGTACTCTCACATTCTTCTTTTGTTGAAACTTCTTGTGCCTTGGGTGCCAAGAAGGATAGCCAATCATAATCTAACACTTTTCCTTGCAATGACCTTTATTGCCATACTGTGAACCTCTCATAGCATCATTTCTACTGAAATGTTTGTCTTTACTTTAATTTTATTCAGTTCCAGCGCCTCTCTTTGAGTTTCTTCTTACTGAAGCATTAAAGAAACTGTTTCAACAGTTGGCAGGGCATTCATTAGGAGCATTTTGCTTCTTTGTACTTCATATTTATCATCCAGTCTGTTGAGAAACTGAAATAACCTTTGTTCTTTCTTTTGTTGATTTAAGGCACCCAAGAATGCTCCAATCTCATCTGTTATCACTGTAAGATTAGGTAATTGACTCATTAATTCCAACTCTTCCCACAAACACCTCAGATTTGACTAATAGTGATTAATTGAAGCCTGTTTTTGTTTCAGTGAGTAAACCTCTTTGTTGAGATGATATTTCCTTGATCCATTGCTCAAGGAATTCCAATTGTATCCAGATCTATCTTGTTGAATTCAGAAAGATATGGACTTTGCAATTAGTTCTGAAACTGAGTTAGTTAACCAGGCAATCTTCATGTTATTACAAGTATCCCACATTTCCACTTTGATTGGAGCTTCAGAAGGTCTGCTGACAGTTCATTAAACAAATCCAAGTTTCCTTTTAGTGGCTAGGCCAATTTCCAGGACTCTTTTCCATGATCAAAAGTTCTTAGCTCCACTTAGCTTTTCGTAATAGCTAATGAGCCTGGACCTTTTAAAGGAGCTAAGAAAAGCACCTTTTATAGGTCATTCATGCTTATATTGCTGCAATTTCTCTCAGGAGACATGATCAGATCAAGATGAACTTAAAATCCTGAATTGAGATTGATGTGATAGCTTGATTGATTGATGAAACAAATCAATCAATCGATTCTAAGAAATTATGTGTTTGATTGTAATGATAGCATGATCAAATGATGAATTTAAACATTTAATCGAAGAAGAAGGAAAGTTTCAAGCAATTCAGGAACTTATACTTTGCTCTAATACCATGTTAAGTTTAGCCATGGATGAACTAGAGAGATGTAAGAGAGAAAATGCATGAGAAGAATATGATATGCTCAATAATTCATTCACTTTTGATACAACTTATAAAGGTTATGAGTTGAACCTTGTTACAACCCAGAAAAATATCTAAAAGAAAGTAACTAATTCTATTATTATCAGATAACCACATAACCACGCCCTTGCCAGCTCAACATCACACCACATTAGATTCTATAAAATATTATGCTACAAATGGTAGCTCTTCAATATGTATTATGGGTGCCTTGCCTAAGATTGGGGTTTGAAACAACCTTTTGCGCCTCATGTACACCCTAAAAAAAAGCCTCTTCGATGTGTATTAAATCGTTACTTCAATTACCACACATGTTTTATTGTTTGAAACTTTTGCTTCTAACATCAACGTTATGGGTTGCCTAGCTAAAAGCATTTAAAAGAATTAAGACTTGTTCTTTATAAGCATATTAGACGCAAAAAGCATATTGGAGTAGATTGGACTAGCTTAGAGCAGGTTTTAGCAGATTTGACTAGTAGAAAGCAGGTTTGAGTAGGTTTGACTAATAGTTTATATATTAAAGTAGTTTGGAAGTAGGCTTGTGAGTGGGCTGGAGCAGGTTGGACCAGGTTTGACTAGCAGTTAATAGTTTTGGGAAGGTTGGAGCAAGTTGGAGATTAAAGCAGTTTGGAAGTAGGTTTGTGAGTGGGTTGGAGTAGGTCGGAGCAGGTTTGACTAGCAGTTAGTAGTTTTGGAAGGTTGGAACACATTGGAGCAGGTTAGAGATTACACACACACACACACACACACACACACACACATATATATATGTATGTATGTATGTATGTATGTATGTATGTATGTATATATATATATATATATATATATATATATATATATAT
>JACYFF010031956.1:90637547-90665278 GCA_017589665.1 Selenicereus undatus | reverse complement strand
CACACACACACACACACACACACACACACAACAACAACAACAACAACAACAACAACAACAACAACAACAACTCCAGATGTAGGCAACCTTAACTCTACAGGCATCCATAACCGTGGAGAGGCTGATTCCAAGGGAACCATAAAACAAAATTTTGTGAGAACGTTTTATAAAAGAAGGGTTTTGTGAAAGGATATAATGGAAAAAAACTACGGATGCGTAGCAGAGAATTAACTAATAAATACTAATAAATCAAGTGACCATAACTCTGTAAACATAAGTACAGTATAGCAGAGGAAGGTATTATACTTTAACAAATAGAGTTAGCCAAACAATGTCTCTTCTAGATGTATGTACCACTTACATGCAAACACGACATACGAAAAAGACCACAACCAAACCTACCCTACTGCAACCGGAAGACAACTACGAGGCCAACTATCTAAGATTTAAGATCTTAATCCTATCCCGCCATAGTCTCTTATCCTGAGCTATATTCTCTGTTAATCTTACAACCTTCAAGGCCTCTCTAATTACCTCGTCCAACCTCTTCTTTGGTCGTCCATTCACTCTTTTGCCTTCGACAATGTTAATTCTCTCACATCTCCTCACTGGAACGTCCACACTCCTTCTTTTCACATGGCCAAACCATCTGAGCTTTGTTTCTCTCATCCTATCTTCGATGGAAGCCACTTTAACTAAGTCTCTGATTCCTCAATTCCTAATTCTATCCATTCTCGTATAACCACACATTCACCTGATCATCTTCATCTCTGCCACCATCAATCTTCGAACTATAGTCTTTTTTATCGGCCAACACTCAGATCTATATAGTACAATAGGTCTAACTATCATTCGATAAACTTTGTCTTTTAATCCTATAGGCATCCTCTTATCACACATCACACCTGAAACATACTTTCATTTTTACCAACCCACTTTTATGCGTTGGTTAATATCTTCATCAATATCCCCATTCTGTTGAATGATCGAGTCTAGATATTTAAACTTCTCGACCTTTGGTATCGTCATCCCATTAATGATGACTTCCCCCCCGCATCTTCCCTTCCACTGAAACAGTAATGTAAGTATTCAGTTTTCGATCGACTTACTCTAAAACCTCTAGACTGTGGTATATGCCTCCATTGCTCCAACTTATCATTTACTCCCTCTCTGGTCTTATTGATAAGACAATGTCATCTAAAAATAATATACACCATAGTAACTCGTCTTGAATTCATTTTATAAGTCCGTTCATAACTAGAGTGAAAAGAAAAGGGTTTAAGGCGGAACCCTGATGCAGGCGCATACCAATGTTAAACTCATTGGTAACCCCTCCTAACGTCCAAACATTTATCCTACCTCCCTCATACATATCTTTAATAACTCGAATATATACAGTTAGAACTTCTTTCTTTTCCAAGCATCTCCATAACACTTCACGTGGAACTCTATCATATGCCTTTTCTAGGTCAATGAACACAATATGAAGATCTACCTTTCTATCTCTGTACAATTCTAAGAGCCTTCCAAGGAGGTAAATTGCCTCTATGATCGACTTGCCAGGCATAAAACCAAATTGGTTCTTTGATATCGAAATATCCTTCCGTAACCTTTTCTCAATCACCCTCTCCCATAACTTCATAGTGTAACCGAGGAATTTTATACTCCTATAATTATTACAATCCTGAATATCACCTTTGTTCTTGTACAATAGGATGACTGTACTAAACCTTCATTCTCTGGGCTTCTTAACGGTCCTAAAAAATAAAATTGAGAAGCTTTGTTAGCCACTCTAATTTCTCTTCACCCAAACACTTCCACACTTCCATCGAAATTTAGTTTGATCCCTCTACCTTCCCATTGGTCATCTTCTGTAGGGTCTCCTTAATCTCAGCCTTGCTGATTGGTTCCCACAATCGAGGATCAAGTCGCCTCTTACTACTATCTCGTTCTCTACTTCGAAGATGTTCCATCACTGCACCATTGAGGAGTTTGTAAAAGTACATTTTTCATCTCTCCTTGATTTCTGCATCCTTAGACAACACCTTACCATTTTCATGTTTTATGCACCTCACGACACCCAAATCCCTTGTTCTTCTTTCCCTAGCCCTCGTCAATTTAAAGACTTCCTTCTCACATTCCTTGTCTCCAGTTTTTGATGTAACCTATCATAAGGCATGCTCTTAGCTACAACAAAAACTTTTTTGGCTACCTTTTTTGTTGCCTTATATCCAACTCTGCTAATCTCTTTCTCTTCCTCCATTTCACTGTTTATGAAAGCAGCGTATGCCTCTTTTTTCTCCTTGACTTTGTCCTTTACCGCCTCGCTCCACCACCAGGCTCCCTTCATTATTTAACACATCTCCTAGAAGTACCTAGGAATTCCTTAGCCGACCTTCGAATACATTCTGCCATTACCTCCCACATTGTATCTGCATCCTCTACCTGCCTCCAAGCTCATTCTTCGGTAATCCTCTCTAATAATTTCAGAGCGTTCTTCTTAGTAAGATTCCACCACTTAAGTCTAGGGTCCCCAACCCTCCTCTTCGTCTACTTTAAACATTTGAACTCCACATCCAACACTAGCAACTTATGTTGAGTACCTAAATACTCACTAGGAATCACTTTACAATCCGTACATAACCTCTTATTATCCGCCCTAATAAGGAAGTAATCAATTTGAGTCTTTATGGAACCACTCTTAAAGGTCACCAAGTGGTCATTCTTCTTCTTAAAAAAGGAGTTTATCACCATCAATTCATAGGCAATCGCAAAGTCCAGAACAGAAATTTCTCCATTGTTTCTCTCCCCATAACCGAAACCTCTATGAGCCGTATCATATCCGTTTGAGTCTACACCAATATGCCCATTGAAGTCTCATCCTATGAAAAGTTTTCTGCTCCGAGGTACATCCTGAATAATCATATCCAAATCCTCCCAAAATTGCTTCTTAATATCATCCGACAAACCTATTTAAGGTGCATAAATACTAACCACATTTAGGATTTCTGATCCCACCAATACCTTAGTGGCTATAATTCGATCACTCTTACGCCTCACTTTAATGACAAAGTCAACCAACTCCTTATCAACCAAAATACCAACTCCATTCCTAGCCTTGATTGACCCCGAATACCACAGTTTATACCCATCAACTTCTCTAACTTTAGCCCCTACCCACTTAGTCTCTTGAATACAGGCTATGTTAATCCTACGTCTGTGCAAAGACTTAACTAATTCTATAGATTTACCAGCAAGTGAACCAATATTCCAAGACACTAAGTGCACCTTTCGAAACCCTACACCCGTCCTAACCCCAATTCCCCCTAGAAGATTGGCTGAAGCCACTACATTGCTCGCCACTACTTTAAGCAACTAACATCCACCCCTAGCAACGCAATAATAAAAGACACTGTTACTAATAAAAAATACGTTTGCACTTAAGAATAATGAGTGGGTAAATGAATAAAATCACCCCAAAATAATCACTTTGTGGGCCCAACTAATAGGAAAGAACCAAATATTAAAACTAAAAGGCAATGAAACGCTAGCTAGAAAGAACAACGAAATTAGTTAACAAGACTAGAATTCTACTTCACCAAAATACCGAACTAGTCAATAGTGAAACCGATACATAAAAATAATACAATAATACCAATACTACCAACAACAACAACAATAATAATAGACCCAATAATGATTTAAACTAATACCAATAGTAACAGTAACAGTGATAGTAAAAACAGAAATAGAAATATATAGCAAATAATGACTCTTAACTGATTCTAATGTCAATAATAAGAGATAAGTAATAAAAAGGTGAGACAAACAATACAAAAAAAATTCAAAAAAAACAGCACAGATCACACAAGATTAATACCGGAGCTACTAAGGCAAAGAAAGCCAATAAAATTATGGACAGGATAATCAATAACAAGGTGGAACAAATGAACAAAGGCTAAAGCAGGATAAGGGAAGCAAATAAAAAGCACCCAGGAACTGATATTGAAGAAACAAACCTATGGCAAATGTAAAAATATGCAGCCAAAAATACTACTAATGCTAGTTACAAACTAAAAACATACTAACAAATGAGAGAGCGAAGTAAAAGTATATAATAAACATGAATAACAATAAACCAACAACAATAAACCAAAATAAGGGGGAACATGCCAGCTATTAAAGGGCAAAGACTAAATAGGAAGATGGCACAATCGCTAAACACCAATAACAATAAAAATATCCAACTTATGCACAAATAATAATAATATTAACTCTAACACTAACATATACCATTATTTAGTACAAATAATAAGAAATAATACTACTAACCAAAGCTCACTAACAAACCAATCACCACCCAAACAAGTGCGCAGTAGGGCAATTTATAACGTTAGAGCATATGCAATGCAAGGCTCGTGAGCTAAAAATTTGGCTCACGGTCCAAGCAATACCATACATCAGTGATCCACTTCGCTCGCCCCACGGTCCAGCTTATGGCCATGATCCGCCCCCACACATTCTCTCTCTCTTTTTTTTTGCCAACTAAGCATTTAAAAGTCTAAAACCCAATAATATAGTAGTAGTGAGGTCTATAAAATATTATTTTATTTGATGATCCAAATTGGTGATCCATAGGATGTAAAAAAGAAAAAAAAAGTTGGCTTGTGAGATGATGTGGAGGTTGTGGGCCCCCACTTGTGATCCAAACTTTTGGATCACCAATGCGGATGCTCGTAGCTTCCAACTACTTATGACCAACCAAACAAGTGAGTTCCAAAGCCGAAATAGACTACACAACCAACCAACAAAACTTAAAAAGACAAAATCAAACAAAATAAAATCAAACAAAATCACACCCAGAACTTCCATGCAAGCAAAGCAAAAATAGAGTGAGGCTCACAGACACACATAGGCGCTGCAGCTGCTAGGGAAGGTGGTTCACGGCGGCCCTTGACAACCACTGCAGGGGTCCCTCAGGCCGTCGAGTGCTGTGGCTGCAGTAAAAATGGTGGGGTCGAAAAGCCTCGCTGTAAATCGCCGGCTCTGTTCAAGCGAACAAGGAACAGGTTCGGTCCTATGGACCGGGTTTCTTATTGGCAAAAGGCCCGGTATCGTCGGCCGGCCCTTAAGCAGCAGCGACAAGCACTGGAGGGCTTGGTCTGGGTGTTGGTCTTGACCAACCGCAGGAGAAGGTGAGGTGTTCTATTTACGGGTCTCGTCGAGGACAAGGCAAGAGTACAGAGCTTAATTACCTCCAGTGACCGGCGATTAGGCCACCGACCACCACTCCGTAGCAGACACCAGAGACCTTTGGGGGAAGCACTTACACCTTCCGAGGTCGGGAAATCACTAGTCAACAAGCAGTCCGACCTGAATTTAGTACTGGAGCGGAGTTCACCAGCGAGGTGCCGACTGGTGACCCGTTACTTGTAGCGGCTACTGGTTCTGGCAGATGCAACGTCAAGGCAGCTCTGTGGCTGGTGACCATTTTGTCTTGACACTAGCTTCCTGCTTTTTGAACTTTGAGCGAGGTAGAGAACACACACACACACACACACACACACACACACACACACACACACACATGAATCGTGCTTGTATTACAATTTTGGTCCTATTATGCATGGTTGTTACTTCTGCTACTAATACTGATGTTGAACCCAAATTAAATGTTGCAGCCTATATGAATTTGCCTTCCTAATTGCGAATGATGAATCCTCTTATGACTCCTTGAAACTTTTGAGATCCATCAAAATTTATTTTGATGAATCCTCCTTTTGGTTTTCTCAAGCTATCCAATAAGTCTTCTTACGGTTGATGGCTATGGGTTGTGGGTTTCGTGGGTATAATATTTGTGTGAGTTTGTATCTTATGCGTCATACTACGCTTGTTCTTTTTGCTGAGTAGGCCTTATTATTTCTTGTTTTCCATAAACGCCATAGGTGTGCTACTACTCTATCCATCTTTACGGATGGATTAAAGTGTTTAATTTTAGATAAATAGGTTTGTACATTCATTTGAGGATTGTCTGGTAAGCTAGCGGTGACTTAGTTATGGTCACTTGCTAGTTTCCAAACGTATTGAGCATTATGACCTAAAAAAAAAGATGTTTACATCCTCAATTACATCCTGTCAATGGGAGTGATAAACCTCCATCTTGACCTCATTTTAGCTCCTAGTTGACCATTTTTTCCATTGTTTCATGTTAGATCTTTGTGACAAAGGGTCACGTTAGCCTCTTTTAGTTTAAATTACGCTCATCTAATGGTTTTTCGCACTTTTAGGAGCTTCTGCTGAAAAAAAGGAGAACTATGCTGATCTTGGTGGAAATGAAGGTCGAGGAGATAACTTCCAAGTCAAACAAGAGGTCGGTTGAAGCTTCAAGGGAATCCTAGTGATTTAGCATGGGTACCCCATGCCGCCTAGCGCGTGCATGCCATATCCAAGATTTCAACGAGTATGACCATAGATATGGCACAGGTACCCCGTGCCAGGTGGCATGGTCGTGCCGCCCTTCTGCTTTCCCAACTTAATTATTTCATCGAGGAAGTTTAGGGGGATCAGATGTTTTCAGTTGGAGGGGAATTTTTGAGAGCGATTTTTAGGTCTTCTTTCTTAGATTTCATAGATTAATCTAGGTTTAATTTGAGAGTTTTGATTACGGATTCTAATTGTGAATTCATGAGTACAATCGATAGAAGTATGTTTCTTTTCCTTTCTCTGTGCAATTTCCATCAAAGTTTGTGTCTTTCATCATGCTCTTCAATACCTTATTTGTGATTGTGATTGTAGGGATGTGTAGAGGCTAAATCCCTTATCTTAGATTGGGATTGACCCCTATTATTCAAATTAGAATTATGTTCTAGGTTTTTGCGAATGAACCCCCACGTTTATGCTGGAATTCTCGTTTAGTATGCCATGGTTTCAATGAATTGCCTAAGAGGGATATATTCATTTGTTCTTAATTACGGCTAAGGAGATTAATGAAAGTTGAATCCTCTACCTAGAGCTACTTTGTGATCAATTGAGTTCCCTAAGATGATAATAGTTAGGGTTTCAATTAGGAATCATAGGTTACTTAATCTTGTGGTTTTGCTGATCCTAGTTTTATGAAAGTAGATAACTAGGATTGCTTAGCCAGTCTAGCGGTCTTCAAGAGAAGGCATAGATGTGTTTTAACTCGTAACCATTCCAATCCAGTTGTTTGCATAGGCAGATTCACTTGATCTAGTTTATATCCCAAAGTGCATAATAGTGTGTAAATCCCAACCTAGGATCCCTTTTTATTGTTGAATGAAACAGTTTCAGTAGTCTTCAGTTTACATCAACCTGGATTAGTTTATGCTTGAATTTAATATTATAGTCAATACGATGATTGAAACTAAGTTCCTTGCGGAATATGACCTGTACTTGCTATTGCTAACTACAATTGGCATCGTGCACTTATGGTAATTTAAGATAACAGGTTTTTGGTGTCGTTGCCTAGGAACTTGTCTATTTTGACATCGAAAGCGACCAAAACAATCTAGAATAGGCCTTTTCCTTTTCTTTTTTTACTTTTCACCCTACTTACACCTGTCTTTGCTTGGACTCGCTTACGCTTGGTCTAGTTTTTAGGTTTACATGCACAGGCATAGTCATGGGAATTGACATCTCATTCCTTTCGACCCTGAGATAGAAGCTACTACACAGAGACAAAGCGATGAAGGAAAGAAGCAACAACTACACACTATTGTGCCATAGAGAAATTCTCAGGTGTTGCGGGACTATGCCTTGCTGCAAGCATTTGGCATTACCTCCTCTATTGTGAACCTGGTCATTGAAGCAAATAACTTTGAGTTGCAGTCTGCTCTTGTCTCTTTTGTGGAGAAGGATACGTTTGGTGGGCATCTAACGGAGAACAGTCACATCCATCTTCGCAACTTTCTAGTGAAGTGTGACACAATCAAGCTGAACGGGCTTTCTGCTGATGCGATCAGGTTGAGCCTCTTCCCGTTCTCCTTGAAGGACAGAGCCAGTGACTGGCTACAAAATAAAGAGCTCAACTCGTTCACCACCTGGGAGGCCCTTTCAAAAGCCTTCCTCAACAAGTACTTCCCATCAGGGCAAGACCATTAAGTTAAGGGCGGATATCACTTCTTTTACCCCAAAAGACAATGAATCACTATATGAAGCGTGGGAAAGGTTCAAGGATCTTTAGCGCCAATGCCCACACCATGGCGTTTCTGATTGGCTTCTAGTCCTAACTTTCTACAATGGTCTTGACCAGTCATTAAAGATGTTTATTGACCGACAGCTGGCGAGGCACTTATGAGAGTCTATTGAGGCTGTGAGGGCTCTATTGGAGTAGATGACCTTCAACAACTACCACTGATCTAGTGAAAGAGCAAACTTGAAGGCAAGTGGTGGTATGTATAGAGTAGATGCTATGGACTTGCTTGCTAGCACGGTTAGCGCCCTTCCCCAGCAGTTTGATTGACTTGGGACCCCTTATTCAGGGAGTTCTTTTGGTGTATGTTTGAGGTTGAGGGCATATGTGAGATTTGTGGCATTCAAGGGTACGCTGCCACCGAGTGTCATACTATTTTCCCGGGCGTTGAGCATGACAACACTATGTAAAACTTCAATGCCCGCCCATAAAACAACCCCTACTTAAACACATATAACCCCTGTTATAGAAATCATCCAAATTTCTCCTACCGCAATAATAATCCATTACCATATAACACCCCTCAACTGCAGCCTTAACCCCCTAGTTTCCAATACAAAGCGCCTTGCAAGCCCCCTCCATAACAACCTCCTCAGCCAAAGTCTAATCTGGAGAGCCTCATGGAATGCTTCATAGCAACCTAGACTAAGACTAATGAAACGCTCGGTGAGTAAGTGGTGAGTCAGTCAGCTAGTTAAGCTCCAAATTCAAGACCATGACTACCCACTAGAAAATAATGAAGAACCAGATCGCCTAGATCACGCAACAGGTGGCCCATTTATCTAGCCCTTAGGGACATCTACTAGGTCAACGAGAGACCAACCCCAAAGGTCAGATGAATGTCATTACATTAAAGAGTGGTAAGAAGTTGGAAGGGCCCCCAGTGCCCATGAGCGAGGACAAGAGAGAGATTGAAGATGAGGTTAGCGCCGAGAAGGAGGTTCCCATTGAGACCCCAAGTGAGAAGGCCTAGATTGAAAAGTTCAAGGAGGTTCGAGATGAGAGCATTTCACGTCCAGTGAAGCCTTACAAGCCTTCTGCTCCATATCCTTAGAGGTTAGTAAAGGCTAGGAAGGAGCCCAAGTATGGGAAGTTCTTCGAAATGCTAAAAAAGTTCCATATCAATATTCCCTTTTTGGAGGGTATCACCGATATGCCTTCCTATGTAAAATTCATGAAAGACTTACTCTCCAACAAAGGGAAGCTGCTTGAGAATGCTACAGTGTCTTTCACCGAGAAGTGCAATGCCATTATTCAGAACAAGCTTCCTCCTAAGCTTTCAGATCCATGAAACTCTCCATCCCCTGTTCTATTGGGGATGTGACTATCAGCAGGGCATTATGTGATCTTGAGGCTAGCGTAAGCCTCATGTCGTACTTCATTTGCAATAAGCTATAAGTGGGGGACTTGAAACCCACTACTATCCCTCTTCAACTCGCTGATAGATCCTTGAAGTACCTCATTGGTATCCTAGAGGATGTCCCATTGTAAGTGGACAAATTCTTTATTCTATGCGAATTTGTAGTCATGGAGATGGAAGAGGATTCTCGTATTCCTATCATCCTAGGAATACCCTTTTTGGCTACTGCGGGAGCCATGATGGACGTCAATAATGGCAAGCTCTTCCTTCAAGTAAGGGATGAAAAGGTGGAATTCTGTTTACTATAATCTATGACCACCCCAACCCTAAATGACACATGCTACAAAGTTGATGCATTGGAGAGAGCGCTTAATTAGGAGGCCATTACTTGCCATTTTGTGAAGGATCTACTAGAAGTCACCTTGATTGGCTGCCATGTGACTGATTCACAATCAGGGGAGAAGGAGGAGTACGCTGAGCTCCTCAATGAATGTACTGCCTATATACATAGGCAGTCCCCCCTAGGAGGTCCTTCATGTGGAGGAGCATGAGTCCAAGGAGAAAGAGAAGAGCGCACCAAAGGTAGAGTTGAAACCCTTACCCCCTCATCCCAAGTATGAGTCCTTTGACCTCGACCATAGGTTTCCCATCATTGTCAGTGCTGAACTAGATGGCCCCCAACTTGAAAATTTTTTAGATGTGCTCAGGAAGCATAGGGGTGCCATTGGTTATAGCATTGACGATATCAAGAGTCTTAATCCTTTACTATGCATGCATCACCTCTTTTTTTATGAAGGTCATCGCCCGTCCTGACAACCTCAACGCTGTTTAAATCATAATATGCAAGAGGTAGTGAAGAAAGAGGTTGTCAAGCTACTTGATGCTGGGATCATCTATCCTATCTTCGATGGTGAATAGGCGAGCCCAGTTCAAGTAATTCCAGAAAAGGGTGGCATGATCATCATTAAGAATGAGCGTGACGAGCTCATTTCTACTTGGACTGTTACTGAGTGGCACATGTGTATTAACTATCGCAAGTTGAGTCAAGCCACCTGAAAAGATTATTTTCGTTTTCCTTTTATTGATCAAATGCTCAAAAGATGGCCAAACACTCTTTCTTCTGTTACCTGGATGGGTACTCAAGTTTTTTCTATATTCTTATCTATCTAAATTATGAGGAGAAGACGACGTTCACATGCCCCTATGGTACCTTCACTTATTGTAGGATGGCTTTTGGGTTGTGTAATGGTCTTGCTACTTTTCAGAAGTGCATGACTGCTATATTTTCTAATTTTATTGAGAATATCGTGGATGTGTTCATGGATAATTTCTTCGTCAGCGAAGGTACCTTTGACTTGTGTTTAGAAAATCTAACCAAGGTATTCCGTAGATACGAGGAAGTCAACCTTGTGCTCAATTGGAAAAAGTGCCACTTCATGATTCAAGAAGGGGTCGTTCTAGGTCATGTCATTTCTGATACGGGCATCGAGGTAGACAAGGCTAAGATTGAGGTTATTGAGCGATTGCCCCCTCCTACTTCTGTTAAAGGGGTGTGGAGTTTCCTTGGCCATGCGGTATTTTATCAACGCTTCATCAAGGACTTCTCCAAGATCGCTAAGCCTTTGACTAAGCTCCTAGCCAAAGATGCCCTGTTTGTGTTTACTGATGAGTGTCATGAAGTTTTTCGCAAGATTAAGCAGACACTGATTTCTGCTCCCATCATACAACCACCTGATTAGGATCTCCTTTTGAGATCTTATATGAGGCCAACGACCATACAATGAGGGTAGTTTTGGGACAACACAGGGACAAGAAACCTGATGTGATCTACTACGCTAGTAAAACACTGGATGAGGCTTAGCAGATTTACACCACGATTGAGAAGGAGTTTCTTGCGGTGGTGTCTGTTATAGACAGGTTCATGCTCCAAAGTGATTGTGTACACTAACCACTCCACTCTCAAGCACCTCCTTGAGAATAAAGATGCTAACCCTCGCCTCATCCGATGGGTATTACTTCTGCAAGAGTTTGACTTGGAGATTAAGGACAAGGCAGGAGCTAAGAATGTAGGTACTGACCATCTCTCCCAAATTATTATGGAGGGTCCGACCTGTCCCCTGAATGATGTTTTCCCTAACGAGCACTTGATGGCCATCTCTATGAGCCGAGCTCCATGGTTTGCTGACATTGCAAGCCACCTGGCTTCAGGGATCCTACCGCATGACATGTCCTCTCAGTACAAGAAGAAGTTCTTCTATGATGTCAAGCACTATTTTTGGGAGGAACCTTTCCTTTACAAGCTGTGCAAGGATGGGATCTACAGGCGTTGCGTCCCCGGGGAGGAGATTCAGAGTGTGATTTCTCACTGTCACGACTCTCTATGTGGAGGACATGGTAGTACCTCCAACACTGCTGTTGGGTTCTTTTGGCCTTCATTGTTCAAGGATGTCCACTATTATGTTTATTCATGTGATCGTTACCAGAGGACAGGAAACCTCTTTCGAAAGAATGAGATGCCCCTTAACTTTATCTTAGAAGTTGAGATATTCGATGTCTGGGGCATCGACTTTATGGGACCTTTCCTATCCTCCAGGGGCAACAAATTCATTCTAGTTGCTGTGGATTACGTCTCCAAGTGGGTGGAGGCAATGACTAGCCCTACTAATGACTCCAGAGCGGTGGCTAAGTTATTCAGGAAGGTGATATTTTCCCGCTTCGAGGTCCCGAGGGTGATCATTAGTGACAATGGGCCACACTTCATAGAGAAGAAACTTGAAGCTCTATTGAAGAAATATGGAGTGCACCACAAGTACAGACTTGGCTAACACCCGCAGAGTAGCGACCAGGTAGAGATCTCCAACCACGAGATTAAGACTATTTTGGAGAAAATAATCGCTAGATCACGGAAGGATTGGGCGGATAGGTTTGATGATGCCCTTGGCGCCTATCGCACCGCCTTCAAAACCCCCATTGGCACCACCCCATTCAGACTCATATATAGTAAACCTTGTCACCTCTCTATAGAGTTAGAACATAGAGCGTATTGGGCCATCAAGCACTTCAATTTTGATATGAAATCTGCGGGGGGAGAAGCGGTTGTTACAATTGAATGAACCCAAGGAGATCCGCTTGGATGCTTACGGGAGTTTAAGGATATATAATGAGAGGATGAAGCGGTGGCATGATAAGTTTATCAACATGAGGGAATTTAGGGAACACGACTTGGCCTTTTTATTTAATTCTTGATTGAAGCTTTTCCTTAGAAAACTCCGCTCTCGATGGTCGGGTCCATTCAAGGTGATTAAGGTGTATCCCTATGGAGCTATTGAGATAGGAGCACACGCCACAGGCTCCTCCAAAGTGAATGACTCCCGGCTTAAGCATTACATTGCTGGCGAGCCGATTAAGGGGAAAGTCTCTTGTGACCTCCTCGATGCTCTCTCCACCTAGAAATCCTCCTTAGTCAAGCAAAGGACCTTAAACAAGTGCTTCTTGGGAGGCAATCCAAGTTTTACTAACTTTTGTTAAAAAAAAGAGGAAAAAAAAAAAGAAATGAGAAAAAATGAGAGGCAAAACACAAAAGAGGAAAACCTCAGAGGCAGTAAGTTAGCACCGGCACCCTGTCCCTCATGGAACGCCCACGCCATCCTTAGATTTCAAAATGGACACCCAGCAAGTTGGCACTGGCACCCGTGCCTCCAAGCACACGCGTGCCACATTTGAACCTGCAACAGCAGTGCTAGCGAAACAGCACAGGGCCCCGTGCCCGTCCTTTTTTCGAGCAACGAGGCCAATTTCCCCTTCTCTTCCTTATTTCATCCTTCATCCTTGTTCTACCTCTTTCTCTCTCTAAGCGTAAACCCCTCACTCACCGACTCAAATCCTCCCCTAAACTCTCATTTTTCTTACACGATTCCTCCATTTCACTCATAATTTCCCACTTCCCACTCAAATTTGCCTCAATTTCATCATTTCACACCCTCGATGCCCCACTTTCTCTATCTTAAACCTTAACCCCCATTGTTGAGGTTGAAGGTTGTAGAGAATGAATGTTTGCCCCCTCTTATCATCTCCATCTTCTTCCAACTTCACAAGGGACCGATTTGCTTCCAATTGCCAACATGGGAAAGAAAAGAGTTGGAGAAGACTCCAAAGCTCCATCCATGCTCAAGAAGGCCCCAAGGGTCCACCCATCCTCTACTACTCCATCCACTACTAAAGGTAACAAAGATGCTTACCTTCTAATTCTCCCTCCTAGTAATAGAGGTTTGCGTTTTGTTAACGGTGCACAAAGGATTCGTTATAACAATTTGACTACTAGGAAGACTAGTGAACAAAAATTCTTTCATGTGGACTCTTTGAGGACCTTGGGCTTGCTTGACGATATGATGAGGTTACTCCGTAAATTGGGGTGGACAGAGTACATTGGGATGCAATGCACCTCCTACAACCGCCTAATGTTGGAATTTTTGAGCTCCCTAAATGTGAATTGGGATGGCAAGTATAGGGTTCAAGAGGTCAACATTACTTTACGCATGATTAACATAGACCACCCGATGAGTCTGCAGATGTTTAATAAGTTATTGAAACTTCTGGTGGTTGATGGTGCACATAGGGATGTTCTCATCTTATGGAGACCGGCTCCTGTCTGGTTGAGCATTACTTGCTCCAAATAGAAGACTTATATGGATAGGTTTGGGTGACCTAGAGCCTATGACCGACAAACCAAGCCTACCGACATTTATAATATCAATCTCCGCTACCTACAATGTTTGACCTCGAATATCATTTTCGGTCGTAATGATAACCAAAATAGGTATAGGAAGGCAGAATTGTTTATTATTTGGTGTGCATTGTCGGACACTCCCATGGACACCGGCGCCTTCATTATCCTTCACTTAGCAGAAGTAGCCAAACCTACCCATAAGAATATCCTAAGTATCGGGGGCACAGTTACCGCTATCGCCCACGCCTTAGGTTATAGTGGCAAGCTCACTTTCCTTGAGCCTCATTTCTTGGGCGTTCACCTTGACATTGGTACCCTCCACCAAATGGCTATAATCGACAATAGAGGGGGCACCATTCAATATCCCCACCATAAGAAAATCCTCTTCACTCTTTCCTATCCTAAGCGCACTACTGTGACCAACAAGAGAAATTGGAATTGTGATAGAGTGGTTATTTGGAAGACGGTGCTATTAGAGAGGATCAGGTAGTTGATGATGAGGAGGAGGAGTATGATGATGATGATGAAGGTGATGATGATGAGGGTCAGAAGAGGCACAAGATTGAAGTTATCCATGTTGCGGATGAGCCACTGACACAACCCCACTTTCAACCACCTCCCTCATTTGAGATGGGTGGGTCCTTTTCTTCGGCACAAATGTTGTTTGACTCCATCTTTCTCTAATCCTTGTCTTCCCTTCAAATAGAGGTGTCTGGTATTCGAGAAGAATGCATTGGTATGCGTGAAGTATCTGGATGAATGGAGTCCATGGAGGAGGGGATAACGGGTTTTGTCGACCGTTGAGAAGAACGAGAACTGAGGTGGATTCAGCGAGAGGAGGATGAACGAGTTGATCTGGTAACAATTCAAGTCAATTCGATAGTTAAAGGAGAGTTTCCACACCTTCCCGAGCGGCCATAGGGCTCGTTGTCATTTCCATCGTTCGATCAGGGTCATTCATCATCCTTCTCACTGTTCCCCCCACACTTTTGACCTCCTCCTCGGCCCAATTGGACCCAGTAATTGTAAGTTGTACCCCCCTTTACTTCTCATGTCCCTTTCTTTCATTGAGGACAATGACCAGTTCAAGTAGGGGGGTGAACGCATGAGCTCTAGGATGATTATGATGTTGTTAGGTTTCATTCTAGCTTAGGTGCATTACTAGGGTGCATTAGTCTTAGTTTTTTCTTTTTTTGTTTAGGAAAGCATGTAGGACATTGTATATAGGTAGGTGATGCGTTGTATATATCCTTTTCCTAACCATTAGTCTTAAGTGGAGACATGTTGAGTAGGGTCTTATAAGACTGTGAGGTAGTTCTTTCAACCAATCTCTTTATTTATCTACTTGTCGATCACCTAGTTAGGTTTACTGCTTTGAAAAAAAAAGGAATAAAAAAAAGAGAGAAAAAGTTCTGAAAACCCCTCGTGTGATGATAAGCCAAGACATTGGTGTCAGTCAATCAACATGATTGTGAATACTTGTGGGTTGTTCATGGAAAATGCTTTTACATGATGATTTTGAAATGCTTTAGCTGCACTTTTGGCTTTTGCATACTGGTTGCCCTTGAAGCCCTTGTATAATGACTGATTATTCCCTTCAAGTGGGATATTTCCGGCGACAGTTGTGTGTTTGGTAGTCTATCCTGTGAGACTTTTGGCCTTGTTTAGACTATTCATCTGTATAGTCTCAATGTTTCATTTTCTGTGTCCCCTCATGTGCATTTCTTCTAGAACTTGGTTTGTTTCTCTCTAAGGCTGCATATATTATATGCATTTGATGATATGATAGAGACATCGTTTGATTGATTAGTAGCCACATGACCAAATGGCCTTTCTGAAATTTATGTTACACCCTTTGCACCTTTCCTAATTTTTCTTGTTACAAACTTAATCACTTACCCCTTGACCTTTTATGATTTCCTACCCTTATGTCAGAATTAGGTGAAGCTTTGTTTCAGTCAATTTTGTTGGGGTGTAAGCTCACTTGTTTGGTTGGCTACCTTTTGATCTATTGACCGAGGAAATGAGAATTAATGTTTCACCTCTATTGTGTTTGTTGGGTTGATAGCACGTATGGGATGAGTTGACTTTATTCCTATGAATTGTTACCCCATGCTAATCAAGAAAAAAAAGAGAAAAAAAAATTTAAAAAAAGGGAAAGAGATAAAGGTGAAATGGGAATAACATGTTGGCATGGTTGGTTGGTAACTTTTATGTTTTGTCTCAACTCACTTCCTAGGCCCATTCAAGGGGATTACATGTCGGTATGGTTAGTTGGGGGTAGTACAACGATGTTGTGTAATGTTTGGGATTTTTTAGATGCTTTCTAGTTTCATGGCTTTAACTCCACATTCCCAAATTCACTTTTCCCTCCTTACCTCGAACCTAAGTCTCATTACGACCCAATACAAGCCCTATGGATTGTCATTTGTATGCACATTTTAGTAGTGGAGGATCGAGAGTATGACCAAGCCTATGATAAGACTACTACATTTGGGAGGATGATTGAGAGAGCCATATATTGTCAAACACATGAGAGGGAGTGCATCTGTTATGTTCCCTCTTAGGAGAGTTGCTACCAAACCTTCTAGTCCACCACTTGTTTGGATGCGATCGGATTGAGAGGGGTGTGATATGGGATAACTAGATGTCGAGTTGAGTAGTGTGGCCTTTCAAATGATTTTAAAATGAGTTTTGAAACTATTTGTTTGTGCCTTGAATCATCCCACTAGTTGTGTGCAGTTATACTTGATTAAACTGATTTACCATTGGTCTCGCCTGAGGAGGCGAGTAATTAGAGGTTTTGATTCATTGTTACCTCATTCATGTTTTAGTCTTGCTTGGGGACAAGCAAGAGATAAGCATGGGGTAGTTGATAAACCTCTATCTTGACCTCATTTTAGCCTCTAATTGACCCTTTTTTCCATTGTTTCATGCTTGATCTTGATGAAAGGGTCAAGTTGGCCTCCTTTAGTTTAAGTTATGCTCATGTAATGGTTTTTTGTATTTTCAAGAGTTTTTGCTGAGAAAACGAGAAATTTGCTGATGTTGGTAGAAAGGATGGCCAAGGAAATGAGTTTCAACTCAAAGAAGAGGTCAGTTGAAGCTTCGAAGGAATCCCAGTGATTTGGCATAGGTACCTTATGTCGCCTAACGCGTTCGTGCCATCTCTAAGATTTCAACGAGCATGACTAGAGGATATGGCACGGGTACCCCGTGCCAGGTGGGCACGACCATGCCACCTTCTACACTCGCGACTTAATTCTTTCATCGGGGAAGTTTAGGGGGATCAGAGGTTTTTACTTGGAGAGGAATTTTTGAGAGTGATTTTTAGGTCTTATTTCTCAAACTTCATAGATTAATTCATATTTAATTTGAGAGTTTTAATTATACATTGTAATTCTAAATTCATGATTACAATCGATTGAAGTACATTTTTTTCCTTTCTCTTTGCAATTTCCATCAAAGTTTATGTCTTTCATCATGCTCTTCAATACCCTATTTGTGATTGTGATTGTTGGGATGTGTAGAGGCTAAATTCCCTATCTTAGATTAGGATTGACCCCTATTATGCAAATTGGAATCATGTTCTAGGTTTTTATGGATGAAGACCCATGTTTATGCTAGAATTCTTCCTTAGTATGCCATGAGTTTGATGAATTGCTTGAGAGGGATATATTTATTTGTTCTTAATTAGGGTTTATGAGATCAACGAATCCTCCACCTAGAGCTACTTTGTGAGCAATTGGGTTCCTTAACATGAGAATAGTTAGGGTTTCGATTGAGAATCGTACTAGGATTGCTTAGCCAGTCTAACAATCTTCGAGAGAAGACATAGATGTGCTTTAACTCGTCACCATTCCAATCCAGTTGTTTGCATTGGCAGATTCACTCGATCTAATTTATAACCCAAATAGCATAATAGTGTGGTAAATCCCAATCTAAGCTCCCTTTTTATTGTTGAATTAAACAGTTTTAGTAGTCTTTAGTTTACATCAACCTGAATTAGGTTCTGCCTGAATTTAATGTTATGGTCAATCTGGTAATTAAAACCAAGTTCCCTGTGTAATACAACTTGTACTTGCCGTTGTTAACTACAATTAGCACCGTACGCTTGCGATAATTTAAGACAACAAGTTTTTAAAGTTGATCAATTTCCATTCCTGTATATACTAGATTTCCTCTAGTAAGGAGGGAGGCATGACACAGTTGCCACGTGAAGACCTATAGCTTAGGCATGATATCTATCTCCCAGATTCGATTGAATTCCCATGTGGGGGATTCTTGTAGATCTAGACCATGGGCAACCTATGTAACTGATTTAGTGAAAACTCACCACTCCTTAAGAGACCCCAAGAATGGAGTCTAATATTGGATTAAAAGGGATTGATGTTGCAAGGATTAATTGAAGGCAAGCATCATAACTAATCCTTGTAATTTAGTTATGTTCCATTCATTATTAGACGTAACAACTTGTGAGACTCTAAGTGAAGTATCAATGATAGAGGTGTCTGGTATTCCCATTAGGAAAGTAAGGTTGTCATAGGTGCAACAGTTATCTAATTGAAAATTTATTGTTGTTCTACCTCTTCCTTTCCATCGCATTCCTTTACGAAATTGGTCTCGATTTTTTAGAATGCACTTCCATGCCCAGGAGTTAGATTGTTTTGCCTTGGCTAAAAAAAAAAGTTTTCATTAATAGGATTTTTTGTGGTCATTTGCTCTGTCCAAAGACTGTGTTCATTAAAAAGTTTCCGAGTCAATCTACTCAGAAACCCACTATTGATTGCTTTCGTCTTTTTAAGGCCAAGGGTTCCTCAATTCTTAGGATGACAAATTCATCCCAAGAAACCACTAGTAGACCTTTGATGTTATCACATTTCTTATAAAAAAAAATCTATCCTAATTTATCAATTTTCTTACTAGAAGAACTAGGAAGTTGGAAACATTACATTGTGTGCGCTGGCATAGATTCTAAATTTGTCTGAAATGAGCCATGCTTCTTGCTTTAGTGGTGTTGTTGGCTTTCAAAGTTTGGAGTTTGACAACAGTCTTATTAACTAGTTCTAAAAACGTTTCTGGATTTGGTCTCCCTTTAAAGACTAGGCATCACAAGTATTTATGTAGATTATCTTATGTGTTATGTTAAAGACAAAGGACACTATACTTTGGTCATGTACTTTTGCATTCTTTGAAAAGATGATGAATGATTCCTAAAAATTAATGACTTGCCCTTAACTTTGACAGAGATTATTAAGTAGAGTGCTAATTTTCTGGCATGATTAAAAATTGTTCAGCAAAAGAAGAGACTATCATATGTGAACATGAGGCATGGTAATTTGTTTGCTCAGGTACAATTTTGAGCACAATGCCACTTTTTTTAAAAATTTTGTGCCTTATATAATGCTCTTATTAGGACTTCCATACAAATTAGAAAAAGAAATGGTGGCAATGGGTCATCTAGGTGTAATCCTCTACACAGTGTAAAGAAGCCAGAAATTTCATCGTTAACAATAATTGAATAGGAAACTGTAGTGGTGCATTGCTAGATCCACTTAATCCATATTTGATGGAATACCAGTTGCTTGAGCCCTTCAAAAAGAAACTTTCACTCTACTCTATCATAAGCCTTTTCCATGTCAAGTTTGAGTGCAACCTAAGATTTTTTTCCCTTTCATGGTGTTAAATTTATTAATGACCTCATGTGTTAGTAATATGTTATCTTGGGCAGAGCAATCCGGTACAAAAGCACTTTAGACGGGATCAATAATTTCTTTGAGCATTGGGTGAATTTGTTAACCATGATTTTACCAATGATCTATACAAGCTATTGGATAAACCAATTGGTCGGAGTTGTGCTGTTGATGTTAGGTTTTCTACGTTTAGAATTGAAGCTATGAGTCTGTGAATATTTTGCTTTAATACCTTGCCTTCAAGAAAGAATGATTTAATAATCTAGAAAACATCTTTCTGGATAATGACCAATTATCCTGAAAAAGGTTGCTCCAAAACCATTGTCTTGGGGTTTTGAATTTATTTATATGGAAAATGGCATCCTTAATTTCATGGTCCTCAATAGGTCTCACTAACTTATCACTGTCTTACTCGGATAACATCTTTTGAAGATCAATATTAATGGTCATGGAATTATCTTGTGCTGATTTGAATCTTGTAGTGAAATCTTTAGTAAATAGCTTCTGAGTCTAAGTGCCATCATCGACCTAAATTCCATATGAGTGTTGATCAAAAACAGAATACCTACACTGTTGGTTCAATGGTAGAGAAGATGGGAGGGGTGAAGTCACCATGGAGGGGATGACGATACCGAAGGTCGAGAAATTTAAATATCTAGGCTCGACTATTTAGCATAATGGGGATATTGATGAAGATATTAACCAGCGCATAAAAACGGCCTGGATTAAATGGAAGTACGCTTCAGGTGTGCTGTGTGATAAGAGAATGCTTGTAGGGTTAAAAGGCAAAGTATACCGGATGGTAGTTAGATCGGCTGTGATGTACGGTGCGGAGTGTTGGCCTATAAAGAAGGTGCAGGGCCAAATATTAATGGTAGCAGAGATGAGGATGATTAGATGGATTTGTGGTTATACGAAGATGGATAGAGTTAGTAATGGAGTTATTAGAGACTTAGTTAAAGTAGCTTCTATCAAGGATAAGATGAGAGAAACAAGACTCAGATGGTTCGGCCATGTGAAAAGAAGGAGTGTGGATGCTCCAGTCAGGAGATACGAGAGGATTAACATCCCCGAAGGGAAAAGAGGGAGGGGCGACCATAGAAGAGTTTGGACAAGGTGATTCGAGAGGACTTGAGAGTGGTCGGGCTAACAGAGGGCATGGCTCAGGACAGGAGACTCTGGCGAGATAGGATTAAGATCTTAGATAGCAGATAGGTGACTGCGTAGTTGTCTTTCTATTGTTGTAGGATAGGTTTGGTTGTTTTTTTCGAGTGTTTTGCTGGTTTACAGGTAGGACTTGTACCATGACAAGAAGCAGTGTTTGCATACGTCTGTTGGCTAAGGTATGGTATCTCCCCCTGCTCTGTTGTACTAATGTTTACATAGTTACTGTGCCTATTTTATTAGTACCCCTTAGTTCAATTTTGGGTTGCTTATCCATTCTGCTCCATAAAATGTGTTCACCAAAATCCTCATTAATTTATTGTTTCCTCAAAATCTCTCTCCTATAAAATCTTTTCATAAAATCTTGTTTTGTGGATCTCTTGAAATTAGCCTCTCAACGGGCAGTCATGTCGGTTGAGGTAAGGTTGCCTACATCTGGATCTCCTCAGATCCCGCAAAAGCAGGACCTACACTGGGAGGTGTTGTCATTTAATCTTGGCAATTGTGGAATGTGACTTTTTTGGCTTTCATTAATTAAAGAAAGTAATAAGAATTTTTGTCTCCATTAACTAACCATTCTTTTCATGCCATTTGCCCCACCCTCAGTATTTTTGGTTGAACAAATGTATTTCTCCACATTACTTAATATGTCTGTAATGCTAGTTGTTAAGACAGGCACCATTAAGCTGAGACACTAATTTTTGTTCAATATGTAGTAGTTTATCGACAACTTTTTCGAGTTTTGCTTAAAGTTTCCAAATATGATTTGCTCCAGGATTTTAGGTCCCAGTTGATCTTCTTCATCTTCTATGCAATGCAGTACATTGTGTCTCTAATAAAGATGTTTTCTAATTTTTAACAAAACAATGTGTATCTTGATATTTGGCTATGAGTGTTGATATCTGAAACTGAGTGTTGATATATGAAAATTGTATCCTTTCTAGAAGGGTGAGTGTGTTCTGTATTTAGAGATACACAAGAATGATTAAAGCAAGTGAAGGGTCCATTGGCCACGAGATAATAAGGGAATAGTTGAAGACAATTGTCCCTAAAATAACTCTGTTTAATTTTTCATATATGAGTTTAACATGCAGAAATTTTTCCACGTGAAGATCCTTTCTTGCACATTAGCTTCATGACATTTACTATGTGCAAGAAATTCATTAAGTTTCTATAACCTAGAGACACTTGGTACCCCCAATTTTTTCGGAAGAGTGCAACATTTCATTGGAATATCCTATAATACACTAGGGCAAATCAATAATAAAATTAAGGTTCTTAAGATGATCGCACAAATCATTTTTCCATGGTCCTGTGCCGGTGTGCAAATTGCTGTCAGTACACATTGTTTTAATGTGCTTTTTTTCAAAAATAGTGTAGCAAACTGTTTGAATTTCCTTAGCTATAACATTGACTTCAACATTGTCTATATCCCATAGGAGCCCTATGCATCCTGCATAATTGTGAGGTAATATAGAGTTGTAGTTATGGTGGCCAAGAGTTTTGATTATACGTTTAGTATTATGTTCGATTACCATGGTCTCAACAAAAAACAAAACGTTAGGTCTGATTATTCTATTAATAAGTCCCACTTCATGCTGAAATTGAGATTTTTTTGCTCCTTGTGCATTCCAATTACTAACTTTCATTATTCAGAATGAGCAAAATAGAAGTATTTTGAAGAAAATGCCTTATTAGCTTTAGATGCTAAGAGGTAAAACATCCGTCGTGTGAGAAGTACTTGAACTAGGGCACGCTGCCCATTGTCTCTACCATTAATAAGGAGAAACGTAAATGCCTAAAACTGCGTTGAGAAGGTTTCCTTGAAGTCACAAGAATTTCAAAATTAGCAATTTGTTTTTTAACATTGCTATTCAAACATTGTCATTATTGACTGCAACTCTTATATCAATGGATATAAAAAAATTGTAAATAATAAACAAACCATGTGTATGATGATCCATAAGATCGATCGAAAATATGGCCTTGGGAATCAAGCGAAGTCGCTCTCTTCCTCTCACCAATGCCAAAAATTCAAAAATAAATAACAATGCGTACACCTTGTGATGGACTTTATACGTACTTGGTATACATATAGATAGCTAAATAAGCAATGCTTGATAACCAATAGAAGTATCAGGCTCCTATATTATAAAAATCTTGGAGTAAATTAGAATCTTTGGTGGTACTATTCCAACTAACCCGCACCTCACAGCCATTATAAGAAAGAACCAGAAGGAGAAAGGGCTAGTGCTTTTCAAAAGTGCAAAGAAACCATCAAACTTATTAGTTCTGCAAAAATTAACAAGATATGAGATTAAAATAGTGGCATATCAAACCAAAAACCATAACAAATTTAGTGTCAAAAACATATTCAAAGTCTCAGGTAAAAGTAAAGTTATGCTACTATCATCCTTAACCTGATTCTTAAGTGGATAGATTGTAAATGACTCTAGTCATCTTGAGTACCAAGGCCTGATTTTAGAATCATAGCAATTGAGAAAGTCCACCAAAATTTAGAAGAAGTGCAGTGTAGGAACAAATACTTTGAGTTATATTTCTCCAAAACGGCAACATGTTCCCAAGTTGCCACATCTTAGAAAAGGGTTGCAAGCAAAACTATAAATGGAGTTGGACAAGAACAAAATCCAAACCCAAGGATAGATAAACAATGGATACATAAAAAGCATAACAAATATATTAAAATGCCAATCCAACCTACAAACAGCAAGTCCCGACTTTACAACTAGGACAAAAAACCCAAACCACCCACTAAAAGCAGTGGAACCAAAAGCAAGCAAATGATGTACAAACAAAATTATAGCAAAGGAAGTAGATGAATGTCCAAAAGCCAAAAATAGGGGCGTTCAGCAGTAGAGAATAATATCCCAGTAGCTTAAAGGAAGAAGGATGACTACCATCATGAATACTTATTTGAAAGAGTGAGAGATGCATTCATTCCCCTCATCAAGCTTCCTTTTCTTAGATGAATCAGTAGAGATAATAGGATCATGAAGATCCTCCAGCTCCAGAAAAACATCATTCTCCTCACCGTTATAGTCTATAGCATGTTCATAACCTAGAGTTGTTTTCTCCCTCTTGATTAGGTCATGAGACATTTTCAAGAGGAGAGGTTAGACTCAAGGCTTGAGTAGAAGCCAGGGAAGTGGTGCTAAAAATAGTAGAGTAAGTTTGAGAAGGGAATATCTCATGGGGCAGGAGGGGGCTGGAAGCAAAAGCAGAAGCAATCCCTACCATTAGGATTCCCTTAAGGATTGGGCCACTCGTTATATACAATTCTTGGTTAGTATTAAGTTCAACATGGATAACCTTCCCTTTGTCTTTAGATTGGGATTAGCTTCATGTGAAATATGAGAGACGGGTGCATCTTATTGATAGGATCTAGTTCATAGATCTTGATACCTCCAATGGAAAATCATTTGTCTCGAGGGGGTAGAGAAGAGTCTTCCTATTTTGTTAGGGGAGACTCCAATCCACTTCTCTTTGCACTCTTAAACCCCCACTGGAAGAGGCCTTATGAGAGGGCATATACTCAGTGAGATTGTGGGATTGGAACTTTTCAAACATAATTTCAATGTTTGAGATAGACGAGATGTAAGGACATTTTTGAATTGTGTAGGTAGGGCTACCACAAAGAGCATAGACTTCATGGAACCCCTCATAAATCAAGGGGATGTATAGATCACGATTGGAAGTAGGGATCCTAAGCGTAGCAATGAGGGGTTTAGTGACATCTACATTGACACAAACTTGGGTAAAATGACTTTTCTAGTGTAGAAGAGTGTTACGGTCCACTCTCAGCATTTCCCCAACAAGTTGGAGAAGGCTAGTGAGAGTTTCTTGACTCCAAAATTCCCAAGGTAAACAGGGAATACGCACCCATTGGTCTATATGACTAATGGTTGCCGAGTAGGGGTCAAAGTAGGGAATCCAGGGGGTGAGAACAAAGTCAAGACCTTTGACAAACCAAGGCCGATTGAACCAAACATAATTCGTGACTGAAACACATACAAACCTGAGAAGCACCATATCATTCCCATGCTCAATATGCTCTACCTGACCCTTAATGTGATTATGTTTAATTTTCATTTCAACAATAATGAGCACAATAGGAAGAATCTCCCCCCTAATAGTTTGATGAGTAGACAAAGGGCAATGACTTCATCGGTGTACCCTGGTATGTGGGTTTGGATGATTAAGAGGGTCAAGCACCTCTAAAAACTTAAGTGCAAGTTGGCTATAAGTTCCTAGAGAACAGTTGCAGGTTGTTTAGTGTGAGGAGGAAAGTACACTAGTAATAGGTTGCACTCCTGACCATACTAGACAGTGTCATTACAGCTTAAGAGGGCTGGTTGATTCAGATGGCTTAGAGAAGAAGGTGCATTTTTGAAGTAATGAATTTGGATGTAGAGCCTGTTTCAGAGTGAGAACTGGTAGGTGAGTCGCGGTTGAAATGAGAATGATTTTGACAAGAAGAATTGGTAGGATCAGAACTCACGTGGATCACTTGAAGGTCAGAAGTGGAATGGGAAATTGAGGTGAGAAGAGCATACCCCCCCCCCCCCTTTCTTGTATTTATAGACAAATTGGACAAGCCACAAATACCAGCAAAAGAAAGGTAGAAACAGGGAGCAATAGACAAGAACCAAAAATAGTAAGAGGCAACCAGAATGAAAATCTAAAGATCTAAGACGACGGTTAAACAAGTATTAATTTTTTAAAACTAATTTCTAACAAGTTCTAGAAACTAGAACTTGGGAAACAAGGGAAAAACTTACCTCGATTGAAGGCAGAGGGAAGGTAGAAGATATACACACCTGACCATGATGGCAAGCATGGTGATAGGTTGCGCACGCAACTAATTGATGGGTCGTCTTTGTGGGACGTGCAATCTCAAGGTAAAGTTGGGTAGCAAGGGTGAAAAATTGTTGTTGGGTGGGATGGAGGATATATATCTCTCACCATCATCAATCTAATCAATAAAATTGCAACCAACACCGACCTGGTTAGCAAATCTACAAGAATTCAAAGGAAAGTAAGTTTTATAAGAAAATAAAGTCAAACGAGGCAATAGAAGGTGAGAACGTACGAAAGGAGATGTTTGTAATGAAGCTGTAGATGCATCAGAAAGTAACCGGGTAATAGATCTAATCATGACCAATGTGGTTGCCGTGGAAAGCAGCGAATATGGAAGTTTCTTCATGGTGAGATCATGGTTTTCAGAAAAATTCATATGGGAGGCAGGAGACTCTCTCACATGCATTTCTCTCTCTAAAGGGTTTGTACGTAAAACATTTTGCAAAATTTTCTTTATAAGAAGGTAGCAGATTCAATGTGCTCATAATGAACATGCCCTTAGTTTCTACTATACACACCAACTTAGATACTCAAGGGAGCTTTCCAAAGTACAAGTCATCCTATATTTCTCCATTTTTGAAATACATTAAAGTTCATCCTAATTAATTATTCATTGGATTTCTCCGGTGAAAATAGGGAGGTTTTAAAATATCTTTATATGTAACATCTTATTATCCATTTAATGAGAAACAAGTCATATTCTTGTGGAATACATATAGAACTGATTGCATGTGTATTTTAAAAAAAGTTGTTGTAAGTAAGCAAATGGATTTAGTTATATAATTCTTATATGTAACGTCAAACATACTATGAATCTTGTTTCCATTAAGTTAAGACCACTGAATAACCAAATTTGATATTACTAACTACAAATTATTTCTTGATAGTATGTTTCATGCAACCTCTTTCTTTCTTTCTACTCCCTATATTTTTATATAATTTCTTTTTTTTGGGGGGGGGGGGAGTTATAGTCAAGAATCCGAATACTTGAAGTTAAACAAAGAGCAATACAGGTTTAAAGCAAGCCAAAAAAATAAATTCAACAGAGGTTTAAACATAAAACTAGTAATTCTATATCCATTTGATGCTTGAAAAATCTTATAATTCATTGACCAATTATGTCATATACAATCTTTGGGGATTTTTTTATAAAATAGTTAATAACTTTTTAAGATGAAACAGTTATTAAGATATGTAAGTTATGAGAAACTTTATGTCACGGTCTCTAATGTACTAAAATATACTATAACTAATGTATCAAATACTTTTAATAGCAATTATAATCTCTCAATCACTCTATAATAATTTGAAAATTATGGTTGTCCAAAAATTTTGATAAAATATTAATTAAAAATTAATAATATAGTTAGCTTGTAATATTGAAATATTAATTTTTGATGAAAAAAATAATTAGAAAATATTAATGAAGATGAAAGTATTGATGGCACTTTTTCATGTCTAGAAAGCTCTCATATGTCACAACAAGAACATGCATTAGCGATAATAATCTCACCACACAAAAATTATTGACACTAGCCTAGATAAAATTGAAATCAAATTGGTACTTTACTGGTAATCTACAGATACTATTATTTTCTATATATAGGATTTCTAATTGTGATAGGTTCTGTAAATTTCCTACCTTAATGGAAATAATAATAATAATAATAATAATAATAATAATAATAATAATAATAA
>JACYFF010031956.1:90575164-90601402 GCA_017589665.1 Selenicereus undatus | reverse complement strand
AACAATAACAATAACAATAACAATAATAATAACAATAACAATCATAACAACAACAACAACAACAACAACAACAACAACAACAACAACAACAACAACAACAACAACAATAATAATAATAATAATAATAATAATAATAATAATAATAATAATAATAATAATAATAATAATAGTTGTAGTAGTAGTAGTAGTAGTAGCAACAACAACAATAGTGTTGAACCCTGGGGATGAGAACTTGAAATCCCCCAATAATAGGAGGGTTCAAGTTCCAGGGGTTTATGGGGAAACTTGATCCCCCCAGGTATCAAGTTCCTTTTCTCAAATTTATCACCAAACATTAAGGAGTAGAACTTGAACCCTGAGGATTCAAGTCCCCAACCCTTTTTTGCTCACCAAACACCCCCTAGTATCAGTTCCTAAAAAAGATGAACTTGTTTAATCGGTTCCGGTTTTGATTTTCAAAAACATATTCGGAATTAGAACTTGGAATAGGTGTAGAAAAAAGAAAATGAATAAATTTTTGAACCCGAACTAGAACTTGGAATCGGTGTAGAGACAGAAAAATGAATAATTTTTTGATTTTTCACTATCTTTTCTTTTGTTTCTTTATTCTTTTTCTATTTGATTTCTCCCCATCCTCTTCAAATAGTAAATTTAGTGCAATGTTAGTTAGTTCTCTACTACTAATTGAAGAATGAATCATCAGATTTCTCAAGTAGCTAAGATAAAAAAAAATCAAATTTTATAAATTAACTTTCTTTTTTGTGTAAAGATAGAAGCGGAAGGTAGGAAGAGATCAAATGCCCCCTCTCCCACTTCAAATAAATTAAAAAGTCTAATTTAGTTGGGGCCAAAATTTTAAAATTTGATGCAATGGGTACCCTAGAATCGACCAGTTATCAAAAGTTAGGAACCAATTTAACTAGTTTTAATTTCCAAATTTTTAGGCGGGTGCTTTGAACCACTCGCACCTACCTATTAGTGATAAAACATAAGATCCGTGTGGGATATAATCAAAATTCTAAGATGACTGGACCGAAAAATATGCAAGTGGCCAGCCCCCCCCAATGCATGTGCATTTTTGGTTTGATGATTAGGCGGAACCTTCTTTAGTGCAATGTTCGGAATATGTGGTTCCCCCAATTAGGGAGCCAGACATTCATATTCACGTTACATATTGATTCTTACTCTTTATACCTGCGTTGAAGACTGATCACAAGAACAATTAGTTGTAATTCAGTAATTAAAAAACACTCACAAGCTAATAATATGCAAAATTTAAATCCAAAAAATTGAATAATTAAATAAAACACCAAATTTAATATGGAAAAGCATCTAGTATAGAGGAAAAAACCGCCGCACAAATTGACAGAAAATATTCTACTATAAAAATAGTAAACAGTACAACGAATAACCGTCTTGAATTGTCTGCCATAATTTGAAACCCACGACAATTAAGGAACAATACATAAACTACCTCTAGGCTCAACTACAATTGAGTAGCACCACCAATTGATTCTACCATCGTCTCGCCAAATATCCAAATTGTTGTATACTCCCGTTATCACCTTTTATTGCCCCACACAAACTCACAAGTTATCACAATTTTGTGGAATGATTTGTGATTGATTCACCGTGATGCACCACCAGGTTAATGATAGCCTAAATTAGGGCTATTCATTATTCAATTAAAAATCAGAATGGATCGAAGACTGACTTAGACTGGAGCAAACTAGTTCGGACCTATTGAATTCAGTCTAATCCTTGATCTAGGGTTAGAGCCTTGTTTGGTCTTAGGTCCGGTCCCTGTCTCGACAGGTGGAGCAGACTGAGACCGATTGTTCCTTTTTTTTTTGAACCAAAAAAGTACAAACTTTGGTTTGATATTTGAAGCAACACCCTCACGATGCCCTCTTTCGCACTGGTAGTTGACCATGATCTGCCTCCTCATGTCGGCACTGGCCCCAGTGTGTCGTGCTACCTTTCCCAACACCCAATGCTCAGCCTTTATAGCTCTCTGACTGTTAGGCATTACATGTCTTGGCTATTATAGGAAGTTATTCTCTTGTAATTATATTGAGATATTACAACCTCTTTTTCTATATATATTCCCTTGTGAATATGGAAAGTTAGGGTTGGTAATTCCCTAGTGTACTCTGTATATATTTAGGCTTAAGCAATGAATGAAGGGAATGGTTCTCTTGGACTTGTACTGTGAAATTGTCATGGAATCAGAGCTATGGCCAAGAAAACACCCTCACCATATGACCTAAATACGAATGACAATCCTGGAAATAGCATCACTCAAGTACAGTTAAAGGGTGAGGATTATAAAGAATGGGCTCAAGCGATGCGAACATCCTTGAGAGCAAGAAGAAAATGGGGATTTATTGAAGGCACCATTGAAAAACCAAAAGAAGAATATTCCGAGTTAGAAAATTGCTGGACCGTTCAATCCATGTTGATCTCATGGATTATGAACACAAGTGAACTAAGTGTTCGATCAACCGTGACTTACACTGAAACAACCAAGGAGTTATGGGACAATTTGAACGAGCGGTTCTCGGTTGTCAATGGACCAAGAATTCAACAGCTTAAATCTGAACTTGCCGATTGCAAGCAACGTGGAATGTCTATAGTGAACTATTATGGAAAGTTGAAGTCTTTGTGGGACGAATTGACGATTTATGAACCAGTTCTAGCGTGCACTTGTAAAGGCTGCAAATACGAAATTAGCCAAAAGCTTTAGAAGCAACGCGAAGAAGAACATGTTCATCAATTCCTAATAGGTGTTGATGATGCTATTTTTGGGATGACAAGGTCGAATTTGCTAGCTACTGACCCTCTCCCACCTCTGAACAGAGCGTATTCAACCATGGTGCAAGAAGAAACGGTCAATACCGTTACATGACCTATAGAAAAATGAAGAGAAGCCGTGGCTCTTGTGGCTCAGACCAATTACAAAGGTAGACGGCGGGTCGAGAACAAAGAGAGAAACTTGGTTTGTTCTCATTGTAACTGGGCGGGACATGATTCCAGTTCATGCTTCAAAATAATTGGATACCCAGAATGGTGGTGCGACAGGCCACCAGGTGACAACATATCACAACAGTGCATACCCGGGACAGGAGGAGGCTGGGGCCGAAGAGGAATGGTGCGTGCCAATGCCATGCAGACAGCTAGTGGAAGCCACAGTGAGGCAATTCTGGGCGTCAAACCAGAGAACTCAACGCCCCCAGGACTGAGCCTCGAGTTGGGGAAGGGCTTGCTTGAGATGCTAAATAATCACAAAGCAAGTGAAAAAATGACAGGTAAGCACGTTAGGCCTTAGATTATTGACACAGGCACCTCGAAACATATGGTGGGAGACTTGGAGCTTTTGAGTGGTTTGCTAGATATACTAAATTGCCCAGTCAAAATGCCAAACGGGAATAAGGCTATTGCAACGAAAGAAGGGACAATCGAGCTTGATGGAAATATTATTCTTAAAAATGTTCTTTATGTTCCCGGCTTAAATTGCAATCTAATTTCTGTGTCTCAAATAATAGACGATTTGGATTGTATAGTTCAATTCACTAAAAAAATTGTGTGTTATGCAGGACCCTGTTAAAAGGATGCTGATTGGTGCGGTGAATAGAGAGATGGACTGTATTTTTTCCGCAATCTACCGTAGATTAAGGCAATGAAGATGGAAGGACCAAACTCGCTGGATCTATGGCATAAGCGGTTGGGACATCCTTCCTTAAATATTACTAAATTACTTTCTCTCATAGATTGTAGGAAAATTGGTGTTTTAGATCATCATTGTGATGTGTGTTTGCGAGCCAAACAAACTTGAACCAAATTTCCATTGAGTGAAAATAAAGTTTTGGATATGTTTGAATTGATTCATTGTGATTTGTGGGGGCCCTATAGAACTATTTCTTCTTGTGGTGCATCCTATTTTGTGACTGTGGTTGATGATTATTCTCGTGCTATTTGGGCATATCTGCTTGTTGATAAGGTTGAAGTGTCCTCAATCTTGAAAAATTTCTTTTCTATGGTGGAAAGATAGTTTGAAAAAATGGTTAAAATTGTTAGAAGCGATAATGGCATAGAGTTTCGCTGCCTAAAGTCATATTTTCTTGAACATGGAATTATATTTCAAACTTCTTGTGTTGGTACACCCCAACAAAATGGTAGGGTTGAACGCAAACATCAACATATTCTGAATGTGGCACGAGCCTTACGGTTCCAAGGTAACCTTCCTATTCGATTTTGGGGAGAATGTGTGCTAGCTACAGGTTATTTGATTAATAGAACCCCTTTCATGCTCTTGAATGAGAAAACCCCTTATGAAATTTTGTATGGCACTCCTATTTATGGGCATATCAAAGTCATTGTTTCCCTGTGTTATGCACAAAATCAAGGTAGAGGAGGCGATAAGTTTGCAAGCAAAAGTAGGGAGTGCATATTTGTGGGATATCCGCATGGTAAGAAAGGTTGGAAACTCTATGATCTAGAGACCCATAATTTTTTCGTGTCTCGCGATATTGTTTTTCATAAAAATGTCTTTCCTTTTGTTGAAGAAAATCAAGATTTTCCATCAAACTGTGTTTTGCATATGACTGGTGATGATGATAAAGCTAGTGAGGATGATGAAACCAGGGGGGTATGGAGTTTAAGGATATGGGTTAACCTCCAGAAACGGCCCGAGCTAGTTGTGATGAGGGTAATAGGAGTGAAGCACAAGAAGAGGAACCTTTGGACCATGGACATCGTCATCGAGAACCTTCAATTTGCCTCTAGGATTACATTATTCACACCGTGCAGAAAAAGAGTCCATCTATTCCTTCATTCCAACCACGGCATACTCTAGGTACTGCTTATCCAATAACACACTATGTGAATTGTGCTAATTTTTCTGCTAGACACAGGCAATTTCTTGCAGCCATTAATATAGGGCGTGAACCTGTCACTTTTTCAGAAGTCGTGAAAGATGAGCTTTGGCGTACTATTATGCAGAATGAAATTCAAGCCTTAGAGAATAATGGGACTTGGGAAGTGGCTGATTTGCCTCATGGAAAGAAGGTGCTTGGTTGCAAATGTGTTTATAAAGCCAAATATCACTCTGATGGCATAGTGGAGTAGTATAAGGCCCGCCTTGTGATTATTAGCAACATCAGGTTGAAGGGATTAACTACACAGAGACATTTGTACCTGTTGCTAAGATGGTTACCGTCAGAACTTTCTTACCTGTCACAGTTGCCCAAAATTGGGAGGTATACCAGATGGATGTTCATAATGCATTCCTTCATGGTGATCTCCAAGAAGAACTGTACATGAAAGTACCTCTAGGTTTTAAGCTTGCAAGTCCGGAGAAAGTCTGCAAGCTTCGGAAATCATTATACGAGCTAAAACAACCTCCTCGTTGCTGGTTTGCAAAACTGTCTACTGCGCTATTGAGATATGGATTTAAACAATCTTATGCTGACTACTCGCTTTATCTCTTTGTTAAGGGAGTCTTCATCTTCATGTTCTTGTCTATGTTGAAATTTTAATCATTTCTGGGAATAACCCTAAAGAATTACAAAGGTTTAAAGCCTATGTCCATCAATGTATTCATATGAAGGATTTGGGGAAGTTGGAATATTTTCTGGGTGTTGAAGTTGCTCGAGGACCTGAGGGGATTTTCTAATGCCAACGGAAATATGCATTTGATATTATATCTAAAGCTGGATTGTTAGGTGCTAAGCCCGCCGCCATACCATTGGAACAAAAGCATCGCTTGGCATTGGCTGATGGTCGTTTCCTGGAAGATGTCGAGCGATATGGTCCACTTATTGGCCGTCTTATATATCTCTGCTTTGCGCTTGTAGAACTGTCTTATTAAGTTCATCTTCTCTCTCAGTTCGTGTAGCACCCACGAGAGGAACGTTGGATTGTGGCTTTACACGTAGTACGTTATTTGAAAGGAAATCCCGAGCACGGTATTTTTCTCTCAAGTGCTAATGATTTGTGCTTACATGGATGGTGTGACTCAGATTGGGCGGGCTGCCCCTTGACTCGATGGTCACTCACCAATTGGTTCATTCAGTTGGGTGAATCTTCCATCTCCTGGAAAACCAAAAAGCAACATGTTGTGTCTCGTTCCTCCGCTGAAGCCGAATATCGCTCTATGGCAGCGACTACTTGTGAACTCAAATGGCTCAAACAAGTCCTATCTAGTCTTGGCATTTCACATGCTGACCCTATGCACTTACATTGTGATAGCCAAGCTCCTTTACATAATGCTCGAAATCCAGTGTTCCATGAAAGGACCAAACACATTTAGGTTGATTGTCACTTTGTTTGGAATGAGATCATTAGTGTGAATATATGTCCCTCTTTTGTGCCTTCTAATCACTAGCTCACTAACATCTTCACTAAAGCTCTTGGCAAGTCCCAGTATGATTTTCTTGTCGGCAAGTTGGGTATTCGGAATCCTCATGCGCCAACTTGAGGAGGGGTGTTAGGCATTTCATATCTTGGCTATTTTAGGAAGTTATTCTCTTGTAATTATATTGAGATATTATAGCCTCTTTCTCTGTATATATTCCCTTGTGAATATGGAAAGTAAGGGTTGGTAATTCCCTAGTGTACTCTGTACATATTCAGGTTTAAGCAATGAATGAAGGGAATGGTTCTCTTGGACTTGTACAGTGAAATTGTCACCAACTTTGCCCATTCGAACTGAGCAACAATGCTACACTCAGGCCCCTTTCTCAGCCTCTCTAATTTTCGTTGTTGTGTGGGAAAAGGTGGTCGATGGGCAAAGAAAAAGTTATAGTTTCCCAGGCTTTACAACTGTGATGTCAGATGCGTAGCCGGCAAAAATTGACCCAACCCGAAAATCCGACCCGAACCTGCCTGAAAATTTTGGTGTTTGAACACGCTTTTCTCGACTTGAATCCAAAATAAACCGAATCCGAAAAACCAGCAAATTTTTGGGTCAAACCCGACTCGAGCCCGAATCCGCCCGTTCAACCCAAATGTTATATCCTTATTTTTTTATTTTTCTTTAATTTTTTCCCTTTAGCAATGATATTTTTTCATTATAATTAATCCAAGCTATTTCCAGCCTAGTTTGGCCCGAATCAAGTGTATACTCAGTCTAATTGTTTAACTAAGACATTCGTGAAATTCGAGTTCCACAAACTAGTTTAGTCTAATCTAACCGGAGTGTGAACCAATGCACATCCCGTAAATATTAGTTTTAGAAAGTGGGAAATCTATGTACTGATTACTCGTCTATTGTTTGCATCTGAAAAGACAAATAAAAAGAATTATACACCTTTGGCCAACTTTTTAACTTTTCTGTTAATTTCATTAAGCACAGGGAATTACCAAGTAGCAGGCATTTGTATTTTATTGACTGTCCAATAAGATAAGAGGAGCACTTTAATTTCTTGCTTAGTTCTTACCGTTCAAATATAAAAACAAAAACGGAATTTTCAACTTTCACAATTAAGGTTCCGTTTGGACCTTGAAAAATTTAGTGAAAAGAAATTTTTTTGAAAAAATTACTTTTTTTCTTATGTTTGGTTTAGATAACATCACAAAGAAAAAAACATGGAGGAAAGTTAGATGAAAAAAAGGTTAGAAACAAGTGATAAAATTTTCCTCATAAAATTGTGAGGAAAGTTTGAGGAAAATTCTCAACCTCCTCTAACTTCACATTGCTTAGATGATATTAATATGATTCAAGTAGTTCATCAACATTCAAATTTCTCATCCAAATTTTTGTATTTTTTCCTCAATTCAAACAAGAGAAAAAAAACTCATTTTCTCCTTATTTTTTTTCCTTCATATTTTTTTCTTTCAACTTTTCTTTCTATCAAATTTTCTCATTGCCACCTCTCTCTTTTTCTCTCTAAAATTTTTGGATGCATGCAACGAATTTATCTTTGCTCTATTAATGCCACTGTCAACGAATTATGATGTGGGAATACACTGTGCAAAGGCATTCAAATCGTGGCAATTTTATATTGCATATTGGTTTTATTTTGAGAATAAGTAGACTATACCTATTAGTAGCATCGATTATATTATAGTCTTAGATCTATAGATCCGAAAAATATTCAAGTGAGTAAAATAAAATGTTTAACTTGATATAGTAGGTTGCTCAAGTATATAAAACAAATTGCTTAACTCCATAAATTGTAGAAACAAAAATGCTCAACAAGTTGCAAATTCGAGCTCATGACCACGATAACGAAGAATAGTAGGAAATACATCAACCGCTAGACGAGTAGACGACCTACATCTGTACCCATTTCAGCACAAAAAAGTGTCCGGGTCTATACTATGATATAATTTGTATGTTAGTAGTGGTTTGAAAATTTGATCAGATAAATCTGTAGACATAAAATTCTAACGGAATATTTTAAACTTTTATATATTTTTTGTTTTTAAAGTTGCAATTTTAATATGCATTAGCTTTAAGTTTTTGAAGTGAAATCTTGACATGCTATAATTGAAGTGAATATTTTAAGGTGGATCGAGAAGTTTAATCTTGACAGCTTTTGTTTTCTGTCAATCTGAAATGCATTTCAAGCCGCTATTATTTGTCATCCTACAATTTTTAATAAAATTGTAGATAACATTAGAGTTTGATGAGCGATAGTTTTTATTGAAGTTACAAATTGTGTATGCTGGTGTATACTGGTTTTATATATACATTGATTGCAGACCAGTCAGTTCGGATGGGAGGGTTAAATATGAGTCAGGTGTATTCGGGTCTGAGTAAAATTCGGGTCTAGTATATTTCAGTTTTACGGGTTTCGGATTAACCCAACTGGTTTAGAGCGCCTTTTCTGTGAGTTATTTTATTTTTTTTCAAAATGAAAAATTCTACATATTTATTACTCAAAATTTTCAGTATTTAATGAAAAAGCATAATAATTGTAATTTCTCAAAAGAATTTTAAAAATATTCAAGCTTTTTATTATAATATATGAACATCTTGTATGGGCAGCCAAAGAATCAAGCTCCACTTGATTTTGGGTAGATCGATCTGTACATTAAAAAAAGGTCAATAGCGGGTCGACCATTTGTGGGACAGCCCATCTAGAGCATTTTAATGGATTGTAGCAGTTTGACCGCTAATAACCTATTTATTAATTTAATATTTTTATTAACTAACTTACTGATGTTAAATCCGGTAAAACTTTGTTAATGGGTTGACCCTAATATGAAAACTGCTAGCCGTTTTCCTACCACTAACATCATAGTTCAAGACTAGTTAGAACGAAATTCAAATAAAATTGAATAAAAGAAGTACAAGATATTATCTTACAGTTATAACATCAAACATTTAAATTATTACAAACTAATTAATTTAAAAGTAATTAGACACATTTGTTTAACGAAGTACATAATGTTATGACCTGCACATCTTTAATGCTTATCGTCTTTTAAATTAACTTTTAAAAAAAAGATTATATAGTTATTTCATGCAATTTTATACCCATTTTAATGTTTTTTCATTTAAAAGTTGTGTACGTCATTATTTTCAGAGAATGGAGAAGAAAAAAATAAGGTTATTATTGCTTAATTTGTAAACAGATGAAATAGTTATAAAATGTCTTTTAAACTATTCGATAAAAATGACTAACCATTATTATTAAGGGAGATAAATTAGAGAAAAATAAAAACTAAGGATATAATGCTTGGGTCAAGTAGGCGGGTTCAGGTTGGGTTAATTTGCGGGTTTTTCGGATTCGGTTTATTTCGGGTTCGTGTCGAAAAAATCTTGTTCAAAATCCAAAATTTTCGGGAGGATTCGGGTCAGGTTTACGAGTCGGGTCAATTTATCTAATTGGTCATATTAATTTGTTATCTAATTTATTGGTGAAGAATGACACATGTATCATTAATGAACCAGTAAAAGAAGAGAAATAACACATTAATGCCAAGGAGTGATTTTTAACAAACATTTTTAAAATACTTTGTGCGTAAGTAAGGTTTAAAAATTAGTATCTAAATTTGTTTTGGATTGATAAATAGATCAAGTTTTAATTTACAATAGAAGCAGATAATATAATTAATGAAAAGATTTTGCAATTAAATTTAAATCAAAGAAGTGGAGAAAAGTTATGAATTACCCTAAGATGTTAACGTGAAATAGCATCAATCATGTGCTGCTTTAGTTTGTAGTTTGCATTTCATTGGATAAGAAGAATTATAAATAAAATGCTTTCCCTTTTTTGTCTGGAGAGGATTGATCCGATTAAATGAAGATGCAATGGCGGATATGGAAATTTTTCTTTGTGGGGTAAATCAATAATGAACTCTCGCACATATTCACAAGTAAATTCAATGCGACAAAACAATAATAAGAATTCTATATAAAGTTCACACACCAGTTTTCTGGGATCCAGTTATACTACGATTTCCCCTCCTCTAACTTGAGATATAGATATTAGTGTAGGAACTAAAATTTATTCGTGCCGTACCAAAAAAAAAAAAAACCAAATTAATTGACTAGGCTGAACCTTTTATTTAATTTGATCAGGCTTAAAAAAACTCACAAGTCAGGTCCAAAATACTCTCAAGTCAAGCCCAAGATGAGACCCAAATGAGTTCCAAATCCAGACTCAATCAAAATTCAAGTCAAACCCCAAATCGAGGCTCAAAACGATTATCAAGTCAAGTCATGACGTCAAGCTCGAACGACGTCCAAGTCAAGTCGCGAACAAACCAGATCAAAGTCAAAGTCAAAGGTCAAAGTCTAGGTTGACTACCAAGTTAAAGGTCAAAGGCTAAATCGACTCCCAAGTGAAACGTCAAGCGGCTTTCAAGTCAACGTCTAGTTGAACCTCGAGGCGATTTCTAAGTCATTGCTTAGCCCAAGTCTGGGAGACTCCCATGTCAAAGTCAAAGTCAAAGTCAAAGTCAAAGCAAATGAAAATCAAAGCAAATCAGGGTGAAACCTAATTGAAAGGCCTAAGCACAAAACCCAAGTCAAGGCCCATCATGACTTCCAATTGGGGGGGGGGGGGAGGCTTTCCTATAAATAGGACCCTACCTCCCTTGATTCAAAGGTTGGAAAATTCATTCTAAAAGGAGAAAAAAATCAGAGTTGATCGTATTCATAGAGATTGTACCATTTTATTCAAAAATTCAATCTTTGTACGTAATTTTGTGATTACAAGTTTGGTACGCTCGGTGGGACAATCTCTACCTCTCATCTCTTTCTCTAAAATACAAACTCTGTGCTCGTTCGAAGGTAGCATAGCCCCTAAGAACGCCATCACCAAATCTTCAAGGAAAGCTATCCGATCTGCCTCTCAGGGATCAACAACTACTAGCGCTGCATCTGGTTGTGTCATGACTAGAAGTATGACAAAAGCTACTATCGCTATCACTCGAGAGCAATCAGTTGTGGCTGTGGCACCACAGTCATATAAGATCCAAAACCTCGGCTCCAAGGTATCTGATAGAGTCAATCAAATCGCTTCAACTGTGCTGAAGCAAAAATCTGTTGTTGGCATCATCATGCCGCAAACAAATCTGCGTGGGATGGATGAACTCTAAACCCACACCAACCCCTGCTTTCCAACCCTTCAATCCTGAAGATGATGGTTATTCGAGCAGCGATTCCTCTTTGGCGTCCTCAAAGGGATCACTTTCCTCCCATGCTGAAGCTGAATCCTCTGACACTGTCATCATGCCAGTTATGATGACAGCAGCTACTAACCTCGAAGAATAACTGGCAAGCATGAAGGCTACTCTGGATAGGCTCTCTAAAGAGAGTGCAGAAAAGGATGCCCAAATCAAGTGCCAGAACCACCAAATTGTTGAGCTCATGAAGAAGCTGGAAAAGAAGTCATCTGAAGCTTCCAACAAAGGTTTAGGCGCTGAAGACTCTGATAAAGAGTCCAACCATAGCGAAGAATCTGACAATGAGCGCAAGGCAAAGAAGGACTGCTCTTTGGGCTCGATGTTTATTGAGCAGATTCAAAGCTTAATGGCAAATGTAGTCAAGGCTCAGTTAGGAGGAGGGTCTCACAAGACCTACTTGTATACAAAGCCCTATAAGAAGAGGATTGATGCTCTTCGCATGCCCCATGGCTATCAGCCTCCCAAGTTCAACTAGTTCGATGGCAAGGGTAGTCCCAAACAGCATGTCGTGCACTTCATTGAGACCTGCAGTAATGTTGGCACAAAGGGAGACCGACTGGTGAAGCAATTTGTCCGTACTCTAAAGGGGATTACGGTCGACTGGTACATAGACTTGGAGCCAGAGTCCATTAATAGTTGGGAACAAATGGAGCAGGAGTTCATGAATTGGTTTTACAGCACTCAACGTGTCGTTAGCACGACAGAGCTAACAAACACTAGACAATGGAAGGACGAGCCAGTCCTTGAATATATATTAATCGTTGAAGATCCCTTAGTCTCGAGTGCAAGGACCATCTGTCAGAAGCTTCAGCTGTCGAAATGTGTGGTCAGGGCATGGAGTGGGATTTACTATATGTCTTGCAGATGAGTAAGTCAAGGACCTTTTAGGAATTGACAACGAAAGCTCATGATATGGAGATGATAATTGCAAGTCGCCGTAATAAGCCTTCTGCCTCACCTGACTTTAGAAAGGACAAGGGTGAATTCAAGAAAAATTCCAAGTCCTCAAACAAAGAATCCATGGTTGCTTCCGCTGGGAAAACAGTTCGAATCTCCGGAAAACCCAAGTATGAAAACAAAAAAAGTGGGTTTGCCAACGATATTGGAAAAAAGCGTCCTACGTTAAAGGAACTGCAGAAGAAGAAATATTCTTTCCCTGACTCAGACTTGTCAGGAATGCTCGATGATCTCCTTCAAAATGGGGTTTTCGAGCTTCCAGAGTCAAAACGCCCTGAAGAAGCTGGAAGGAATACCGACTCAAAATATTGTCGGTATCATGGGGTGATTCGTCACCCTCTTGAGAAATGCATTACGTTCAAAGAGCGTATTATGCAACTTGCCAGGGATGGAAAGATAATATTGGATTTGGATGACATTGTTGAGGCAAATCATATCTCCACCCAGCGGGAGTGTTCTTCATCGCCCTAGAAGCAAAAGCATACTCGATCTCAGAGTAGGGTAAACGCTTAATTGATTTCCTCCCCTAGGGAGAAATTAATCACAATTCAGTTCAGAGGTTTGGGGCCTGTGGTGGTTCCAATTGAATCCAAAGGACCTATGACAGAGACTGATCTTTTTGTGGATGTCATTGATAAAGCTGATGATGATGAAGAGGGATGGACTCTTGTCAGTCGCCGTAGGCCGAGGAAGCAAAGCCAAGTGCAATCGCCGCCTCTCCTTCATAGGAAGAGACAAGGAAGAAACAAGAGCTCTCCTCATTCAAAAGGTAAGAAGAAGTCTAAGAATGTCAAAAGGCATGAAATTCTACCTATTGACCTCCTTGAGTAGAAACCGTTTATCCCTGTCACACTTGAGGAGTTCTTCCCAATAGGCTTCTTTGAGAAAGTTACAGTCAACATGATCTCATGTTCTGAGCTCGAAGGAGAGGAAGATGAAGGAAGTGACGAACAAGAGGAGTCTCCTAGAGTAGCTGACCAGACCTTGACTATCCTGGAGGCTTTGCCAGCTCACATGGGCTAGGGGCAAATCTTTTGTTTGCCTGACGAGATGCGCCAACATGTTGTTGCTGCCTTACAACACCTAAAGCTTTACGCTGACAGAGTCAAGGATGTGGGAGGATCAACAGAAAGCCCTGTTTAGTGTGCCTCTTGCAACGCCGCAGTCACTTTCACTAATAATGACCTATTGTTGGGATCCAAGCCTCACAATGGTCCTTCGTTTGTGACTGGTTACATTAGGGAGTAGAAAGTCAGGCGCAGTCTCGTGGATGGAGGGTCAGTCGTGAACATCATGCCCAAGTCTACAATGAATGACTTAGGCATCACAGTGGAAGAACTGTATAAGAGCCGAATGATGATTCAAGGCTTCAACCTCGAGGGCCAGCGTGGAATCGGCATGATTCGTATTGAATTGATAATAGGAGATTTATCGACATCCTCCATCTTCCATGTAATCGACACTAAGACTTCTTATAGACATGAGGTTCTTCGAAGAAGGTACTGCACCTAAGCAAACCATGTCGTCAACTATTTCTTCCACAGGCAAATGTGTCTTAAAGAAGGCCCCTCAAGTAAGAAGAGATGATTCACCTAAGTAGCAGCTTGAGAAAGAAGCAAGTAAGCCAGGCAGTACCACTTCTCATATTGAACAAGTTGCTAAACCGGATGCCCTTCAACGGGATCAATGCCACCAATTTTAAGGTACATACCTAAGTCTCAGCGTAAGGAGGGTGAATCGCCCTTTGGTGTGTGCACAGGCAGTAGCATCAAGACCAAAGCTACTAAGGGTGATGGAGCTAGCATAACCTCCCTGAAAGAGGGTGTAATAGTTCCAACCCTTAAGATGTGGCAGACTAAGGTGAGTCGGCCCCCTATTTCGGGGTTTGTCGTCTCTTCTAAAGAACGCGATGACTTGCCAAGTGTACGGACTATGGAAGGATTTAATCCCAACATCCACAAGCTAATGAAAAAGGCTGGCTATGACTTTCAAAATCCAGCTACCTTAGGAAAGGTAGTCGAAGTCAAGCCTCATGGACTTATTGAAACTCAGAGAAAGATTCAGGAGTAGGGAGGTTTAGTAGGCGTCTCTAAAGTTGGACTAGGTTTCATGTACACCACCGCAACCAGTCAGAATCTCTAGGCCACGAAAGGAAAAGAAGGTGGTGGTTCAATACATCTTAGCTGAAGAGGTAGATGAGAGTGAAGATGAAAGTGCTTCACCTAACCCAAAGCCCTTCGTGTTTGATAGGCTACATCCTTCCACTTCAAAGAAACGTCCATCAGTATTCACCCGTATAAGAAAAGGAAAAAATCACAAAATCTCTGTTTTTAACAGGTTCAAAGATGCTCCCCAGCCAAAGCATTCAATTTTTGCTAGAATGAAAACTGGTGAAAAGTCTTCAAGCTCACAGCTTCAATAGGAGAAAAGTTATGTGTTTAACCGCCTAGGAGTGATAAATGAAGTTCAGAGCTCTATCCCTTCTCATATGAAGTGTTTCTCCAGTTTACACGTTAAGATGAACGGTTCATTAATAGTAAAGAGGTGTATTGTGATCTTCATAGGTCAGCAAAAGAATTCTAACTCCAGTAAGGAGGCTGGGGAAGAAGAAGTTGTTTCTTCAATCATATCACAACCCATGAATGTGATAACTCAGACTCAGAGATAGAGCTGGTAGAAACCCTTAAGGCTTTCAAAGATGAGGGGCAGGCTACAGTTTATGAGTTGAATCTTGGAACAGATGAAGAGCCTCGTCCTATCTATATAAGCTTATCACTTACACCTGAAGAGGAAAAGCAGTACTTGGAACTCCTGTTTGAGTACAAAGATGTGTTTGCCTAGAGCTATAAAGAAATGCCCGGGTTGGACCCAAAGGTCGCAGTCCATTGCCTATACATCAAAAGGGGTATTTCGCCAAAGAAACCTTAGTGACATTTTCGCCGAGAATTGGTACTGGAAATTGAAAAAGAGGTAAGCAAACTCATAGAGGCATGATTCATTTGCGAGGTCAAGTACCCAACATGGATCCCAAACATCGTGCCTGTTAGGAAGAAAAATGGGCAATTTTGTATTTGTGTGGACTTCCGGGATCTCAAGGACGCTTATCCAAAAGATGATTTCCCGTTGCCTGTCACAGAACTCATGATCGACTCAACTACAGGGCACGAAGCATTGTCATTCATGGATTATATTGCAGGATACAATAAGATTTTGATAGCACCAGAAGATCAATAGGCCACATCTTTCCGCACACCTAAAGGCATTTTTTGCTACAAGGTGATGCCCTTCGGACTTAAGAATGCAAGAGCAACTTACCAAAGGGCAATACAAATAATTTTCGACGATATGCTCCACAAAAAAGTTTACTGTTGTGTTGATGATTTGGTGGTAAGGTCTAAAAAGAGGGTGGACCACATACAAGATCTTCGTCTAATCTTTGAGCGATTATGGAGATGTTAATTGAAGATGAACCCGCTCAGGTGCACGTTCGGTGTCACCTCCGGGAAATTCTTGATTTCATCGTCCATCACCGAGGGATTGAGATCGAGCAGCCGAAGATCAAGGTGATCCAAGAGATGCCTGAGCCTATGAATCTCAGGGAGCTTCACGAACTTCAAGGTCGTTTGGTATATATCCGAAGATTCATCTCAAATCTTGCAGGACGTTGCCATCCCTTCAACCACCTTATGAAAAAAGGTGCACCATTTGAGTGGGACGAATCATGTCGTATGGCTTTCAAGAAAATAAAGGAGTATTTGTCCCATCTTCCAGTGTTGGGGGCACCTATCCTTGGCAAGCCTCTCATATTGTACATTACAGCTCAGGAAAAATCCTTAGGAGCGTTATGTGTATAGGAAAATGAGGAAGGAAAAGAAGTCGCCCCGTACTACTTAAGTCGTACATTGGTTGGCGCTGAATTGAAGTATTCCCCCATTAAAAAGATGTGCTTGTCGCTCATTTTTGCCATCCAGAAACTCAAACATTACATGCAGGCCTACACAGTGCAAGTGGTCTCCAAGGCTGATTCCATCAAGTACATCTTGTCTAGGCCAATCTTAAATGGGAGAATGACAAAATGGGGTGTTATCTTAAAGCAGTATGACCTTGTTTATGTACCCCAAAGAGCAGTTAAGGGACAAGCGTTGGCAGATTTCTTGGCAGATCATTCAATTCCTGATGATCGGGAGCTAAATGATGATTTGCCAAGGGAAAAAGTGTTCTACATCGATATCTTCCCCCCCTAGGAAATGTATTTCGATGGTGCAACTAGGCGAGATGGCACCGGGGCCGAAGTGGTTTTTGTCTCCCCTGAAAAACACATTCTCTCGTATTCATTTGTGCTTACTCAGTTATGCTCTAACAATGTGGAAGAGTACTAGGCGCTCAACTTAGGTCTTCAAATGGGTATTGAGATGGGGATTACCGACCTCAACATATATGGTGACTCGCAGTTGGTCATTAATCAACTACTTGAAGAGTACGAGGTTAAGAAAGAGGACCTTGTCCCGTATTACAAGCAAGCATTACGCTTGCTAAAGTTGGACATAATCAAGTTAGAGCACGTCCCAAGGAGTGCCAACAAGATGGATGACACACTTGCAAGCCTCGCAGCCACTTTGGCACTGGGGCAGAAGAAGGAATGACCATTCCAGTATGTAGTTGCTGGGCTGTTCCGCCTGATGATGCAGACTCAGAGGAAGACGTCAACATGATCTGTGTTCTTGAAATAGATGTAGAAGATTGGCGTCAACCTATAATTGAGTATTTAGAGCATGGTAAACTTCCTAGTGACCCAATGCATAAGATGGAAATACAGAGGAGAGCTCCGAGCTTTCTTTACTACAACGAGACGCTCTATCGACGCTATTTTCTTAGCCTTTGGTTACGATGCTTGGACATGGAGGAAGCAAAGTAGGCAATGACAGAAGCTCATTCAGGTGTGTGTGGAGCACAGCAATCTGGGCCTACGTTACATGATCGCATTAAAAGGATGGGTTACTACTGGTCCACTATGGTGCAAGATTTCATAAATTATGCAAAAAGGTGTGAAGCTTGCCAGTTCCATGCCAACTTCATACATCAACCTCCAGAACCTCTCCACCCAATGGTGGCATCTTGGCCTTTTGAGGGGTGGGGACTTGATGTCGTTGGGCCAATTACACCTAAATCGTCTGTTGGTCACTCCTACATCTTGGCTGCCACTTATTACTTTTCTAAATGGATGGAAACAATTCCACTAAGGGAGGTTAAAAAAGAAAATGTGGTCGACTTTATAAGGACGCACATTATCTATCAATATGGTGTGCCGAGGTACATTATCACTGATAATGGTAAGCCCTTCATCAATAGCCTGTTGACTAGCCTATGCGAGAAGTTTAAGTTTGCCCAGCACAAGTGTTCCATGTACCATGCCCTTGCAAACGGCGTGGCAGAAGCCTTTAATAAAACACTTTACAACTTACCCAAAAACGTTGTCCCAAAATCTAAAAGGAATTGGCACGAAAGACTAGGGGAGGCTCTTTGGGCATACCGAACCATATACAAGACGTCGACACAGTCGACCCCCTTCACTCTGGTGTATGGAGTTGAAGTCGTACTACCATTAGAGCTCTAAATCCCGTCGCTTCGCATTGCCATACAGGAAGGTTTGATGGAAGATCAAAATCACAAGCTTCGCTTAGCTGAGTTGGAGGCCCTTGATGAGAAAGGACTTCAGGCACAACAGAAGCTAGAATGCTACCAAGCTCATCTAGCTAGAGTGTTCAACAAAAAGGTTCGGCCGCGCTCGTTTCAAGTTGGGGATCAAGTGCTTGCGCAAAAAAGGCCAATCATCATGACCCACAAGACAGGAAGCAAATTTGCTCCAAAATGGAAAGGACCTTATGTTGTCCGTGAGGTCTACTCAAATGGCGCCTACAAGATAGTAGATGGACAAGGGGTTCGAGTACGACCCATAAATGGTAAGTTCTTGAAGCGCTATTATCTTTGAGATAGGATGTTGTAAAGCTCATAAGTAAGAGCTTAAACTGCTCGTTCTTTCAAGTTAAATTCCTTCGTACTACTCCTAGCCCACAAGAGCATAAATTGTGAACGACAAAAACAAACTCAAACAAAAAATTGTTGTACTACCCCTGGCTCGCAAGAGTATAAACTGTGAACAACAAAAACAACTCAAACCAAAAATTGTTGTATTACTCCTGACCCGCAAGAGTATAAACTGTGTACGGCAAAACAAATATATACAAAATTTATTTTGTTGAACTATGTGATGACTTGATCTTATTGAAAATTGCAATGTTTCCATAAGTACGTAGGCAACTTGATAAACAAATTACCAAGTACAGTCAAACATAATAAAAGGGTCAAATTTGATGTGAGCGAGGAGACAAAGTCCCTTACAAGTGTTTATTACAAATAAACAACAAAAAAGAAAAGAAAGAACAAAACAAGCTGAGAGATACATCAATCGATGTCCATCCAAGTGTCAGGGTTGAGTGATGATTGCAGTGCTAGCATGGCTCACTCATGCCTCTCCAACTCCATGGCATCATTAGGCGAAAGAGTGGGCACCATCTCAGGGTTGGCAAGAGCTTTAGACCTTGCATCAACTGCCTGCTTGGCAGCCTTCACGAGGGAAGATTAGACCTGAACGTCACCCTTAAGCTGGCACTCCTCTTCCTAGGCAAGGCGCAGCGCGTCCTCCGAATCAACAATCTTTTGCTCCACTCCCTTGAGTTTCTCGGTCGAGGCACCAAGATCTGTGCGTGCTGTGGCAAGGCGTGAGCACACAAGATCGACCTACTCAATGCACATCACCTTATCCTTCGTCACATCATCTAGGTGGCGACATGAGGAGGCTGCTTTCTTTAATGACAAGAAAGTTGATACAACACTCCCATAATCCTCCACCTTGTTCCTTAAAGGGGTAGGGCCTCCACAAAGCCTCTCAATCTCCTTCTAGATCATTGGGGCACCTTGAAGCTTTCCCTCTACTTCATCAAATTTTGCATTCTTCAAACTGGTCAAGTACTCGGACCCCATCACTCATATGGCGGCAGTGAAGATACTTTGGGAGCCAGGTCCGGGACAGAAAGAAGTAGTGGAGGGAGCTACTACACAAGAGGGTCTTCCTTTTGAACCCCCAGGAGTGCCAACATCAGCGACAACATAGAGCAATCCCCTTGTGGCTACCTTAAGAGAGCTTGGTCCATCAACTAAATGTTGGCTCTGGGTAGCTGACGCACGAAAGGCCTCTGTTCCCTTGGAAGCTGAACTCCCAATCTTGTGTGGGGATGTTTGCCTTCTCACAATCTCAATGTCCTTACCAATGCCCGGGGTTGCCTTGGGGACAGAACATTTAGCAGCACGACTAACATCCTCGAGTAACTGCTCATCGACAATGGGTGTAGCCTCTTATGCTAGGTCAAACTTTCCAATTTGAAAAAAAAGAAGAGAGGTGAAACAAAATAAGTATGGAATCATTCTGTACTAATCAAAACCAAAGCAACAAGGGAAATGAAAATGACAATAAAAGGTGAAGAAAAGGAGCATACGTCCTTAAGATTGGCTGGCTCGCCTGAGTGGCTCTGGACATCATCAAAAAATTCATCCCCAAGGTTGACTCTAGCGTCTCTGGGGATCACACTCATACACTTCTTGCGCCCCGCATGTCAAAAGTTCGCCTCAGACTTTGACTCGCTATCACTGCCAGCCACCAGACCTCGCTTTCTATCAGCAAGGTGAACTCCCGGGGAACCATGAGCGTCGTCACTAGACTCTAGTCCCTTAGCATCTAAGTCGGCCACATGATCCTTTCCTTTCTTACACTTGGCCTTCTTCAATGAGCCAGCCTCTGTATCCTTGTCTTGCTTGGATAAATTTACTTTCGTACTCTTCTGTAGGATGGAAGTATCAGATCGAAGGTCATTGATGGTCACCTTAAACCACCAAATTTTGTAAGCTGAGGAGATATATTGGCTTAGTGCCAAAGAGCAACAAGGAAGAATGCCCTGAGATGTAGTCCTTAAGAAGATGACCCGCTTTCAATATAGAAGGGCGTTGTCATATGACACCTCCTAAGTGCGAGAATCCTTGAGAAGTACTCCGGGAATCCCCTGGAAGAACCCAAACTGCTTGCTGAACCGATGCGAGCTGTAGGGTTCGACATAAAAGGTCGCGCCCCGACGAATAGGAAGGAAACCATCTCGAAGAGAGGTCAGGTAGCCCGACTTATCCATATCCAAATTTTCATCATCAATAACTGCAACGCCCCGCCCGAAGGGGCAGGCGCGTCACCGCCGTGGACGCTCAGTCAGGGGCACCCACAAGGCTCTATGAACTTATTGACCTTAATAAACCTGATCATAAGAGATAGCAGCGGAAGCTCTTATAGAAATCTAACTGAAGTTCAGAAAGGTCAATCTAAAACATACATCGCATACATACTTAAACCGTATCCCCAGTGTTCTTACAAATCAAAATACAAAACTGTATTTACTAAACATAATCCATAACATATACATAGAACGAGCCCTCCAGGTCCAAATGAGTTCTTTTAATGCTCCTGTGGTCCCTTCTCGCTTTCAAAACCTGAAAAATGGTGAGGTCATGAGCTCCCTGAGCCCAGTGAATAACCCTTACCTTCCCCGTTGTTACACTTTGCACATTAACCGATTAACACATAAGCGCACAGTACACGTATCTTATGACATATAAACATAACATCTCATATATCATATAGGGGGCGATAAGAGGATACGCATAGGTTGCAAAAATAAAAAATGCACTTATATCGTTCATATTTAATATGGTCATAAATATCACAAACGCACACACATTTCTGTTATGAGGTAGGCAATTAGATTAATTTAGCCGCACATGTCCCATACCAGGTACGTTTCAAGGACTCACGTTTACACTTGAGCCCTCGAACAAGCTTTGTTGTTAGTTTATTCACTAAACTAACCATGATTGTCCCATACCAATCATGTCTTTTGGGCTCATAGTCCTCACTGGAGTCCAAAAGAAAGTAAAACCTGCTAAACAACCTAACGGCCCGCCCATAACCACAATTGGCACACGCATCAAAGCAACTTTATCACAAAAGTTCACATACTAACCATAAGCACATAACATGTGTCTTACAACATCAAAACCAAATCCAAACGAAACCCAATTCCATATCATATCCAAAGTCCAAAAATTCAAGCCAAAGCCAATTGCACAACACATCACACATTCTTAACTGAATACAAAACTTTTAGTTTAGGGGAAATCAACTCATGACTCACATAAAGAACCATCACAAACACAAGGGTCACAAACACATCCTGGTGGACCGGGCGATGCCCACTCAATGTACCAACCAGGGACCCAACGCTCTAAAGTACGTAGATGCCCTCAAATCACAAACTGAGGAGTCACATTCACATCCTGGAGAACCAGGGACCCACACAGCTCCCAAATAACACAAACTGAGGAGTCAATTGGCGGACCGGGCAGTGCCCACTCAAGGTACCAACCAACGACTCACACAGCTCCAAACACAAAGGCAACTACTTCTATGGCCATAGCTCTAGAACGCTCTGTAATAGCCTCAGACAAGACACGAATCTTTTCCCCAAAAACATAACTTAATGAAATCATATATTCAAATGAATTCAAACCCCACAGTTTGAACAAAAACGTAATCAAAACAAAATATAATTCCATTCAAAATAATTTCACAAGTTTTCCATACTTCATCGCACAATCAGAATTTTTAGGAAACTTACCTAATTTATGGATTATACATACAAATAATCCATAAGTACACTAAACGAGGTACATTAACTCAAAAATTCATAACTCACAGCATACACATTCAATCTTCACCAAACTTTGCAGGAAATTGAAAAATAACATATATATTCTAACATATGAATTTCATGATTTTTGTCCAAGCCAATCATTCCCAGAAATTCAAACAGTCAGCCAAAATAATGAAAAATCTGCGAATTAAACTCAAAATTTCATAACTTTTAGCATACGCCACCAAAATTCACAAAAATTTACCAGAAATCACCCCATATCATAGGAAATATACAGTAATATTTTGATAATTTTTCTCCAAATAAATCCTTCAAACTAATTAAAACAGTAACCGAAACCATGCATCCAAAACAGGGCAGTCCCAATCGAAAATTCATAAATTCTAAAATACACATCCAAAATTCATGACAATTTACAGGACTTTTCCAGTAATACTCATAAGTTTACAGTAAAAATTTCACAAGTTTTAGACAATCCAATAGCTCACAATAATTCAAACAGAATCTGAATTTCTGCATTCAACAACAGGGCAGTTTCACTCAAAAATTCATAACTTCTACAATACACATCTAAAATTCATGAAACCTTACCAGAAGGTGCCTAATATCTTGGGTAACCTACAGTACAAATTTCAGAATATTCCAACAATCCCATAATTCCCAGAAATTCGAACAGTTCCTGAGTTCTACAAAACTCCGAAAATCTCATCCTATTTTTCTACCATATTATTCAACCAAATACAGATAACCAATCCAAAAATCCATAGTTTCAATTCACAACATCCATAGAATTCAAAAATCGCAAATAAACATACAACTTTTAAGAGTGGATTTCTAACAATTGAATTTATGGTTTTAATCTACTAAGCTTTAAAACATCAAATTCATAACTTCAATTGATTCCCAAATTCGAATCCTAAATCCACAAACTAATCTTTTCCTATTCAATTTTAGGTTGAGAAAGACAAGAATTACTCACCTTAATCTGCAAATCGGAACTAAAAATCGAACTCCTCTTCTCCTCCTTGTTCTTCCTCCTCTTTTTCTTCTCCTTTTCTTCTCCTTTTCTTCTTCTTCTTTTCTTCTTTTCCTTCTCTGCCCCGTGTGTGTGTGTGTGTGTGTGAAGAAAAAAAAACAAACCCCACCCCCCCTTTTATAAATGGTCAAACCGACTTTGACCCAAGTCAAAGTTGACTATGACTTTTTTTTTTTTTGAAACAAAGCCTGGGCGTTACAATAACGGTCTCTGATCAGTTTCTTCCCAGCATTAGACAACCCAAGTCAGAGACTCTGCCCTCATGTATAAGCTGTGCCTCATTTGTGACCTGGAGTAGCGCACCATCAAAGTGCCCGGAGGGGGAGGCTGCAATTCATGGTGAGTCCTGAAATAATGGGCGAGCCATCCATGGAGATAGTGGGAGGGAAAGAATTATTGTGAATGGGAAGGCTTCGCAACCTTAGTAATCCCATTAAGGCCACGGTAAATGCTGCTTAGCACAGGGACTACCAGACGCCATCATGCTAGCAACCTCAAAAGTGCCCGGTTGAATGAACTTCTCCCCGGTCTCAGGAAGCAGAAAAACGCACAGCCAACATGATAAGAACGTGGCCAGATAGGTGCTCTCCCTATTCTCTTCGGGAACCCCTAGGCTTTTGAAGACTTCCAACTCATCACGACTCCAACAAAGATCTTGGGGCTGAATCTGGCCACTAGGATTTTGTTTCCTTGTGGGAGTCGAGCTATGAGGGGACACTAGGTTGGCGGGTTATGGATGAGCTTCTTATTACACTAGAAATCAATCCAAGCTTTAGGACTGATGCCTTTCTCCCAGACAGGCATATTTTCTAAGCTTGTCAAGACAGCAAACAGGAATTTGCAAGAAGATGGCAGACTCCTCAAATTCTACTTATCCTGATGCTCAAAGGCTTGGAGACTAGGGACAGTCTCATCATCGATCTTGCAGCTGACTGGGAGTCCGCCAAGCTTGTGCAAATCCCGTAAGGAAATGGACATTTCTCCAGATATGGTGTGAAAAGTATTGGTGGTAGGACAACAACTCTCACAAAAGGCACGCAAAACATGCATGTTGCGGCTGTAGGAGTAAAGTGAGGCATACATCACCTGGTATAAGGCATATCTCCGCAGGCGCGCCTTGAAACAAGAGAGCACGTGCTCTGTCCATTCCCAGTGCAGGGGAATGAAGCTAAAATCGTCATGAAGAAGCACGTTCAGGGCCCATCTTGATTGTCAGATATAATACAACACCTGAGCATAGGAAATTCGGTGAGAAGGCTGGACTTATCGTGATGTGCTCTACAGGAAGTACCCAACTGAACCATCTTCTGCACCCTTTTTCACTCGGATGGAGAACTTAGAAGGAAAGGACGATGGCTCTATAGCAGGCGCTTGATTGGCTTTCGGCCTCCTTAAAGAGCGGTAGATTCGGAAGCAACTCCCTGACTGGGGTTTGTCATCTTCCTTATCTACGACGGAAAGAAGAACCTTGCCGTTGCACTGGAATTCCTTAAGATACACCATTATAAATCACCTGAAAATAGAAGAAAACACAAAGTTAGTTTCTTTTTCAGGAAAGAAATCAGTAAACAAAGCGGCGTCCAGGCAAAACAAATACTAAAGAAGGAAGAAGCATGAAGCAAAATCAATCAAAATGTTGGTTTTCTGCTGCCCAACTGCTTATGGCTGCTCGTACCACTTTCATACGTATAGGTATTCGTTCTAGGCCCAAGGCCTAGCAGCGATCTATTTCGTAAATGGCTCTTCAAGTCTTCATACCACTTTCATGCGTATAGGTATTCGTTCTAAGCCCAAGGCCTAGTGACAAACCATTTTGGAAGTGGTTCTTCAAGTCTTCATACCACTTTCATGCGTATAGGTATCCGTTCTAGGCCCAAGGTCCAGCGGCGAACCATTTAGCAACTGGTTCTTTAAGTCTTCGTACCACTATCATGCGTATGGGTATCTGTTCTAGGCACCAAAGGCGTAGTGGCGAACTATTTCGCAAGTGGTTTTTCAAGTCTTCGTACCACTTTCATGCGTATACGTATCTGTTATAGGCACCAACGGCTTAGCGACGAACCGTTTTGCAAGTGGTTTTTCAAGTCTTCGTACCACTTTCATGCGTATAGGTATCCGTTCTAGGTACCAAAGGCCTAACGGCGAACCGTTTCGTAAATAGTTCTTCAAGTCTTCATACCACTCTCATGCATATAGGTATCCACTCTAGGCGCCAAAGGCCTAGCGGTGAACCATTTCGCAAGTGGTTTTTCAAATGACTTCTCAACCTTGTTAAGTCATAATTCATGCATTATTTTTATAATTATTTTGAGTATATTATATATATTATTTCATTTAATTTGTTTTGTTTTATATATTTTTCAGGGTTAGTGTTAATTTAATAAAGAGGAGAAGAGAGGACGTAGAAACTCGGGTTTTACACACTTGGCTACAAGACGGTCCAAAAGACAATAATTATAAAAATTATTATTTTCATAATTATTATATTGGGCTAGGGTTTCAAGAATTGGTAAAAAGCTACAAGTCTTGAGGAAGAAGAAACCTAAGCAAGAAAGGAGAAGAAAACCCTAAGAAACTAACCCTAGCCTCACCATACTCATTATATAATATCACCATTAATCACAAGCCAAAAAATTCATCACCTCATCCCCCTTCATCACGCCTCACCTTCCTCCATCCCACCTCTTCAACCTCATCATATATTATCATCCTAATCCCCTCACCATATAATAATAAAAACCCATGGCCTAACCGTAAAACCCACGCTCATCATCATCATCTTGCATCATTCCCTCC
>JACYFF010031956.1:90561318-90575154 GCA_017589665.1 Selenicereus undatus | reverse complement strand
AGTTTTAGTATTAAATTACCGGTTTGTTCGAACTTAGACTAAAAATATTTATTTTTGTTATTTTTCGATTTTAATTCATTCCTAGGGTTTATAAAGTGTCCTAGTATGCTCATATTCAATTTCGTGAGTTTTGGAGTTTATTTGATAATATTTGAGAATTATTTTGTGAAATTGATATGTGCAGGTTTTTAGGTGTTTAATTCTGAAAATTTTGATTTTTAATTTTAATTTACGATTATTAAGTATTTTTAGGTTCATAAGTTTGTTTCCTAGAATTAGGGTAATTTTCTTAATTATTTTCGTATTTTTATTCATGCAGATTATTTTCTTTTTAATTTCAGATTTAATTTTCTGTTGATTATTCTGTAGTAATTGTCTGATTTAATTTTCCTAAAATAAATCAGACACTATTCTGGAGTTATAAATTTGTCAAGTTTAAGATTGTCAATTTAGGATACTGATTGTGATTTTTAATATTGATTTTTTTTTGTTGAATAGTTTCTGTTTTTAATTTTTAGTTGAATATTGGATTATTAATCTGTTTCTTTTTTTTCTGAATTATTTAGGGAGTATTTTTACTATTTTATTTCCAGAATATGATCTAGAATATTTAGGAACATCATTGGGTATTTTGCTAAATTTTTATTCGTTAGATTTTTTTAGAGTTATTAAAATTAGACTTAACAAGTTGATTAGTAAAATTATTTAGGATCAAACTAGCCATTTATAGCCATCTTTCCTCGTGGATCGATCCCTACTTCCCTACACTATAAAAAGTATTTAATAACCGAAATAGTGGTTAAATTTGTAGCTCTCGACAGGCTTTACAAACCTGCACAAGCAACAATGCAAACGCAACAAAAAAAGGGGGTCTCGGCATACAGAAAAAACAAGCGTCTGAAAAAAAGGGGGGGAACTTTCAACAAGTAAGCATGATATTGAGGCACTAGAAAATACGACAATAAGTAAAGGTGACATTATGACAGCACAAGCAAGCATGAGATGACTCTTCAGTCTAATAAGAGGGCTCCCTATGGATTCATTTAAGCAAATGTTATCACTTTTATTGTTTGTGGTAAAAAAAAGAAGGCAAGATCTACTAGGCATAAAAATACTTAATAGCAACAAAGTAAGCAATCTGCAAGCAAAGGAGTAAGACATCACTTTGGTGAAGTTCGACATGAATTGTTCCATTTCAATGGCAAGTCCAACAAAAAAAAAATAAAAAATAGGGGCCAAGGAATAAGAGGAGGACATCATGAAAAGCTCACAAACACCATAAACAAAAAAGCTTTTTCATGGTCCACTCTCCCTCTCTTCCTCACACACATGAACAGAAAGGCTTTGGGAAAGTCTTCATACCATACCATGTTTCTCCCATAGCTTCTCCAACCTCAACCGTGGCTTCCTCTTATGAACACCAGTAAATTTCCAATAGCCAATATGCAATAACCCCCACTTACAAAAAATTGGAAAGCTTGACTCCTTCACAAAAGGAAAAAAAAATATACTAACAAAAGCATTCATTTGTGAAACAGAGACAGAATGAAAAGAAAGGGGGGCCAAGTCACCACCTTTTGGGGGTAGCTGTGCAAAGGATGCTTGTTGTTCACGTAGAATGGGGCGTTTGGTTTCTTCAGTTGATTCACAAATTCACAAAAAGAAGAGTCAAGCTCACAAATCACAAGGTTCCATGGAGGAAAGACTGTGCCTTTCATCACAAAAAAAAAATCAATCAAAAAAAAGAGGGAGAAAATGATTAAGAAAGTTAATACCCTCACTAGGGTTGAGAATGGCAGTGCAAGGTTGAACTTTAAAGGGGCTCTCATCGCGAACCAGTAAATAGCAGCAACAACGGCATATGATTTTTAGCTCTGGGGGGAGGCGTTCTGTTGCAGAAGGAAAGAGGAGGAGGAAAAGGAAGGTCTGGGACAAATGGCAAATGGTTGTGCAAATGGGGCAATGACAACTGGGGACTCTGGTTCTGGGCGCAACAGAGGCAGCTGTGCAGAGCAAAAGGGCCTGGCGTCGGGCTTAGGGCGTTAGCTGGCTATGCTGGTTGAAGGAAGAAGAAAGAGGAATAGTATGTGATCACGTGCGGTACATGCCTACTAACTTAAACAAAATGAAGCAGGCCGGTCCAGGTGAGTGCAAAGCAACCTAGGTCCAAGCCCGCGCACCAGGGGAGAGAAAAGCAGCCATGTGCTACTCACGTGGGTTTTGAGTGAATGAAGCTAGCTGGCTTGGGCCGCGAAAAAAAGAAGGAAATAGAAAGCAGAATGAGCCTAAGCCCACGCGTCAAACAAAAAAAGAGAAAGAAGGAGTTTCCAGGCCAGCCCAGCCTAAGCGAAAATGAGAAGGGGAAAGGCAACTGGGGTCACGTGCCCACCACATGAGTTTTAAGTGGAATCAGCTGGGCAGGTCCAAGCGAATTAAAAAAAATGAAGGGAAAATGTAGACAAGCTGAAGCCAAGCCCAGGCCCATGTTCCAAATGAGAAGAAAGGCTGAATTACATGATCCAACTCATTGTTCTCCCAATGCTTTGTACTAAAAAAAATGTGTGTTTCATGTGTTAAAAAAAAAGTGTTTCGTTTGTCAAATAAAAAAAAAACAAATGTGTGTGTTTGTTCAAATTTTCATACGAAATCAACAAAAATATGTTGAAAGTAAAAGTCGAGACGTCAGTCACGTTCAAACAACAAGTTTCGTACATGGTCTAGTTTCGAGGGGGCAACTTGTAGGCACTAAAATTTATTCGTGCCGTACTAAAATGAAAAATCAAATTAATTAATTGGGCCAACCGTTTTAATTAATTTGATCAGGCCCAAAAGAATCACAAGTCAGGTCTAAAAGACGACTATCAAGTCAAGCCCAAGACGAGGCCCAAATGCCTTCCAAGTCCAGGCTCAATCAAAATTCAAGTCAAAACCCAAATCGAGGCTCAAGACGACTATCAAGTCAAGTCACGACCTCAAGCCCGAACGACGTCCAAGTTAAGACGCGGTCAAACCAGGTCAAAGTCAAAGGTCAAAGCCTAAGTTAACTACCAAGTCAAAGGTCAAGGCTTAAATCGACTCATAGGTCAAACGTCAAACAGCTTTCAAGTTGAGGCGACTTCCAAGTTAATGCTCGGCCCAAGTCCAGGAGCCTCCCAAGTCAAAGTCAAAATCAAAGTCAAAGTCAAAGCAAATAAAAGTCAAAGCAATCTAGGGTGACACCTAATTGACAGGCCCAAGGCCAAAATCCAAGTCAAGGCCCATGTTGACTTCCAAGGGGGAGGGGGAGGCTTTCCTATAAATATGACTCTACCCCCCTTGATTCAAAGGTTGAAAAATCCATCCTAAAAGGAGAAAGAATCAGAGGATTAGGGGGGTTTAAACAAAGGATTCCATAGAGATTGAAACGGTTGAATAGGAGTGGTTACTTGTGTGAGCAAAATGGAAAAGGATGCAAGAGTGAACAGAGAACATTTATCACTCCAATTTCAATTGAAATTTGTGACTGTCTATCCAATAACTCATAGATAATTATAATAAGTTGAATGGCTTAAAATATTTGTCTTTTTTTCTCTTTCTTCGTAACGCTAGTGAAACCCTAGCAAGAGGTGCGTGCAGAGTATCTACCCTTCGGTAAATGGTGGGGTGTTCCAACGAGAAAAGAGGCTCCAGTGTGGGCAAACAGGCGAGTCACCCTTGGTGTGACGCGGAGTGGGACCCTTAGTATAGCGGACTGTTCATGGTTAGGATTAGTTTCAGCTAGCACCTTGCCTTGGGCAGCACGATACTAATGGAGTCAGAGATTCATGATGCTTTATCGAAACTGAAGTTAACGGCTGAGGAGGAAGAGATCATTGAGTTTGAGGAAGATGTTGATGAGGAAAAGGCACAACAGATTGCCCTGAGTTTGATTGGGAAGCTACACACGACAAACTCCTTTAATATTGGGGCGATGAAGGCAATATTCAGAAACATATGGAAACCTACAAAGGGTCTTGTGATCAAGGAACTTGATTGAAACCTTTTCCTATTCTAGTTCTTTTCGAAGGCAGATAAGGAGATAGTGATGAACGAAGGGCCATAGGCTTTCGATGGCCATACGCTTCTCTTAAAAGAGCTGTCGGGCATGGAGAAATACTTGAAGGGGGTGTTTGACACGGTAAGGTTTTGGGTAAAAGTGTACGATGTGCCGGCACTAAAGCAAATGAAAGCATTTGCTGAATTCATATCCAACAAGGTGGGGAAGTTTGTGACTGTGGATGAGAGTAACCTGGTTGGGATGCACAAATCCCTCAACTTCGTTGTGGATATCAATATTAACAAGCACTACAATGGGGGATTCGAGTCAAGATTAGTAATCAACCAGTCCGGTTTGATATCCGTTACGTCAAATTATCTGACTTCTGCTATGCGTATGGTTTGTTAGGGCATGTGTGTGGGGGCTGTGAGGCTTTTGACGATTCAACATCAAAGGACCAACTGCCATAGCCAAATATGCGTGCCTCACCAATTGCTAGTAAAAGGAGAGGGAGAGAGGTAGAGAAACAGGAGGAAAGACAACTATTGAAAGCTTTCAAGGATAGTAGAAAAAATAAGAAGGCCCAGATGAAGCTCACATTTGATGGGATCGATGTACAGGCAACTGACTCAGGGCCACACGAAATAGGGGGGGAGAGTGGAAACGGTGTTGATGAACATTGATGAGGCTGCTACCTTTAACTCGTCCTCTGAGTTGTTCAAAAGAAAGAGTCCAGAGGAAAGGGTTGGTAATGAAGATGATAGGCGACTGAAGGCACGGGCTTTGAAGATGAGTAGTAAGGGATCAAACTTACCAGAGGCGGAGGTTGCGCGGCAGCCCCGCCGACACCAATGAGTCTACTATGTGCAAATTACCGGGGATGTGGCAAACCCCAAGTAGTTAAGGACCTCTGTGCGCTCATAGGGGTCCACAAGCCTAGCTTGGTGTTCCTATCTAAAACCAAACTAACGACTGCAGAAATGCACATTGTGATTAATAAGGTGGAGGGGTACATAGGGGTTGAGTGCCATGGAAGAGCCGGAGGACCTACTATGCTATGGAAGGAAGATACCCGAGTCAGGTTGTTGTCTTTGGCAGCCAATCATATGAACGTGGCAATCTGATGGAATTCGACAGACGAGGAGTGGAGGTTCAAAGGTGTATATGGATTCCCTGAGACTCAAAATAAACTAAAGACCTGTGAGTTAATTAGGGACTTTTGGCGGCATTCGAACCTTCTTTGGCTCATACGGGACACTTGAATGAGATCCTATACAACTTCGAGAAGAAAGGGGCTCCCACAAAACTGCCAAGTGTGCTCGAGGAGTTCAGAACTACACTAGCCGAATGCGACTTGCACGATTTAGGGTATTAGGGGCATAAGTATACATGGTGGAATAGACAAGAGGGGGACGGATCGATGGAAGAAATTTTAGACAGGTTCTATGGCCAGAGCGAGTGGTCGGCGATATTCCCTACAGCAAAAGTCTTCCACATTGACAGTGACTTTTCGGATCACTTGCCAATCTTGTGAAAATGCTTTGAACATAGACAAGCTAGAAGGAGGGTGAGGAGACAGAGGTTTGAGAATATGTGGGCCTTAAATGAACAATGTGAGGAAGTGATAAAGAGAAGGTGGGAGCCGAGTTTGTGTGCCGACGTGGTGGACGTCAGCATGGGCAAACTAAACTCCTGCATGCGTCGGCTTCAGGAATGGAACAAAAGGGATTTCGGGAATGTACAACTGGAACTGCATAAATGCAATGAAGAATTGAAAGTTACTATTAGCCCCGGTAGAAGAAAAGAATTACTAGCCAATATGACGGAGTGGAAAAAAAGGAGGAGACTCTATGGTGGCAGCGGTTTCGGGTGGATTACCTACAACACAGTGATCGGAACACGGGATGGTTTCACCAACGCGCTAATGGGAGGAGATCTACCAATCGCATTAAAGGGCTGTTAGGACCAAATGGAGACATGTTCTCAGACCCAACTGAATTGGAGGCTATCGTAATAGATTACTTTCCTAGCTCTTTAAGTCCTCTAACGTCTCATCTCTTGAGGAAGTCATTGGTAAGGTCCCAATCCAGGTAACGGAGGATATGAATGAAACATTGTGTCGTCCATATAGTGCAGAAGAGGTGGAAACGACCTTAAAGTAGATGCACCTAAATAAAGCTCTAGGATCAGACGGTTTCAATATGTTTTTCTACCAGAAATACTAGCACATCATTGGTAGTGACGTAACCGAAGCAGTACTGAGCGCGCTTAATGGGAACTTGATACCGTAAGGGTTAAACCACACTCATGTCGTTATGAAACAGAAGACACGGAACATAACCGAATCTGCTAATTATAGACCCATTAGTTTGTGTAATGTTCTTTACAAGCTAATTACAAAAGTAATAACAAACTGGTTGAAGTGATTCTCCCCTCGATTATTTTGGTGAGTCAGAGTGCTTTTACTCTAGGACAACTAATCTCCGACAACATTTTACTAGCCTTTGAAGTGTTCCACTTTATGAGAGGTCAAGTTGGGGCTTTGGGGTCTATGACGGTCAAGTTGGATTTGGCTAAGGCGTATGACCAAGTGGAATTGACAATCTCAGAAATTCATTCCAATGTAGCGTGCCTTGGTGACTGGATAATAGTTCCGCCTGAGTATACATAATGGGGTTTCCTTATGAGGGTAATGGAGAAGATGGGGTTTCGTAGATGCTGGTTGAACACTGTTATGCATTGTGTCCAAACTGTAACCTTCTTGTTCATTATAAACGGGGAGCCTAGAGGGTTTGTGGTAGCCTACAGGGGACTCCAGCAAGAAGACCCAATATCCCCGTATTTATTTTTGTTCTGCACAGAAGCCTTATTGTATCTATTGAAGGATGCAGCAATAACTGGGGCTATTACACTACACCGTGTCTGCTCAGGAGCACATGTAGTGTCCCATATGCTATTCGCCGATGACTCCCTGGTTTTTCTTAAGTCGAGTAGGGGGGAAGCGGAGAGGATCAGACACATGCTACAACTCTACGAGAAAGCGTCAGGACAATAGGTGAATTATTCCAAGTCAAGCATTGTATTCAGCAAAGGTGTCCTGCAGGCTAGTTGGGATGATATACTAAATGTTCTGGACTTGAAGGATGTGCTATCTCACGAGAAATATTTAGGTTTACCAACTCATATTGGTAAGTCAAAACTGAAAGCTTTTGCCCCCATCAAACATCGTGTGGAAAAAAAAAATCAAAAGGTGGGTTGGTAAATCTCTCTCATGGGCTGGAAGGAAAATTCTTGTGAAGGCAATAGCCCAGGCTATTCCCACTTACGCGATGAGCGTGTTCAGGCTCCTCGGAGAGTTTTGTCAAAGTCTGCACTCCATTATTAATGGATATCGGTGGGGACAGAAGAAGGGTGTTAGGAAAATCCATTGGGTGGGTAGAGGCAATTTATGTGCACCAAAACCTGAGGGGGGGAGAGCTTGGTTTCAGGGACTTGGAAGATTTTAATACAATGCTCCTAGCCAAACAGGTGTGGCGAATGATAACCTACCCAACATCTCTTGTAGCCCAAATCTTCAAGGCGCGCTACTTCCCCAACTGTGGTATTTTGGATGCTGAGCTTGGTGCGTGACCAAGCTATATATGGAGGAGCCTGTGGGGGGCCAAGTCGGTGATTGAAAAGGGAAAGCGATGGCTAGTGGGGGACGGATATTCGCTGAATATCTACGATGCAAAATGGGTTCCGAGACCAGTATCCTTCAAACTCATTACCCCTTTCAAACCCGAGTATGCGTTGATTAGGGTGGCGGACTTAATTGACCATGAGTCAGGTAAGTTGAGGAACACTATGATTGATCATATTATGTTACCGGTTGATGCAGATATTGTACGATCGATCCCTTTAAATAGTCATTAACCCTGTGACCGGATTATGTGGCATTATGCAAATGATGGAAGGTACTTGGTCAAGTCTGTGTACCGTTTGATTTGTGAAGTGAGGACACCGTCGGTGTCCAATTCAAGTACTGCAACCATTCGCTCTGTTTGGAAGAAGTTATGGGCGTTGGAGACCCCCCCCCCCAAATCAAAATGTGTGTGTGGAGGGTTGCTAACAAAGCTTTGCCGTCAAAAGTAGGGATCGCGAGGAGGGTTCAAGGGGTGTCTTGCCTATACGATATATGTGGTGATTAGGAGGAAACAGACTGTCATGGGCTGTTTGAATGTAGGTTGGCTTAAGAGTTATGGATTCACAACGATTTGGAGTTCATGATGGGGGAGTGTTTGGGTAACAGCGTGGTGGACACATTAATGGATGCATAGGCTAGGATAGGGGAAAAATGGGAGATGTTCGTGACAATGATTTGGGCTTGTTGGCAAGCCCGAAATAACTATCTATTCGAGTAGGTGAGGATCGAGCCGAAGAAGATGGTAGAGACGACTTTTTTGCTGGTACGAGAATATAGGGAGGCAAGGGTTAAGGTGGATACCAGACAAACTAGCCTGAGCTCGGTGTGACGGCCACCATGCGCTAGGTACGTAAAGGTGAACTTCGATGGGCGCTACTTGGGGAGGAGTGTTATGGGATGGGAATGGTTATAAGGGATAGTAGGGGTGGTGTAGTCATGGCGGGTGTCAGACATGGGCTTGGGTCTTATGGGCCTGAGCATGTGGAGGCACTGGCATGCAGGTGGGCTATGAAACAAGCACACGAGCAGGGGATGGAGGCTGTTATCATTGACAGCGACTCATTAGGACTCATCTCGAAGCTACAGAAGAAGGAGCGTCCAACTACAAAGCTTCGACTTATTATCCACGATATCTTGCTGTTTGTCAATTGCTTTAGTTTCTATTCGCTTAGTCACGTTAAGTGGACATAGGGTAGCTCACACCCTTGTTCATCTCCAATCGTACGATCACTCTGACCGTATTTGGATAGATGAGAGCCTAGATTGCATTCTCAATCTGGCTATGGATGATTTATGTAATGCTTTTTATGCTCGTTGAATAAATTCCAGCATTTTATCCAAAAAAAAAGAATCAGAGGATCATTGTATTCATAGAGATTGTACCCTTATATTCAAAAATTCAATCTTTGTAATTTTGTAATTACAAATAGGATATATATATATATATATATATATATATATATATATGTATATATAAATATATGTATATATATGTATATCTATCTATATATATATATATATATATATATATATATATATATATATATGTATATGTATATGTATGTATGTATGTATGTATTTAGTGGGATCCATGAACCCTACTATCATTGAGATAGATCCGCCACTGCAAAAGATGAATTATTGCCATTGGTAATTATTAATGAATAATGTCCAATTTGTGTACAATTATTACCATTGTATAAACTTGTTTTTATATATCAATTTCAAGATAAAAACTCCACATGTCATCAGTAGTTATATTCTTTTTAGGTGTACGAAAAATAAAAATAGTAATCATTAAAAAGCACCGCAAATAGAAAAGAACGTTCAAAACGTGAGATACGGAAACCACTTAAACATACAGAAAAACCACCAAAAAATTAATTAAAATAGGACAAAATAAATCGAAAATAGAACCGGAAAGAACTATAAAACAAAGAAGGGAAAAAACCTGAAAAGGGAGACGGTTAGAAGGCCATGTGAAGATGGGGCCCACTGGGCTGAAAGCAGTTGGGTAGTTCAATTGGACATCTCCATGTGAGCTCTTTAGAACTTGGTCCGCGTCAACGGTCTACCCAAAACAAAAATGGAAAACAAAAAAGACATTATGAGTATTTTACAATTTATTTTTGAGTCGTCCCTAAAATTGAGCAAGAATTGCCGGGCCTAAAACTTTGTCATTTTCTAAGCGGACAATCTCTTCACTTCTGTATTTCTCTCTTTGATAGTTGGCCTTTGCCTCAGTCTATATAACGGCATAAATCCACCACCCTAAGCATTGCAACTTCAACTCTCTCTCTCTCTCTCTCTCGCTAAACGGAATGGCAGTCAAGCTTGCATCATCTGTTGCTCTCCTCCTACTCATTGGGACCAATGTGTGCCTTTGTGGCGTCTATGGTGGTTATGGAGGCGGTTGGATTGACGCTCATGCCACTTTTTACGGTGGAGGGGACGCCTCTGGTACAATGGGTGAGTTTATTATCAATTAGTTTCTTGATATGCAAAATGATAAATGTCTTGTTACAATACACTTTTTACGTGTCTTGTTTTAGGCCAAATAATCATATTAATATGTTTTTAAATTGAAAAAAATGGTATGACCAAATAGTAAAAGCATACTACAACTTATAAATTGTGTAAAAATCTAGCCAATGCTGTAACCTTAGTAAAAATTCTGACAATAGCAATATCCTAAAAAGCAAGGTAAATTGCTTCTTTTTTTTTGCTGCTTAATAAAGTAAATTGCTTATATATATAACACTTCCTTTCCAAAAATTTAAAGTGTATCTCAATTTAATTGCACTACTTTTTAACTATTTTTTTATTTTAAATTTGGGATAATAAAATGCAGGTGGAGCTTGTGGGTATGGAAACCTATACAGCCAAGGGTACGGGACAAACACAGCAGCGCTGAGCACAGCGTTGTTCAACAATGGGTTGAGCTGTGGATCCTGCTTTGAGATCAGATGCAGGGACGACCCAAGATGGTGTCTTCCAGGAAGCATAATTGTTACTGCCACCAATTTCTGCCCTCCTAACTATGCCTTGCCCAATGACAATGGTGGGTGGTGTAACCCTCCTCTTCAACATTTCGACCTGTCTCAACCTGTCTTCTTGAAGATTGCCCAGTACCGGGCCGGTATCGTCCCTGTGTCCTTCCGCAGGTACTTACTGTTGTTCCTTTTAATCATGGATAGTTGGACTTGGTCAATTGGGTTTAGTTACGAGATCAGGGAGTAGGTAGGTATTACTGTATCAGTTAGTTTAATTGATGAAGTTTGAGAGAACTAACACAAGTCGGATTCAGGTCCTATCGAAGTTGACCTTTGCGTCTCGTTATCATGCCAAAAACATAAGTTAAAACTAGTTTGTTGAGTATTTGAGATGGATTTTTCACTCAAAATCAATCATATCATTTTGAATTTTTTAGCTACATATAATTTGGATGACTAAGATAGATAATTAAATAGGTTGTCTCATCTTGAATTTATAGCTGCATCTAATTTGGACCCCACCTATATGATGAATAATAAAATATAGGTCAATTTTCTAGTAGCAAAACCTTTTATATTTTTGGGAGCACACCAAAACTAGACTGTTCTGTTGTGAAAATGAACAGGGTACCATGTGTAAGAAAAGGAGGAATGAGGTTCACCATCAATGGTCACTCCTACTTCAACCTAGTCTTGATCACCAACGTGGCCGGAGCCGGTGACGTCCACGCCTTGTCGATCAAGGGTTCACGGACCGGGTGGCAAACCATGTCAAGGAACTGGGGCCAGAACTGGCAGAGCAACTCCTATCTCAACGGCCAATCTCTCTCCTTCAAAGTGACCGCTAGCGACGGACGCACCATCACCAGCAACAACATTGTTCCTGCTAATTGGCAGTTTGGCCAGACTTTTGTGGGTGGCCAATTCTAGAAAGAGAAATAATTTTTTTTTTCTTATAAATTATTATGAGATTTATTTGAAATTAAATATTGTATATGAGGGAGGGAGGATTTGAATGAAGGAGAACACATACAGTGTGTGAAGTGTGGTCTGTAGTTGCTGTGGTGCCTTTACCTAAATTGGCACCCGCTGAAAGGCCAAGTTGTTGTAGAATATATATTGCATATGAAAATAGGGAATGTTTTGTTTTGTAGAGGTGGTTATTTACTATTGATGCATTGTAATCTCAATTGGGTCAACCCATTTTGAGACTGGATCCAATTCATGAAGCAATAAAATATGAATAAGTTGTTTGTTCTACTTGCTAACTTTTATCTCCTTCGGTTAGCAATGAAGTCTGTCCATAGTTAAATCTGTGGAAGTAGATGCATGATTGTGTTTCCCTATAAATAGTTCCTATTGAAATATCTTTGTCATAGCAAAAGTTTTTTTTTTTTTTTTTTTTATAAAAAAACCAATGGCCGATTATACCCTTGTCTATCTTCTTTCTATTATGGATGGTCTCTAGGCTATCAAATGATGTTGTTTGGGTAATGTTTTATTCTTTTCAACTATAAAGTTAGATTTAACTTGTAGAAATTTGGAAGAAGTTATAAGAAATTATAGACGCATATAGTGAAAATGATCTGAAATTTGAACCAAATGAATTGATGCCCCTACTTGATCTTACACCCTAAAAGTGCACTAGAAACCCAGTTTGACCTGAATCGGACCTGAAATTTTCAAGAAGCTTGCTCCTTTTTGCAAGAGAAGCCCATTGAATCGAACATTAGTTGACCTGAAGTTGACTCGCACTGAAAATGACTCAACCTGAACTGAATTATTGCTAGCCCAAAACATAACCGGATCCGAACTTAATTTTAGATATGCCCGTACTGAATAACCTGTTGGTCCTGTTTAATTGTAGAGAGTAGTTACAAGTAGTTATAAAGAAATGTGAGTAGGTGTTACTAGTTGAAGAAAAAGCCATAGCATATAATTATGACTCATAACAAGTAGTAAGTAGTTTCAATAAGTTATAAGGAGTTGTAATTTCGAGCTGAAAAGAACAAATTGTTGGACACAATTGTCGATGAACTTCTAACACGATACTTGAAAATAAGATCCTACATATTTCGAATCTTCTACGTACTTCTTCCCTTTCTCATTCTAATTACAAAAGATCTATGTCCTTTTTAGTATCGAGTCATCTCGAAAAAAGTAACATGAAGTAAGCTAACATGAGATAAGCTATCACTTAGGAAATTAGCTTTTTTTCTTTCCCTGACTTTGAACTCAATGAGAAAGAAAGGAGTGAAAACTGTTAGGATCGGTTAGGAATTGAATGAACAACAAAGCACAAGTACGATAATAATAGCAAGACTGAGAAAAACAAATACAAATTAACACCAAGAATTTACGTGGAAACCCGAAACAGGAGAAAACCACGGACGACGATGAACAAATAATCCACTATAGAAATGGGAGAGTACAAAATTGATCTTAAAGCGATGTGCTGTAGGAAGAGATCAGAAAGCGATTACAAATCACTCAGAACGCTCCCTCACAAAAACATGAATAGCAGAACTTAAGCTCTTATGGATGCTTGTGTTTTGTGTTATTGGGATGATTATTAGAGCCTAGGATAGGCCCTTTATATAAGGTTTAAAGATATCAGGATGCAAAACCCTAGGAGTAACCCTAGCCGCTAATAGTCCAAACTCCTTGAAACCCGTGGTGGATAAAACAATTTTGGGCCATTAAACCCAACAATCTCCACCTTGGAGTAAAATCACTAACATCTATAGAGAACACTGTCAAAAGAAACCTGAAGGGTAGAGCCCCGTAGGGCGAAGCTCCGAAGGGCATCATGTGAACCGACCACCTGTTGAGTTCAAGGGATTCTTGAACTTTGAACTGGGAAGTGAGTTGTGTAGACTTTTCTCCCAATGTGCAGCGGAAATACCATTAGAAGAAGAAGCAGCAGCAGCGGCAGGACTTTTCATAGTAGATCCTTGCAAAACATAGAGATTCCTACGTCTCAAACCCTCTAACAGAATCTGAGTGCCCTTGGAAACCTTCAGAACTCCACCTTCAGCTAAGTATTTGCACCCCTTGGATTCAAGGGTCCCTAAGGAGATGAGATTACGCTTCAAATCAGGAACATGTCGAACATTTGACAGAGTCCTGATAGCACCATCATG
>JACYFF010031956.1:90548526-90561308 GCA_017589665.1 Selenicereus undatus | reverse complement strand
CTCAATTTCTTGTCTAATTTATTTTAGGCATAAAATTTGTGTTTACACCAATTCCAACAACATTACATTGGGCATTGTTGCCCATGTGAACAGAAGTAGAATTAACTGGGTCATACGTAGAAAACTAGTCCTTATGAGGAGACATATGAAAGGTACACCCCGAATCTAGAACGCAATCAGAAACGCCCCCCTTTTTAGTAGAAGTAGCAAATAAAACGTCACCGTCAGAGTCAGACTCAACAAAGGTGGCTATAGCAGGTTCATTGGAGTGTGAAGGAGTATTATTTTCTTCTTTCTCCCTCTTGTTTTTCAACTTAAAACACTTAGAAACTACATGCCCAGTTTTCCTGTAATAACAGCAAAACTTGTTGGATCTAGGTCTTTCAGACTGTGATTTAGCGATCTTTCCTTTTCCATAAGATTCACCCTTAACAAACAAGCCTTCGCCTTTTTCACCCTGAGCTTCAAGGTCAAACCTTTCTTTGGATAGTAAGTTAGCCTTAACATCTTCAAAAGACAAGGTATCATTGTTACTATATAACAAGATTTCCTTGAAGTTTTTATAGGAAGGGGGTAAAGAGACAACCAACAACAACGCCTTATCTTCATCCTCAATTTTAACATCCAGACTTTCAAGATCAATAATAATATAATTGAACTCGTCAAGGTGGTTTTTAATAGGAGTACCTTCTGCCATGGAGAATGTACACAGACGTTCCTTCAGACGAATTTTGTTTGCAAGGCTTTTTGTCATGTATAAGGACTATAGCCGAAGCCAAAGATCTACCGTGGTAGTTACATCCAGAACTTCATGGAGGATATGAGTTGCCAGGCACAACTGAATTGTCGAGAGAGCCTTTTCATCAAGCTCCTTCCATTGGTCGTCTGTCATGTTTTCAGGTTTCTTCTTCTTTCCACCAATGGCTTTCTTCAATCCAATATGGGTAAAAACAACCATCATCTGGACCTTTCAGATATTGAAACTCATCTTGCCATCGAACATAGGGATAGTGAACTTCGTGATTGTTGCCATTCTAAACCAATACTCTGATACCACTTGTTAGGATCGGTTAGGAATTGAATGAACAACAAAGGAATCACAAGTACAATAATAATAGCAAGATAGAGAAAACAAAACACAAATTAACACCAAGAATTTACGTGGAAACCCGAAGCGGGAGAAAACCACAGACGACGATGAGCAAATAATCCACTGTAGGGATGGGAGAGTACAAAATTGATCTCTGAGCGATGTGCTATAGGAAGATATCAGAAAACGATTGCGAATCACTCAAAACGCTCTCACAAAAACAAGAATAGCAGAACTTAAACTCTTATGAATGCTTGTGTTTTGTGTTATTGGGATGATTATTAGAGCCTAGGCTAGGCCCTTTATAGAAGGTTTAGAGGTATCAGAATGCAAAACCCTAGGAGTAACCCTAGCCGCCAACAGCCTAAACTCCTTGAAGCCCATGGTGGATAAAACGATTTTGGGCCATTAAACCCAACAATAACTCAGCCATCAGAAGCATCGTTGAAAAGGCGCTAGAGTGGTCCTCCACCATGTTTGCCTGGAAATTGTCGAGGCAGTTCACATCCATTCTAGTTCACTAGTTCAATGCATATATCATCTTTTTATCGCACAGTGTGCTACACGCTTCCTAAAGAATACGATATAATTAAGCTTGTAAATTCTCATCCCTCAAGTCCAATGAGGGTCCCTATCACCTTTTTTTTGTCCCCTCTTTTGGTTCTTAATTAAATTACTATTTTATTATAATCGAGCTACCATTAGTTCATAAAAGAGTGCAACTTTTTCATCACTATTTTTTTCATTCATAAACCTCGAACCTGGTTAAACCTCTATTTTGCTATATCTAAGTTGGTGGGAGGGTCTATTGGTAACATATTTGTTCCTTCTTATGTCAAAGAAAAGTTGTGCTATCGCATAATTGCGTAAGGAAAAGAATTTTGAAAATCCAACAATTTTTAGTGTTATTGTTTTTGCCGATTTTGCATTGAAGAGTTTAAATGAATGGCCCTTGTGCTGCCATTATGCTGCCATTTTCCTGAGGTCTTTCTTCTATAGTAGGTTTACACATGAATAAAGAGGTTACCCAAATGTTATGGTAATTGGACACCGGCGTTAAATATAAATAATATTGTTAACAAACTATTTCCTAAGGATAAAGATCGAAACTATGTATTAGCATTAACTCTCAATATAATTTCTTTTTTAATTCCAAAAAGAACCAAAAAAAAAAACTTTGGCACCTATTGGTAGGGGTCAATAATATTCTCGGCTACCCTAAAACCTGGTTGGAACTGGTTAAACTATTCTAGTATCGGTTCCTAAAAAAGAGGAACTTGTTTAATCGGTTCCGGTTTCGATTTTCAAAAAAATATTCGGAATTGGAACCTGGAACCGGTTTAGAAAGAAGAAAATGAATAAATTTTTGAACCCGAACTAGAACTTGGTATCACTGTAGAGAGAGGAAAATGAATAATTTTTTGATTTTTCACTATCTTTTGTTTTGTTTCTCTATTCTTTTTCTATTTGGTTTCTCCCGATCCTCTTCAAATATTAAATTTAGTGCGATATAAGCTAATTCTCTACTGTTAATTGAAGAATGAATCATCGTATTTCTCAAGTAGCTAAGAATAAAAAATCAAATTTAATAAATTAACTTTCTTTTTTGTGTAAAGATAGAAGTGGAAGGTAGGAAGAGATCAAAAAACCCCTCTCCCACTCCAAATCAATTAAAAAGTCTAATTTAGTAAGGGCTAAAATTTCAAATTTTGATGCAATGGGTACCCTAGAATCGACTGGTTCTCAAAAGTTAGAAACCAATTTAACTAGTTCTAATTCCCAAATTTTTAGGCAGGTGCTTTGAACCTCTCACGCCTACCTATTAGTGATAAAACATAAGATCCGTGCGGGGGTAATCAAAATTCTAAGATGATGGGACCGAAAAATATGCGAGTGGCCAGCCCCCCCCCCCCCCAATGCATGTGCATTTTTGGTTTGATAATTAGGCGGAGCTTTCTTTAGTGTAATGTTCGGAATATGTGGTTCCCCCAATTTGGGAGCCAGACATTCGTGTTTACGACAATAATCATATAAGTCATGTTACATACTGATTCTTATTCTTTATACCTGCATTGAAGACTAATCACAGGAACAATTAGTTGTAATTTAGTAATTAAACAACCCTCACAAGCTAATAATATGCAAAATTTAAATCCAAAAAATTGAATAATTAAACAAAACACCAAATTTAATATGGAAAAGCATCTAGTGTAGAGGAAAAACCACGGCACAAATTGACAAAAAATATTCTACTATAAAAATAGTAAACAGTAAAATAAATAGTCATCTTAAACTGTTTGCAATAATTTGAAGCCCACAACAATTAATGAACAATACATAAACTACCTCTAGGCTCAACTATAATTGAGTAGCACCACCAACTGATTCTACCATTGTCTAGCCAAATATCCAAACTGTTGTATACTCCCATTATCACCTTTTACCGCCCCACACAAACTCACAAGTTATCACAGTTTTGTGTAATGATTTGTGATTGATTCACCGTGATGCACCACAAGGTTAATGAAGCCTAAATTAGGGCTATTCATTATTCAATTCAAAACCGGACCGGATTGAAGACTAACTTGGACTAGAGCAAACTAGTTCGGACAAATTGAATTCAGTCTAATCCTTGATCTAGGATTGGAGCCTTGTTTAGTCTTAGGTCTGGTGCTCGTCTCGACAGGTGGAGCAGACTAAGACCGATTTTTCTTTTTTTTTGAAAAAACAAAAGAACTAAAAACTTTGGTTTGATATTTGAAGCAACACCCTCACAAAGCTCTCTTTCGCACTAGTAGTTGACCATCGTTTGCCTCCTCATGTCGGCACTGGCCCCAGTGTGCCATGCTACCTTTCCCAACACCCAGTGCTCAACCTTTACAGCTCTCTGACTTTGCTAGGGATGGGCATGAAGCGGGTTGAGCTATACTCATACCCATACCCATTTTCAAAAGTCATACCCATACCCATACGCATACTCATCGGATTTTGGATGGTTGTACCCATACCCATACCCATCAGGTTTTTCGGATTTATGTGTTTTATTCGAGTATATATAGTGCGCAAAGTGTCACCCATATTCAACCCATATTTGCATATGCGGTATATTTGATTAGCAATTTCAAGCGACGTTACTAAATTTATGTCGAATAAACTCACGGAAGTTAAAAATATAAAAAGATTTAATTTTTCATTTTTACATGAATAAACACTATGCACTTAGAGTTTCATGCCAAATATTTATTTTTGAATTTTATCGTATTTTGGTTGCCTTTACTAGCAAATCAGCTACGCAATTGGGTACTGATTTTAAGAATCCATACCTATTTTCAAATGCAATACCCATGTCTATCCCATATCTATTTTTTTACAAATTTTTGTATCTATATATATTATAAATGGGACGAATTTGGATGCAACTCTTATTCCTAGACTTTGCCCATTCGCACTGAGCAACAACGCTACACTCAGGCCCCTTTCTCAGGCTCTCTAATTTTCGCTCTTGTTGTGTTAGAAAAGGGCTCGATGGGCAAACAAAAAGTTGTAGTTTCCCAGGCTTACAACTGTGATGTCAGATGCTTGTCTGGTACAATGGTAAAGATTGTTTCCTTTGTAGAATGACAAGAGGGCAAAGGGATCCATGTATGGTAAATTGCAATGGTCTCTTCAAACGTAAAAGTCAATTTCAGTAGCATAAACGACAACATTTTCAATAGTCCATTTCTTAAAAAAACGGAGCAAATAGAGGGCCAAATTGTATTTATGGCCTAGCCTACTACAGTACTACCATCCCCTTGCTCCTTCACTGTTGCTTGCATGGCCGATTTTTGGTGCAGCCCACTACCTGTCTGTCAAGTTGGTCCCGCGTCAGTCCGTCTTATTTGGATTTTATCGATGCGGTTTTAATTCGGTTTAACTTCTATTTGATCCGGTCCTGGTTCCACAATAAACTCCTTATTCGGTTTTCAATTAAAACTAGTGTGATCTGATTTAATCCGGTACTAGATTGATAAACACTCCTACTTAAGCGTCAACTTACAAGGATTGAGAAACAATGCTACTAACCTGCCTAGCACAACTAGTTGCAAGTCGACCATACATCATCACCAAACCATGATTACTATTAATCAATAGTCCAAATCGGACTTGCCAAATCAAAAGCCTCCCCGTCTTTTCCCCTGATAAACAATAGGCTTCAGCTCAATTAGAACGGATCCAATTCAACAAATCTCCGTCTTTAGCCAAAGAAAAGGTTTTATCACTTAATTGAGACAGCTAATACCCATGCGATTGATGTGAGACACAAGTTGTACGTGAGTCGGGTTGTGCATTTCCTATTCGGAAAACTTCCCAGATTGGAGTGAATTAGACTAGCTTCATTTTGGTCCAGTCTCTAATTCATGAATTTTGGATTTTCAATCTGGTCGAATCCAAACCCACAAAATCCCTGAATAGATCGAAGAAAGCCTGATTGTTTTAATATTCTTGCTCACATCATCAAGCAGATATTTTCCAAGGGGAGGCAAAAACAAAAAATCATTTCAAATCTCTTAGTACATACACACTTTCAAAATGTAACATAATAAAATATTCAATTAATTTTATTTAATTATCAAAGTGATAATTTCTTCCTCTAGCAAAAGGATATGACAAATAAAGATTCGTTCCAATCGGTCCGATTCCAATCCAATCCAAGCTATTTCCAGCCGAATTTGGCCCGAATCACGTGTATACTCGGTCTAGTTGTTTAACTAAAAAATTCGTGAAATTCGAGTTCGACAAACTGATTTAGTCTAATCTAACCGGAGTGTGAACCAATGTACATCCTTAAATGTTAATCAGTTTTAAAAAATGGGAAATCCATGTACTGATTACTCGTCTATTGTTTGCATCTTAAAAGATAAATAAAAAGAATTATACACCTTTGGCCAACTTTTTAACTTTTCTGTTAATTTCATTAAGCACAGGGAATTACCAAGTAGCAGGCATTTGTATTTTATTGACTGTCCAATAAGATAAGAGGAGCACTTTAATTTCTTGCTTAATTCTTACCGTCCAAATATAAAAACAAAAACGGAATTTTCAACCTTCACAATTGAAGGTTAGTAACTCATTGCCACCTCTCTCTTTTTCTCTCTAAAATTTTTGGATGCATGCATCGAATTTATCTTTGCTCTATTAATGCCAATGTCAACGAATTATGATGTGGGAATGCACTGTGCAAAGGCATTCAAATCATGGCAATTTTATATTGCATATTGGTTTTATTTTGAGAATAAGTAGACTATACCTATTAGTAGCAGCGATTATATTATAGTTTTAGATCTATAGATCCAAAAAATGTTTAAGTAAATAAAAGAAAATGTTTAACTTGATATAATAGGTTGCTCAAGTATATAAAATAAATTGTTTAACACCATAAATTGTAGAAACAAAAATGCTCAGCAAGTTGCAAATTCAAGCTCGTGACCACAATAATGAAGAATAGTAGCAAATACATCAACCACTGGGCGAGTTGACGACCTACATTTGTACCCATTTCAGCACAAAAAGGTGACTGGGTCTATACTATGATATAATTTGTATGTTAGTAGTGGTTTGAAAATTTGATCAAATAAATCTGTTGACATAAAATTCTAACGGAATATTTTAAACCTGTATATATTTTTCGATTTTAAAGTTGCAATTTTAATATGCATTAGCTTTCAGTTTTTGAAGTGAATCTTGGCATGCTATAATTGAAGTGAATATTTCAAGGTGGATTGAGAAGTTTAATCTTGACAACTTTTGTTTTCTATCATTCTAAAATGCATCTGAAGCCGCTATTATTTGTCATCCTACAATTTTTCATAAAATTGTAGACAACATTAGAATTTGATGAGCGATAGTTTTTATTGAAGTTACAAATTGTGTATACTGGTTACATATATACATTGGTCATAGACTTGTCAGTGCCAGCGGGCGGATTAAATACGGATTGGGTGTATTCGGATTTGAATAAAATACGGGTCGAGTGTATTTCGGTTTTATGGATTTCGGATCAACTTAACGAGTTTAGAGTGCCTTTTCTGTGAGTTATTTTTCTTTTTTCAGAATAAAAAATTCTGCATATTTATTACTTAAAATTGTCAGTATTTAATAAAAAGACATAATAATTGTAATTTCTCAAAATAATATTAAAAATATTCAAGCTTTTTATTATAATATATGAACATCTTGTATGGGCAGCTAAAGAATCAAACCTCACTTGACTTTGGGTAGATCGCCCCGTACATTAAAAGAAGGTCATTAGCGGGTCGACCATTTGTGGAGCAGCCCATCTAGAGCATTTTTGTAACGCTCCCAAAATGCTAATGACATGATTTAAGGAAAACTACAACGGAAGACTTAATGATTGAAGGTGCTACCGCCGCCCTGATAAGGAAAAGACTCACTAAAACTATTCAATCTTGCAACTCATGTTCACAATCACAATATCTATTAAATTGAAGCGCTCCAAGGCCAAAATCCATAATATCTCAACTTCAATACACTCGACTTAATCATACCATGTGCTAACTCGCACTCCACACTACACAAGTATATTGAATATAGACCCAACTTCACCCTGAGGTCGATCCCAACATTCATGCTATGCTGAATGCTCTGTGAGCATATGATGACTTCCAAAAGGGCTTGCTAAATAGAGAAACATGTGATATTTCATCGCCTAAAATGGAAAACATGAAAACAATTCGAAAATGTGAGCTAAAACTCAATACATGCATTCTTGTATTGTAAAATGATCGTAGAAACACTGTTGATGGGTACCCGCCTTTGCAGTTCATTTAGTTCGGAATAATAATGAAAATGAAAGTAATATGAAACTTAATTACTCATTATTATATGGATGTGAACCCTTTACAATGATATAATCTATACATAGGTGTACACCTGCCAATCCGATCAAGACTTGGCCTGAAGTCGTGCGGGTAAATGATGGGTTGACGTCCTATAGATGATAACTAACGGGGTCACAAGTTAAATGACAAAGCACTGTATAAACTTATTAATTGATAAACTCATTAAAAGTTGTAACTTGATAAACATGTTCTGCTTTCTGACGATACAGGCAATGGACGTACCTTGAATCTTTAAAAATGTTATCTAACTTGATAAATGTCATCTGACTTGATAAATATGTTCTAATTTAATAACACTTATGCATAACGGGAAACAATAACTAGGTCTCGACTCTGTTTCATAAATGTCATTGTAGGTATGTGTAGTCAGTAAATGATCTTTACTCACATAATTGAGTATGAGTAAGTAAAAGTAGATGTAATAGAAATTGAGTAATTAAATGGTATACATAACTTGAGTATTTCAACATAACTTCAAAACTGAATTAATGAAAGTAATTAAATCCGATATAAAGTAAATGAAAGTAAAATAGACCACAATGAGATAAATGAGATTACAAATGAAAAAGCCTTGATGGTGACAAATAGGAGAGTGGTTTTGGCCTTTTCTAAGATAGGTTGTTGATACGGGTTTAAGACTCGCTGATGTATAGCTTGGTTCAAGATAACAGTGAGTAAATTAGATTGGTTTGATAAATACATTTGATACATTCTGAATTGAGTAAGTAATAGAGGTTTGAGGCCAAGAGAGATATATCTTGGTTCAAAATAGCATAAACTGCAATACCTTGGTCTAATGAATATGGTTTCTGAGTCAAAAACTCTTCCCACTTTTCATATTTCATTCACGAGTCCTTTAAAATACACTTTTTATTCTCAAATAGATTATTGATCCCAATGAAAGCTATTAAACTCCCCAAACATGGTACTTTCTTTGTAATATCCTTAAGTGATTCAAAACTCATGAGTAAGCTCCCAAAATGCATGTTTTTCTTCTTTTCTCATAAATTGAGTTGAAAACTCCAATAAAATCCATGAATATTCATTTTCCTCTTAAATGATCTTACTTGGCCCAAAATACACAAAAATGAGTGCATGATCAATCTCACTCAATCTTTATTATTGTTCTTTACACAATTACTCAAAATGCTTCCAAAATTCACCAAACTCAAAATACTCAACCAAAATTCATGAAATCTTAAAGAAATTCGAAAATACTATGGGCAACCTACATTAAAATTTTTAGAATTTTTCTCTAAGTATACGCTGTACAGAAATTGCAATAACAGCCCAATTTGCACCAAAGCATGTAAGTTCACTTCAAAAATTCATAACTTTCACCCTTGACTTCAAATGGACACCTAAAACCCCAATATGGAAAGATTAAGAAGTCCTGAAAAACTTTCATTTGCAACACACAACATGATTCTCATAGTAGGGTTCCCAAGATAGGGTTAGAACACAAATGTGTCAGTTTTCATCTAACTTGCACAGTTTTCGTAAAATAACCATAATGTTTTTCACAGAATTCAATTTAAGGTGATTCAAAAGGAATTTGAAAGCTAATACACTGGCCTATCTGCCTAACAAAAATCATAGTTTTTCAATGGGCCGATCATTACCAGTTTAATCTTAAAGTCACCCCTATTTTCTGCCATTTTTAGCCCTCACTGTTTTTGCTTTCTCCTCTTTTTTTCACATAAATTCTCACTTGAAATCATTCCAAATCACCAAAAGCATCATCATAATCATCAATAAGATTAAAGATTATAAAATCATATACAAAACAATACAAATGCATCACTTGACTTAAGCTAACTTGATTATGAGAAAACCCTAACTTTAACATGTTTCAAGCTGAACCCCACCATGATCAAACCCCCGGAATCAATAAAATTTGCATGATAACATCTACTTTGATCTCAAGAGCAAGAATCATAACTAAAACAATCATAAAATCAAAAATACATCAAAATCAAGTTAGGGTTTACTCACCTTGATGCTTGGAAGCAAGAGGTGTATGAGGTGTGAGGTGTGGGAGATGGTTGGTGCTGGTTGTGGTGGTCGGTGGCAGCCTTCTTGTTGGCCAGAACAGTGGCACATAGCAGTAGTAGCAAGGGGAGAGGGGCTGGCCATGTGACTAGAGAGTGAGAGGAGAGAGATGGGAAGATGGTTTGTAATATTTGCTTCCTTTACTAGGCTAGGAATGCTTTATAAATACTTGGCTGAATTGTCACCTCATAAAGTGGCTTTTTGTTAACCATGGTTAGATTTAAACCATGGTAATTAGTTAGGTTACTCAAGCAAGCTTGTTGGATTATGATTGGCCTGTACGGTTTGGGGTTTGAGAAGGGAAGCAAACCATATGCGATTAAATTTTCGTAGCTCGAAATTAAATTTTTGCAAGGTTATAAAAATAATAGTATTAATAATAATAATAATAATAATAATAATAATAATAATAATAATAATAATAATAATAATAATAATAATAACAATAACAATAACAATAACAATAATAATAATAATAATAATAATAATAATAATAATAATAATAATAATAATAATAATAATAATAATGAATCTTAAATTATAATTATTGATGCCTACTATCAATTCATCTGAAATTTTACGATAATTGAAACCCGAAATGCAAAATGGGATCCAAAATTGTAATTTGCTAAATAAATAAATTATGTATATTTGAATTAATAAACATGATTTGGTTAAATAAATCACCATGAAAATAAAGATGATTTAAATAAATATGGGTTAGGGTTGGGCTATTACAATTTTAATGGGTTGTAGCAGTTTGACCGCTAATAACATATTTATTAATTTAATATTTTTATTAATTAACCTACCGATGCCCAATCAAGTAAAACTTTATTAATAGGCCAACTCCAATATAATAAGGCTAGCCGTTTTTCTACCACTAACATCATAGTTCAAGACTAGTTAGAACGAAAACCAAATAAAATTGAATAAAAGAAGTACAAGATATTATCTTGCAGTTATAACATCAAAAATTTAAATTATTACAAATTAATTAATTTAAAAAATCATTACACATTTGTTTAACTAAGTACATAATGGTATGACTTGCACATCTTTAATGCTTATCTCTTTTAAATTAACTTTTTTAAAAAAGATTATATAGTTATTTCATACAATTTTATACCCATTTTTAATGTTTTTTCATTTAAAAGTTGTGTACGATATTATTTTTAGAGAATGGAGAAGAAAAAATAAGGTTATTATTGCTTAATTTGTAAACAGATGCAATAGTTATAAAATGTCTTTTAAACTATTCGATAAAAATGACTAACCACTATTATTAAGAGAGATAAATTAGAGAAAAATCAAAAACTAAGGATATAATGTTCGGGTCAAGCGGGCAGGTTCGGGTTCGGATCGGGCTTGACCTGCTAATTTGCGAGTTTTCTGAATTCGGTTTATTTCGGGTTCGGGTGGAGAAAATCGTATTCAAAATTCAAAATTTTCGGTCGGGTTCGGGTGGAGAAAATCGTGTTCAAAATTCAAAATTTTCGGTCGGATTTACGGGTCGGGTCAATTTTTGCCAGGTTTAATTGGTCGTATTAATTTGTTATCCAATTTATTGGTGAAGAATGACACATGTATCATTAATGAACCAGTAAAAGCAGAGAAATAACACATTGTATAATACCAAGGAGTGGTTTTTAACCAACATTTTAAAAATAGTTTGTGTGTAACTAAGGTTTAAAATTTAGTATCTAAATTTGTTTTGGATTGATAAATAGAGCAAGTTTTAATTTACAATAGAAACAAATAATATAATTAATGAAAAGATTTTGTATTTAAATTTAAATCTAAGAAGTGGAGAAAAGTTATGACCTTTGCAAAGCATATATTACCCTAAGTTAACCTGAAATAGCATCAATCATGTGGTTGTTTAGTCTATAGTTTGCATTTCATTAGATAAGAAGAATTATAAACAAGATGCTTTCTGTTTTTGTTTGGAAGGGATTGATCCGATTAAATGAAGATGCAATGGCGGACCTAGAAATTTTTCTTTATGGGGTCCATCAATAATGGGCTCTCACACATATTCACTAATAAATTCAATGACACAAAATAATAATAAGAATTCTATATAAATTTCACACAATAATTTTCTGGGATGGAGCTATAGATAAAACCGGAAAGAACTATAAAACAAAGAAGGGAAAAAAACGTGAAAAGGGAGACGGTTAGAAGGGCATGTGAGTATTTTACAATTTATTTTTGAGTCGTCCCTAAAATGGAGCAAAAATTGCAGGGCTAAACTTTGTCATTTTCGGAGCGGACAATCTCTTCACTTCTCCATTTCTCTCTTTCATACTTGGCCTTTGCCTCAGTCTACACAGCGGCATAAATCCACCACCCTAAGCATTGCAACTTCCAAAATTTCTCGACCCCTCTCTCTCTCTTCTCTCGCTAAACGGAATGGCAGTCAAGCTTGCATCATCTATTGCTCTCCTCCTACTCATTGTGACCAATGTGTGCCTTTGTGGCGTCTATGGTGGTTATGGAGGCGGTTGGACTGATGCTCATGCCACTTTCTATGGAGGAGGGGACGTCTCTGGCACAATGGGTGAGTTTATTATCAATTAGTTTCTGCATATGCAAAATGATAAATGTCTTCTTACAAGACACTTTTTAGGTGTCTCGTTTTGGGCCAAATAATCATATTACTATGTTTTAAATTGGAAAAAATGGTATGACCAAATAGTAAAAGCATACGAAAACTTATAAATTGTGTAAAAAAA
>JACYFF010031956.1:90516255-90533526 GCA_017589665.1 Selenicereus undatus | reverse complement strand
GCTATGATATTTATTTAGTGAGTTGTAATAGTTCTTTAGTGAGTTATAAAATATATTTGGTGATCAATATGGATTAGTGAGCAGTACTAATTGTTCGTAATAAAAAGTGAGCAAACATATAATACACTATTTTACTAAGCACGTAGAGATTCTTGTTCATATTTTCGCATATGATTTCTTAGTGAGCTGCATTGTGACTTTTGGTGAGCTATAATATATGTTTAGTGAGCAATACTTCATATTTAGCTTATAATGTGCTATGATATATCTTTTGGTTAACTAAAATATAAGATTTTTCAAATGCATTAGAATGACATGCTTGAAAATTTTTAATCACTTGTACAGTTCTGTTAGTGAGTTATGATATTTATTTATTGAGTTGTGATGGATATTTAGTGAGTTATAAAATATATTCTATGATTAATATGATTCAGTATTAACTCTTCCTAGTCAAAATAAACGAGTAAACAATATAATACACAATTATATATTTTCTTGTATTGTGAGATATGATATTTTCTTAGTGAGCTATACTATGACTTTTGGTGAGCTATGACATATGTTTAGTATGCTATACTTTATATTTATATTCTAATAGACAATTATATGTCTTTTGAATAGCTCAAATATAAGATTCTTTAAATGTAGAAGGATGATATATTGGAAAAGTTTTAATGAATTGTACTTTTGTTGTTTTCTTTAGCGAGATATGATATTTATTTAGTGAGCTACAATAGATATTTAATGAGTTATAAAATGTATTTGGTAATGAATACAATTCAGTGAACAATACTAACTATTCGTAATCAAAATGAGCGAATAGACAATATAAAACACAATTATACATTCTTTCTTCATATTTTGAGATATGTCATTTTCTTTAAAAAAAATAAAGAAAGATGAGAAAATGATTTGAGAGGAAGATGAGAAAACAAAGAAAGCCAATTCAGTTGAATAGAAAAAATAAATTTAAAAAATTTAAGTAAATAAAGTGTAAATAAATTAATTAATCCCCTAAGTTCTTTTTGTTAAGAGAAGCTGAGAAATGATTTCAAAGGGAGATGAGAAGACAAAAAGAAAAAAAAAAAAAAACTCAGCTATGCATTGAGTCAGATTTGAATTCAAACCAAAAGTAGCCCAAGAAGCACCAAGCCACTTAGGGAAGTTTCGCTGATTAGCTTTTATTGATGCACACTAAATTAAATAGCATAAAGGCCTGGTGGATGAAACATATTGTCCACCCAATTGCACTGTATAATTTGTCCCTTTTTTGCATTCGGGTTTTTTAAATTACTGTTTTATCAAAATCGAGCCATCATTAGTTCAGAAAAGAATACAACTTTTCTATCCCTTTTTTTTTTTTCATTCATGAACTTCAAACCTAGTTAAGCCTTTATTTTACTAGATCTGAGTTGGTAGGAGGGTCTAGGAGGGTCTACCGCTAACAGGTTCCTTCTTATGTCAAGGAAAAGTTGTGCTATTGCATAATTGAGTGGGGAAAGAATTTTAGAAATCCAACGATTTTTAGTGTTATTGTTGTTGCCTTTTGGCATTGAAGAGTTTAAATGAATGGCCCTGCCATTTTCCTGAGGTCTTTTTTCTGTAGTAGGTTTACACATGAATGAAGAGGTTACCTAAATGTTATGGTAATTGGATTGAAACTCTGTGTTAACATTAGCTCTCGCCTCTCAATATGATTTCTTTTTTAACCCCGAAAAGGAAAAAAAACTGAAATTGGCACCTATTAGTAGGGGTGAGCAATGTTTTCGGATATCCTGAAATCTATTCGGGATTAGTTAAATGTTTCTATTATAGGTTCCTAAAAAAGAAGAGCTCTTTCAATCGGTTCCGATTCTCAAAAAAATATTCGAAATCAGAACCTGGAACTGATTTAGAAAGCGAAAAATGAATAAGTGTTCGACAAGAATCGGAACTTAGAATCGATGCAGAGAGGGAAAAATGAATAATGTTTTGATTTTTCACTGTCTTTTCTTTTTGTTTCTCTATTCTTTTTCTATTAGATTTTTTTCACTATCTTCCTCAAATAGTAAATTTAGCACAATGTTAGTTAATTCTCTACCACTAATTGAATAATGAATCATCATATTTTCAAGTAGTTAACATATAAAAAAATACAAAATTAATAAATTAACTCTCGTTTTGTGTAAAGCTAGAAGATGCATGTAGGAAGAGATCAAACACGGGTATTTTGCATTTACCTCCCTTCAGGTTTTCGACAATAAATTTTTTAACCTCAAACTTTTTGTATTAATTTTTAACTACCTTGAGATCTTGGCTTTTGACTTTTAACTACCTTTTTAATTTTTTGTTTTCATACTTCTGGCCGAAAACTTTTGAAAATTAGAGAAAGACCCCCAAATTTGTGTAAGATATGAATAAAATTAATTTTAGGGTTCTTTAAGGAAATATGCTTGTTTTGAATGCTTAGCCTTCTTATAATGACTTTACTGGTACTAGTTATCACAATCTACTATTTATATCACAAATATTATATTTTCTATGGTTAGAGGCCCATCATGCTTAGCAAAATAATGAAAGCTTAATTAGAGAGTTTTGATCATTACCTAAACTTAGTCAGTGTTGGACCCTACTGTTCCACTAACTTCCAGTTTATAGAGATTGTTAATTTCAACCACACCTTCCTTAGATCAAGCACATTGTTAGGCGATAATTTGTCGCATTTTACATGCCTTTTTCACCCACTTTTAGCTCGTATGATAATTTAATCTTTAGGATTTTTACTTCTTTTATTTATGTTTTGTAAGAAATAATGTCAAATCAAGCAAACGCTGCGAAAAGGAGCGAAGACGGGACAAAGTGAAAAAAAAAAGCAAAATCCGACAAAAAAGGACGAACTGGAGGCCGAACCACCGTGCCCAGAGGAATGGCACGGTGGGGCCGTGCCACCCTGGCACGGTGGGACCGTGCCACATGGCATGGTCGTGCCCCCGGGCCTGTCGTCCGGTTTCGCGATTTTTCTATTTAAGCTCTCTTCGGGCGTTTGGTTGTTCGGGGTTCGCTTGGGGTTTCTCTCTGGCGATTTTTAGGATAGTTTAGTTTAGGTTTTAGCCAATAAAAACTCCATTGAGGAGATTAGATTAGGATTGTATTGAATTAATTCTTGATTCGAAGCTTTGGATTTCAAGTTCATCAATTGAATCAAGCATAAGTTTCTCTCTCTCTCTCTCTCTCTCTTTATTTCACGTTTTTGTTCTTGTTTTGATTTTTGTTAGTTTAATTCTTGAATTTGATTTATTCAGTTTAGATGTTTAGTTTTGGTTGTTCTTTTATGCTTATTAGATTGATTGGATTAGATTGGTTTTCATTCTTCTTCCTCTCTTGTTCATGTTTGCTTTCTTATTTGTTAGTTTAGGTTTGAATTTGGGTTTTTGTGTTTTGTTGATGTTTAGTTGTTAGTTTGTGTTGATTTGGATTGTGATTAGCCTCTTGATGGCTAATTAGTCTTGTATTTGGCCTATCCATACCCAATCTATGCCTAGAACTTAGAGTTTTCCTTTACGCCCGCCAAGTGTTCGATGAAATGCTTGAGAGAGCTTTCATCCATATTTTTGGGCGATTGACTTATGCTGAGAGGTGAGGTCAATTAGCTAGTGTGGGAAAGGGAATAGCCGAGTTCGGGACATGAAAATAGTATCCAAATCGAGCTAGGTCCGGGGTTACTAGTTTTGTGGTTTAATTAGGCTAACCCCATGAAAATAGGTGGTTAGGCTAATTAGACTAGCTCATGACCCTTGAGAGAGGGTTTGGGTGGTCTTTGACGGTGCAACCGATCATCTCTTGTTCTCAGTGTGGTTTGGGCAGGTTAGGACTCGTCTTGATTAACTGGTTCATCACTTGGTGAAATCATAAACCCAAGTCCCTTTTTGTTTATTTGTATTAGTAGTTTAGTCCTTCTTCCTTCACTCTCTCTCTGGCCTAGATTGAGACGCTTTAGTTAGCCTCGGTAGTTGGAAACACAACTCCCTGCGGACGACACCCTAAGTACTCAACGATACACCTTACACTTGGGGTTTATAAATATTAAAACTGTGTTTTATCCCTAACATACATCACAGATCCGTTTCGTTTCCTACCTTTTACTGTAGTTACTAATTAAGTTTTTTGCATTTTTAAGGATAATGAGACTTTAATAAAAAAAATTATAATATTTAAGGCACAAGGTTCAATTGAATAACGTTCACTACTAGAAAACTTCTTTTATTGAAAGCTTCAAAGTGGAAATAAATAGTGGAAAGATTACAAAAGGGACTTAAACTGCTAAGATCATTAGAGATGCTTGTTCATAGAGAAATGGAGAATCCCGACTTCTTTTTTGCTCAAGAATGCTTAAGTGACCAGGTCCCTTCTCAGCACTCAATCTCTCATTTTATAAAGAAGATGGACTACGTAGGCTGCCTTAATGGCTACAGTACACACCGATACTCTCACATGACTGCGGCTGTCTTCACATGTCTACAGTAGACAACACGGAGTTGACATTTCACAAAATAGTATAATAATGGAGCAATAACTTTTCAAAACCTTTAATGCTGATAAGACTAGTCATCCATATTGAGATTTTGCATACCTTCATTTTCAATAATGTCTTCTAGTCTATGATTATCCAGATAATCATCAAAATCTTCATAAAGTTGAAGAAGCTCTGAATTCCATTTTTTCAAATAATTCATGAAGATATTTCTTTCCTTATTTTGACAAGAATTTTCCAACTCTAACGTCGAAGAGATAACCAAAGACATCTCCTAAAGTAGCTCATTCTACCTTCATATATTTGCTAAACTCACTATGATAAACAAAAGTAGTGTTTCTACAATGCATTAGTATTTTTTCTTGTTCAATTAATGCCCACATTTGATGATAAATGTTGTAAAGATCGATGGCTCTTGCTAAAGCAGGATCACTAAATGTTGAAAAAGATAATGGGCTGGTTTGATTTTTCCATTTTCATACACAACTATTGTACAATGCACCTCCACATATAGGCTTCTAGTGTATAGAATTTTTGTTGGACCATCATGCGATGTAAGAATCCAATGGATCTTTCTGAATACGTGTTGTTGAAACTTAGTTAGTCTAAGAGATTGTTTTCCACTGTCATCGTTGCAGAGCTACAAACAAATGCTTTACGAGAGAGAAGACTTTAAATACCGATATATTTATTGCATGTACCTTTTGAAAATTCACATATTCCTCTTATAAAAACAAAATATGATACTATATATTATTTAATGAATTTATTTCATGTATGTCACATAATCAAGTGGACTCACTAATTACCAATTATCACGAGTCAGACCCATCAATTCACCTGCATGACTGCAACTTGGACTTTTCGATCGGCCTGAGAAGTGTGCACCTCACTCAATGATTGCATTATTTACATATGAGCTCATCAATTTAGGTTCTACTTTCAAATAATAACTGATAGTATTTTCAATATAATTCTCTCCCCCTCATTTGGAACTAAAATGAACTGAAATGCATGTGCTCACAGAAAAATGAATTTGTTTTTTACAGTATAGAGGCAAACATACTGAGTTTTGGCTCATCCTTCAAACATTATGTACTTCTCTGTGTTAGGTTGGACATTTGAAAAGTTACACATTGGGTGTTATGAGTGAAGCAAGAAGTGAGTCAATCGGATCTAGCCAAACTCACAGTGACATCTCTCTAAGTCTTGGGTCCTCTGAAAGTATATCAGTGGGTTGTTGAACTGTTGTATGGGTTCAAGCATGTGTAGATCACATGTCACTCAATTTATGTGTAACTAACAGATGTTATTATGTTAGTGTTGCGTATTCTAATTGATTAAGGATTATCTTCCTTATGAAGGTGGTAACAACCTAACCCTATCTTTCACTGTATTGGCTATGCACTATTGACTAGTTAATTATGTCTAATGATATAATTAAAAGTTGGTCCATTATAGTGGTCGAGGAATGAAAAACCAGGCTAGATAGAGTGGGGTGATTATAGTTGATTTTATTTACTACATGTACCTTTCGAAAATTCACATATTCCTCTTATAAAAACAAAATCTGATATTATACATTATTTAATGAATTATTTTCATGTATGTCACATAATGAAGTGGACCCACTAATTTCCAATTATCACGACTTAGGCACACCAATTTGCCTGCATGACTTCAACTTGGGCTTTCCAATTGATCTGAGAAGTGTGCACCTTACTCAATGATCGCATTATTCACATATGAGCTCATCAATTTTAGTTCCACTTTCAGATAATAACTGATAATATTTTCAATATAATTCTCTCTCCCCTTCGTTTGGAGTTAAAATGAACCGAAATGCGTGTACTCACAGGAAAATGAATTTTATTTTTTGTAGTATAGAGGCAAACATACTAAGTTCCGGCTCATTCTGCAAACATTTTGTGCTTCTATGTCTTAGGTTGGACATTTGAAAAGTTACGCATTGGGTGTTATGTGTGAAGCAAGAAGTGAATCAATCGGATCTAGCCAAGCTCACAGTGACCTCGCTCTAAGTCTTGGGTCCTTTGAAAGTATATCAGTGGGTTGTTGAACTGTTATATGGGTTCAAGCATGTGAAGATCACATGTCACTCATTTTATGTGTAACTAACAGATGTTATTATGTTAGTGTTGCGTATTCTAATTGATTAAGCATCATCTTCCTGAGGAAGGTGGTAACATCCTAACCCTATCTTTTACTGTATTGGCCATGCACTAATGACTAGTTAATTATGTCTAATGATATAATTAAAAGTTGGTCCGTTGTAGTGCTCGAGGAACGAAAAACCAAGCTAGATAGAGTGGGGTGATTCCACCTCGTCGAAGTTAGGAGAAAACGGCACAGTGACCGGTCGATATAGACTAGAGAAAATTCGTTGCCACCATTTTCCATGGAAACGAAATAAGGCCTTTTTAAAAGAGTTTTGGGATCAGAAGCTTTTATGCCGTTTGAGATTTTAGAATATGTGGGTCATCCACTCTGGAAGTCGGACACTCATATTTATATCGGTAATGATTCAAGTAAAACTACATACTTAGCCCTATCCTCTATTACTTAGCAATATCCGTTTTTTTTTTTGTGGAGAACCTATATATTAACAATCTTTATTACTACTTGATTTAAGTTTCAAACATTATGGGTTTTTTCTTGGATATTTAATTGTAAACTAAATTTTCATCTTCTATGATAACGAGTCTTGTCTCTCTACCCATCTTTAAATTTTGGATAATACCTCTATATGAACACTTAAATATGCATAGCATTCCATACTTGAGTCTAAAAACAAAACTTACATGAGACTATCATGGTATGACAAGAGATGATATAGAGATATAAAACTTATGTAACCATTATGATATGATAACATATGAATAAGGTTAATAGAGCACTGAGATTTGAGAGGGAGAGAAGTGACTTGTTATATCATCTTGCAAGGTTGTGGTAACAGTAATGAAATCATAGTACTGCTAGATGAAGATCAGTTGAAAGCTCCCTAAGGATCGAATCTATGATCCATAATCTATGTCTATAATTACTAAAAATTTGCAACCTTCATGACCACCAAAATTAGCTAATGTGTCATTCTTACACATCTAAGAGGCAACAAAACTTCCTCAACCTGGTTCTTCTACGATATCCTTTAGTGATATTGTTAGTGGGCATCATGGTGAGTTCTCTACTGCCATATCAATTACGGTTCAATTGCGAGCAGAGATGGAAGAAGAATTTATTGTACCAGACACGTCTTTGAAGGTATCCTTTTCATCTGATCAATTGCAAATCATGCGAGCTCCCTGGAGTAAAACTTTAATAGTTATGGGACTCGGTTCTACAGTCAGGTATGATGTGCTAATCCAACGTCTTCCCTTATTATGAAAACCTCAAGGTAAGATGGATATTATTGATTTAGGTAAGTACATTTTTCTGTTTAAATTTGATCTAAAGTCTGATTATGATCGAATCATGCGCGGGGCACCTTGGTTCCTTTTTGGACATTATTTGATGTTAACATCCTGGAAACCAATTTTCGGCCTTCACAAAATTCTTTCCCTTCTATGCTTGTGTGGGTTCGGATTTGTGAACTCCCTGTTGAATATTTCCATAAATTAGCTCTCTTTGACATAGGAAAGCTTGTAGGAATTTCGGTTAAAGTTGATTTTGCCCCTGATTCTGTTAGCCGTGCCCTTTATGCAAGAGTTTTTATTGAAAGTTCGTTATCTAAGCCATTAATTTCACGCGTTTGGGTTGTCAATGCTTGTCAACAAGTTGAATATGAAAACTTGATTTACTTTGTATGAAGTGTGGTATTGTGGGACATCTGATGGAAAATTGTGGAGTCAAGGAAAATGGTAATGCGGAAGGAATTAAGGTAGGTGAGGGTAGGTCACCTCCTATAACTACAACTTTAACATCCATGGCGAAGGTCTCTACTTCTACCCCTAGACCCACTAACGCCCCTTTGCGCCACCTAAATAATAAGTTAAATCCTACTGTTCATATACCTGCTGACAACTGGGTTGTAGTTACGGCAAAAAAGAAACAATCCAAAACAAAATCAGTCATGGGCCCATCTACCGGATACAAAGGCCTCAGTAAAATGCTTCCTAGGCCTCGCCTGGGAAGGGCAGCTTTTAGTCTCCCATTCTGGTGCTGTTGCTAAAGGCAAACAGACCATCAGTTATGTTCTGAGTGATCCACAAGCTTCGCGGACTGGGTCGAAACCTTGTTCCCCGATTTCAAATGTTCAACCAGTAAGTGTAGGCAATTCTTTTTGAGTCGTTAACTCTATGACTGAAAACGTAGATGGCTCCAATAATGCAAGTGTGCACCACTACATGCAAAACTTAACCCCTAATGCTGCTTTTGACCAATCAGATGACATGCAACTACATCTTCCCACTCACGATACTCCTGCGTGCACACCTTCTTCTACAGTCAATAATCATGGTTGGGACACGGATTTTTATTTAACTCTAGGTAAATCCAAGGTTAGTTCTTCTCTATTTATGCATGGCTCGACAGTTAGTTGTAGCCCGGAACCTTTGCATGCACCTATTACATTTCCAGGCAGCAATCATGAAGAACCTGCCCCCCCAGTTGCGCACTCAACCGGAGACGACACACCAATCCCCCACCATGAGTTGCCCTCTTTTGAACCGGTCATCAGCGCCAAATTCCTCTATCCCACTCTCTCTCCAAATGGCTCTACCAATGGACCAACTACAGTCAGAACCTCTACACAACCCCAGCCTGATGCTCCCATTACTACTTCAGAACCCATTCCAGTACATCCACAATCCCATCCACCCCATGTATGCGTTATTCCCACTTCTTCCGGTCTGAGGACCATAGGTCCAACTCTCAATATGTTTCCAATGTTTCCAACTCCAGCATTATGGCCATTTCTGGCCGAGCCACAATCGGATTTGATCCGTCCTCTTCGAGAAGCAGTCGACCGCTGGATAAGACAGGCGGTGATGTCCCAGCACATCTCACAACCTCAAGCTTGGCGGTTCCCCGACCCTAAAATTCCAGTCTTTTGACCTCCCCCAAAGAAATTCAAGGTGAGAAACATTAAAGTGCGCGGGGACGAAGTAGGTATGACCCATTTCAGAAACCTCCTTCAATGCTTCAAGCTTGTCCGCCCCTTCAGTTCCTTAAGACAGTGGTATATTACGACTTCCCACTGGGGCACATCCCTCGAATGAGAGTGTCAATTATGCCTCTGAATGATCTCATTCCTGCCAATCTAAACTCGTGGTTTCATTTGCACAAGAACCCAGCAAATTAGCCACTACTAACATACTCTCAGAAACTGAAGGAGGCGGTTCCTCCACCCTCATCTCCCATGTCCATGATAAATAACTCTTGAAGAATTCTCATACGTAATGTTAGGAGAAGTTCTTCGTTGAACTTCTTCTTATTCTTAACGGACTTAATTGGGGAATATTAACCCTTCATACTAATTCCATTTGAAGCACCCATGCCAGATGAAGTGGTGTAGTGCATTAAAGATCGGTTTAGTTTTTCAAACTTTTAGTTTGTGGAACCAATGAGTCGCCGAGGTGGTCTTTGGTATTTATTACCCGGTTCAAATTGTTGATTTTGTCTCCTCAGAGCCTTTGTTTTATAGTCTGGTAACTATGGGACCAGATGACCCAGAAGTCGTGCTCTCTGGTATTCATGCCCCCAGCTCTCCTACTCAGAGACCAACATTTTGGAACCGGCTAGCTCAGCATCCTCCTCTGTTTCAGCATCCCTGGATGGTTCTAGGTGATGTAAATACTGTGACAAATGAGGCAGAAAAAAGGGGAGGTAGGCCGTTTCGCTCATCTAATTGTCCTGTTTTCTTAAATTTCCTTAACTCTTCATCTTTAGTTGATTTGGGCTTTTCTGGGGCTTCGATCACATGGGACAATGGTCGTTCAGGTATTAATCATATACAGGAACGTCTAGAACGTGTGTTAGCTAATCCCAGCTGGCTGCAAATATATCCTCACACACAGGTAATTCATCTTTTTAGAATGTACTCCGATCATTGCCCTATTTTGATTGATTTAACTCCGGATTCTCCAAAATTTAATCATCCTTGTAGGGAGAATTAGGACTAACCTGGATGCGAAAGTATACTGTCGGTAATAGTCCACAATAATAAGAGTACCAGTCCTTACCAATCAGAATACCAAGCGGCTACTAGAGTCGCTTTAGAGATGTCCACGTCCTAAACCCGAATACCTGGCAGCGATGGTAGGGCAACCGTGGGGAGGAGAGAGGAAAGTGTAATGGTTATTTCGTATATCTTGGCTGACCCTCCCAAACCCCCTTTTATAGGTAATGGGAGGGAACAACTAGGGTCTAGGGTAGCCGCTTTGTGGCCGTCGGAACTCAACTAATAGGCCCTGCCAACAGCTCCTACTCGGCCACAAAAGCTGCAAAAACACATGCTCCCCATGAACCATGCCTCCTCACACTTCATACTGGGAATAGGAAGTGCGACCGAAAATGAAAAATAGTGTCACATTAAGTTACCATCTAACTAACATAACACTTTCATGAAATACGATATCCCAAAACCATCCCAAAACATCACCAGTGGCATCTCTAATCCCTTATGCCTGATATATCATATGATTATGTTCTCAACATAACCGCCCGGGCTGATATGGTGATGGTGGATCGGTTTTTCCTTCTCATGAAATTTCATCTTAGCTTAACTGCTTTCCTAACGTGTTCTCGCTGAACCATATACATCGTGGTTCTTGAGAATCACATCAAAGTAGCAACATCAAGGTTTGACTTAATATCATAGTTTTAAGTCAAAGGGTCATCGTCCATAGGGTCACACAGTGACAAGTGATAGGGAAATCAATTGTCACTCCATGCATGGGTTGTCTTATAAGCACACACGGTATGAAATGTGTGTCATGACATAACTCCCACTCAGCTGGGTACGTCACTCTTTATGCCATGCGAATCATCAATCTAGATTTTCACCCAAAAATCTAACGTGAGCCACTAGATTAACATACTAAATGCTAATCTCGACACTCAAGATTCGGCTTTTAAGGCTTCAATATGAAATCATGTCTCATATTTGACTCCCTCGAGTCTCATCTTAGACTTACTAAGGCGACTATTTCTCATTCATACACTTCTAGTACGAGTTATTGATATTGCACACCTAGTGCCAATATGATTACGTCTCATCCTGCCCGCTACTCAAGCGTCAGGGCGATTGCCTGTGTGACTAGGCCAATCAGAAGCCTGTGACTTTTCAACATGTCTAACAGATAAATCTCAAAACATTTAGAAAAAGAACACTTAATCTTCATTTCATAAATGCTTATTACATGAAGAACGTATCTGTCATACATAGCAAGATTCTATCCAAAAAACTAAACCCTGCGAAGTCCTAGACTCAATGAATGTGCTTTGAAAGCATCTCTAGGAATCGACTTGGTTAATGGATCGGCAATCATCTTGTTAGTGGGTATATACTTGATGGCAACCTCCTTTGTCTTTATGGCGTCTCGCACGAAGTGATAACGCCTCTTGATGTGCTTGGTCTTTCAATAGAACTTCGGATCCTTGGCGAACTGGATGACAGCTGTATTGTCACATAACATCTCTACAGGATCATCAGCTCTTGGAGTGAGGTTAAGATCCTGGAGGAAGCTTTTAAGCCACATTGCCTCCTTCGTGGCTAGGCTGCATGCGACATATTCTGCCTCCATGGTCGACAGAGTTATGCAGTCTTGCTTCTTACTGCACCATGATATGGCTCCCCAACCCAGGTGAGCACATATCCTGAGGTTGACCTGGACTCATCCGGGTCACCACCCCAATCGGCATCTGAGTATCCTCTCAACTTAAGGTCCCCGCCCTGATAGCATAGGACCAAGTCGGTTGTACCATAAAGGTAACACATGACTCTCTTGACAGCTTGCCAATGAGCATGTCCTGGGTTACTTTGGTAACGACTTACCAGACCAATCGCAGAGCAAATGTCCGGTCGTGTACATAACATGGTGTACATTAAGCTTCCTATGGCGCTAGCGTAGGGGACATTAATCATGGCATCCTTTTCTTTGTCTGTTTTTGGGCATTGGTCGAGGCTCAAGGTTAAACCTTTCTCAACTGGAGTGTCTACGGGCTTGGAATAATGCATACGGAACCGTTCTAAGACTTTCTTGATATATGCCTCTTGGCTCATACCTAAAAGTTTCTTGGGACGATTCTTTACTATTTCCACGTCTAGGACATACCTGGCTTTACCCATATCCTTCATCTCAAAGATAGAGGATAGCCACCTTTTCGTGGTTTCGATCATCTCCAAATTGTTCCCAACTAATAGTATGTCGTCAACATATAGGGTAAGGAACATAATCCCTCCGGTTGATCTTTTGAAATACACACAGTGGTCCTCCGAAATCATGGATAAGCCAAACGAGGTTATAGCTTCATGGAATCTTAAGTACCAAGACCTGGAGGACTGCTTAAGACCATATATGGACCTTTTAAGATGACACACCTTGTCTTCTTGCCCCTTTGATGCAAAACCAATGGGTTGGTCCATATAGATCTCTTCCTCAAGGCTGCCATTGAGGAAAGCCGTCTTTACATCCATTTGATAAGTCCAAATGGGCAGCCATGGCCAGGAGTAGGCGAATAGAGGCAAATCTCACCACAAGAGAAAATGTCTCTTCATAGTCTACACCCTCAATTTGTGTAAACCCTTTCGCCACTAAACGGGCTTTGAACTTGTCGATCGATCCATCTGCCCGATGTTTTATCTTGAGAACCCACTTGTTTCCAATAGACTTACGTTAGGTGGGAGATCAACAAGTTCCTAAACCTTGTTTCTTGCCATCGAGTCCATCTCATACCTCATGGAATCTATCCACTCTTTGTGGCTTGTTGAGTCAATTGCTTCTTGGTAAGAGGTAGGCTCCTCGACTTCCAAGGGAGTGCATAGGAATATTTCCTCTTCGATTTGGAAATATCGTCGAGGAATTTTTCCACGCTCACTCCTTCGGAGCCAAGGGCTTTCATTGTTCGTCTGCCTGGTTGAGGTATCCCTCCCCCTTTCTTTAAGGGGTGTGGGACCCTGAGCATGTGGAGAGTTGCTTCCACTATCCCTCTGGGGCGTGGGATCCTGAACATGTGGACTAACTGTATGTTCGAGAACTGGAGATTGAGGACGGACCTCACTCGCAGGTTGACTTTCCTCATGTACAGGAGATTGAGGACGAATCTCATTTTCTTGGGTAGGCAAGTTTTCCCCATTCCCTTCGAATAGGGGAGGTATACCATCATCTTCGGTGATTTGGTTAGAATCCAAATTCTCCCCCTCACCGAATGATGATTGGATGTTTTGCTGTAACTCAAACAGTTCAACATCCTTCTTGACTTCACCAATGGTCGGGAACTCATCCTTGAGAAAATCGACATTGCAGGAATCTATTTCTGTCATGCTACCATTTGGGTGTTCCTCGTACATCACATGCCCTTTAGAATGTGCGGGATACCTAATGAACACCATTTTGGTGGCTCTTGGACCAAGTTTTCCATATTTATGAGTTGGGTTGTGCACATGGCCGGCCGAACCCCATTGGCGTAGATGGTCCAAGAATGGCTTCTTACCAAACCATAACTCATATGGTGTGGCAGGTACACTCTTACTTGGCACCCGGTTGAGTGTGTAGGCTGCCATAAGCAGCGCATCCCCCCAAAAATTGATTGGGAGGCTAGCATGTGCCATCATTGACCTGACCATGTCAAGCAATGTACGATTTCTGCGTTCCGCAACACCGTTCTGTTGTGGAGTGCGTGGAATCATTAGCTGTCTTTGTATACGTTTTTCCTCACAGAACTCCTTTAACATATCAGAGAGGTATTCACGACCTCGATCAGTTCGAATGATCTTAACCCTACGTTCCAATTGAGTCTCTACTTTCGCTACGAAGCGTTTGAACACATCAAGTGCCTTGTAGTGATGAGATAATAGGTACACATACCCATATCGTGAATAATCATCTATGAGAGTAATGAAATAGATGACCCCATGTCGTGCTTTAACGTTCATGGGTCTGCATATGTATGAGCGGATTAATTCTAAGGAACTAGATGCTTTCGTGGCCTTATCGAAAGGCTTCATTGTTGCCTTTCCAGCTAAACATGACTCACACCTAGGTAACTTAACCCTAGTGAGTCGGTCTAGAAGACCTTCTTTAGCTAGCCTATTTATCCTATCTTGGCCCACATGGCCAAGTCTAGCATGCAATTTAACAGATTCAGAATTAGAGTCGAAATAAGAAACATAAGCAGAGGATATATTATTATAGTTATCATCCAAATCCAAAACAATGAAATCTCCTTTGAAAGTTGTTTGGCCAAATAAATTGCCATTGTAGAACAAATCTAAACCGTCTGGACGAAAACCAAAAGTAAAACCTAATCTTACTAAAGAAACATAAGAAACTAAGGAGCATCGTACCCCAGGTGCATAAAGGGCGTCATGAAGAAGCAGCTTGTTTCCTCATCGGAGTTTGAGCTGGTACGTTCCTACTCCAAGGACATCTTCTTCGCTGCCATTCCCCAGTATGACAGTCCGTGAACCCACCGGGTAGCGATGGAACTCCACGAATCAAGCCCTATCCTAAACTATGTGCTTTGTTGCCCCCGTATCTACAATCCATTGAGGAAGAGAGTTAGCAATGAATGCATGGGAACAAATATATAATTCAGGAGTTTTAGTGGAAGCAGGTACCTTGGCTGGCTCAGGACAATCCCGAGCGTAATGGCCCTTCTTTCCACAGCTACAACACTTCACACGTGCCATATCCTTAGCTCTGTTGTCCTTAGCCTTATGCTTTTTGGCAGTGCCAGCATTGGAGCGAGAGTTCTGAGGAGGACGGGGGCCTTTCTTAGGTTTCTTACCACGGTAAGATTTCCTGCCCATAGGCCCCAATCCTTTGGCAACGAATGCCACACTGGAAGGCGCATATAGCTTTGAACGTTCTTCCTCCATTTCGAGATGTTTGGAAATTGCCTCGAAAATGTTGATGTGCTCACTGTGTGCCATGAACACTTTAAAACTCTTCCAATGTTCATTATCATTGGGAAGAGCCCTAATCACATTCAGGACTTGTTCTTGCTCAGAAACCTCTTGCCCTACAGCCTTAAGGTCTCGAACCATAGTACTCATAGTTCGAAGATACTACGACTGGAGTCAATAGTATATTGCATCCATTTCAGCTGCAAGCTATGCAACCTTGTAGCAGACGTCTGCCCAAACCTAACCTTAAGCTGCATCCACATGTCCTTAGCAGTGCGGAAGTGTTCAAACTCACCCAGGAGATCATCCCGTATGCAAGACAACATAGTGTGGCGTGTAGAACGATCGTGTTTGAACCATGCTTGGTATGTTTTTAGGTTTTCTTTGTACTGCTCAGTTGCAGTAATATCCCCACCTTGTTCATCTTTTTCAGCCGGAGGAGCCATGGAGGAGGTTAAGAGGTCCAACATATCATCATTGTTTAGATAAAATTGGACCTTCAGATGCCAAACGTCATAGTTCGAACCATCCAGTTTGTCATCAGATTGCATACAACCTATCATGTTTCTAGCTGCCATATCTGGAAGTATATTTTTATCTGTTAGACATATTGTTTAATAATTAAATTATCTAGAAAACCCCATCATTCACAATATACGTTCGAAAATTTCGCTAAGCTCATAATCATCACGTACAGTTTGCGAATTTTGGAGCTTCTCTAATTTAATTATTAATCTCATAAAATTTTCTTAAAGATTTTGTTAAACTCACTAACATTTTAATTCAATGAATATCACGAAGATATTCCCTTTTAATTACGTGAATATGTATTCAGTTAATGTTTATGAAACTAATTCATTTAACATAACTTCATTATTTATATAACACAAAGTTATATAATCAATCTCAAAATATCATACCATAATCAATGATAATATGAGAACAAGGGGGAAAAATACAACTTATAAAAATAATGGCCATTTCTATAAAACAAATTTATATGAACACAGAAGCAGGCCATATAAATTTTTTTTTTCTTTTGGGTCAAAGCCACTGCTCATAAAAAAAATTAACCCCCACCATTCTGGATTTTAAACCAGCCCACTCGAATCATAAAACCAAAGTGGAAACCGATCCAAATACCCCCCTGATTTTCTGAGAGAGTGAACGTGCTCCCCTCCCCCCCAACCCCTAATCCTAATATGAGTCTTTCTCTCTCTCTCTACTTGCTATTCCTCTGCCTGCCTTCGAAATCTCTCGACACTCTTTTTGACCTCTCTGCCCATTGTTATCTCTCTGGCTCTCTCAGTGCCGTGACCATGGAAATGGAGCACCAAGCTCCTTCATTGTCACCATGAGCATCACCACCGTTCTGGGTTTTCAAAAAAAACCCCAAATGATGCAAAAACCACCGCCGACCCCATGAGCCTTGATCTACGCTAATCCGACGAGAACCTAGGGTTCTACGGTGTAGATCGGCGTAATCTGAGCCTAAGGAAGACGCCTACACGCCAAACACGCCGCTGGGGTGGTGGCGCGTGGTCTCACGCACCTCCTGAAACGGTGTTTTTCGACTTCGTTCTCTCAAGATTGCGTAGATCGGCCTAATCTGAGCCTAAGGGAGACGCCCACGCGCCAAACATGCCATTGAGGCGGTGGCGCGTGGTCTCACATGCCT
>JACYFF010031956.1:90400950-90515855 GCA_017589665.1 Selenicereus undatus | reverse complement strand
ATATATATATATATATATATATATATATATATATTTGGCCGAGTTCGAGAACTAGGCAGAGGGAGGCTAGGGTTAGGGTTTCGGGTTTGAGTCTGGCCTTCTAACAACTATCTCAGTTTAATTAGGCAGTTGCGTATATTATAAACATACCAAATTCATGAATGTTTAATATTGATTATCAACTAACCATCATATTTTTCCACATATGATCTGGGTAGGGTTAACATATAATCCCAACATAAAGAGTCATACTTGTAAAATAATCAATCTGGGCACATTCACATTCTTAAAACAAAAAAAAAAGAAATTTCAATGTATAAACCTTTGAGCACGAATTTTATCCAATATTCCGGATTTATGAGTCATGCATAATTTGGTGCAATTCATGATGAACATATCATCAGTTATAAAAATAAAATTCAGGGCATTGTTATTGCAAAAACATGCTATTAACCCAGTAGGATTGCATAATCAGTTTGAACCATTGATTGTAAGTCCAAAAAAAAAAACAAAACGATGCTTTATTTATTATGGGATCTACTGGGCATACAGATTTTATAAAGGCATAAATATTCAGGAATCTAATTTATTAAAACTCAATTTATTCTTGATTCTAGAGGCAGACACAGAAGCATGCTATGAATTTGCATAATTACAGAAATTAGGCAATTAATCATATAAAGAAGCATGCTTTAACAAATCAGATTATTAATCTATTAATCGGAACTAATCTGAACAGTTCTAGCTCTGATACCACTGTAGGGAGAATTAGGACTAACCTGGATGCGGATGCATACTGTCGGTAATAGTCCACAATAATAAGAATACCAGTCCTCACCAATCAGAATACCAAGCGGCTACTAGAGTCGCTTTAGAGATGTCCATGTCCTAAACCCAAATACCCGGCAGCGATGGTAGGGCAACCGTGAGGAGGAGAAAGGAGAGTGTAATGGTTATTTCGTATATCTTGGCTGACCCTCCCAAACCCCCTTTTATAGGTAATGGGAGGGAACAACTAGGGTCTAGGGTAGCCATTTTGTGGCCGTCGGGTCTCAACTAATAGTCCTGGCCAACAATCCTTTTCGGGGATTAGTGGTATGGACCAAGCATGAGGATTTTGCGAGATCTTTTCATGCTTGTTGGCTTCCCCATCAATCTCTCACTTATAATATTCATAACTTTAGCACTAAAGCTCCTCATTGGCATAAGCCGGTCTTTGGTAATATTGGTGCCAAAAAAAGAAAACTTAGAGCTAGATTATCTAGTATCCACGAAGCATTATGCTGCACTTGCACCCAGCCCATTTCTTGAGAACCTACAAGATGAAATTGCCACCTTGTATGATAGGTTAAGCTCTATGGAAAAAAGTATTTGGGCACAACCTGCTCGGGTCTGTAATTTTGCTTATAAAGATCTCAATACATGTTACTTCCATATGATTGTTAAAATTCCTCAAGGCAAATGTCATACACTTGTGTTTAAAGATGATAATGGACAATGGGTTAAGGGTTATTATGCTCTTGCTAATCTCGTTTCAATTTATTTTCGGCATTTTTTTGAGTCGAATGGGCATTGTGATTTGTCTAGTATTGGGCCACACTCAGTGCAAATTTTTTTACGAGCCATACCCAATTGGGCGCCCCCTTTTTATAGAGGAAATTAGGCAAGTCTTATTTAGCATGAATTCATATAAAGCCCCTGGTTCAGATGGTGTCCAAGCCCATTTATTTAAATATGGTTGGGAAGTGATCCAACCACATCTCCTTGAGTTTGCTAATTATATCTTATCTAACCCTGATGCGATTACAGAGGTTAATCACACCTTTTTATCGCTTATTCCCAAAAAAGAAGTTGTTGAGAAGATTACCAATTTTAGGCCTATTAGTTTATGGAATACTAGTTATAAGATTTTATCTAAGTTAATTGTTAATCGTATTAAACCTTACCTTCATGAATGTATTAGCCCTAGTCAGTCTAGTTTTTTGTGCCAGGAAGGAATATTTTGGATAATATTATTTTGGTCATGAAAATTGCTCATTCCATTGCAAAGAGTAGTACTAAAATTAAACCAATGTCTATTAAGGTTGATCTTTCAAAATCTTATGATAGCTTAGAATGGCCTTTTATTGAAGATACTTTATTATTTTTTAGTTTTATGCCTAAAATACGGAATGTCGTAATGAGCTATATAACGCATTGTACCATGCAAGTGCTCTGGAATGGCCAGGGTCTAGATTCCAACCTTCTCGCGGCATTAGACAGGGTGATTCTCTGTCTCCATATGTTTTTTCTTTATGCATGGAACATCTCTCTTGTCTCATTCATTCTGAAGTTGCCCAGAATAGGTGGATCCATTTCAAGCTGCGTCATTTCCAAGCACATTTGTTTTATGCGGATGATTTTACTTTGTTTGGTGCGGCTACTCTAGATAATCTCGGCATATATAATAATTTCCATGCTTAAAAAGTTTGGGAACGCTTCTGGCCTTGATATTAACATACTAAAATCTAGACTTGTTTTTCCCAAATCCTTACATCATAGGCTTCGTCGGATTTTGTCTCATTCTGTCCATATTCCTGCCTCTACTTCTTTTGGAAAGTATCATGGCACTCCCCTTGGGACCCATAAACATAAAACGAACGTGTTGATAGAATTTTTTGATGATGTGTATGGGGTTTTGTCGTCCACTGGGATAAAGGACGATTTACCGTCAATTTAGCTATATGAGTGATCTCAATTTTTAATCCAGTTAGATGAACTTAGCATGCGAATCTAATAACTGTTAAAACAAAACAATTACAATTGAACACTAATCCTAATGTAACTAATGATCACTAACACCTAGAAAACACGTAGCACGTAAGAAATGGGGGACTAGGCTGGACATGGCCCATCAACACATCCAAATTTCACCTCAAAGGTCACCCCAAGAAAATTCGACTTCAAAGCTAAACTATACTGCTAATAGCAAATGCGATGAAAAGGTGAGAGTGAAGTTACCAAACGTTATCAAACGTTCCCAATCAAGAATAAGCGATATCATCTTCTTCGATGCCTTGATTGAGCTCAATACCCATGTTATCTCAAGTTGCTCTACCTTAACTAATCTAATAGTTGGAATGGACGAAAGAAGAAAAGGGGAAAATTACTAGAGAGATGTTGAGTTTTGAGGGATGGATTAGGCTTTCACTCCATTACGAACCAAACCCCATCCTCCCACAACCCTCAACCATCAAACCCATGTTTGGGGGGAATTGGTACTTCTCAAAAATTAAGTCTTTGTAGAAATTTAAGAGAGAGAGAGTTGGATTAAGCATTCATGGAGAGAGAAAATAAGAAATCTAACATTAAATCCCCTTAAAGCTTAAAATTTTGTTTTGTATTAATGGAGGAAAGAAAGAGAGTTCAACCCAAGCTAGCTACAGAGAAAGCTGCTAAAAAAAACAAAGAATAACCTAAAAAAATTCCAAAGTTCCCTTTTACTCTTACATCATTATCTTAATTAAGCGAAAACGAAATTACAAAGTTTGGCACAGGGCACCCATGCCAAATATCTGTCTCCCATTTTTCTACTTTGCTGCTGGGACGCCCCCGTTGAGCCTGTGCCACGCCCTTCTGGATTTGGCATGCCCCTAGACTTCTTCCTCTTTTTGGGTTGGGCTTGGCATCCATTTGGGTCTTTCTCTCATTTTACCCTACAAAACACAAAATTGATTAATTGACTAATTTTAAAGGTTATTTAGGAGCAAAAATCTAATAATGAGTGTCAAAAATTTGTCCAGTTGAGAACCTCAAATAAACCTAAACCTAGACCTAAAAATTTCATTCTATCCATACTCCTGAATCTACTTCTTTTGGAAAGTATCTTGGTGCTCCCCTTGTGACCCAAAACTTAAAACGACGGACTTTGAGGATTTACTCTTGAAGTTTACCAAGCGTCCTGTAGGCCAGCAAACCAAGTTTACTAAATTTGAAGGTAGAGTGACTTTAATTAAGTCTATTCTTACATCTCTTCCTGTGTATCATATGCAATTAACCCTTCTTTCCCCTAAAATCCTCCATGGTATGGAACAAATTATGAGGCGATTTCTTTGGGGTAAATCAGGTAACTCTTGTTATCTAGCTCAGATTAGGTGGTGCACGATTTGTTTGCCAATTAAGTGTGGAGGTCTTGGTATAAAAAATTTAGCACACTGGAATAAGGTCGGCCTTTTGAAGTTACTTTAGGTTTGTTATCAAAGACGGGATCTTCCTTGGGTTGATTTCATTTGGGCTAAATATTTATACAAGACGGAGCTTGAATTCACATAACCCGAAGCCATCAATCCCCCTTTTGGAAAAGTCTTCTTAATTTAAAAGATAACCTTTTTAACAACCTGTGTATTAGAATTGGAAATGGTAGGAGTACATCTTTTTGGTATGTTGAGTGGCTAGCTTCTAGTGCTTTGGTTATGCAAATGGAGGCAGACCCACCGAATATCTGTTCTAATATAAAGGTTGGTTATTTCATTAATAATGGTGTATGGGATATTGGTAAACTTCTTAAGTGGGTACCATTACATCTTGTCAACTGCATCCTTAAGTGCCCTTTATCCATAGGCACTGAAGTCGAGGATTTGAGGACCTGGAATCCCGACAATTATACTCCTTTTTCAATCTCAAAAGCTTATATGGTTTTAAGTAATTCCCATTCTCCCATAGACTTTTTAACTAAGAAAATGTGGACCTTCAAACTTCCAGCAAAAATGAAATTTCATTTATGGCGTCTACATCATCAATCACTTCCTCTAGCTTCTCTCTTGACTTGCTTTATTCCTAATTTACTAGCTCTTTCTGTCATATGTGGTCATGGTTATGAGGATCATATACATTTATTTCGAGATTGTCCCTTTACAAGTGCGACGGGGGTATGCAATATTATACATTATTTTTTAATTTGGATTGGATAGAATGGTTTAACTTTAACCTATCATCGCACCTTTCACCAATATGGCCTCTAAAATTTGCTATTATTGTATGGCATACCTGGTGTTGCTGGAGTCACTATGTTTTTGACAAGGCATATATAATTATTAGAATTACCTGGTGTAGGAATAATTATGACTAACATGGATGCGGAAATATACTGTCGATAATAGTCCACGTTGATAAGAATACCAATCCACGTCAATAAGAATACCAAGTGGCTACTAGAGTCGCTTTAGAAATGTCACGTCCTAAAACTCGAGAATCCAATTGATGGTGATTCAGCCGTGAGAGAGAGTATAGGAGAATATGTGAGATATAATAGTCACCTCATTGCATCTATTTAGGCTAACCCCCTTAAACTCCTTCATATAGCTTAGGGGGTAGCTAGGGTTGTCGCCCTAGGCGACTTAAGTGGCCGTTGGGCCTAAGCCTATTAGGCCCGATTAACAGCTCCCACTCGGCCACTTAGGCCGTAAAACATGGATTCTCCATGTATCACAACTCTTCACGCTTTATACCAGGAATAGGATGTGCGACCAAAAATAACAAGTGGTGTTATATTAAGTTACCATTCAACTAACATAACACTTTCATGAAACACGATACCCCAAAAATATCCCAAGACATCACTAGTGGCATCTCTAATCCCTTATGCCTGATATATCATATGATTATGTTCTCAACATAATCGCCTAAGCTGATATGGTGATGGTGGATATATTTTTCCTTAAACACTCATAAAATCTCATCTTGGCTTAACTGCTTTCCCAACGTGTTCTCGCTGAACCGAATACATCGTGGTTCTTGAGAATCACATTAAAGTAGCATCATTAAGCTTCAACTTAATATCATAGCTTTAAGTCAAATGGTCATCGTCCATAGGGTCACACAGTGACAAGTGATAGGGAAATCAATTGTCACTCCATGCATGGGTCGTTTTATAAGCACACACAGTATGAGATGTGTGTCATGACATAGCTCCCACTCAGCTGGGTACGTAACTCTTTATGCCATGCGAATCGCCAGTCTAGATTTTCATCCAAAAAATCTAACCTGAAATCACTAGATCAACATACTGAATGTTAACCTTGACACTCAAGATTCGACTTTTAAGGCTTCAATATGAAAACTTATTTCATACTCGAATCCCTCGAGTCTCATCTTAGTCTTACTAAGGTGACTATATTCATTCCACTCATACACTTCCAGTGTGAGTAATCAACATTGCACACCTAGTACTAATATGATTCAATCTCATCCTGCACGCTACTCAAGCGTCAGGACGATTGCCTGTGTGACTAGGCTAATCAGAAGCCTGTGACATTTCAATATGCTTAACGTGCAACAATAAGTTATGAGCATTTTGCCTATTTACAAAATAAACATGTCTATTACGAAACAGGACACGTCTAAATACCAAATCTTATGAATTCCAAGACTTAACCAATGAGCTTTGAACGTATCATTAGGAATGGGTTTAGCTAACGGAACATAATCACCTTGTTAGTCTATATATATACCCAATGACAGTGCTTTTTGTCTGTATGGTACAAGATACACAATCCACTTCCATAGCTGACATTGTTGTGTAGCTTTGCTACTCCATGACATGGCTCTCCCAGTCAGGGTAAAGGCATGTCTTGTGGTTGACTTAGACTTATCCGAGTCACCACCCCAAGCAACATTTGAGCATTCTCTCAACTTGAGGCCTGCTCCTTGATAGCAAAAGGCTGAGTTATCAATACCACGAGGTTGATTTTCCTTATGACTTGTCAATCAGGAAGTCTTGAGTTACTTTGATAATGACTTATCAAACTAACCGCAAAGCAATGTCAGGCCATGTACATAACGTGGATTACATTAGGTTTACTATGATACTAAGGTTAGGGACATTTGTTCATTATCTCTATTTTGTCATCTGTTTTAGAACATTGAGCTAGACTCAAGGTTGGACCCTTCTCAACTGGAGTATTTACGGGTTAGGAATTATAAACCCAAAATCGTTCCAAGACATTTTGATGCATTCTTCTTGGGAGGACTTTGGATTATTTCCACTCCTAGGACATACCTGGTTTCACCCGTGTCCTTTGTCTCAAAGACATGGAATGACTACATTTTAGTGCTTTAAATAGCTCCAAGTTGTTCCTAGTAAACAGTATGTCATCAATGTGAGGAACATAATCCCTGTGTTGATCTTTCAACATACACAATGGTCATTTGAAACCACACATAAGCCAAAAATGGCTTTATGGAATCTAGAGTACCAAGAACTAGAAGATTGCTTAAAATCACATATGGACCTTTTAAGACGACACACATTGTCCTGTTCTCCCTTTGATACAAAATCAATAGGTTAGTCCATATAAATCTCTTTCTCAAGATCACCATTGAGAAAAACAATTTTTACGTCTATTTCGAACAACTCAAAGTCCGAAAGGGCAACCGGGGCTAAGAGTATTCAGGCCTGAACTTATCAATTGAACTATCCACCCTATGTTTTATCTTGAAGACTTTACGCCGGGGTAGTGTTCTCAAACCTTGTCAGTGCGTCAATCTCATCCCTTATGGCACCCAATCACTCTGTGTGATTTGGTGAACCAACCATCTCCTGATAAGAGGTAGATCCCTAAACTCCCGATGGAGCGCATAAGAATATTTCCTTTTTGATTTGAAAAAATCGTCCATGAATTTTTCCACACTTAGTCCTTAGGATCCTGGGACCTTCATTATTTGTCTGCCTAGGTGAGAAATCTCTCCCCCTTTCTCTAAGAGGTATGGGAACAGGAGTTTCTCCCCCTTTCTCTAAGAGGTATGGAACCCTGATTATGAAGAGAAGATTACTCCCACTATCCATTGGAAATGGGATCCTGAACGTGAAGACTAACTACATGTTCAGGAATGACTCTCCTCAGCATTTGGAGATTGAAGAAGAATCTCATTCTCCTTAATAGACAAACCTTCACCATTCCTATCAAATAAGGAAAGTGTACCATCTTCGGTGACTTAGTGAGAATTCAAATCCTCCCCCTCACCGAGAGGTGGTTAAAGGTCTTATTGTAACATATACAAATTGAAGTCCTTTTAAATTTCACCAAATGCTAAGAAGCTCATCCTTAAGAAAATCAACATTGTGGGATTTTGTTTCACAAAGAAAATATTCATGATCTCAATTGGTTTGAAGAGTTTTTAATATTTTGTCCCAATTGAGTCCTACTACCACTATAAAGTATATTAACACATCGAGTACTTAATAACAGTGAGATAGTAGGTACACATACCTATATCATGAATATATATGGCTCCATGATGTGCTTTCATATTCATGGACCCGTAGATGTCTAAAGTGAACGAACGCTAAGGGATTTGATGCCCTTGAAACCTTACAAAAAGGATTTCCTATTGCTTTACTAGCTAGACATAACTCACTTTTGGCACCTTAAGCCTAGTGAGTTGGTCTTAAAAAAAGGTCATCTTTAGCTAGTCCGTTAACCCTATCTAAACCCTCATGGTCAAGTTGAGCATGCCTAAAACAAAGTCGAAAATGAGACAAGGATGGAAGATGTTCTTTTTCGTCCATTGAAAACACCTTTCAATGTGACATGGCCAAACAAATCACCATGTCATATGATGCCTAAGACATCTAGACGAAAATTAAAGAAAACTAACCTTAGGGACAGAAGACACAAGGAAACATCGCACCCCAGGTGCATAGAAAGCATCGAGAAGAGACAACGTAGTCCCTTCAAGGCGCCTTGAATGATTTGTCCTTTATTCGAGAACATCTTTTTCATCGTCATTACCTAAAACGACAATTTGTGAACCAATCATGTAGTGTTGAAAGTTCACAAAAATCAACTCGTTCCCGAACTATGTGCTTGGTTCCTTCCGTATCTATAATCCACTAAGGATCACAGTTAGCAACAAATGCTTGGGAGCGCACATATTATCCAGGCTGTGAAAAAAGGGTAACTTAATTGACTCAGGACGATCCCAAGCATAAGATCCCTAATTTCCACAGTCATAGCACTCACACGTGCTATGTGCCCCCTCTTTATTTCCTTTAGTTTTTTTCCCTTTTGCAATACCAATCTTAGGTCCAGAACCTTATGAGGGAATGGATTCGGACGAACCTAACGCTAAGCTAATCCCACCTGTACTCAACAGTGGGGTGACTTTTAATTCCCCCACTAGATCGACATTGATGCAATACGACAAAGTATAACATCTTGATCGATCTATTCTCGAACCACTTTTGGTATGCTTTTAAGTTTTCTAGACACTGTTCATTAGCAGTACCATCTTTGCCATCCTATAAGACCTAGAACCTAATGAGTGTCCTAACATTTCACGTTCATTCAGAAGAAACTGAATCTTCTGACATTATGTATCACAGTCAGCACTATCAAGTTCTTTTATTCGTAAACAAATTACCAACCTTATTTTAATTGCCATATCTAAAGGTATATATTCTGTAAAGTGGACATTAGGCATATTTTCAAATAAATAAATTATCAAAACCTCCATTATGCATGTCGTATGATCGAAAATTTCGCTAAGCTCATAATCATCTCATACAAGCATGAATTAGAAGTTTTTATAACTTATTTATCACAATTGTCCATAAAACAAAATTTATGGAGAACATTATGGTTAAACAAATCAATATTTCAGATATATCACAAAGATATTCAACTTTATGTAAACTAAATTTATATGAAGTTATCTCATTATATATAACTATCAATATGTCATCTAGAACTTTATCAATGACATATCAAACATGAAATTCAGATTGTTATATAAAAAGCATTTATATAGTGCAATGAATATATATTGCGAAACATATTCAAGTAGTAACATGTTACAAAAGAAGTTCATAAAAAGGCCCAAATAGCATTATATAAAACACATTTGTATAATTATATATAACATGAAATTTATTCAAAAGTTACTCGCAAATTATAAAACACATTTATAATGTTATGAATTTAAATTTCATCAAACCAATTCATAAAATACCGCTAAATTACATAATTAGCATATAACATGAAATGAATCCACATTCATTAATTTAGGCAAGGAAAAAGTGTTAAAATTAGCAAATTCACTACAACTCACGTAGTTCGTATATATAAAACACATTTATACAACAAACTCCCAGTGTGGGTCCCGCTTTCGCGGGGTCTGGATAAAACACATTTATACAATACTACTAATTGGTGATTGACATGAAACATATCCATGTAATCGAACGCAACATAATTTGTAACATGAAATATATCCAAATATTAATCATAATTAGTTATATATAGAACAGATCCATATAACATTGACGTTTGGATGAAACGAATTCATAGTAAAGCTCGCAAATTATACAAAACATATTCATAGAATATTGCAAATTTGATTTTCATGAAACAGATTCATAAAATAATCAAATATCCTATATATCCAAATAATAGTATGAAACTTGTTCATGTAAAACTTAATGAATCATTTTTGTTAACTACAACAATGACAGAACAATTAATTGATTTATAATTGCTCATGTTTTTGCATAAAATTATTAAATCATGAAACATATTCATGTGACGGGATATTATATGAAACATATTTATATAATGTAACTTACGAAACAGATTCATTTACCGACCAAGGGGATCCTTATATCACATAGATATTTATTGAGTTTGGTTAAAACAAATTTACGTCATACACACTAATCATATATATGAAACGAATTCATATAATTTCAACCCCATTGATCGATACCAAGTTACTCGGCATGAAAATTTCAAGTTGATACATATATAAAACGAATTTATATATGACATTAAACATATTAATGTTTTTATAATCAAATCATGCATTCAGGATTAAAACTAATTCGAAACCTTAATTCAACAAATGAATTAACTGCATGAAAGTGAAACATATCAACTTGCATATCATTATAGTTCAATTAAAATCATGCTATGACTAATGATAATAATTAAACAGTAATGGCTGAAAAATAATTCGGCCCAAAATAGTCGAAAATAGTCTGACCCATATCATTGAAATGTGGCAAGAAGCAAACCGGCCCATTAAATGGAGCCCAACCAGGGCCTTCATATGAGTGAGTAACACTCACTTTCTCCCCCTTCCTTACTAATCCTAAACGCTCTTTCTCCTCTGTATCCCGTTTGCCCCTCTGTTCTCTCTCTTCCTCTTGACCCCCGAAAAGGAACTCCTCCCTTTCTCCTCTCAGACTTCCTTTCGATGCCAAGGCCAGGAAATGGCGCACCGAGCTCCTTTCTTGGACTTTTGGCGTCGAGACCACGACAGCCATCTTCACCGTTGAGGTTCCTTCGTTTAGCCGTGCCGCCGCCATAGCCAAGATGTGGAGTACAGAGCTCCACCAACACTCGACCTTCTCTGACCCTTTGTATGGCTACTTTGCGACTTCTTCTCACGGCTCATATCTCCACCTTAACCCTGTCGAGGACGGTGAACCCTGGCTGAAAACCCAAATGAGGAAAGAACCCCCACTCGTTGTTAAAAGCCCACAAATAACCCACCAGCGTGTAGATCGGCTGCAACCAAGCTAGAAAACTGCAGGTGTGCACCGAACACGCCTCTGACGTGGTGGCACGTGACTCACACGTGCCGCCAATCTGGTGGATTTTGCGGTTTCTTTGTCGGATTTGGGTAGATTGGCGATCAAGGGTGCGGTTGGAGGAAGAAAGAGAGCCAAAATCTCATTCATTGGCAGCGCCTGACTCACACGCGCCACCCCTCAACGGTAGTTCTGATGGGTATGGTCTAGATTTGAGTCTCTTCTACCCCTTCCCCCCCCCCATGTTTTTTAGCCGAGGCCGTGTTTCAGGCAGAGGGGAAGTTAGGGTTAGGGTTTTGGGTTTCACAATCATGCTGCTATCAAGAATTCAACGGGCATAAGAACAAATCCAAGTAGGGCTTTAATATGCACACACGGTTGCATACTAATAGTACATTCATGAAATCGATTTATCATAATTTGTACTGAGTAGTATAAATAATCAAGCCTTCTGATTGCATCATAATTCGGTTTATTCATGAATTTGACCAATTGGAATCAGGAGTTATCAGTCGAAAATTAATTCCTTTTGGTAATAGGTGACTTAACTGGGCATGATAATTTTACAAGGCATAGGCAGGTTTAAGCATGAACTTGATTAATCTGGGCATAACTTCGATTAACATATAATCGCATAAAGAATCATGCTTGTAGAATATAAACATGTTAAGCGTTCTTGGCATACATGTTAATCAGTTATCATGACTAAACTTTCAATCTTGTTATTCCAACACTGTGTGGTTGCAAAATAATCAATTTGGGCAGGACGCATGGACACATAATCAGTGAGCACGACTAAAAAAATAATCTTTAGCCAATACACGATGTTAAGGACACAAAAGCATGCTTTTGGTCGCATAATTACAGAAATTAAGACAACTGATTATGCAGTCATGTTCTGGAATCTAAGCATGCTTGTCGTTCAGCTAGGATTCACAGATTTCATAGGGCATAAACATTCATGACTATGAATCAAAAAATTTCTATCTTTTGTTGATTCTGGACAATGCAATGATATGAGCATGCTGCTAGCGTATTAGGGTTGCATAATTACGAAAATTAAGCAATTAAACATATAAACTAGCATGCTTTCAATAACTCAGGTTTAGCAAATTTATCAACCTATCAATTGGGAATAATCTGAACAGTTTAGGCTCTGGTACCACTGTAGGAATAATTAGGACTAACCTGGATGCGAAAATATACTGTCGGTAATAGTCCACGTTGATAGAATACCAATCAACGTCAATAAGAATACCAAGCTGCTACTAGAGTCGCTTTATAGATGTCACGTTCTAAAACCCGAGAATCCAATTGATGGTGATTCAGCTGTGAGAGAGAGTATAGGAGAATAGGTGAAATAGAATAGTCACCTCATTGCATCTATTTAGGCTAACCCCCTTAAACCCCTTTATATAGCTTAGGGGGTAGCTAGGGTTGTCGCCCTAGGCGACTTAAGTGGCCGTTGGGCCTAAACCTATTAGGCCCGATTAATATCTGGAAACATATTTGTAGAGATATTGCTCATGCTTTTACCATGCAAGATTGTCTCTATAATACCGAGCATCGAATCATTTCATGGAAACCTCCTATTCAACCAGCCTATAAAATCAACATGGATGCGTTTCAAAGTGATGATAGGATTTTTTGCTACTGGAGCTGCTGTCATCAGGGATGCTAACTTTCGTTGGTTCTTGGGGATTACCTGGAAACTTATTTCCCCATGAATGTTGGAGACCCTCCTTATTACTCTTCAGGAAGCCTTAAAGCAAGCATGGTCCTACCAATTAAATATGCTAGAGGTTGATCTTGGAAGAGAAGTCATCGAGGAGTTATAGGCAGGCCCTCAGACCTGCAGATCCTACTTACAACAAGTTATAACTGAAGTGAGCGAATTGCTTAATCGTAACTGGCAAATTACTATAAATTATGCACAGAGCCCGGTCAATTTGACTGCAGCCGTCCTAGCTTGCCTAAGTAAGGAGCAGAGAGAAGTTGTTATTCATGCTGACCCACCTGAGTCACTCCTCACTGCTCTGGAATTAGATCATGATACGTTTGCCTATGCGCAGCAAATTGAGAATGATGAGCACCGAAGCTCTAATAATGCATGAGTGGAGAAGATCTCCGCTTGTTTTGTATACTAGTAGAATAAGACCGGTATTGTCCTGTGGTTGGACAATGGTGGAAAAGCAGGTTTTGGATGTCTCTAGTGCCTTATTTCTTTTTGCTTTGTGGGCATTAGCACTATGGAAATCATACTACCACTATTTTTTGGTGTTTTGGTAGTCTCAGTTTTAGTCTGTATGAATATTTATGAATGAATATAATTATCTCCTTTTCTTTCAAAGAAAAAAAGAGGCAACATAATTCAAGCAACCCCCTAAGTGACAAAAAGAAAAGAAAAGATTACATGTATGTATAATTTAATATCAATCTTCTTCTAGCTTGGCATGCATGCTTTTATTTTTTCTTTATAATTTAGAATTGACTGCCCTCAAAAGTTTGGCCAAATTGCCAACTAGTAGGAGCGACCTTAGTGGCTAGTAATCATTCTACCATTACTAGTTGTAACGTGATAAGAGAGGCTCTGGCCATTGAGGTAGGCATTGCTCTACCAGTTCTAACCCTAGTTCCTTGACATGGTCTGCCACCGAGTGCTTGAGCCCTTTATTGACACCACGTTGACGTCACCAGCTCCAGCCACAATGGTGATAAGCACCAAGTGGAAGCAGGGAATGACCATTGATGGTGAGCCTTATTCCTCATTTCCTCACACATGGTACCCTATCAATTTGCCAAAGCCACTATTTTAATCCTGTCCTAAAAGTCTAAAACATATCTTCTGGCTATAGAAAGAGAAAGATCAATCATTGAATTGTTGTTTAATTAATCATTACGTTGAAATTATAATTTGTAGTTCTGTGCATTGGTAGACGTAGTAGGTGTGATTTTTGGACCCTCCATACGGTCAGGTTAACCTTAAATCAAGGTACTACTCATCATTGAAGAATACAGTCAAAGCAGTATGCATTTAATTATTTTAGGTTGTATAAATATTCCAACACATTGTTAGTTTGTTGTAGGTGTAGTTTTTGAGGGGGGAGTGGGGGAGGAATTTATCATCTTTGGGACAGTGTGGAAATCAAGTCACTAGTTATTTTTGGCTCCAACTCTAACCTAGGCAAAACAATAAATGTCATTAAGCATGATAATTAACTAATTAATCACTAATCCTAGTCTAAACATGATTAACTAAACTAAACTAAATAAAACATGATTAGCAAAATCAACCCAAAGCATTATATTAACTAAGAATATCTAGCAAAGCATCTAATTAACTTTTTTTTATAGCAAAAGGGATGATTTTATATAAGGGTGTCGTTCAAATAAGTATACATATCATCAGAAGCCAAGTCCATGATTGACGTTGGCATATCCTCCTTCTAGATCGTAGGAATAGAATCATAAGGTTGGAGTTGAGCAGTCTCATAGGCTACTCGATTACCACACCTTTTAACACAACTGCAAGCATGAAAGGAAAAACTAGCAAGAATGTGGAGTATTTCTGAAATATACAAACCTAAAACTGAATGTAAGACAGTTTTGTTTCGAAGCTTGAAAATTACTGAAAGGTCAGTTGCCCTCAACGATGACACTGGAGAAGCCCGCTTGAAGGGCTTGCTGAAGGTCGAAGAGGCATGCCTCCCCTTCAGCTACCTCCATGCCATGAAACCCGACCACTTGTTTAGAGCCCACCAAGACAATGTCTCCTAAAGAGTCCCGCACAACGAAGCCGAGTCCATGTCCCCAATCATGTAGCTTTCTAGCGTCGAAGTTCAGCTTCCACAACCCCGAATCTGGCGGTCTGCAGCGCACTTCTTGCAATTTAGATGATGTGGGGGACGCAAGTTTGGCTTCGCGGCAGCCCTTAATGAATGTGACGACCCTGTTGGCAACCCTTTTAAGGGAATGATCTAGAGAACCAAAAATAAAGCGATTCCTGGAATTCTAAATCTCTCATAGCACCCCTAAGAACTCTCACAATTTGTCATTGGGTAAGCTAGTAGAGGCATTGAGAAAGCAATCGAAAGCGAAAGGGAACCTTTGGGCCCAAAGGTCAGTTGTAAATGAGCTAGAAGACTTTTGAAAGCCAGAGGGCATTCAGAGAGTGCATAAGAGGCAGTGTCTTTGAGAGCACCACAAATGTTGCATGACATATTGAAGTCCTTCAAGCGTCGAGCTAAGTTACTGCACGTGAGTATAGCTCCAGCACTTAGTTTCCAACAAATAGCTTAATTCTAGGGGGGACATGCAGGTTCCAGATTGTCCTCCAGGGATTAATCGGAGAGCTAGATAAGGACCGTTGAGCTTTTTTAATGGAATGTGCTAGGAAATAAGCTGATCGAACTGTGAACTTGCCGTTTGGAGTAAAGTAACAGATGAAGACATCTGCGGGCCAAGAGCTACACAGTGGCATGTTTAGGATAGTTGCAATGTCATAGGAGTTGACCATATCCTTATGTAATGTAAGGTTTTGATGATAACAAACACAAATGTAATATATACTTGAGTGTGTTGATTGAACAGGTTCCAAATATTGAATACTTTGAAATTGCCTGGTTAACAATACTCAAAGAACAGGTCTTAAGAACAGGTACTCAAGATCAGTTGGTTGGAAAGACTCTCCAGAACTTCAGAACAACCTTAAGAACAGCTCGTAGGACTGTTTGGAGCAGCAAGCTAAGTTTCTACAAGATGTCTGGTTGATTCAACAAGAGTCTTTGTTTTGTTATGGTTTTTATTTTAATAGATTCTTGTTAATATGCCAATTAGAAAGTCTTGATTTAACATTCACTTTGAAATGGTTTTTCTCTTTGAAAATAATTTCAGAACACTATCTCAGAACAGTTCTGAGAACAAGGTGTTCAAGGTGTTTTCAAGCCAAAGCTGCGAAAAATGGTTTTACACGATTCTCTCTCTGATTTTGGGTAGCATCTCCGAGACTTGCAAACAAGATTTTCTGTGGAGTATTTTAACCCCAAACGGTTATCTTTAACTAAGGGGATCTGCAAGATCTTTTTGAAATAAAAAAGAATCTCTAATTTTTGGCAAGTGGATAAGTCTATTAAGAAAATCATGGGCTAGTGGTTGAGTCCTTATGGCTGAGAACTACCGCCTTACTCAAGTAGTTAAGGAAATTTTTTTTTCAACTCTCGTTACTCCACTACTTGCTGCTAAAGGACTCTACTTCCTTTAGGGATTTTGTTTTCCAAATCTGAGAAAAATATATGAGAAGATAAATCGTCTTACCTTTCAAAGTTCTCTATAAAAGGTTGCTTTCTACAACTCATTGAGACATCGGTTTTTCACAGCAACTTTCAAGAGTTTTATGAGCAAAATTTCTGGAGAGAAAACCGACCAAAGTGTGTGCAAAAATAAAGCTTTCAAAATTGGCATACTAGGAGCTTAATTGTACCTTACACTAGCTTATGGGAAGCATTCAAAAGTACGGTGTTCATCTTGTTCTCTCTTGTTTAAAAGTTAACTGAGTGTGTCCAAGTCAAGGGGACTATTGGACGTGGGGTAACTAGTCTTGGGGAAGACAGTTACGTGTGTGTTACAAGTTGTAACGGTGAAGGTTACTTTGTAATGTGTTTAGCCCGCATAGTGAAATTGTGTGAAAATCCTACAGGGGTAGGTCGTGGTTTTTCGCCTCAGTTGGGCTAGAGGTGTTTCCACGTAAAAATCCTGTGTTCACCTTTTCTTCTACTTATTTTCGCTGCATTTCAGTTTCTGGGCGTGTTACAAACAGCCTGTCCAAACAGGGCCTAAGCCTGTTCCCAGAAAACTGCGAAAATTTGACAACACAATTCACCCCCCTCTTGTGTTTGTGTACTCTGAAAACTAACAAGTGGTATCAGAGCAGGTTCTCATTAGAAAGATTAACATCTTGAGAGATCCTAAACATGAGTACACCAAATGGCATACTTGAGGGGCAATCCATAACTCGACCACCATACTTTAATGGCCAACATTACAGTTGGGGGAAAAACAGGATGGAAAACTACATCCAAGCCGAGGACTATGAGTTGTGGATGCTCATCAAGGATGGACCACTCATCCCTAAGAAGACAACTGAAGATGGAAAGGCAATCCCCAAGGAGCCTAAAGAATTCAATACTGAAGATTACAAAGATGATGGAGAAGAATGCCATGGCCAAGAAGCTTCTATATTTTGGCCTAGGTCCTGATGAATATACTCGCATATCTGAATGTGAGTCTGCCAAGGAAATCTGGGATGCTTTACAAGTAGCTCACGAAGGGACCAATCAGGTAAAGCAATCCCGGATTGAATTGGTTATAAGAAAATATGAGCTGTTTGAGATGGGTGATCGTGAAAGTGTGATGGACATGTACACTCACTTCACTCACATAACGAATGAATTGAAATCCCTGGGAAAATCCTTCACCACTGAAGAATTGGTGAGGAAGATCCTAAAAATTTTACCTCATTCTTGGGAAGCGAAAGTAACGGCCATCCAAGAAGCTAAGGAAATGAACAAGATCACCCTAGATGAGCTGATTGGCAATCTCCAAACGTATGAACTTAGAAGAAATTCTCAGCAGAAAGATGAGACAAAGAGAGATCGAGGTCTTGCACTAAAGGCCTTATAAGATGATTCTGATTCTGATGAGGAGGAGATTGCCATGATAACTCAAAAATTTAAGAAGTTCTTCAAGAAAGTTAAAGAAAACAGCAAACGAAAGGACTTCGGCAAGGCTAGGAACACCTCTCGGGAACAGTTCTCCGGATGCTTGAAGTGTGGCAAGTTAGACCATATTGTGAGAAACTGCCCACTGCTTAAGGAAGAACAAGAACCCGAACACCCTAGAAAACAGGGCAGGAAACAGGGTGTAAGCAGCTCAGCGAAACAATTCTTAAAAGCTATGCTAGCAGCCTGTGATGATTCAAGCGAGGATGAGGAAGGGTCTGAAGCCAAGGAAGCTGATATAGCACTCATGGCAAGAAGTGACACTGATTCAGATGATGAATCAACAAACAGTCTAACTCAACTCAAGAACAAGGTATGTGGTCTCAATAAATCAACCCTTGAAGAATTGGTGTACACTATAATGGATGTATGTGCTGAGTTAAAAAGGGATGTTCGAGACCTAGAACTTGAAAATGAAACTCTCAAAATGGAAAAGCTTGAAGTTGACAAAGAGACACTTGCCTTACATGAAAACATTAATGTGCTTAAAGAGACCCTACTCATGAAAGAAGAGACTTGTTCCATTAATCTGACTGAGCTGGAAAAGGAATCCCTTGACTTAAAAGAAAGGTCGAATCCTTGCTGGGAGAAAACAAAAACTTGCTTGAGAAAATAAAACAAATGGAATCAGACCTTGCTACAAACAAGCTCTGGAACAGGTCCTCAAGAGCGCTTGAATGGTTAAACACACATCACAGTCGAAACAGAAGAGGACTGGGTTTTGTGCCTAAGCGGATGACCTACCCAGTGAATAGAAAATACATAGGATTATCTGAGAATATTGTATGTTATCACTGTGGTAAAACGGGTCATTACCGTTACACTTGTCCTTCGAGAAAGTATGTCATTGAAAGAAACAAAGTTTATGTAAGACAAATATGGGTTAGGAAAGATGAGATGTGTACATCTAAAGGAATGGGACCCAAGTGGATCTGGGTTTCCAAAACTAACCTTTGATTTGTTTTGCAGGCTGAAGTGAGAGCAAACAACCCAGCAAACAGCTCGGGGAACAACCTAGGGAACAAGCAGCTGTGGTATGTTGATAGTGGGTGTTCGAGGCATATGACTGGTGAAAAATCCAATTTTCTCTCACTTACAACTTCAGAAGGAGGGAGTGTGGCATTTGGAAACGGCAAATCCGGGACAATTGTCGGTATAGGCAAGATAGGTGAGTCACTCTCCCATTCAATTGAAAATGTTTATTTTTTGGATGGATTAAAACACAACTTACTAAGTGTGTCCCAACTGTGTGACAAAGACAACCTAGTAGTGTTCTCTCCAACACGTTGCTTGGTTGTTAATATGAACACAGGAGATGTTGTGTTGAGGGGGAAGCGACACAAAAATGTTTACAAAGTGTGTATTTCTACTCTTCCCCAAAATAATTTGACTTGTTTGAGTGCCTTAAATAATGATGTTATGCTTTGGCACAAAAGACTAGGTCATGCAAGCCACTCGCTTTTGAATAAACTTGTAACCAAAGACTTAGTGGTTGGCTTACCTTCCATCAAATTCAATGATGACAAGGTATGTGATGCATGTGCCAAAGGCGAACAAGTCAAAAATTCTTTTAAATCTAAAAATTGTGTAAGCACTACCCGACCGCTTGAACTGCTACATATGGATTTGTGTGGTCCAATGAGGATCATGAGCAGAGGTGGAAAGAGGTATGTGCTTGTGATAGTGGATGACTACTCTCGTTTCACTTGGACCTTGTTCTTAGCGTCCAAAGATGAAACATTTGAGAAATTTCTTGCACTTATTAAAAGGATTGAAAAGAGAGTAGGATACTCATTGGTTGACTTAAGGTCTGCCCATGGTACGAAATTTGAGAATTCAAGCTTTATTAGCTATTGTAATGAGCATGGTGTAGACCACAACTTCTCAGCCCCAAGAACAGCCCAACAGAACGGGGTGGTAGAGCGTAAAAATCGTACTCTAGAAGACATGACTAGAACAATGCTTATTGCTAGTGGTCTTTCTAGAAACTTTTGGGCAGAAGCTTTGAACACATCATGTTACATTATAAATAGATGCATGATTAGACCTATTCTTAACAAAACTCCTTATGAACTTCTCAAAGGAAGAAAACCCAATATTATGCATCTGAAAGTATTTGGTTGTAAATATTTTGTGCATAATAATGGGAAGGATGCCTTAGGAAAGTTTGATCCAAGAAGTGATGAGGCAATATTTCTTGGTTACTCCTCACACAGTAAGGCATACAAAGTGTTCAATAAGTGAACCTTATGTGTTGAGGAGAGTGTGCATGTGCTATTTGATGAAACTAACTCTCTAATTGAGAATGATGCACAGGAAGAGGATTACGAACTGGGCCTTGGTAGAAAAGATTTGTTGCTCACACATGAGAAAGGTAAGAGTCCTGAGGATGGATCAGGGCCTGGAGCTGTTTCCTTGGAAGGTGGGCAAGGTCTGAACCAGACAGGGAGAAGCTCTGTTGAACATGGTTTGGATCAAAACCAGCCTAATTCTCCTCGAACAGGCCAGGAAACAGGCTCGGGAACAGTTCCTGAACCTATTTCGCCGAGTATTCCAGCAAGAGTAGAAAGCGTGTCTATGGATCCATTTACTCCACGACCATAGTCGCACCAAAGTTCGCACCCTCTTGATCAAATTCTGTCTAACATTAATACAGGAGTGCAAACCAGATCCAGGCTTAAAAATTTCTGTGCTTTTTATGCTTTTCTCTCTAATATTGAGCCAAAAAATGTTAATGAAGGTCTTGTAGATTCAGACTGGGTCAAGGCAATGCAAGAGGAGCTTCATCAGTTTGAAAGGAACAAGGTGTGGCACCTTTTACCACGACCAGAGGATAGATCAATCATTGGCACCAAGTGGGTGTTTCGGAACAAGCTTGATGAGTTCGGAACAGTCACTAGGAACAAGGCCCGGCTGGTGGTTCAAGGCTACAACCAAGAAGAGGGCATTGATTATGAGGAAACCTTTGCACCCGTTGCAAGGATTGAGGCTATCCGCATTTTGGTAGCCTTTGCAGCTCACATGGAAATAAAGTTATATCAGATGGATGTCAAAAGTGCATTCCTCAACGGATACCTTAAAGAAGAGGTGTATGTGATCCACCCCCGTGGTTTTGAAAATAAAGAATTTCCTAACCATGTTTTTAAACTTGACAAAGCGCTTTATGGTTTAAAACAAGCTCCTAGAGCTTGGTATGAACGCTTGTCAAACTTTTTATTGGAAAATAGTTTTAGAAGAGGCAAGGTTGATAATACCTTGTTTCTAAAATCTAAGGGGAAACATTTGTTGATTGTTCAAGTATATGTCGATGACATTATATTTGGTGCAACACACAATGATTTATGTGAAGAGTTTTCAAAAATGATGAGGAGTGAGTTTGAAATGAGCATGATGGGTGAGCTTAAGTTTTTCTTAGGCTTGCAAATCAAACAAACTTCAAACGGCACCATGATACATCAACAAAAATATGTCAAGGAATTACTTAAGCGATTTGGAATGGAATTGGCCTAGCCCATTGATACTCCCATTTCTCCTTCAACCAAGTTGGAAATGGATGATGGGAGTTCCTCAGTCGAGGACAAATATTATAGGGGCATGATAGGGTCGCTTCTTTACCTAACTGCTAGTAGACCTGACATTGTTTTTAGTGTTGGTTTCTGTGCCGTTTTCAGTCTAAGCCTAAATAATCTCATTTAAAGGCTGTTAAACAGATCTTTAGATATTTAAAACATACACCTGATTTGACTTTATGGTATCCTAGAGGATGCAACTTTAACCTTGTTGGTTATGCTAGTGCTGACTATGCAGGCTTTTTGGTTGATAGAAAAAGCACCTCAGGTATGGCTCATTTTCTTGGACCCTGTTTGCTATCTTGGGCAACCAAGAAACAACACTCAGTTGCCATGTCCACAGCAGAAGCTGAATATGTTGTAGCTGCTTCTTGGTGTGCTCAAGTGCTGTGGAGAAGGCAACAACTCAAAGACTTTTGTGTTGACACGAGATGCATTCCCATTTTTTGTGATAATACAAGTGCAATTAATATTTCCAAAAACCCATGTCAACATAAAAGGACTAAACATATTGACATTCGTCATCACTTTTTTAGAGACAATGTTGAAAAGGGCTTGGTTTCAATGAATTATTGTGCCACTAATAAACAAAATGCTGATATTTTTACCAAGGCACTGAATAGAGAACAGTTTGAGAAGAACAGACTGGAATTGGGTCTAATTAAAACAACTTGAGCATGCTCCATTAAGCCCCAATGCTTGTCTAGTTAAAAGGTTTTTCAGGTCAAACATTTTGATTCATTGGATGCAATCAACTTTTGTGTCAAAATTAGCACATGTGTGGATTACAACCTGCTAACAATCGTTGAGGTCTGATGATATTGCCCCTATTGTCCTATGTTACCGAACAACTGACCGCAGGAACAAGCACCAAGAACAGGTATGGCCACTGTTTGTCAAACGTGTACAAATCAGGTAGTTAATTCAGTTGTTGAGAATTTTTTTCTTTCCCCGAAGCGTGCGCGGCTGGGAGACTTAATGCTCTTCATTTTCGGTTGAAAGCCAGTCGACTCTTTAGCTCCCTCGCCCGCACACTTCGCTCATCATCCACTGAAAAATCCCTCTCTCAATCTCTTTCTCTCAAACCCAAAACCCTAAAAACCCAAGATTCTCCCCAGCTCCAAAAAGGCAAAGAAGGCAGCACCCACCACTTCAAAATTGGCCTAATTTCTTCAGAGAAGTGTGGTGCGGGGCAAAATTGTGAAAGTGCCATACTTTCAGGAACAGGGCCTGGAGGTGTTCCTAGACAAGCTCAGGGCCCAGGGGTGGCTAGAACTATTTGCAAACACCTGCCTGGGGTATTCTGTCCCAGATTTGGCCGACTTTTATGCGAATTGCAATGTCACCAATGCTGTGGTGACAAGTGAAGTTAATGGGAAGAAACTGAAATTCAATGCCAAAGATCTAGGTGCAATTTTGGGTGTTCCTACTGAGGGTTTCGATGTGTATGCCCGGGCGGGCAAGACCGTGCTTGGGACAGCTCAGCTGCTGCAATTAACTCAAACACTGAACCAGTAAACAAAGTTGAAAACCCCCCAGTCTGTCAAAAAAAGTGACATGACTTCTCTTCATCAATTGCTCTTTTGGTTCATTATTAAAAATATCATCCTTAGAGGTCAAGGCAACAATCTCGTGGATGCTATGGATCAATGTTTTATTGACCTTATGGATAGAGGAGAGCAAATTAATCTCCCAGCAATCATGATTCGCCATATCTCCAGGATTGCGAACACCTCAAGAGAACATGATCTGGGGTATGGTTTTTTGCTGACTCTTGTGTTTGAGCACTTTGGGAGTTCTCTTCAGAAAAAAGTAGGGGTGCAGATAGTTGATGAAATAGGGAATAGCACTCTAATGGGGTGCAGGTTCAAATTGGTCAAAGGAGCCCACGTAGCTTCGGAACAAGGGTATAGAACACCCTTTCCCCCTGTTCCTGGTTCTTCCTCCAGTAAGCCTTCTGTTGATGCCTTGCTACTGGATCAATCCCGGTTGAAGACCGAGCTCGCTGAGGTTAAAGCTGCTCTTGCTGAGGAGAAGGTTCTCAATGCCAAGCGCCATGAGGATCTAATATCGATTCTTTCCGTCCACACCGCCAAATTCTCTTCTCCTCTTCCCTGAATCAGCCCTACCCCCTGATCCCTTCCCTGTTCTGTCTTCCCTTGTTTTTCGTCCTGTTCTTAACACTGTTCTAAACTACTTGTCTTGCACGGTCTGATAAATTGTGGTTATCCTAATCTTGGTTGGTTATCTTTTCATGATCTGCCTTGCTTGTTTCTTGTTGTTGTTTGTTTGTGCGTAACTCGGATGGCCAATATCATTACCATACCATATACTTGAGTGTATCGTTGGTTGGCTTCCTCCATTACCCAAGTGGTGGTAATTGCAAACACCCTGACTCTCTCTGTTTGATCTAACCACCCTTTTTCGATGATGTCCAAAGGGGGAAGATGGGCATGACCATGGTTGATTTAGTGTGACTTGGCTTAAGTTGACTTCTCAAAAAATTTCTCTTCTATGGCTTGAATGTTTTGGCACTGACTTACTTTCGCCTTTTATGTTAATATGGTCATTTGGTTTGTCATCATCAAAAAGGGGGAAATTGTTGACCCTAACCTTATGTAATGTAAGGTTTTGATGATAACAAACACAAATGTAATATATACTTAAGTGTGTTGATTGAACAGGTTCTAAATATTGAATACTTTGAAATTGCCTGGTTAACAATGCTCAAAGAACAGGTCTTAAGAACAGGTACTCAAGATCAGTTGGCTGGAAAGACTCTCCAGAACTTCAGAACAACCTTAAGAACAGCTCTTAGGACTGTTTTGAGCAGCAAGCTAAGTTTCTACAAGATGTCTGGTTGATTCAACAAGAGTCTGTGTTTTGCTATGGTTTTTATTTTATTAGATTCTTGTTAATATGCCAATTAGAAAGTCTTTATTTAACATTCACTTTGAAATGGTTTTTCTCTTTGAAAATAATTTCAGAACACTGTCCCAAAACAGTTCTGAGAACAAGGTGTTCAAGGTGTTTTCAAGCCAAAGCTGCGAAAAATGGTTTTACACGATTCTCTCTCTGATTTTGGGCAGCATCTCCGAGACTTGCAAACAAGATTTTCTGTGGAGTATTTTAACCCCAAACGGTTATCTTTAACTAAGGGGATCTGCAAGATCTTTTTGAAATAAAAAAGAATCTCTAATTTTTGGCAAGTGGATAAGTCTATTGAGAAAATCATGGGCTAGTGGTTGAGTCCTTATGGCTGAGAACTACCGCCTTACTCAAGCAATTAAGGAAAATTTTTTTTCAACTCTCGTTACTCCACTACTTGCTGCTAAAGGACTCTATTTCCTTTAGGGATTTTGTTTTCCAAATCTGAGAAAAATATATGAGAAGATAAATCGTCTTACCTTTCAAAGTTCTCTATAAAAGGTTGCTTTCTACAACTCATTGAGACATCGGTTTTTCACAGCAACTTTCAAGAGTTTTATAAACAAAATTTCTGGAGAGAAAACCCACCAAAGTGTGTGCAAAAATAAATCTTTCAAAGCATACTAGGAGCTTAATTGTACCTTACACTAGCTTATGGGAAGCATTCAAAAGTAAGGTGTTCATCTTGTTCTCTCTTGTTTAAAAGTTAACTGAGTGTGTCCAAGTCAAGGGAACTATTGGACGTGGGGTAACTAGTTTTAGGGAAGACAGTTACGTGTGTGTTACAAGTTGTAACGGTGAAGGTTACTTTGTAACGTGTTTAGCCCGCATAGTGAAATTGTGTGAAAATCCTACAGGGGTAGGTCGTGGTTTTTCGCCTCAGTTGGGCTAGAGGTGTTTCCACGTAAAAATCCTGTGTTCACCTTTTCTTCTACTTATTTTCGCTGCATTTCAGTTTCTGGGCGTGTTACAAACAGCCTGTCCAAACATGGCCTAAGCCTGTTCCCAGAAAACTGCGAAAATTTGACAACACAATTCACCCCCCTCTTGTGTTTGTGTACTCTCAAAACTAACAACAGGGGTTGAAGGTACTATGGATGACTTCTTCTTTCTAGTAGCCCAAATCAGTATCGATGAGGTCAGCCACTTTAAGCGAGTTGTCCACCGCACTAGTCGGCATAATTGGACGAAAAGAAAAGGGTCGTGGAAGCCAAGGGTTGTGCCATACTGCAACATTCTGACCGTTGCCGATCAGCCACCGGGAGCGTTTAGATATTAGTTCCCGAACATTGAGGATGCTCCGCCAGGTAAAACTGGATCGGTGGCCTAAACCGACTTCCCGAATGGAGCAGCCCGAGAAGTATTCTGCTTTGAGCACACGGCTGGGGAGTGAATGGGGTTGAGTCATAAGGCGCCAGAATTGCACAGCCAATAAAGTGTCGTTGAACGTTTCAAGATATCAGAAGCCCAAACTGCCATCATCTTTTCTGTCCTATAACTTAGCTGAATGGACCAAGTGAATCTTATGGCCACCCATATTATGATCCCACTAGAAGTCGTTAATGGAGGACTGGATGGATGAGCACAGGTCCTTGGGTAATTTAAGTAGACGCATTACGTAAGTGGGAATTGCTCGGGCAACGACCTTTATTAGCACTTCCGTACCTGCCCAAGAAACTAGCTGGTCCATCCATAGAGGTAAACGTTTGCATATTCGGTCATCGAGATGTAAAAATGGCTTCTTCTTCTTTCTACCCACGTAAGTCTACTTTTCGTGCGATAAGCCCTCTTTGATATGGAGACAACTGAGAATAATGTCACGACGTTCCTGGGGTATGCCCTTAGAGAACATGACATTAGTCTTGTCATAATTTACTTTCTAGCCAGAGGATCTTTCATTTAAGTCGAGGATGTGTTTGATAACTCTAGCTTGCTCCCAAGAGGCTTTACAAAAAAGAATGGAACCATACGCGAATAGCAAGTAAGAATGATTGGAGCTTTCGAGCAAATGCGAAGGCCGAGTAGGGATTTGGAGGGTACTGCACGAGAAATCAAAGACGAACGAACGTATTTCGTTACCAAATCGATGATTATGCCAGGGAAGCCCAATTTGAGCATAATTTTTTCCAAGAATAACCATTCAACTCTATGAAAGGCTTTGCTCATGTCCAATTTTAATGCCATAGCACCGCCGGATCCACCAAGACCATGCATATAATGAAACAGTTTGTATGCAACCAAGGTATTATCCATGATTAAGCGGCCAGGAATAAAGGCATTTTGACATTTAAAGATCACACCCGGGAGAATTGTCTTCAATCGATTAGAAATCACCTTAGTAACTAATTTATAAATGACATTGCAAAGGCTAATTGGCCGAAACTCGGAAAGAAGCACCCGGTCGATTTCTTGGGGATGAGGGCCACGTTGGTATGATTGAAGGAGGGAGGAAGTGGAGCTCCGTTTAGGATATCAAGTATGGCTTTAGTCACCGAGTCTCCAGTGATGCCCCAATAGTGCCGAAAAAAGAACAGATTTATCCCGTCGGGACCCAGAGCTTTATTAGGGTTAGGGTGCATTTGCTTAATGGTTGTGTGAACCTCATCCTCCCGATACGACATTAACAGCGTCAGTTATGTGGCGTTAGACACCCTCGGTTGAACGTGTTGCCAAACCTCATCCAAGTCGGATGGGTTTGACGTAGAGAACAAGTCATGAAAATAAGCCACCACAGTTTGCTCAATCGCCTTGGGCTCAGTTGCTCAATGCCCTTGGTATCCACTAACTTTGAGATGGTGCTCGCCACCCTCCTAGATGAGGCTCGGGAGTGAAACCATTTGGTGTTGGAGTCACCGTGCCTTCTAAAATCGATTCGAGATCGTTGAAGCCAAAGAATCGCCTGCTTCTTCCTCCATTCACTTCTAGCAAGGAGAATTTCTTCCCTTCGAGAGATGTCGATAACACCCCGGAGTGAGAGCTAAAAGGATTTTATTTTGTTTTGGACTTGTCCAAACGAAGACGAGTTCCAAAGAGACAAGACTTTGGCACAAGCAGCAAGCTTTTCCTCCGCCGCGGCAACATTAGACGTTTCGTTATCCACATTCCAGGATGATTTAATTACCTCCTCATAATCCTTGTCAAGGGCCCACATATTTTCGAATTTAAACGCACATTTGGTATGCCGAGGCCTGGCTCCATCACCCTTGAGCTTGAGGATGATCGGGAGATAATTGGATAGCTTAGCATCAACGTGAACGTTTCTTGCCATGGGGAATAAAAGGGACCATTCGGTCGAGGTGCAATATTGGTCCAATCTCTCTTCCATAGATTGGTCATTATCCTGACGAGTCCACCACATGAAATTATAGCCACTGTAGCCGAGATCGTGAAGACCACAAGTGGAGAAGGTCTCAAAAAAAAAATTCAAGAATATTTTGAGGCTTGTCCGGGCCACCTTTCTTGTCGTAACTGAACCAGATTTCATTGAGTTCTCCACCCACGAGCCATGGAAATTGGGAGTAATTGTGCAGGACACGAATGAGATCGCCTATAAGGGTTTTGTGCTGATGTTCAAGCCAGCCATAGAGGCCAATAAATCGCCATTCCTTCGAGACCCCAAGTCCCCTTATGGCTACATCAATGTGGTGGAGAGACATGGATAGAAGTTGAGCATCTAGACCTTTACGCCATAGCAAGGCTGCAACTCCAGAACGGCCTCGACTGTCAGTCACGACACCATCGAAATCCTTTAGTTTCTTTTTAATGGCTTCCATCTCTACAATACTAGGCTTAGTTTCCGAAAGAGACTAAGCTTGGTGAGTGTCTCCATAGCAAGTTACAGAGATTAAGAACTGCCTTCAGGCACCGAGCCCTTGGCAGTATCTAATTAACTAAGAAAGTATTAAATTTACTAATTAAAAGAAGAGAGAGAAATGAGAGTACCTTAAAAGCTTGAAAATCAACAATCTCCATTGTTGGCGTTAGTGAAGATTGGAGGTGATTTCTCCACTTATTCTCACTAATTTAACTCAACTACTCCTAATCTAACCTATTGAGATCTAAAAACTCAAACTTATAAAAATGAATTTTCAAACCCTAAGACAGTGGAGAGAGAAAGAGCTTGAAAATTGCATTCTTAAAGAAAGAGAATGAGAGATTAAGGGTAGATAAGATAATAGAAGGATGACTAGAAAAGGAAGGCACTAATTTCAATCCATCAACAAATAAAAGCATGTAAATTTGGGCATTAAACTAGTAAATCAAACACAACAAAGTAAGAACTTGAATGGAAATGAAAATTAAAGAGAGAAAAAAAAAGCTAATTGCATCAAAACTTTATTACCCTTGAAATATGGCTTCAAAATAAAATTAAATCTATACTAATTTCTCCTAAACCCCAGGCTAAACCCTATTCCTAAAACCTAAAAATTAGATCATTATACAAACGGCGGAAGGGGATTTGAATAGATCATGATGTAGCAGGTCAGGCACGGTCGTCCTAAATAGCACAAGCAGACTGTGTCAAACCTCTGGAACCTAGCAACAAAAACAGTGTAGGACAGGGGATGGCACGCGTACCCCGTGCCAAGTTTCTGCAATTCTGCACATAAATAGAGTAGAAATAGGATTTGGCACGCTTGGAACGGGCACCCCATGCCACCTTGCACTAACAGTCTTTGTTGCCTAACACTGGCAGCGCATACTAAATTTCTGCATTGTTCTTCTTCCTTCTTTCTTCCAATATTTTTGTGCTTGTTGACCTTGGCCTTGCTTCATGGTTATCCCGGGTTATTCTCCAAAGTTTTTGCCTAACTTTTGGTATGCTTTGCACCGATTATTTGCCATTTGAGTTGTTCTCTTTATTCCCAACAAAACCAACAAAACACTAATGAATAACCTAATTTACCAATTATTTGAGCTAAATATAGGAAGAAGGAGGTGTAAAATTCACACGTATCATGCTCGAACAAATACCCCTACACCCAGATTTTCCTCATCCTCGAGTAAAACAAACTAAACTAACTAAAAATAAATTAAAAAAAAAGAAAATTCTAACTTACTTTCGTAGGAATCACGATTGCATTCAGTATATGCAACAAGCCCTTTAAACCCCCCGGTTTCCCAAGTAGAGGAGTGAAGTCTCATGAGGGTTTTCAAGAGAAATACCCACAAAATCTTTTCTAAAACAAAGGAAAAACTTTTTGGTTTTTTTTTCAGAACATGAACATATATACAAGTAATGGGGAAATTATGTACGAAACTTAGGCAATTGCATCACCTAGTAACCAAATCACCAAATAATATACAAATAGAGTGTACATTCAGAAGATAATCTAAGTCACAAGAACATTTTGGCTTTCATTTTTCATCTTACACATAATATGTAATGATATGTGCACCTTGGTACATGTGTATCAGTCCTTATGAATCAAGTTACTAACACTGGCATGATCACTATTTCGTCGCCTAATTGTCTTCTTTGCTCCTTTTTTTTTTCAAGATTAAGAACGCACACACTCTAAACCCACTTGACTTGTAAATACTCAGGCCGTCCCTAAAATGGAGTTTTATTAGATTGTACAAAACACTTATTGTGTTGCCCAAATAGATGTATAATCAAGTAAAATAGTAGATATTCAAGCCAATAAAGATATGAAATAAATAGAATGGCTTTGAACATTGGTGCCTGGGTTTTTATTCACATTTTTAGGCTTTTTTTCTTCTTCTTTTTTTGCATTTTTCAAGAGCTTAGAAAGTAATTTCGACAAACAAAAAGCTCACATGCCACTGAACAACAAGAACCAAAAATTTGACGATAAATTGAGTAAGGTTGGCACAAAATCATACTTATAGGGCGAGGTTATTATTAAAAATTAAATCTACATTCTCAACTAAACATCTCATCATGCAAACTCTATTTACGTATAGCTGAATAACCTAACAACATGGGATCACAATTACCAAAGAAAGAACACAAATCCCCAATGAAAAGAAAAATCTTTTTGAATTTTTCAAAAATTTTGAAAATTACATACAAATGGGAACCTCACCCCCTACACCGAAACTCCACAATGTTCTCATTTTAGGAACTAAAGTGCCTAAAATCAAGTGCATAAGCAATCCAACCACAAACCAAACACAAATTCACAAGTACATACAAACCTATGACATAATTAAAAAGCACACCAACAAATATTCACAAAACGAAACACATCACCAACAAACACATAAAACAAAATACACAAATCAAACAGGGGTAATCATAACCATCTCGGCTCAACAAATCCCAAAGTTCACCTTAAAATTGATCACCTATAGAAAATCATAATCTCACGTATCCACAACTATGTACAAAAAGAAAAAATGAAAATAAAAATGAGAAGAGAGAAGAGTTGGAACTATCATACCTTGTTACGTGCCGAGTGCACTTAAACTGTGCCTCACTCAGATGATGTCGAGGAGGTCCATGGAGCAGCAGCCATTCCGTCATATCATCATGTTGCCACATATATCCATCCCCATCAAAGCCTGAAGTAACTTATCAAATAAACTTGAACAATCCTCAAAAAGTTAAAACCATTAGCAACAAGGAGGATGTTCTAAAGAAAGCACACAAACAAAATAGAAGTAAGAGCTCTCTTGAACTTATCAAAGCTCTAGGCCCAATCATAAGAGTTACACACATGCTCAACATCACTCAACGTAGAGGATAAGGGCCTAGATGTTTCACAAAAAACATAAACGCACAAATTAGGAATGAATCCTAAACCCTCTACCTAGTCCTCAAGTCCTATAATCGCATCAAGCTCATGAGTCCGGTCTAAATTAGGGGCATAAATCATGTAAGTCTCATACACTAGGGAGGTGGACATTGAAGGATCCATAGAAGGGTGAAATAGGGATGATAGGGGCAAGATTATAGAAGTGGGAATGGACTTAGCAGGACACTTAATAGAGACTAGATCAACAAGTTCCAAATCATGAGGCATTACCCCAATACACTCCTCAAAACAAGGCTCCCCCAAATGAGTATACTTAAGCGAATACTCCTCCTCAACAAAAATATCCTTGGAAACCAGAATCATCTCATGCTCAAAATCACAACTAGCCTTAACCACGAGTTTCTTACTCTCATCATTCTCTCTAAAGAGGGCTAAAAGAAAAGGTGCATCGTGAAAAATCATATCATCTCCAAGAGCATCTCTAGTCTTAAGATGAGGGTTGATCATTAGGGGATGCAATCCAGGATCACACACGTCCTCAAAAGGCATTTGAATAAAGGGAAATTTACCTAATGGTTTTGTTCAAATTAACACTGTTCAATAGGTGGCTTTTCTTACTTAGAGGTGTTATTTTTGTCTAACACATCTTTTAAGGGGGTCATTTCTTGTCTGTCTATAAAGACGCTAGTGCCTTTAATGAACTCTTTTCAATAGGGGGAAAAGTGAGTTAAAGAAAGAGATGGGATTTCATAGCTTACTGTAGAAGACACCCACAAAGGAGACTCACCCATTCTCTGAGCTTGTCCAAGTTGTCAATGGTGGAGGAAGAGGTAGGTCTCGGTGGGATGTAAACTGAAGGTAGAGAAAGGAGCTTCACAAATTATGAAAGATGTCATTTTTGTGAAGGATCGAAAGAGAGTGAAGGGCTTGAGGCAGGGGAGCACTGTGCATGTTGTGTTGGTGGTGAGCTGTGGATGACTTCTTATTTTCACTGAACATAGGTTATTGAGTTAATCAGTTATGTAACTTGTGTGTGTTAGTTTATACTTGTAATTGGGAATGTCAAAATTTGGGGGGGGGGGGTTCTATTGTTGTGCTATTGAAGAGGGTTTAGGGTTTGGGTGATGAGGTTGGAGGGGTGGGGTTTGTGTACGTTTGGGTAGTTAGGGCTTGGATTAAATTGATGTCTACAATTGTTGTGTGCTCGTGGTGCTGAATGTATGGTGCTCTATAACGGTTATCCCGAATATGTGTATTGAATAACCCGGGATAACAATTACAGTAGCGCTAGTTTAGTTGGGTAGTTGACGTGAATTGTTTAACCCCGCAAATGCATAATAAATATTCCAGAAAGTAAGAGTGGTGAACCCGGTAATGTGTAATGAGTAACCCCGGTTAATCGCTACAGAAGTTGTGCATGAACATGTTTGGAGTGCTGGTCTGCAGTAATAGATGTGTAGAATGCTTGTAATTGAGGTGGGCAGGTGTAGTTAAGTGGGTCAGGGTGTGTATCTTCATTTGCATTAGTGAGCCGTAATTGCATACTGAATAACGGATGACATACTAGTGGATAACCTGGGTATCGGTGATGACTAACCTGGGTTACCTGTAGGGTGGGGAACAATGGATAGGGAACTGTTAACAGGACATATCTAGGGAAGACAGTCTCATGTACTAGATTGAATGGCGACTTGAGTTTCGATAATTTGTTGGAACCCAAGTTAGTGGTGTATGTGAAGTTGTGGTGAGATATTTTGGGGTGTGAATGTGGTATATACCTTATGTGTGGAACTGTTGCTGACAAGTATGCACGTGTTTGCAGGTGATCGTTAGTGTACAGCACAATGAAAGGTGAGAATGCCGTTGGAGGAAGTGGTTATGCTAGAGAGACGACATTGTATATATGCTAGGGAGGGTTGTTAGAGGAAGGTCCGGGGGAAAGCTATGTTACCGGGGGGAGGAAAGACTATGTGTGGGTGAAGGAGAACATGGGTGTGCTTGAAGTGTTGCGATTAGTGGAGGAGGCAATAGGGGAGGGTCTATGGGGTCGGCGAATATGGTATAGTTTGAAGTGTAATCGATTTGAGTTGTTGCCATTGGGACAAAATGGTGATGTTAAGAAGTTGATGAAGGGGAATGATGAGTACGCTTACCTGTATGTGGCAGGGAGTGAGGGTCCGTGTGTGGGATGGGTACATGGGAATGAAGCGTGCAAAGGGCAGTTGAGGAGGGGTGGCTGTAGTGATCGTGGGATGGGTGGAACAACTGTCAGCGCTGGTGTTGTTGTGCGCGGGGTAGACGGGGAGTGGCTACAGACCACGTTGTAAGGTAAGAATCATTGATACCAACAAGCATGTGGGTGTGGGTCGTAATTTGCAGTACGTACAAACAATAACTGATCATGTGTGAATTGATATATAATATGCAGGGATGCTATGCAAGGAAATACAGGAGAAGGAAAGGAAGTTGATGAGGCAGCTGTACTGGAGGAACGTACGAAGGTGATAAGGAGCTATGTATCATTTGATATACCTGTGGACGAATCTAGTGAGTCAAGCTCCGACTCTGACGACGATGAAGTAGGGGATGGTGTAGTGTGGCCAACATCGGGGGTGCAAGTCGAGGCATACCGAAAGAGGATGTTGATATGGAAGAATGAAATCAAAGCAAAGGGTCAGGTGTTTGCTTCTACGAGTGAGGTGAAGATAAGTATTTGGAAGTATGCCATAGCGAATCGATTTGAGTATAAGTATGTACAAAATTATCGGCAACAAATTGCTGTGAAGTGCACTGCAGAAGGATGTGGGTTTTACATCTGTGTAAAGGGCCACCTAAAAAGAGGTGGAATGTATGTGAAGGAGTTTAAACCAGGGCACGTGCACAGCATGGGAGCTGAGTGCCAAATGGGAAAGTGGGGGAGAAGGCGAATGCGAGTGAGTCTACTTGGTACTCTCATTGAAGGGAAGGTTCGATTAAGTGATAGTTACACACCCCTAGAGATATTGAACGATTTGCAGCAAGAGATGGGAATGAAAGTATCATATATGCAGTGTTGGAGGACCCATGAGTATGTACGGTTGCTAGCAAACGAAAGACTGGATGACCATTACAAGTTGTTGCCCTGGATGTGTGCAGCTATTGTAAGGGCAAACCCTAATTAAAGAGCATTCTGTGAGCTGTAGGGATCCAGGTTCAGGCGTATGTTTGTTGCATATGGTGCATCATTGAATGGTTTCATACATGGGCGTAGGAAGATATTGTTTGTAGATAGAGCTCATTTGAGTGGGCCATATAAGGGGACTATACTATCAGCAGTTGCACTTGATGCGGATGACCACTTGTTCAACGCTGCATATGCAGTTGTGTTCGTGGAGAACGTCGATGAGTGGTTCTGGTTTTTGACCGTACTACGCGAATGTATGGGCAGAACGCAACCTGTGATCATGAGCGATAGGAATCAGGGGTTGCTCTCTACGGTGTTGAGGGTGTTTGGGATTGAGAACCACGGCTACTGCTTGCGACACGTGCGGGAGAACTTTCTGATGTACGCAGGGAAGGTAGGGATCCGACGACAGGGATCGAAGGACTTGTTAAAAGAGGTGTTCAACAGGATTGCGTATGCCCCAACGGGGGTTGAGTATGGAGTTACAGTGGAGAGTTGAGGAAATACAAGCCGCAGTTGGCAGCTTGGGTGAAGCGTAATGAGCCTGAACTGTGGGCGCAGTCAAAATTCACAAAGGAGAGGTGGGGTAGGTTGAATAACAATGCCGTGGAGAGCTAGGACAACTGGATGTGTTCATTGTGGTGTATGTCAATCTCGTGGCTTGTTAGTGGGCATATATAGAAGCTTGGCTTGAAAGTCAATAAGTGGAAGACGGAGCTCGAAAAGTAATGGTGTAGGTGACAGAATTGAGAAGAAGCTGAGGAAGACACTGGCCAACATTGGTTCCGTAGCAGATGTGAAGCTATTTAACACAGCCCTTGGAGAGTATGGTGTGCTCCTGATGGACAATCGTAGCCTAGTGGTGAACCTAGCAGAAAGGAAATGTAGCTGCAAGTGATAGCAATTGAAGGGCTTGCTGTGTGTAAATGCAATGGCAGTCATTCACAAGCAGAAGTTGTGGGTGTATGATTATGTCAGCGACTGTTACAAGGCGAACAGTCAAAGTAGGATTTACATGAACAGGATACATCCAATGAAGACGCATGATTCTGCAACCGTGAATAATGCCACGGGTCTGGTTGTAGGCGGGGAAGCATTGGATGACGGATATAACCGAAGAATCCTTCTTCCATTGAACCCACGTTTGCAAGGTAGGCCACAAAAGAGGTGAATTGAATCTCAAAGGCAAGGCGTCCAGGTCCGGAAGTGCTCAAATACGGAGAGGTTGGACACTACAGAAACACGTGCAAGAATCCGCGCACTAATTTCAATGCAGATTAGACAACTGTTGTTGTACCCATGGAGGATTTATTTGAAGGCAACTACATACAGGAGGCATTCCATGAAGGTAACATGTCATTTTCTTACTCATATCCCAGAATAGTTGTGCCACTAATGTGGGTTGCCAACATAATTGGTTGCGTTGTGCCGGTTAATGTACATAAGCAGTAATCGTAACTAATTATTTCGCAATGCCGTGTGGTGGTACAGGCGTTCGTGTTTTGGTCGCAGTAGGGATGCTGTTCAATGACAGATTCATATGAATGCAGTCGGGGTTTTGTGAGGTTCACTTCCTCTGCGTGCTGGCAGTGTGGAAACATGTGGGTTGCAAACCGTTCATGTACATAAATAGCAACCTCTGATGTGTAATTTACATCGCCTGTGTATTCTAGTTGTAGTTTTCCCTTTGTTTTTTCCCTGCATACATGGGAGCTTTGAATTGAGATGATGATATGAATATCCCGTGATTGTATTAGGTTCAGTGGTGTATGCATACTGGCCTGTTTAAATACATATCCCAGGATATGTATACGAATTGATGGGTGTGCACTGCTGTGGTTGGAGTGGTGGGAGGGCAATTAATGTGGTCAGTGGGAGTGGCAGTTCTGGATAGTTAGGTGGGGAAGGTGGGTGGAAGAAATGAATTCAGTGGAACAACATCAGTGCGCATTACTTAAGGGGACAGTACAGGGGAATATTGAAGGGAACCCTGGGTTAGCGTGGGGATTTCCATCCAGTAACCAGAGCATGCCACCAAACAACTGCCAAGTAATGGGATGGGGGACACACATCACAGTCAATGGGAGTCACCTACCATGATGGTGGGAGTGATCATAACAAATAAATGGATGTGGACGCAGAAGTCAATGCCATTTTGGAATGTACTTCCACCTAATAACATGCCCAAAACATAAATTGACACATTAGACCGAAGTAATGCAACTGTTAACGGTTACTATAACTACCAATTTTGACTAGGTCGGGGTACATAGTCAGCATTCAAGTTAATAACAAAAGGACCCCATGTAGGTAGGGGTGGGTGTAGGTAGGTGAAGTCGTTTATGACATCTACCTCTATATAAGGCCTTCATATGTCACATTACAACACCCACACTACTGACACACACAATATGCGTAATCGTTCGTAACCATTATCGCCACTTCAATATGGCTAACCTTGATAGTTCTAATCAATCCCTACCAACCCTTAGGTGGGTTCAAAGGGGTCACTTCTATCCCCTTGACAACATCTCCCTCCAAACCTTCATGCAGTTCCTTTTGCGGTTGTGGGATGATTTCAATCCATCTGAGCGGCAGAAGTTGCGGAACATACAATGTTTGCTGCCCTCAAGTCGACTTATCCCTTGACAAGTCCCCCTCGTCCTAGAGTTTGATCCAAACTGGCCACAGGAGTGGAAAGAACAATTGTGGGCAAATGGACATCGTTGCTTCCGTTTGGAGCATATTTGCGAACAAGATCAAGTGATGAAGGCGTATGACATCGACCCGATGCCAGCCCCGACGTTCATTCCACAACTTTGAAGCGAAGTGACATCGGTTGTGAACACCATCCGTTACGGAGGCTGCATGTATGACAAGTACTTGTTCTCCCTCCCACCCGGCCGAGAAGCATCGAAGTTGAACATTAGGCTGACCACCCTGAATGAGTTAAACAGTGTCGTGTATGAAGTATCGAACGCGACAACTACATACCACCGTGGTTTCACATCAAGCGTACCACCGGTGACATGTCAGGAGGTACGCATTTACGTATTTAACTGCAGAGGGCTTGCGAGAGCTTCCTTCTGACCCAACCTATTCACTATGACGTCAATTACGGGGGCATATGTGGTGGTACTTACAGACACACGTGTTGGTAGTCGTAATGCGTAAAGGCTCCTTAACGAGGCGCGCAACCTCAACTACAACTACAGGGAGCCCCTTAGTTTTGTTGGGGGGTCGCCATCATCTGGAACAGCTCCAAAGTGGAAGTGTCTGGTTTCACTGGGTATGACGTGGACATGTCTTGTATTGTGAAGGTACGTACCCCAGCGAAGCATCTCACACTCAGTTTGGAATTATGTCCATTTAGTAAGATGTTCACATATGTACGTCATAACTTGACAACCTTTGTTATGTAGGGCTTAGTGTAAGTACCCCACATATAACGGACGTTGAAACCGTTGTCAATGCATCCATAGAGAGTAGTAGATGTCCACTATGATGACGTGGACGACGGTGTTCATTACCATTTGTACGTGCTCGTCACACCACGCGTACGACAAGGTAATTTCATAACTTTCGCACGTCCGAGTTGCAGTAGGAACTAACGTAAGTCCATTAAAAACACCGGTAAAGGGCAACCTTTTGCCCAATATATGTAACAACTTCTGCAATGGATAATGTAATCTTTATCGTATATGGATTGAATTTGTCACGTTCTGAACCCATCTGTAGACCAGAAAATTGGCCACTATCCTGGGATATTTCAATTACAGACTGTCAATGTATCCCCAGCCGCAAAGTTAACGCATTTCCCTCACACACAACATATGTAAATGGCATACTGGAAACTGTTAATATGCATCCCAGGTTGTATGTGTTGTAAATGTGGGATATGGGTGGTAGTGGTTTAATGAAACGCGTGCCTTGTGTAAAAGCACAGTATCACCGATGTTGTCTGATGCGTCAAAGGGGGAAGGTAGGAAAAACGTTGTGACATAGTTGTGGAGATTGCAGTATATGTTAGTGGGTGTTAACATAACACATAAGGACAATGGAGTTCCACGTCAAACATCACTATTGTAACCAACCACCATAAATGAAAGGGATGGGTTGTATTAAGTGAGCACAATATGTCATAGGCAAGTGTAATGCAGTAGCAGTCTAGTAAATGCAATCAACCACATAAATTGAATGCCATGTACTATTTTTTTGCTAGAGGATATAATGTAGGGGGTACACATTGTTATATAAAGCTAGAATGACAACTCGTCCTGAACGACTACACTAAATTGGGGGCTTCAGGTACAACGCATAAGTCAGTTGCCACTGTGTTCGCCTAACCAGTCAACCTAGGTTCACTAAATGATAGCTCAGAGTCAGAGTTCACATACGATTGTTGTGCAATGGAGACATAGACATGCAAATATGGGCTAGATGCGGACATATTCGAAGGTGACGGTCCATATCGGCGACAGTATGCCCAGTGTTCGAAAAGGGTAAGTCCTCATCGACATTTTCTACACAGCTGTAGTTCATTAGCACTTGCCCAACTCTGTCCATCCTGAGGTTCTGACTTTGTGACTGTTGTCTAATGCCTGTGGTTGGGTGCAGGACGAAGTCGCCTGTGACTACCTTTGTTTGATTGATCCGAACTTTCCGGAACGGGTGAAGGAGGTGATAAATGACCTTCTACATGAGAGTGCGCTGGAGAGGGACTGGGTTCTAGATGACCACAATGCCCAGCTTTGGAGTCGGGAAGAGGACATGCGCATGGACGCTGAACGCCGGGCAGAAGTGGACACGTTGCGGAAGTTGCTCAGAGTTGTTGTGGCGGCTTTTGCATGGCGTTCGCTTTTGTTAACCCGGGCTATGTGTTTGAGCTGAAGAAGTCACATGGGGGTTGTTTTCTTTTTTTGCAATCGCAACCTGCCAAACCATGTACATGGAAAAAATGCAGTCCTATTTTTTGTCAGCGTAAGTCGTGCTATCCCGATTGTTTTTTGGGATCGCAACGTGACCACCATGTCACATGTACACAATATTCTCGGGTTGTTTTATCAAATGTAATGGTCAAATCTGGTATGTGGTACGTACAAAATGTGTATTGTATGGAAGGTGTGCGTAGGCAAAGTTGCAAGATTGTCCTCAAAGTTATGATATGTGAACTGCTATATTGGTTACTTCGTCTATGGCGCCGTTAATTGAGTCGCAACTGATGTTGCACGTAAATCGGGTGTGCTTAACCAACAATAAAACAAGTACAATTTTCTGGAAGTTGACTAACCCAACTTTGTTGACCAAACATTGACAAAGTTAGTGTGCACTTGATTGTGGTTGACGTGGTGTTAGGCGGAGCCATGTTTTGGGGAAGCCCCCACTTCATAATTGGGGAGCAGATATCTAATGCTAACCAAAAAAGAGGGGGCCCCAAACACTAATCGTGAGGTGGGATTGGCGGGATAGCCACTCCCATTTTGGAGGGAAAAATTCCCGCCAAAAACAATCCCCCATCATGAACTGATCCACTCAGGGTCAATCATATTTAATGGCCACCAACTCCCAAACCCAATTCAATGCAGCAAAAATCCCCCCCACAGTTAAGCATTCCACAGAGAGGTTGGTACACCCAACCCATACCAACCGTAATTACAAACACAACCAACCTAGTCACATATACTAATGTTAATGGCTTCGGAGAAAGAGACTGAGTTGGTCATATATTGCGACTGTGATCGGGCTGCTGACATCAACCCTGCTCAGGGCGACAAATATCGGAGGCACACGGTGTGCTACAAGGTACTCAATCCATCCATAAAATTCCGTATGCTTGTGTCTGTTATTACGTCTACACATGCGTTGTCATTTGTAGTTACAGGTGCATTTTCCATGTAATGTAGAGGAAGTGCAAGTACTTTCAGTAGGTGGATGATTGCCTAACCTGAGCTGACAAGATATCTGTTACAAACCTTCAAGCGGAGAACCAATCGTTACGTGCTGATTTGTTGACTGCCACAGCTACTCTCCGCCGGTACATGGACATTGAAATGGGTATGAAGCTACTTATCAATGACGGCATTAGAGGTCAATTAATGAGCTTGTGTATATACGTCACCGCGGTTATCGCGTATGTGATGATATTCACAGGTGTCCTCATATAATCTCATTTCCCGGGTTATGGGTTGCACCTTTTTTGGGTTCGTCACTACGTCAACATGAGCCACTGGGGATATGTTCATATAGTTGTACTCCCCGACTGCATATCCTATGATGTTTTATGTCACATGCTGGAAGTTTACTGCACCACTTAAGCGCAAACTTCCAGTATGTGACAACTGTTATCCTCAACGTCATCTTGTTATACATCCACCTTATACAATGGTGTCTATGGGAGGGTATGTAGTACTCGCCCACCTGCTATGCTTGTGGATAGTTCCATGTAAGCATCCTCATGTGTTGTATATGTACAAGACAGGTTATCTATTTGATTGTAATGGTGTCCGTGTGTAGGTATGACAATAATAGGATCATTTCCGTACAACAAATAAACATCCCACAACATTTCCCACCCACCGTGAAAGAGGTGCAATATGGGCGGTACCCCACAAAGTGGTCAACCAACCCTAATGACCAACCCCGGTAGGGCTGGCAAAAAAACCCGTACCCGCCTAAAACCCGCAAAACCCGCCCCAATGGGTATGGGTATGGGTGGCGAAAATTGAAAAAAAATGGGTATGGGGCGGGTATTGTTAAAATGGGTATGGGTATGGGTATGGGTATGGGTATGGGTATAGCTCGTACCCTCCCCATACCCGCCCCATACCCGTTTTATTAATACCCGTCTCGTACCCGTCTCATACATGCCCCATATAAAACCCATACCCGTTTGTTTAAAGTTCTAATTTGTTACTTGTAATTGAATATTTTACTAGTTGCTTTGAGTTGTATGATATTCCAAACTTCGACATAATATTTTGTTTCAAACTGTAATTTTCAAGCGCTAATTTATTGTTTTGATTGACAAATTTTTAGTTGTATTTGATGTGATATGATATATCATCAGAAGCTTAGTGTTAATGTGACATATTGAGTATTTGATATCGAATATGGGTACAAAATGGGTTTAATTCTTTTTTGTCTATATGTACCCGAATAAAACCCGCATACCCGCTATACCCAGTGGGTATGGGTATGGGTATAACTTTACAATACCCGATGGGTATGGGTATGGGTATGGGTATTAATTTTAAAAATGGGTATGGGTGAGGGTACGGCTAAACCCGCCCCGTACCCGCCCCATTGCCACCCCTAAACCCCGGGTGTGCAACTTCAACAGTTGTATACCTCAACATGTCAGTATCCCACTAAATAAACGTCACTAACGTAGGATGTCGATGCGTCAATAACGGGACAATTGACGTGCCCCACATCAACATCCCACGCAATATAGGTCAGTAACCCGGGTTATGGATATAACCACCTCTGCTCATAGACGTCTAGCATGTCAGTAACCTAGATAATAACGGAGACTAACCCAGGTTGTGGGAGTAATAATAACAGTCGTTGTGCATGTAATCAGTATGCCACCAAATAGAGGACACTAACCCGGGTTATGGAATTCACAATAACGGGATAATTTACTTGAACCAAATCAGCATCCCAGACAATAAATACGAGCAACTCAGGTTGTGGATATAACCACCTGTGCTTCATACACGTCGAACATGTCAATAACCCAGATAATAACGGAGACTAACTCGAGTTGTGTATGTGACAATAATGGGATCATAGACGTGCACCGGTTCAGTATCCCCATATACACATCTACCAAATGCGGGATCTCCAGACGGGTAGGTCAAGATAGGTTCTGCACAACCCCTAAAACACTAAGCAGGTGGCAATATCCTCAACTCCCAATGTCACTAACCAAGGTAATGTACATAAAAAATGCAGTAACGTACACTACATTGCAATCCCTTAAGTGGCTTGGATTGGGTAAACAAAAGTTTCTCACCAACTACAGTTCAAAAGGTGCTCGTCTGATGCATTTGTGAAAGACACTGTGAATATCCCAAAAAATTATGGTAAACAACCAAGGTTACTGATACACAGGATGCAGGATACGATGTAGTTTCTCATTAGCCCAACAAAATGAACTGCATATCCCAAGATATACATGAGCAGTAACCATGGGTATAATGATGTCCAATGCAACTTCTGCATGTAACCCGATCTTGGGAACTGACTAACCTAGGTTATACATACGTAGATACAATAGAGGTATACAATTGAAACAGGCCAACTCCAGTGGGTCACTGACCCACTGATATCAATACATCCACACAACCCAACAAAGTACAACAGTCCACAGCTGAATACAGGAAAGTGGCCGACGTGAAAAAAATATATAACAAATAATAACAAACCACCAACCAACAACTGAACAGTGCCGCCAAAGGTACGCCACACGGACCCGCCACCGATGCGTACGGTAAGAACCACTAGGGGGAGGCAAACTTGCAGTTCACATGCAACCATCAACGAATTACGTGTCCGACTTTGCATATGTCATAAGATTGGATAAGTGGGAGACGAACCTCGTAGATGTTGCGGGAAATGATCTACCCGGCCCTGGATAAAGCTAAGCAGGCATTTGTCCCTGTAATATGCCACACAATCTTGGTCGAACTCGAACCCATTCGCTTTAAGGGACAACAAGTCCATGAAAGCCATGACAAACACCCCGCAATCATGTCCACTGTCCAAAGAAAGAAACAGTAATGTCACTAACCCGGGTTAAATAAGATCATGCATACACGATGTGGTTGTCATGGGAGATGACTACACACACTTCCTTTGTTCTGGGCATTTGGGTGTGACGACCTCCCACTAGCCTGTGTCAGCATATGTGGTGGAGCGGAGGAACGCAAGGACCAAAGCAATCCTCTTCACACAAGCGAACATTGTCAACAACGTAAGTGAGGTAGTGCACATGGACCGAACCACGTCAGTTGAGATGAAACACACAGTTGAAGCACCAACCACAGCACACATAAATGAGTCACCGCACTATCAAGCAGTTCCCGCCCGCTCTTCGCTGTTGAACTGGGTAGCGAATCGTACACAAAGAAGGAATGTTCATGCAAGTTCGCGACAAGCAGTAGCCAGTGCCCGTCAGTTGTCTCCAACAGAGGCATGAACACCTACACTCAGCAGCAGGTCGTAACATGTTCATTACAAAACTCCATCAATGTGTTTCCAATGAAAGAAGTTGGTGGTGTCTTACATAGCGTACGTCTGGCTGAGGGGTGGCTTTGAAGTTATCCCATATGATGCCCGAGATACACCCCTTGTTGTGCAAGCTCACCTATGAGACAAACACAAGAGTCAGTGACATTCACTGCAGATATGAACAAAGGTGGTTTTGAGTAGATGTCCACAGTCATGGCGTCATACACTATTGTGGTGCTTTAAAAACACTGACATCCACTACAAGTTGGGGTAGGTCCGCTGCCGCCTATGCAGGAGCTCGATGAACAAGTCCATTGCAAGGTTTCCATTATAATACTTGCTAGACCTGTCCCCAGCTCCCCCTTTGGAACCACATAGATGCGGCCCTGTAACCAACTTGTTGGCACGAGCTTCGGCAAACACTCCGGCTTGTCCTCCTCCCTGTCCGCCAATGTTAGCGCACACATGTCAAGCACAAAGTACCATTGTCACGCACAGAAAACTACAACCCCGCCTCCCATGTACTTACCACTATCTGGCGTTCGGGCTCCTTAAACCTAGTCGTAAGCTTGGTCACCAACTCCAGCTCCGTTGCTGACAATGGCACTGCCAACACCTCCATAATACGCAACCATGAGTGACACATTTCAAGTACACAGACAACGAATAACATGCATGCGAAGTTCATCAATACCTGTTTTGTCAACTTTATCTTGTTCAACTCCTCCACACTGGGGCCGATGCCTGACCCTTCCACTGAAAGCGGCTGCACGTCAAGAAGAGGTGGGTCCACGCTTCCCTCACCGGGGTCATCCACAGCACGTGGCTCGTCCGCACCAGTCACCCCTTTGTTCATCTCCTTCTTGCTCTTCCGACCACCCGGGAGACGAGTTAGGTCAGTGAATGGGCTGCCATTATCCCCCCTGTCCGTCACGGCATGTGTACAGTCCTCGTCATTTACAGCTGAAGATGCGGGTGGCGTGCACTCACCCTCCCCTGCTGCTGAAGCACCTCCCACATACACGTCCTCCACGGCTGGACCTGGACCATCTGTAGTCGCTGCTGCCTTCCCAACATGCGGCCCAGGCATTGCACCGGACTCCCCAACCTCCAACACCGGCTACTACTGTTCTTGTTAAGGCTCATGTGCACTGACATCATCTTCCCCGCATGGCATCACCCCTGCATCATGCGCTCTTTCGCCAGCGTCTTTAACTTCAGCTGAGGACTATACATGTGGCTCACTATAGTGGGGGGCATCCCCTACATCATCACAACCATCAACAGGGGTAGCAGCTTCTACCACCCTCTGTGGCGTGCTCTAATCATCACAAGTAGCACCCGGGATATCCACTGTTGTCTCGCAGGTTGCATCCTCGTCCGCACCCTCACCCGGACTGATTTCAAGCACAATTGCTTCTCCAACATCAGTTACTGCCCCTGCCATAGAGTCCAATCCACTCTGCACGTCTACCCCGACATCAACTCCAGCTTGATGTCGTGTATCCTGCTGCGCAGCGAGTGTCGCGCACCTCTTCAACCTAGCCTCCAACTCATGCACACGACTCTTCCAGAATTCCAGCATTCTTAATGTATCTACATGCTTCCCTTTCTCAGCAGGCAACTCCTCACGTACCCGCTCAAGAAGCTCCTCATATGACAGCACACCCTGCATTGAAGACTAACCAACTGTCAGCGTATGTACACATTACTCACCCAAGGTATTGAACACACCATCCAAGCACGAACAGGCCACTATCGAAACACATACAGTTACACAAATAGCTGTTGAATCAAAGTTTACCAACCTCTCCATCAAAGATGTAGTATCGGAACCCATCTGTGTTCGTGAAAGCCCTAACGGTGGGCAGCAGCATCTCCTCCTCCCGAGGGCACAGCACAGGGATCACCTACAATGCCGTCAAACTTAAGTCATAACAACGGAAATAAAATTTTGCAATTATTCCGCCCTCGATCATTAACTTCAATCAGTGACTACTGGGAACATTTGTCATACCTCAAACTCTTTGATTCCTTCTACCAACTGGAATGCATCGTGCCTTCCCCCATGGACGGCGCTATACTAATCTGCCAACCGAGGGAACCTGCACTTGTCATGCTACGCAAACCTTGTTGTACGCTCGTAGAACCACACCTGTGCAAAAAATGGTAAAACATGAGAAACAAAACCAAATTTCAGCCATTTATTTAACGTACTTACTTCACCCTAATGAACTCTAACCTAAATAAGTAGGGAGAATCCATTCATCTGCACATCGAAAACATGCCCCTCCAGCTTCCGATGCATCTCCTCTATAGCTTCAACGAGGACGCGCCACGCCGGTTCGGCCCACGCATATTCGCCCATTCCACGAACGTCCTCTATTTACTTCTGCACAGACCATGCATCTCCATAAGGGGTTCTTGGGAACATAACCCCACTCATCACCCTCTAAGCATACAGACTTAGCCACAGCCCTAGCTTCTCTGACTCTTTGTTCGCGTCCAACATCTTCTCTATCACCTTTATGTAGTTCCTGAACACTGGCCTCTTCCTCCCTTTCTCGCTCTTCAGGTTTCCACTCTTCTCTGTCACACACTGTGCCATGCGCAGGCATACCATCCTCACTAGCTCAGTCGTAGACAAATCATCCTCACCAAACTCCACTATCTTGCCAGTCACCGGCAAACTTGTAAACAGGGCGAAGTCATAAACTAAGAAGGGCGCGAGCCTCCCAGCAAGCCTAAAGGCTTTCCTCCACGGCACCCACGCCTTCACCAGTGCCGTTGTCAACTCACGCTGCACGAAAAAAGGACGATACTCCAATATCGACTTTAATATCGTCCCCTCAATCACCTCCTTCTGGCATGACTCCCGCATCTTGTTGAACTTGCATATCTTCTCCAGTGTACACCTTCCCCTCACACTAACTGGAACTACGCCTCTCAAACCCCTTCCCTCCTTATCAAACATAAACCCATCTCCAGCTGCCTTCCGCCTCCACCGCCTACCCTCCATTATGGGTTCCCTCCTCCTCTTCCAACTTTTCCCCTTCCCACTACCCTCAGCACTATCAGCATGTACCTCTTCCGCATCATCACCCTCGCTACTAGAGCCTCCATCAGCTTCACAACTCTCAACGACCATGGATACAGTGTCTTCCGTACTGCTCCCAGTCTCCGAAGACACATACTCACTCCCCGCTAGCATTCCCTACTCACCATCCATCAAGGAACCTTCTTGACCACCTCCACTACGTGACGATCCTGCCTGCCCGTCACTTTCCAGCAGTCCTCTTCACTATGAACCTGCAAGATACCATCACAATAAGTCATTCTAGCACCCTCAACACGAAAGCATACACACCCACATTGCATACAAGTAACATGTGCTTGCCACAAAAAACTGACACTCATTTTCAAGTCACACTATCTATACATATATCCTGGGTTACACAGTCACAAATTCAGGGTTAGTCACATTGACAACCAATTTGTGGAACACTTGAAAACCTAAGCCTTCCTCTACATCCAAAGTTATAGCATGCTCACCTCTGGGACACCCTCAATATGCAAGACAATTCACATTACTAGTATTCTAACCTGGGACATGCACTTGCATTTACTAGGATACTAATGTACCAAACTTTTCACATGCCACTTACCCTGGGAGGGGGCTATATTTCCCAGACAATTATCCTGGGGTACACACTTGCAAATTCAAGGTTAGTCACATAGATAACCAATTTATGGAACACTTGAAAACCTTCACCTTCCTCTACATCCAAGGTTATAGCATGCTCACCTCTGGGACACCCTCAATATGTAAGACAATTCACATTACTACTATTCTAACATGGGAATTGCATTTGCATTTACAGGGATACTAATGTACCAAAATTTTTCACATGCCACTTACCCTGGGAGGGAGCTACATTTTCCAGACAATTATCCTGGGTTATAAACTTGCAAATTCAGGGTTAGTCACATCTACAACCATTTGTGGAACACTTGAAAACCTACATCCTCTACATCCGGGGTTATAGCATGGTCACTTCTGAGACACCCTCAGTATGCAACACAATTCACATTACTACTATTCTAACATGGGATATGCATTTGCATTTACAGGGATACTAATGTATAACCAACGTTTTGCACATGCCACTTACCCTGGGAGGGGGCTACATTTCCCAGACACTTATCTTGGGTTACACACTAGCAAATTGAGGGTTAGTCAAATACACATCCATTTGTGGAATACTTGGAAAACTTACACCATCCTCTACATCTAAGGTTACAGCAAGGTCACTTCTGGGACACTCACATTATGCAAAATTCACATTACTAATATTATCACCTGGGATATGCATTTGCAATTACAGGGATACTAATGCACAGTAAACATTGTACATGCCACTTACCCTGGGAGGGGCCTATATTTCCCAGGCAATTATCCTGGGTTACACACTTGCAAATTCAGGGTTAGTCAAACACCATCCTCTACATCCAGGGTTATAGCATGGTCATTTCTCGGACACCCTCAATATGCAATACAATTCACATTACTACTATTCTAATCTGGGATATGCATTTGCACTTACAGGGACACTAATATACAGCTAACATTTCACATGCCACTTACCCTGGGAGGGGGCTACATTTCCCAAACAATTATTCTAGGTTACACAACCATTTGTGGAACACTTGGAAAACCTACACCATCCTCTACATCCAAGGTTACAGCATGTTCACTTCTAGGACACCCACATTATGTAATACAATTCACATTACTAATATTATCACCCGAGATATGCATTTGCATTTACAGGGATATTAATGTACATCAAAATTTTCACATGCCACACCATTTCCAGGACAATTTTCCTCGATTACACCCCACTTGCAAATTCAGGGTTAGTCACATAGCCATCTGTGGAACACAACCTATACCATCCTTTACATCCGGGGTTATAGCATGGTAACTTATGGGACACCCTCATTATGCAAGAATTCACATTACTACTAACCTGGGATATATAATTGCCACAACTCACATCATGCAAACCAATTACCAACCATACTCACTGCTTATCCCAGATTACATACTTCAATTTTTTGGGATTTTAGGGCATACCAATTCACACCCCTCTCCTCATCCTCCACCATGCCCACACTTGAAACACTAGACAATAACAACCAGCAACTACTCACACAAATTACACCATAGTTTACCCCTTCCTTACCTCACCACCATTGACATCCATTTAGTCTACAACCTAGGTTATCTACTATGCAATTCAGGGATACTGTACCTATGCGACCTACTTACAACCTACTTAATGTATGTCTTCCCTCCCAAATGCCCACCCTTTCTACTACAACAATAACCCATTCTCCAACTACTTCACATTTACAAACCAACAACACCGTTCTTCATTCACTCCAAAAACACAGCAAAATCCCTCTCTTCCCCTACCACTCACTAATCCAATTTGAAGTTGAACATCCTCTATCACATATAACAACAACAACCACCAAAATTACACAGAATTAAACAAACAAAACCCTTACCTTTGAGATTTGAACAACAACTTAGTGGAATTTGTCGGTCCCTCACCAAGCGAGCACCCACAAAGGAGACAATTGCACGACATTCGTTGCTCCTCCGTTGTCGAAATCAATGGCTTCCACTCCCTCCACGTCCCTTTCAACCACGACCCTTCCCCTTGATCGTTATTTGGTGGTTTCTCACTCTCGACTTCTCACTCTGTTCTCCCTCACACCCTTCTTCAACCTCTCTCAATTCAATTTTGAAAACAAATGACCAAAATGGGGGAGGGGCAACTTTGGCACATTAACTTCCCTCTCTCCCCCTAAGCTGTCATGTCAATAGACATAAGGGTCCACCGTGTTAAACAAAAATGACACCTCTAAGCAAGAAAAATCACAAACTGAAAAGTGTTAATTTAACCAACACCATTACGTAAATTTCCCTTGAATAAAAAGGTGAGAATATGAGCTAACACCATATTTCAAGAGAAATTCATAAGAATAAGAAGGAGGAATGTAATCATGAGGTTGACGTGGTTGAAAAACAGGAATTTCAAGTTGATGTTCACAATGAAGCGTAGTATCCTCCAAAGCAACCAAGTCATTAGGTAGCTTACCCTTATTATCCATAAAAATCTTAGGTCCAATACTAGGGGCTTCCCTAATTGTTCCCTATTCACATGCCTTATCACTTTAAATCCTTGAGAAAATTCCAAGCCTAATTAGCATTGTTACAAAGCAACTCTCCCTTGCACATAAATTCAACCATTATCTTAGTACTTGCATCCAAACCCTTTTAAGCTATTTGGCACTAATTCCATATCTCTAAACCGTGGTGAGGGCATTGGCAAAGCCATTCCTTGAACCTACTCATGTGTCTCCAAAAACGTTAATGCTCATGTTAGACAAAGGAGAGGATTTCAATCCTAAGCTTAATGGTCTTGGTGGTAGGGAAGTACCTCTTAATGAACATATCAACAAAGGAGTTCCAAGATTTGATAAAACCAACCTTAAGACTATACATCCACTCCTTAGCATCATCTTTAAGAGCAAAGGAAATGAATTTCATCCTTACAACATCAATTGATACCCAACGCATGTGAATTAATGAACGTACTTCCTCAAACTCATGAATAAACAAATAAGGATCCTCAAAGCCGATAAATTTGGGAAGTGTGCCAATATAATATGGGTTAAGCTCAACTATCACATCCTTAAGGATAGGAAGGAGGTCAAAACATGATTGTGTGGAAGCTCAGGGAGGACAGAAGTGATCTCTCAATGAGCGTGATAGGTCGGGTTTCACTCTTTCAAGAATAGGCTCACCAAGTTTATTGGACTTAGGCTCAACATTAATCACATTTGTTTCCTCAAAATTCCCAAGCCTATCCTTACTATCCAATGAGCCACAACTTTTTGATTTTTGATTTTTTTTAATCTTTGTGGGTTTTTCACATTTTTCATTTTTTTTTTTGTGTTTTTCAATGTCATCCAAATAAGTGGCTACTCTATACCTCAAAAGAAAAAGTAACGAAAAAATAAAAGAGACTACACGAGCACATCAAGGGTGCCATATTTACAAGAAGTGACTTAATTTTGCACCACCATCCCCGACAATGGTGCTAGTTTGTAGGCGTAGTTTTTGAAGGGGGGTAAGTGGCTACTCTATACCTCTTGGATGGTGTGGAAATCAAGTCACTAGTTATTTTTGGTCCCAACTCTAACATCAGAAAGCAATAAATGTCACTAAGCACAATTAATTAACTAATTAGTCACTAATCTTAGTCTACATATGATTAATTAAACTAAACTAAAACAAAGCATAATTAGCATAATCAACCCAAAACATCATATAAACTAACAACAACCATCAAAACATCTAATTAACTAAGAAAGCATTAAATTTACTAATTAAAAGAAGAGAGAGAAATGGGAGTACCTCAAAAGCTTGAAAATCCAACAATCTCCATTGTTGGAACAAGTGGATAATGATTGAAGGTGAATTTTCTACTCATTCTTACTAATTTAACTCAACTACTCTTAATCTAACCCATTGATATCCACAAATGCAAACTTGTAAAAATGGATTTTCAAACCCTAAAATGGAGGAGAGACAAAGAGCTCGACATTTGTATTCTTAAAAAAAGAGAATGAGAGATTGAGAGTAGATAAGAGAATGGAAGGATGATTGGCGCTAATTTCAATCCATCAACAAATAAACGCATGTAAATTCGGGAATTAAACTAGTAAATCAAACTTAACAAAGTAAGAACTTGAATGGAAATGAAAATTAAAGAGAGGCAAAGAAAGCTAATTGCATCAAAACTTTATTACCCTTGAAATGTGGCTACAAAATAAAATTAACTCTACACTAATCTCTCCTAAACGCTAGGCAAAACCTTATTCCTTAAACCTAAAAATTAGATCATTACACAAATGGCGGAAAGAGCTTTAAATAGATCCCGATGTAGTAGGTGTGGCATGTCGTGCCAAGACTATGCCAAACCTCTGGAACCCATCAACAGAAGCAAAGACTCGTGGCAAGTTTCTGTAATTCTGCACATAAATAAAGCAAAAATAGGATTTCGCACAAGCACCCCATGCCAGCTGGCACTGACAGCCCTTTCCGCCTAGCACTGGTAGCCTATGCCAAATTTCTGCATTGTTCTTCTTCCTTGTTTCTCCCAATATTTGTGCTTGTTGACCCGGCCTTAATTCATGGTTATCCTGGGCTATCCTCCAAGGTTTTCCGGGTTAACGTGGCTAACTTTTGGCATGCTTTGCGCCGATTATCCTCCATCTGAGCAATTCTCTTTATTACCTATAAAACCAATAAAACAATAATGAACAACCTAATTTACCAATTATTTGAGTTAAATCTAGGTATAATGAGTTGTAAAATTCACGTGTATCACGCTCAAACATTTGTGGAATGATTTTATTCTGAAAATGTGATGTATGCTCGTTAGACAAACTTTTAGTCAATATGCTCATTTTAGACATCTCAAGTTGAGTGGTTAGGTTATGCTATTTCATTCAGGTCAATATTATCAAGTCTATTGCTTGAAAATCAAGAGTAGTTAATGAAAACAAAGATAATTAAGTACCTCTGGAAGAAAATGGGGACAATTCCAACTCTATATTGAGCAATCCTCAAGAAGGAAGGTTTAGCCAAGTTAAAGTGTTGAAGAAGAGGATTGTGCCACCCACCATTGTCATTAGACAAGGCAATGTTAGGAGGGCGGAAGTTGGTGGCTGTGACTAGTATGCTTCCTCGAAGGCACCAAATTGAGTCATTGTTGCAGGTGATCTCAAAGGAAGAACCACAACTTGTTGAATATGATTGTGCTTAGAGCAGTCGTGCTAGTCTCGTACCCTTGGTTGTATAAGTTTCTGTACCAACAAGCTCCCCCTGCATTTTAAGTAATGAATCAATAATTAGCATCATGATCCCTAGAATTAGTAAGCTTTTATTTGGTATCTATGATTCATCATATGGCATTACTATGCAACCTATGTCTACTATGGCATTACTAGAGAAGAATATTATGTCCACTTTTTATTACCTGGAAATTCTATTTTTGATTTGAATTGTGATGAATGTCACATTTGCATAGGATTTCATTAGTGTTTGGGAGTCATTTTGGGGGATTATTATGCTTAGTTGTATGATTTATGCCCCTATTTATGCTATCATTGGGATTTGCTTCTTTAAGAAGTGTTCACAAATTTTAACCTAGCAAGCCTAGAGCATGTTAATAGAATGAAGATTTTGAGAGCTTGTTGATCAAAGAAGATAGCCAAAGAGGTCCAAAGACACTAAGCATGGACGTATTGTGGCCGGTACCACGGTCCAGAAGGATCCAAGTAGAAGCAACAAGAGGAACTAGATAAGACAACCCAACCAATAGGCACCATGGCCTGTGGGGCCCCCTCGGTCAAACCGTTGTGAGCTATGTTCCCATGAGCCTACTAGTTTTATTCATAGTTTTTAGTGTTCCACGCATTTGGACGGTTTGCATACTTGACTTCACTGATAAAAGCCCTGCTTTACTGCTTCTTTTGGGGATCCATCCATCATCCTATTATCATCTTCCATCTTATACATCCATAATCCAACATTAGAGACTTGAAGAAGAAAGAAGCTAAGATCAAGCAACGTTCAAAGGGTCTTAGGAAGTAGATTGAAATATCGTCATCTGGGCTACTAGAATAAGCTTTTCTCTCCTTTTTTTTCTCCATTTAACTTCTCTTTTTAGTTTAGATTAAGAATTTAGAGATGTTGCTTTGTTGATTTCAATAATAAGTGAGTAGATTTCTTATTTTAGTGGTTGCAAAGCTGAATTGAAGTTGCTGATTTTTTTTCTAGTTTGAACTTTGTACACTTTGAATCCTTGTTTGATTGTTTCAATCTACATCTTGAATTTTGATTGCTATTGTGAGATTTTTGGTCAACTTCTTGCATATATGTTAGCTAAATCGAAGTACTGAAAGGTGAATACTGGCGTTAGAAAACTTATATTAGACTTAGTTTAATATTCCCTTGAGAAAGTATTGTGAATTGAGTGGCCTTGTCATAATCATATCCTTAAAATTGATTAAATTAAGATCTAACGAGAATTACTAATTGATTTTAGTGAGCTAATTCACTCCATTTTGGAAAAAAAATTGTGAATTTTCTAATGTTATCGACAATTGAATCAGTCAGCAAGGTAAAAAAGTGCTAGTTTGACTAGCTAAATTGACGCATCGTTAGGTGATACTACCCCTAGATGTTTTTAGTCATCGAAGTTAGTCCTCATTGCTTAGGGTTGGTTAGATAAAAACCCCAATGAAATCTTGATTTTGCTTAGCAAACTTTAAATGAAATACTAGGTAATTCTATCTAGTCTTTGTGGAAATGGCATTGATCAACAGTAGAACACCCATGCACCTGTGGTGACTATTAAATTTTAGGTGCCGTTGTCAAGGAGTAGAATTGGATATTGAGTTACCCCTATACAGTTTGACTAAGCAATTTTCTTTTCTTGTATGTTTCAATTTTACTTCTTTCGGTGTTCTTTGATTGTGTGTAGGATTGACTTCCATTTTATACACAAGTCCCTTGATTTTAGAGCACTCTTTGAGTTTGATCCTAAGATGGAGAAAGAATTTCATAGATTAAAGGGGCAATAGAATGATTGAAGAAGAGAAAGAAACAGCCAAATCCACACCTAAGATGATAGTTGAAGATGAGCATAGGAAGACACTTCAGAACTATGTCACTCCGGGAGGTCACAACCTCACTCCACGCATTACTAGGCCGTCCGTGACCGCCAACAATTTCGAGGTCAAGCCAGCATTCATCTGTATGGTGCAACAATCATAATTCAGTGGCACCCCATAGAGGACCCCAATTTGCACCTTTCGGTTTTCTTAGAGGTGTGTGGTAGTTCGAAGATTAATGGAGTCTCTAGTTATGCAATTCATCTTCCCTGGTTTCCTTTCTCTCTTAGGGACAAAGCTAGGGCATGGCTTCACTCTTTACCTTCGGGGATCCATCACCACGCAGGATGAGCTCGCCAAGGCCTTTCTTTCCAAGTTCTTCTTTTCTAGCAAGACCGAAAGCTTGAGAAATCAAATCACTTTATTTTCTCAATTGGAGGATAAGTCGCTATACCAAGCATGGGAGTGCTTTAAAGACCTTTTAAGGTTATGCCCCCGTCATAGTCTTAAAAAATGGATGATATAGCAAGTGTTCTACAATGGAGCCAAGACGTCCATGATAGATTTAGCAGCAAGAGAAACCTTAATGAACAAGACAAAGGATGAGGCTTACAACCTCATTGAGAAGATGGTGCTCAACAATTACCGATCATCCAATGAGAAGACTCCTTCAAAGAAGGTCGGAGGTAAATTTGATGTTGATGCCTTGACTTTGCTTATTGCTAAAATGGATGTCATTTCTCAAAGGCTTGATAGTTTGAATGTTAACGTGTTTTATACATGTGTCCCCTCCCTTCCTTGTGATAGCTGTGGATCTTTTGATCATGTGACTTTGAATTTTCATATTAGGAGTCCTTTTGCCCAATTCTCTAGTGACCAAGCTACATATGTCAATAACTTCCAACCTATATTCTAACACGTATAATTCCAATTGGAATAACCATCCCAACCTGTCGTATAGAAGCGATCCTCTTTCCTTTCCCTAAGCCAATGTTAGGCCCTCACCTCCCAGTTTTCAAAGATCTAACTTCCCTCTATAAATCCCATGAAAGTCTAACCTATAGGCCATGTTGAAGAGCATACTTTTGGCACAACAAAAACAAGATGAGTATATTAAGCACACCTCTAAGGTTGATTTGATTACTACTCATAACAAGATGGTGGAATCACAAATTTTTCCAATAAGCTAGCTCTTCTTCTACACCCCCAGGTCGTTACTGAGCAAGCCGAAGCTTAACCCTAAAGAGCATTACAATTGTATTGTCTTGAGAAGTGGCAAACAATTAGAGGGTCCTAAGGGTATTAGAGTTAAGGTGGATGGCGAGAATAGTATTGACGTGAGTGAGAGTTCTTTGCCTAGTGAGAAGAGTAAGTGTAAGAAGCCTAAGGAACCTAAGCCACCTTCCCCAAAACCCTACATGCCACCCTTGCCTTTTCCACAAAGATTTACCAAGGTCAAACTTGATGCTTAATTTGGAGGTTTCTTGATGTGCTTAAAAATTTGCATGTGAACATTCTTTTCATTGATTTTTCGGCTCAAATGCCTATGTATGCCAAGTTTTTGAACGAAACCCTCTCCAAAAAGAAAAAGCTTGATGAACAGGAGACCATAGCTTTAGGTGAGGTGTATAGTATTCTGGTCCTAAACAATATTCCTATTAAACTTAAGACCTCTGTAGCGTCTCTATTCCTTGTTTGATTGGAAATGTGAGCATTGATAGGCCTTTGTGTGATCTTGGTTCTAGAGTGAGTTTGATGTCTATTCTATTTTCAAGACACTTAACTTAGGAGAGTTGAGACCCACTATCATTTCTCTCAATTAGTGGACCATTTTGTGGAGTACCCTTTGGATATTTTTGTGGGTGCTCCCATCAGGATAAGTGATTTTTATGTGCTTGTGGACTTTGTGATTCTTGATATGGTCGAAGATACTCACACCTAAATCATTCTTGGGAGGCTTTTTTTGGCCACTATGGGATGCAAAATTGATGTTAAGGAATGGAGGTTGAACTTTGGTGTGGGGGAGCACCATGCTAAATTTGGTTTGTTTAAGGACCATGATTTTTCTTGTTCTTCTCTTCCTTGCTGTGGATGTGACATGGTTGTTTTCTATGAGTTTGTGGAATTGGTTGATATGTGTTCAAATGATCCTCATGACTTTGACTATATGCCTACTGATGGATATAGACTTGATTGTGGAAAGGTGGACTTAATTGAAAATTTCCCACTTAGCATTGTCAAGGACGAGACCCATGCTTTTGATAAGGGTTATTAGAGTGACTATTGTAGGTTTGCAAGAGTGTTTCTATCTTTTCCCCCTTTAGGCGATGTTGAGATTGAACTTGATTTGGAGTTCACATTTGGTAGTTGTGATGGTCGTCCGTCTGATAGTGTCCACCACAAGATAATTAGGCATGCGGACCGTGCTGCTTGGTGTTATTTGATGCTTACAAGGGACCTTCATCCTATCTACTTGAAGCGGTTTCTTTTTTTTTACAATAATTTAAATTTGAGGTTCATAACAATGGTGGGACAAGAGCTGTGAAGTCTCATTTCTAGGCGGTTTTTTCCCTTTTGAAGGGATTATTTGTGTATGGTCTAGCTAGAGACCTAAAAGAAGCACTGTTGAGAGGCAACCCAACATTCTCTGCCTTTATATATTTACATTGAGGGTATTGTATTCTCTAAGCATGGCAGAGGGATATTTTGCAATTAGGGATGTTTTGCAAGTCTATCATCTTACTTCAGGCATGTTTTATTTAAATTGCATTAGCATTACATATAGAGCAGTTAGGTGCATATTCAAGTTTGCATTCAGGATTTAGGCTTCATTTAAAAAATTTTGAAACAAAAGATGAAAAAAATTTGAAACACAAAAAAAAAAAACCTGCAATGATGATTCTTTAGGCAATATAGCTTTCATAAGCTTGAACGATTTGACATGTGGCCTCTTTGGTGTGAAAACTTTTTATGGTTTCATGAATGTCTCTTATTTTGGTCCTTGATGTGATTGAGAACTTTATTACTCCTTGGAGTCCTTAGCACAATTGGCGGTACATGTGCTTCATTCCATGAGCTAATTGAGACTTTGGTAGATATTCCCTGAGATTTTAAGTCTTATTTGGACTATTTTATCATACTTAGTTTCATGTTCTTCATGTGTGTGGCTCTTTCAAGTTCCATCTCTAGAACTTACCTAGACTCTTGTTCAAAACCACGTTTGCATGTGCATATTTAATGATATGATATAGGGATTCTTTCTTTAGACATTGTATCCACATAGCCAAATAGCCTACCTTAAGCTATATGTTAATCCCCTTTGCCAGTCCCTTTAAGCTATGATCATTTTCTTGTTGTGATCCCTTCATCTTAGCCCTTGGACATGTAAACATATTCTTACGTTTAAGCCTAGTCTATGGAGCATCACTTCAAGTATGTAATGGGTAGTTTTGGGGGTGTTTAAGGCGGCTTTGGTATGTTAGTTTGTAGAGGCGTTGATGACATTGAGCATTTGGTTTTGTTATGTGAGTTGATAGTTAATGATCTTGTGTCTTTCAATAATTGAAATTCTCATTTCATTTTGCCAAGGAAAAAAAGGTGAAAAAAAGAAAAATCTTGTTTGAAAAAAAAATGAAAAAAATGGAAAGAAAAAAACAAAATGAATAAGTGATTGGCATTGGATATGTAAATAGCTTGAGTTCCTTTCTTTGTCAACTCATGTCCTATTTGATTCGTAAGGTATGTTCATTATATTGTTAGGGTTTGAAGTGTTCGTGAACATCATGGTTGCTCCCTAGTCTCTTAGCTAAGTAGTTTCACATTGCCCAAATTCATTAGTCCACTCCTTCCCTTAACCCTTTTAACCTACATCACAACCCATGTAAAGTCCTGTTGATTGTTATCTAGACATTGTATTCTTACTGGTGGAGAATTTGAGAGTCTTGGCAAGCATATGGTAGCTTCTATCTCTAGAATGAGTTTTGAGTAAACCTATGTTGTATTTCAAACACATGAGTGGGAGCTATTCACATTTCCCAAATATGAGGTTCTACAAGTCCATTTGGCTCTACTCAATTCCATGTGCATGCATGACGTGCTTTGTGGTCCTTAGGGTGTGATCAAGTTTGATATCTGGCTTGTGGTTTCATACTTCTTCGAAAACATTCATGTTCTCCTGATTTTGAAATGTCTTCTGCACTATTTAGGGTTGTCACTAGTTGATATTCATGCTTGTGATATGCTATGAATTGCCTAGCTTGAGGAGGTTGTTGTATTTTTGAATCCTATATGCATCTCTTCGTATTGATGTGTCTTGAGTTTAGCTTTGCTTGGAGAAAAGCAAAGGTGCAAGCATAGGGGCTTTATGAATGTCACATTTGCATAGAATTTCATTGGTGTTTGGCAGTCATTTTTGGAGATTATTATGCTTAGTTATATGATTTATGCCCCCATTTCTACCATTACACTTGGGTTTTGCTTGTGTTGAGAAGTGTTTGTAGATTTTGATCCTATGATGCTAAAGCATGTTAATAGATTGAAGATTTTAAGGTCGTGTGAATCAAAGAAGATAGCATAAGAGGCCCAAAGACACACAATATGGACATACCATGGTTAGTACCACAGTCCAAGATGATCTAAGAAGAAGTAGCAGCAAGAACAAAATAAGACGGCCCAACCAGTGGGCACCACGACCTGACTGTGGGGGCCCTGGTCTGTGGGGGCCCTCTCGGTCAAACTGTGGTGAGCTTTGTTCCCCCAAGTCTGCTAGTTTTCTTCACGACTTTCCATGTTCCAAGCGCGAGTTGTAGACATGATTTCAGCGATAAAAGCCCTACTTTACTGCTTCTTTGGGGATCCATCCATCATGCTATCATCATCTTCCATTATCATACATCCATAATCCACTGTTAGAGAGTTGAAAAAGAAAGGAGCAAAGATCAAGCAACGTTCAAAGGCCCTTGGGAAGTAGATTGAAATATTGTCATCCTGACTTCTAGAACAAGCTTTTCTTTCCTTCTCTTTTCATTTAACTTCTCTTGTTAGTTTATATTAAGAATTTAGAGATGTTTACTTTGTTGGTTTCAATAATGAGTGAGCGGATTTCTTATTCTAGGGGTTGCAAAGTCAAACCGAAGTTGTTGATTATCTCTAGTTTGAACTTTGTGCACTTTGAATCCTTGCTTGGCCATTTCAATACAATCCTTGAATTTTGATTGCTATTGTGAGATTTTTGGTCAACTTTTTGGATTAGATGCTAAATCACTTGAGGAAGTATTATGAACTGAGTGGTCTTGTGATCATCACATCCTTAAACTTGATTAAATTAAGATATAATGAGAATTAGTAATTAGTTTGATCGAGTTAATTCAGTCCATTTTGAAAGAAAGTTGTGAATCTTCTAATGTTATCGACAATTGAATCAATCAGTCAAGCAAAAAAGTGCTTGTTTGACTAGCCAAATTGGCAGATTCGTAGGTGATGCTACCCTGGATGTTTTTAGTCATTGAAGTTAGTCCTTATTGCTTAGCGTTGGTTAGATAAAAATCCTAATCAAATCTTGATTTCGCTTAGCAAATTTTAAAGGAAATACTTGGTTTTTCTATCTAGTCTTCGTGGGAACGACGTTGATAAATTCTACAACATCTGTGCACTTGCGATAGCGATCAACTTGTTATAGTGGGCTAATGTAATACAGATAATTAACTTGTCATTCATTTCTTTTCTCATATAGTTGAAACAATAAATTCCTATTAAACTGAAGGTCGAATGAAGACCACAACTCTCAATGTTGTGGTATAGTTGTGAAAATATGATTCTTCAACATCCTACCTAAACAAGAATAGTGATAACGATTTGGTTTGGTTATAGTATTTAACAACTCTCAACCGTATCCATAGACATGAAAGGACATTTTGTTAGAATAGAGTATCTCATTGTACAAACATATACTTCATTGAACTTAAAGATACTATTACTTCTAACTTACCCATTGTACCAGAAGCAACTTCTCCACCATGAAAAGTGGCATGAGCACTTAACCAACTGCCATAGCCCCCCAACACAACATGGACCGATAGATTGATCACTACAAGGGGAAGTGAAATGCTAGCAAAGAATGAGAGGAATGCCATGACATTGTTGTTGGCAAAGAGATTTCCTATGCTTAAGTAGTAAGAGAAATAAGATTAAGTACACAAATTGAAGTGAATACTTGTGTTCCAATGCTATGGAAGCATGCTTTATAAATGAACTCAATAGGCAGGAAAAGATGTGGGTGAGTTATGAGCAAGTTGTATCACGTCTTCTAGGAAAATGAAGAGCATGAGCTTGCAAATCTTGAACCATTGACCAAATTCATAGCTCAAATAAATGATTCTATTTATAAATAAACTCGTGTCGCCAAGGCTCATCCCCGGTGGCTGCGTGGCCCTTCCATCTACACAGTCACCATGGTTCTACCCTTAGTATTTCTGTTACAATTCTTGGCTTCATTGGCTATCTTCCTTGTCATATAGGCAAGGGCTTCCTTCCCAAGCCCCAAATGGTTGACGCCAGTATGTTGTTTTCCGGAAGAAGCATACCTCCATATATGCTCCGCTGTCAAATCAAGAACCTATTCCTGAGACCTTATGTAATGATTCAGAAGTTTTTTCTATCTTTGTCGATAATCTGCCCGTTGATTTGAATATTACTAGCTTTAAGGATTTTATTAGTAGTTATGGAAAGGTTATAGAGACATATATTCCAAATAAATTTGGAAGAAAATCTGGCAGAAAGTATGGTTTTATCAGATTTGCAAACATTCGAGAGGGGTTGAAAGCTATTGAACATTTGAATGGTAGAATTGTAAGCAATTACAAGTTGCATGCCATGTGGGCGAGATTCCAAAAAAGATTGCCAACTAGAGGGGGCCGGGGAGTAATTCTACTAGAAAAAAGACCGACTGGAAGTGGATTCCCAAGGTCAAAAACGATCTCAATCACAACTCCTCATCCCCTTATAAGCAAGCATTACTGAGCAATCCGAATAGCAATGGAGTAGAAGGCCATAAAAGTGCTGAAGAGGCTGTTGTGGAGGAAGATGTTCATGCAAATCCTTCAGATAATATCAAGACAAGTAGTCAACTATTGGATAATGCACATAGTCACCCGATTTATGTTGGGAAGTTCCCCTCCTAAGTACCAAGTTGTGGTTCCTCAGTGGAGGACGATGAAGAAATTGATAGATCCTTGCGCCCTTTCGATGCTCCTCTTAAAATGGAGCTTCAACTTCATGAGAAAAGTGAAAGATGTAAAATTTTCAGCAAGGGTAAAAAGAGAGACAACAAGATTCTAAAGTCAGTTCAAAATTCACCCACCCCTACTGAAATAGGGAAAGAAGCTTTGGACATAGGAAACAGACTTGGTGTTTCTATTATCAGTGATGAGACTCTAGCAATTAAAAGAATAACAAAAAGTTTGAGAAAAGAATTGGACAATAAAAGGCAGGTTAGAGATTAATGTTCCTAGGATATCTCCTGGGCAATAAGGGGGCGTTCTAGTTCATAGTTATGTTGGACTAGCGAGCTACATGAGTTCATTTGTGTGTGATTCATAGCTGATAGGATGTATTAGTTGTATTCTTAAGCTATGTAATGGCTGTATATTTTCTTAGTTGTAAGTGTATTGCCCATCTAAATAATCAAAAAAAGAAATGAGATGATGATTTTGTGCTATTTTTTCTAAGTGTTACCTAAAGTTTGGCACATGGTGCTGTCCCTAGTCGATTACTATTTTGCGCAGTTATTCCCACGCGCACATACACCGTCTTATCCTAATATCCTTTTTCAAAAATCATTTTTTCTTCTTCTTTTGATGGTTGTTTACTTATACCGAGATTAACTCATACAATCAATTGATTATATTGTAAACTGATAAAAAAAACGGCCTAAGAATTAAATTAAGTGGAAGCGTTCTAAACCGTTGCTATAATCCTTGATTCTTTTTTGATGATCAGTCACATGTACGTAATAGCTTGTTTCCTTGTCATAAGAATAATTAATTTGTTCAATTCATCCACCGAGAAATAAAAAAGAAAAGAGAAATTGTTTGATGATAAAATAATGAAAGTTGATGCATTGCCACCTTGGTACATCATATACTAATACTACGTAAGATATATAGGGCAGCTCATAGTTATTAGATTGTGAAACTTGCCACAAGAACCCCACTGTGTTTACAGCAATCTTTTGGATCATTTGTTGCTTCATAGCAAGTAGTAGCGGATCTAGATATTTTGGATAGAGGTGTCCATAAATTAATATTGTTACTAATATACACTATTTTATTTTTTTTAGAGGTGTCCATAAACCAACATCGTTATTAAATTAACCTATTTTAAAATAGAATTTTTTTTATGGGGGCTTTAGGGGTTTCCATAGACACCCCTAAGCATAATGTGGATCCGCCCCTGATAGCAAGTCAGAACATCAATAATAAAGGAGGACAACTGATTCAAGATATTCGAAAATGGCTACGTAAGTTCTGATGAGTGATGATGATACAGATCTTTTGGATCTTTTGGCGTACGAGAACCGCGCTTCATGCATCCAAAACAAAGTTCAGGATGGCCCGATCCTGTTGTTTTTTACACACTTGAGACAGAATTTTTTATTTCTAGATTTATAATGGCAATCATATCGTTGTACGAAGGTTATTTCGACATAAAAACCAAAGAGAAATGTTGATACACAAACGCTCAAAGGTGATGTTAAAATCTTAATTTCAGTTTTGCAGTTAGGAGGATAAAAAAAACTCTAGATTCATTAGGGCATCAACAATGCAAGGCACGCGTTTCAGCATGTGGCCTCCAGCTACCACTTGTCTTTTCATTATTTGGCATTGGATGTTTGGACATGCGGGTAGGAACTCCTGGCAGTTCCATCACGCAGTCCTCTTTTGTATTTTTTTTAATATTTTTGTTTTATTCTTTTTTTTTGTTTGTAATATATAATTTTTAGGTGATTAAACAAAAGAATTGTGTATTATAAGGTGGGTCCATAATAAATATTTTTATTGGAAAATTAAAATTGAAATTCTATGGGTTTGAGAAATGATTGAGGGCTTGTTCTTTTCGTGGATCAATTGCAATTTACCAACCTCAACTCATTTCAACCCACTTTAACCTATTTCAACCTACTTCAACCCACTTGAAAAAAAAATACTAGTTTCAACCAACTTCAACCTACCTCAACCTACTTCAACCAACTTCAACTCACCCCCTTCATAATTTAATAATTGTAAAGTATTATGTGAGATTTAATCATTCTTGCACCAAAAAGTTCACTATACTACTTTTTTGTAAATTATTGAATTTTGGAATTGTTTTATTTTTGTATTTTCAATTTTTTTATTTTTTTACTTTTAAATTTTTAAATTTTTAATTTTTAATTTTTAATATTTATTTTTTTAAATTTTTTCAGTATTTAATTTTTAATTTTTATTCTTTAATTTTTATTTTATTTTATTTTTTTGTATTTAATTTTTATTTTTTGTATTTTGTATTTATTTTTTTTATAAAAAAAATTAAATTTTTTATTTTAATTTTTTATGTTTATTTTATTTTTTATTTTTGTATTTTTGTATTTTTGTATTTTGTATTTATTTTTTAATTTTTTATCTTTTTAGTTTTATTCCAAACAAAAGCTACAGAAAAATTCCAAAAAAATAAAAAATAAAAATAAAAAAATAATAAGAAATAAAAAAATAATAAGAAATAAAAAAATAATAAATAATAAATAATAAAAAAGTAAATAATGAATAATAAAAAATAATAAAAAATAAAAATAAAAAATTAGAAATTAGAAATTAGAAATAAAAAATAAAAAATAAAAAAATGTTAATGTGGCATACTTGAGTTCCAATTTTTGGAACTTAGGCTGTGAATGCCCTAAGGCCCTGTTTGGCACGCAATAATGACATATAGAATCATGTTTAGTATTTTGATCAATTTAGAATGTTAATCTGTCAAGTATTAGGCTGTGTTCGGTAATAAATGTTGAAGTACAGGTTAGTGGTTTGTAGTGGTCAAAACATTATAGACCACTACTTAAAAGTGTTCGGTAAAGTAGTGGATAAGGTAGTGGTTAGAGATTTATGCAGTGTGTTTCCAAAACTAATGAAATTAGTTGTTAAGAACCTATAACTAGTGGTTACATTGCAAATTACAAAATTCTTCTTTTTATTTACTAAAAACCCTTACTTATTATGCCATTTTTAATCATTTTACATAAATCTGCTACTTTAACAGTTATATTTACCAAACGCATTTGTTTTAAATCGCTAGTTGAACAACCAACAACCAACTACTAACCACTAGTCGGTCACAACTAATCACTAGTAAAACCATTAACAGTTAGTAAAACGGCTAAATATTACTAAAACAGCTAATTATACCGAACACGCCCTTAGTGTTTGACAAACTAGTATTTGAATAGAATTGGGCAAGAGGTTAGGGCGGACCGGTTCGTGTTTGTGTCGAACTTAAATGGATTGAGAATTCGTCGGCCTAAACCTAACTCATTTATTAAACAGGTTGAAAAAACTTGACATGTACCCACTTAATTTTTAAATGGGTTGAGACACTTAATCCGTTTAAGATAAACATGTCAAGTTCAGTCACCTAATTACCCATTTACGCATTTAACATTTTCGACTAATACATAATTATATAGCGCTAAAAATTAGGCTTACATATGAAATTAAACAATTACTCTCTAAAACCTTCCCCAATTCATCATAATTCACCCTTTTTTTTTGTATTCTTCATTATCTAATAAAAAGGTAAATAGATAAATGACAAATGAAAAAATGAGTCGGCTTGTTTAACCCATTTAATTAAACTGGGAAAATAGGTACTTTTTCGTGTCAAGAATCTCAGTCTGAACCTAACCCATTTAATTAAACAGGTTGAATGTGTCAACCCATTTAATTAAACGAGTTGAAAATTTATACTCAAACTCACTTAACTTCTTATCTGTTTTGAACCGGTAATTGTTTCGAGTCAGTTTTATCCAACTCTAATTTAAACTAGCGTTTTTTAGTAGCACGTAATATTTCAAGCCCTCTAAATGTTAAGAAAATTAGGCACATTTAAAGGCAGTATGTCTAAAGTGTCTTTTATTAATTTTATAATTCCATATTTTTTTATGTTAATTAACAATAATCAGCTAGCCGAACATATAAATTTATTGAACACATCTTTAACAATGGCTTAGTTGAATTGTTATATGCTAACAACTAAATTTTCACAAATATATGTAGGGTTGAGCAAGACCGGGCACCTAGTTCAAAACACTGAAATCGGTCCTGGTCCCGGTTGGAACCGGGTCCAGAACCAGATATCTGGTTCCTTATTTTTTTCCTATTTTGTTTTATTTCATTTCATTTAAATTTTAGACTTGTGGTTGTGACTTTGTAAGAGAACCAATATATCTAACAAGCTAGCTAATTCACCGTTCATAATCAAATTTAATAGAGTGACAGCTAGGCATCTACTGTGCATTAAACTCCATTTGGTTAGCTAAAAAATAGCATTTCATTTCATCCAAGCATTAAAAAAAATATCATCTTCTCATAATAATATACATTAACAAAAAGATTTAGTCATATCAACATATAGAAGGAAATCATGCCGGCATCGAGAGAATAACACCTGATGTTAGCGGGTAACCGGGTAACTCATACATCTTCTTAAAAAAGGAAATTGATTGGGTCGAGTAAACCGGGTAACGAGTCCAGCTCTGGTTCCAAATTTCAGGACCCGGCTATGGATCTAGTTGCGACCGATTCTAGGATTTTGGAACTAGTCTCGGACCCAGCTCAACTGGGTTTAAATATGGACTTGCCGAGTTTGAATTGAGTCTGGGTCTGAAATTGGAGACCCGATTTTTTTTACGCAACCCTAGACATATGCTATTGAAACAATTATCAGCTACTTTCAAAAAGATACCAGCTCTATAGATGACTAATTTGGTTGAACATTGCCGAAATCATCTAACCAAAAATTCTAAGATGAAAGTTAAAATCTTAAAAAGGGGCTGGGCTTATTTTGAATAAAAGGGGAAGGAGTGGGAAAGCATCATTTAATCATATTCATAGGTGAAGAAATTCTTGACAACCTTGGCTTTTGTTTTCTTTTCTTTTTTGAAAAATAATTCTGAACATATTATCCCCTTTGGATTAGTCTAATAATTCTACTTTTTACAAGAAAAATGAGGTATGTGGGCCCTTTGGTTCACTAATTTTGAATTTGGATATGAGAATTGAATAACTAATTTGATTCTTAATTTCTTTTTAAATTTCAAAATTACAAATTTGAGATTTTGTTGGAACCATTGGATTTGAATTTGAGTATACCTCTCCTTTTCCATCGATTAATAAAAAATCTATACATTAGGAGTCAAATTTTGTCTTTTATAAATTGAACCAAATACACGATATTAATTAAATCACAAATCCCCTTAATTATTCTTGTATTAGCATTTTGTAATATTTAATTTACCCGATTGCCGGGGAGTGGGTGCCTTAAGAAAGACTACTTATCTGTCCCCATTTGCGGACTTTCTTGTGTGGCTGGCCCATTTGAAGACTAATAAAGCACAGACATTGGGGCCCTTGGTTGGACATTACCGCCTCGGCTAACCACGTTGAAGAGGCCTTATCCCCACTCAATTTTTTTAAATTTTTGTAAGAACTGTAAGAATAACAAACTAAGATGTCATTCTCTCAAGTGTTTGTCCTAAATTACTCTCAAAAAGAACATTACAAAGGTCCCGAGGAGGAACCACAATCCACACATTTGTGGAATAAATTGACAGATCAAATTTAGCTAACTAATCAACTACACTATTACCCTTCCTAAAAATGTGATTAATAATAACATTGTTGAAGTTATCTAAGAAGGTGGTGATATCTTGAATGAGTACTTGGATTTCCCATGAAACTTACATTTTCCTTTGCACAGCTTGGACGAGAATGTGGTTGTCTCCTTCAATATGAATTTCATTAAACCCTGCTTGTATAGCTGTTTTGATTCCATTTCGCATGCTTGTTGCTTCTGCAACTAATACTGGCACTGCTCATAAGGTGAATGCTGCCGCTTGTATGAATCACCCCTTCCAATCGCGGATGAGAAATCCTCCTGCTGCTTCTTGAGAACTTTTAGATTTATCAAAGTTGATTTTGACGAATCCTCCTTGGGGCTTCCTCCATGTTATCCATTGTGATTGCTTGCGCCTGCGGGTTGAATGATGTGGTAGGGATGGATGGAATGGTTGTGATAGTTTGTGTCTTATACGCCATTCTACGCTTGCACGTTTTGCTCGTAACAGATACATGCCTGGACTGGATGATTTATTACGAAATATTTTACTATTTCTAGTTTTCTAAAGACTCCAAAGGAGTGCTACAATTCTATCCATTTGAATGGATGGCAAAGAGTGCTTAAGATTGGAAAGCTAATTTTCTATCTTCATTTGTGAGTTACTTGGGAGGTCAACAGTGACCCACTGATGATTCCTTGCTAATTGACAAAGTAATTGGGCGTTCTGGCATTCAAAAAACAGATGCTTTGTAGTTTCGATAGTACCATTGCAATGAGTGCAAAGGGGGTCGATATCCATACCCCTAGGTAGGGATGCATGACATAATTACGAGAGGAAGACCTTAAGTTTAGGCATAATGTCTAACTTCCATATCCAGCTGAATTCCCAGAACTGGGAATTACGCAGATCCAGTCCATGGGCAGCCCATGTTGCAATTTTAGTGGAAAACTCTCCACTTTCAGACAGGCCCCAACAAATGGAATCAGGAATGGGGTTAGTGTTGCCAAAATCATCTGAAGGCATGAGTGGTTAACTAGTCCATGTAATTTGGCAATATCCCACTCCTTAGAAGGTAAGATAAATTCTAAAACTTTAAGAGAATTGTCTATGCTGGACATGTCAGGGACTTTCATAAGTTCAGCAATGCAACAATTGCCAAACCAACTATCTAACCAGAAATTAACATTTGTTCCATCACTTACTTTCCTCCTGATTCATTTACAGAATTGTTGATTACTTCTTAGGATATACTTCCACACCCATGAGTCAGATTGGCGAGGCTTGACTATGAAGAAGTTTTCGTTAATAGGATACTTAGCCGTCATTTGCTCCATCCAGAGACATTGGTGATTGAAAAGTTTCCATGTTAGTTTGCTTAAGAAAGCACTATTAACAGCCTCTGTCTTTCTGAGGCCAAGGCCTCCTGAATGCTTAGGTTGATAAATCTTATCCCAAGAAACCATTGGTAATCCTTTATTAGTGTTGTACTTTTTCCAAAAGAAGTCATGACTAATTTTATCAATTTTCCTACTAGTCAAATTCGGCAGTTGAAAGCATTGTATGGTGTGGATGGGCATGGATTCTAAATTCATCTGAATTAATGCTACTCTATTTGCTTTAGAGATATTAGCGGTTTTCCAATTTTGGAGTTTGGCTGTTGTTTTATTCACTAATTCAGGAAAGGTGTCGTCATTTGGTCGTCCATTGAAAATTGGGCAATCCAAGTATTTGCCCAAGTTATCTTGGTGCTTAATAGTAAAGACAGAAGAGACTATTTGTCTGTCATGCGTACTCGCATTCTTTGAAAAAGTAAGAGATGATTTCTGAAAGTTTTTTGTCCCCAGTCAAATTGCTCATTCAAATTACACAACCTTTTTTAAAGGAGTTTTAGAATATAATAATTTGAAATTTCGGTATGGTGAAAATTAATAATTTGATCTTGAAAAATGGCTTTCAAAAATTTTCACTTTGATTATTTATTTTTAATAGTACATGGATCATTTTAGATTATACTTTTAAGCAATCTAAACTTTAAAATGAATCTAGATATTTTGAATTTCATAGATTTATATTCTTTAAGATGTGCATTTGAAATGCCAGAAAATACAATCTAAAACAACACTCTACTATTAAAAATAAATATCCTCAAAGTTTGGAGCACTGGGGCCTATTTCTTGAGGTCAGATTATTTGTTTTAATAGCCCACAAGTTCAAATTATTACTCTTTTCTTGATCCCTAGGTTCTGTTTTTTTTTCCCCCCTGTTATAAATGTAGTGTATTAATCCCTGGGGGTTTGAGGCACAGAAAATTTGCCATTGTTGTTTTCAATGGTTATTATTGATATAATTCAAAAATGGGTTGGGAATATAAAAATAAATAACCTAACCAAAAATATGATCAAAAAGTAAAAAATTGATCCAAGATCATCCTAAGGGTTGACCAGTTTGATAAATTAGTAATACTTTTTTTCCTGTTATATATTTATAGTCATTATCCTCCAACATAAAATATTCAGTATTTATCACTTCACTAAAATATAATTTTTAATTTATTAGCTTAAATTTATACATGAAACATATTATCTTTTAATTTGATTTGATGACCTTAATGTCTTGTCCAAAACCTTAAAAATAAGAAAATCTTGGTTTAGAAAAATAACCATCATTTGAAATTATTTAAGAATAGTTTAAATATCATAATATCATCTCAAAGCTAAAAAGGAGGGAAAATAGTACCCTTAGAAAAAAAGGTTCTTAAAGATGCACCGAAATTTGGAAAGTCACACCTTCGCTCGTCAAAAGTCGGCATGCATGAATCGGAGTGTCGAGGAATTGACTATACTTACTGACTATCTCAAGCTAAATCACCGCTAATTAGGCATCAGATAAGACTTTGGTCGCTACATGACAAACGAAACATTGGAAGTTTGAAACCGTTCGGTCCATGCACTGCGCGTGGACCGAGCTACATTTAGAAGTCAATTACAGTTATTTTGTTAACTTATTTTTGTTGTTTTCAACTAATTGATATTGATTGAACATTATATTTATATATGTGAACTCATTTTTACAGAATTAAACTTAACCAATTTATTATCACATCATATCATCATATACATGTGTATATTTTTGGATTTTGGAGTTACATTATAGGATGTTATTAAATACTGCATTCATGAGCTTTTTTCTTTCTTTTTGGCTTTTATGAAGGAGCATTTATAAGTTGTTATTAATTTAGTTAGCATATTTGTACAATAATTGTGGATGTTTTCTATAATTAATTCAAGAATAAAGTTATTATCCTTATGCTAATATTACGAATAAAGAAATTAAATAATTTTGCATTCTATAGAATTTAAAGAAATATATTTACGCAAAAATTGTGTGCATGATAAAAATTTAAAGTAAACCGGTTCACATCACTGGTCTTGAAAGTAGTTTATACTAAATTTGTTATTATTATTAAATCAAATTTATCTAAATTCATTTTTGTTATACTTTGGATTTATTTTTTTAAAATAGGACTTATTTTTATATAGCTGAATTTGTATGAACTTATTTTTATTGAACTAAATATTCCATTGAATTGAACTTATTTAAGCTTACTTTTGCCAAATTTTATCTGAACTTAATTTAAATAATTTGAGAAAAACATGTCCTTAATTAATTAATTTAAGTAAATTCTTTGTTCGAAAAGTGATCTTAGATATTGTATTTTATCCCTTAGGGGGGGGGGGGAGGACACCCAAAGTGAACTGAAGGATAGAAATATTGTATTACATGATAGAAAATCATATTACAATTGGTGCAAATCAGAGGTTAAAAAAACACCTGAAATGCAAATTATCGAACCCAAGTAAGAAGAATGACGTCCTTGGCTTCTAAAATCAGCCATTAGAACATCATTTTTCCAGGCAACTGACTTAAAAACACTTGCCCATCATCAATGCATCCATATGTATTTAATTCCCCCCCCCCCCCCAACCCCAAAAAATAAAAAAAGACCATAAGCGGGTGCCAATATAGGCACCACAGCAAAAAACAGAGGCCTAAATCATACTCATATTTTGTTACTAAAAATCTTAGAACTGGCCACCAACAAAAGTCTGCCCAAATTGCCAATTAGCAGGAACAATGTTGTTGCTGGTGATGGTGCGGCCGTCGCTGGCGGTAACTTGGAAGGAGAGAGATTGGCCGTTGAGGTAGGAGTTACTCTGCCAGTTCTGGCCCCAGTTCCTCGACATGGTTTGCCACCCGGTTCCCGAACCCTTGATCGACACGGCGTGGACGTCACCTGCTCCGGCGACATTGGTGATCAGGACCAGGTTGAAGTATGAGTGCCCATTGATGGTAAACCTTATTCCTCCTTTTCTCACACAGGGTACCCTGTTTGTTCATTTTCAAAAATCAAACATTACTTTGTGTCCCCAAGAAAGGGTGTTCACTATTCACTAACTAATTTGTGTTTAGCTCTCTGTTTTAATACATGCAAAAGTTTTTGACTGGGGCCTACTAAATATTTGTCTAATCAATCTTAAATACATTATATTTACGTCTTGAAATTGATAAATTAGATGACTCTGAAATGACTTGTCCTAAATACTTTTATTAAGTGATATTCGTGCCTAAGTACCTACTAAGCGACCCTCAAAGGCTTAACCAGTTAAATTAACTAACATCCACCGTATCAGATGAGTTAAACTAATCATAATCAAAGTAAGGTAAGGAAGAAGTACCTGCGGAAAGAAACAGGGACAATTCCAGCTTTGTACTGGGCAATCTTCAAGAAGGAAGGTTGAGCCAAATCAAAATGCTGAAGAGGAGGGTTGCACCATCCACCATTGTCATTGGACAAGGCATAGTTAGGAGGGCAGAAATTGGTAGCAGTAACAATTATGCTTCCTGGAAGACACCATTGTTTATCATTCCCACATTTGATCTCAAAGCAAGCTCCACAGCTCAACCCACTGTTGAACAACGCTGTGCTCAGTGCAGCAGTGCTAGTCCCGTACCCTTGGCTGTACAAGTTCCCATACCCACATGCTCCCCCTGCATTTTCATTCAATTTTTCACAGATTTTTGATATGTTAGTTGTTAATTTTAGGGAAGAGATTGAATGTGGGTTGTAGAGAAGAGGGGGAAGTTATGTACGTACCCATGGTGCCGGAGGCGTCCCCTCCGCCGTAGAAGGTGGCGTGAGCATCACTCCAGCCGCTTCCGCCGTAGTCACTGGCCGCAGCGACGCAGAGATTGATGGTAATGAGGAGGAGGGTAGCGGCTGAGATGGCTTTTGAAGACATTTTTTAGGACAGAGAGGGGGGGTGTTGGGGGAACGGGTGGGTAGTTTAGATGAGGGGTAGAGGAGGATACTTGGGCTTATATAGAGGGTGGGATGAGGGGTTATGGAGGCTAATTGAAGTCATTAGGTTGTAATTGAGAGGGCGGGGGCGATTATGAGCTAATCATGTTCGTTGAAAGTGACAAGTTGGGGTTTCATGTTTAAAAAATGCCCAAATTGAACATAGGGCCAAAATTCTCTATAAATTAATTCAGCTATAAAATTTTTCCGTCGAAGTATGAATAAATGAATAAGTCATCTATCAAGGGTAAAATGAAAGGGTAGTCATATAAATCTTTCCAATGATTTAATAAAAGGTTATTACCTTTTAAATTTGACATAAATTTATGATAGAATTGGACTCTGATAAATAATGCAAAAAGCTATAAATTCTATTCTGCAACTAGAAATTGTTCTAAAATAACCATAATAACTAGACTTTAAGATGACAATTAATTGACTTTTTTTTAACAAATTACCTCCCTTTTTAACCTTAAATTTCTTTTTTTTTTCGAATTAGAATTCTGCTTTTCAAATGCAATCTTTATTATGATTGTTTAATAGGGTTTTTTGCTTTGCTTTTATCTTATAGCTACACTTTATTATAAAAAATTTAGAATTACTGACTAAAAGTCCTGTCATTAACATTATAAAGTTTATGAAGACAACAGCAAATTGTCTTAAAAAAAGTTACTATTATTTCTCGCTTTTCTTGGCGCAAGAAAGGTGGTTTAATCAGGTTGATAGGTGCACATGGGGTCGTCCAAGTTGAAAAGTCTGCCTATGAGCTCCGTATCTGCTTGGGGCCCTACTTGCACATGCACTTGTATTTTCGTTCACGGTTCCCCTTTTTTTTAAATTTTTTTAAATAACATGTGAGCTTGTACTTATGTCCAAAAAACAAAAGGTGCAAAAGTAATAATAGTAGAATATATGGAAGAAATAATATTATATGACCTGAATTTGATTAATTCGTGCCGCAAGGTGGGGGAACTGTAAGTACACATATACCAATGCCGACTTGATATTACCAAATTTTCCGGAGGAACTTAAGACTCGTAATACATGCAGGCCAATAAAAAATAAAGATCCTCCTCTCAAACTTCTCCTTGGCGAACATAGACTTTTGAACTCATTTAGCCCAAATAGAACAAGTATGATAGACTTGTCATTCAATTCATATTGATTTTCAATCGAGTTGTATCCAAGTTATAACACTTTATTTTATTTGAGGACTTTTAATCTGTGTTAGGCACATTAATAATATTAGTGGCTCCATTGTACGGTTCTATCGACGAAAAGATTGATTATAACTTACTTTATCTTGGTAAATGTCGACTTAAATTTAATAAAGTGTAGAGTATAGTGGCAAATAAATTGAAATTCATCAAATAAAATGTTGCTTGGCCTCGTATGATTCGTCAATAATAAGTTGTTAGGAGTTTATTTAGGCTTCTCCTTTGGCGCAAAATCAAATCAAGTGTGTTGCTAATAATATATATAAATATAAGATTTTCTATTAAAGTGAGATGAATTCGATTCTAAAGTAATGATTTAACAATATTAGATCCCATATGTATCCTCTTTCCCTTATTACATTTTATTGACATTTGTCCTTTACAATTTCACAAAAAGGGGTGTATTTTGCAATTCCAAGCCTATTGTGTAACCTCAGCGTTAACAACTTCAAGATTTACACATTTATGAAAATTCTACATTTATATTATTTCTACAAGTCTTATGTTCTCCAAATTTATACAAATTTTCCTAAAGTTCTACATGCTTCAAACAAAGGAAAACGAAATTAAAAGTGAGCTTTAAACGAAAAGAAAAGTAGGGAGTTTTAATAATCTTTCTCAAATTTTAAAGTTAAATGTTCTTTGAGCTCTCAATAAGACCGCCAATAATTCCCTATATTTTAACTAATCCATTAGTTAACAAAGTAATTCAATTATCATTTAGCTAGTATTGCTACCTAACGACCCCAATAGTCAAACCGTTAGTAGTTGGTGGTAGTTAGAAGCCAAACCAAAGGTGCCCAAAGGAAAATTAAAAAAAAAAAAGAAAAGCAATAAAAAACATGGGCCGTGCGATTAAAAGTCCTAAATATAGAATGGACAAAGGGGATTCCCAAATAGACATGACAATTTCACCCGACTCCAATGAATACCTGATTCATCCGATCTGAAAAATAGGTTCAAAATCCGATTAAACGGGTGAAAAAACGGGTGATGGATAAATGGACGATGGATCAGGTCGGATTCGGGTGATGGTCCACCCAATCCATCACCCGCTTTATATATATATATATATATATATATATATATATACATAAATATACATACCTGTATATATATATATATATATATATATATGTATATATATATATATAATTTGAGGTAATTGTTATGTTTAAGATTCGAGCATGCGGTTCTGTTGGTTGTTTTGTATATTCTTAAATTCTCAAGTCTTTTCAAATTTAGAGCGATAAACGAATAAAATGACATACAATATGTTCCATCCGTTTCACCTGCTTTCCACCCGCTTCATCTGCGAGTGGCCGGTGGACTGGATGCGGGTGAGCGGATGAACGGGTGACGAGTGGATTGGATGGAGTAAATAGATATGGGTGATGAATGCAAATGGAGGTTCACCCGCTCTAAATCCGACCCGCAGCCAGGACTATTCCCATGCACAAAGTCAAAAGGGGGCGGATTAATTTTCTCGGGCGGCCAATACGAAGCCTTATTTGGACAATTTAACTTTTTGTTAAGTAGCATGTGTGCACTTGGGTAATTAAGCTTAATTTAATTGGCTTGCAAGTCAAAAATTGTTAATTAAAGTAGTTAGTCGCATAATTCTACGTGCGTAATTATTGCTAGATGTGCGCCTTGCATTGCTCCCTAGGTCTTTCCTTGAGTTCCACCACGGCAGCTTTTGTCATCTTTCCACCGTTTACAGCATTCTCAGTGGTAGGCAAGTCTGTTGGCTCATCAATAAAGATTTATCTCTGTCATATTAAATTATGAGATAATTTTTTGATTTATAATTCTCTGTTTTTAATATAAGACTCATTATTTTAACTTATCAAATAAAATAATATTTATGGACTTACTCTATAGCACACATCTTTATTTTTAGAATAAAAAAAAAACTAATTAAAAATATTTAAAAAGGCAAAAAAAGGAAAAACCTTGTGAGCCGGCTCATGGCCCCGAGGATCCCCGCAAGCCGTGAGGCGTTTGCTACAGGAAGCCCCATGCCTCGCCCCTTTTCTCTCTCCTCCTTTTTGCTCACGAGTGACGAGCCAGCCATCGGAACTAGTCTTATAATGATATCGTCTTACAAAAAATAATAGGAAAGTTAATTTGAAATTAAAAATTAGACCATTATTATATCAACTGTCATATGACAAATTACTTTGAAAAAATCTCACAAAAAAATCAATGCCAAAAAACCAGAGTCAGAGGATAATTAATGTAATTCATCAATTATAAAAATTAATATTTAAAATAAAGCTTCGATTCTTCTGATCGGTTAATATCAAGTTTTGAATCTTTTTACACTAAAAATATGTGCATGTTTAATTTATCAAATGTTATTATGCTATAAATATAATATTTAGTAATGCTATTGTAGAAAGAAATAAGACTAATCTGGATGTAAAAATATACTGTCGGTAATAGTCCACGTTAATAAGAATACAAATCCACATCAATAAGAATATCAAACGGCTACTAGAGTCGCTTTAGAGATGTCATGTCCTAAAACCCAAGAACTCGATAGATGGTAGTTCAGCCGTGAGAGAGAAATAGGAGAATATAGGAGATATCATATTTAGCTCATCGTGTCTTCTTAGGCTAAATCCCTTAAACCCCTTTATATAGCTTAGAGGGTAGCTAGGGTTGCCGCCCTAGGCGACTTAGGTGGCCGTTGGGCCTAAACCTATTAGGTCCGATTAACAGCTCCCACTCGACGACTTAGGCCGTAAAACACGCATTCTCCATGTATCACAACTCCTCACGCTTCATAGCGAGAATAGAACATGCGACCAAAAATAATAAGTAGTGTTATATTAAGTTATCATCCAACTAACATAACACTTTCACGAAATCCAATACCCCAAAAACCATCCCGAGACATCACTAGTGGCATCTCTAATCCCTTATGCCTGATATATCATATGATTATGTTCTCAACATAATTGTCTGGGCTGATATGGTGTTGGTGGATCAGTTTTTCCTTAAATACTCATGAAATTTCATCTTAGCTTAACTGTTTTCTTAACATGTTCTCGTTGAACCGGATACATCGTGGTCCTTGAGAATCACATTAAAGTAGCATCATCAAGCTTTTAATTCAAATCATAGCTTTAAGTCAAAGAGTCATCATTCATAGGGTCACACAGTGACAAAAGATAGGGAAGTCGATTGTCACTCCATGAATGGGTCATCTTATAAGCACACACAGTATGAGACGTGTGTCATGGCATAGCTCCCACTCAGCTGGGTACGTCACTCTTTATGCCATGCGAATCGTCAGTCTAGTTTTTCACCCAAAAATCTAACCTGAACCACTAGATCAACATACTGAATGCTAATCTTGACACTCAAGATTCGGCTTTTAAGGCTTCGATATGAAAACTTATTTCATACTCGACTCCCTCGAGTCTCATCTTAGTTTCACTAAGGCGATTATATTCATTCTACTCATACACTTCCAGTCTGAGTGATCAACATTGCACACCTGGTGCCAATATGATGCAGTCTCATGCCGCCCGCTACTCAAGCCTCATGGCGATTGCTTATGTGACTAGGCCAATCAGAAGCCTGTGACATTTCAATATGCCTAACACGCAACAATAAGTTATGAGCATTTTTCCCATTTACAAAAGAAACATGTCTATCACGAAACAGAACACGTCTAAATACCAAGCCTTATGAATTCTAAGACTCAACAAATGAGCTTTGAACGTATCATTAGGAATGGGTTTAGCTAAGGGAACATAATCACCTTGTTAGTTTATATATATACCCAATGGCAATGCTTTTTGTCTCTATGGTACAAGATACACAATCTACTTCCATAGCTGACATTGTTGTGCGGCTTTGCTACTCCATGACATGGCTCTCCCAGTCAAGGTAAAGGCATGTCCTGAGGTTGACTTAGACTCATCGGAGTCACCACCCAATCAACATTTGAGCATTCTCTCAACTTGAGGCCTGCTCTTTGATAGCAACAAGCTGAGTTATCAATACCACGAAGGTAGCGCTTGATTCTCCTGATGACTTGTCAATCAGGAAGTCTTGAGTTACTTTGATAACATCTTATCAAACTAACCGCAAAGCAATATCAGGCCATGTACGTAACATGGCTTACATTAAGTTTACTATGATACTAAGGTTAGGGATATTTGTTCATTATCTCTATTTTGTCATCTGCTTTAGAACATTGAACAAGAGTCAAGGTTGGACCTTTCTCAACTGGAGTATCTACGGGTTAGGAATTATAAACCCAAAATCGTTCCAAGACATTTTGATGCATGCTTCTTGAGAGGACTTTGGATTATTTCCATTCCCAGAACATACCTGGTTTCACCCGTGTCCTTTGTCTTGAAGACATGGAATGACTACCTTTTAGTGGCTTTAATCAACTCCAAGTTATTCCTAGTAAATAGTATGTCATCAACGTGAGGAACATAATCCCCATATTGATCTTTCGACATACACAATGGTCTTTCGAAACCACACATAAGCCAAAATGACTTTATGGAATCTAGAGTACCAAGAACTGGAAGATTGCTGGAGACCACATATGGACCTTTTAAGATGACACACATTGTCATCTTGTCCCTTTTATACAAAATCAATGGGTTAGTCTATATAAATCTCTTTCTCAAGATCACCATTGAGAAAAGCAACCTTTACGTTCATTTTGAACAACTCAAAGTCCGAATGGGCAACCAGGGCTAGGAGTATCCGGGCCTGAACTTATCAATTGAACTATCCACCTGATGTTTTATCTTGAAGACTTACATCGGGGTGGAGTTTCAACAAGTTCTCAAATCCTGTCAGTGAGTCTATTTCATCCCTTATGGCATCCAATCACTCTTTGTAATTTGGTGAACCAACCGCCTCTTGATAAGAGGTAGATCCCTCAACGCCTAAGGGAGTGCATAAGAATATTTCCTCTTCGATTTAAAAATATCGTCGAAGAATTCTTCCACGCTCAATCCTTGGGATCCTGGGACCTTCATTATTTGTCCGCCTAGGTAAGAAATCCCTCCCCCTTTCTCTAAGAGGTAAGGGACCAGGTGTTCCTAACCTTTTCTCTAAGAGGTATGGAAACCTGAGTAGGGAGATAAGATTACTCCCACTATCCATTGGAGGTGGGATCCTGAACGTAAGGACTAACTACATGTTTAGGAATGACTCTCCTCAACATTTGGAGATTGAGGACGAATCTCATTCTCTTTAACAGACAAACCTTCACCATTCTTACCAAATAAGGAAGGTGTACCATCCTCGGTGACTTAGTGAGAATTCAAATCCTCCCCTCACCGAGAGGTGGTTGAAGGTCTTATTGTAACACATATAAATTGAGGTCCTTTTAAATTTCACCAAATGCTAAGAAACTCATCCTTAAGAAAACCGCCATTGCGGGAATTCGTTTCACGAAGAAAATATTCATGATCTCAATTGGTTCGAAGAGTTTTAATATTTCGTCCCAACTGAGTCCTACTACCGCTATAAAGTATACGAACACATCAAGTATCCAATAGCAGTGAGATAATCGGTACAGATACCTTTATCATGAATATATAGCTCCATGATGTGCCTTCACATTCATGGACCGCACATGTCTAGAGTGAATAAACGCTATGAAATTCGATGTCCTCGAAACCTTACAAAAAGATTTCCTATTGCTTTACTAGCTAGACATAACTCACATTATGTAACTTTAGCATAGTGAGTTGGTCTTAAAAGACCATCTTTAGCTAGTTTGTTAACTTTATATTAACCCTCATGGTCAAAATGAGCATGTTTAAAATAGATTCGAAAATGGGACAAGAATGGAAGATATTCTATTTCGTCAAAAAACATTGAAAATACCTTTCAATGTGACATGGCCAAACAAATCACTATGCCATGCGATATCTAAGACATCTAGATGAAAATTAAAGAAAACTTATCTTAGGAACAGAAGACACAAGGAAAATTTCGCACCATAGGTGCATAGAGAGCATCATGAAGAGACAATGTAGTCCCTTCAAAGAGCTTCAAATGATTTGTCCTTAATTCAAGGACATCTTTTTCATTGTCGTTACCTAAAACGATAATTTCTGAACCTACCGTGTAATGGTGAAAGTTCAAAAACAACTCGTTCCTGAAATATGTGTTTGGTTGCTCCCGTATCTGCAACCCACTAAGGATTGTAGTTAGCAACAAATGCTTGGGAGCATACATATCCAGGAGCAACTATGGACGAAGGTACCTTAATCAACTCAGGACAATCCCAAACATGAGATCTGTTATTTCCACAGCCATAGCACTCACACGTGCTACATGCTTCTCTTTCTGTCCCTTAGTCTTTTTCCCTTTTGTAATACCAATCTTAGGTCCAGAATTTTATGAGGAAATGGATCCGGACGAACCTGATGCTCAGTTAATCCCACACATACTCAACAGTGGGATGACTTTTAATTCCCTCACTAGATCAACATCATATGCAATATGACAAAGTATAGCATGTTGATCGATCCATTCTCGAACCGTTTTTGGTATACTTTTAAATTTTCTCAATACTACTCAAGAGTAGTATCATCTTTGCCATCTAAGGAGATCTAGATCCTAACGAGGGTACTAACACCTCACTCTCGCTTAGAGGAAACTGAATCTTCTGACACTCTGTGTCACAGTCAGCGCTATCAAGTTCTTCATTGGTAAACGAATTACCAGTCATATTTTAATTGCCATGTCTAAAAATATATATTTGTAAAATGGATAGTAGGCATATTTTCAAATAAGTAAATTATCAAAAAACTCCATTATCCATGTCGCATGGTCGAAAATTTTGCTAAGCTCATAATCATCTCATACAAGCATGAATTAGAAGTTTTTAATAATTTAATTATCACATTTTTCCATAAAAATAAGATCTATGGAGAACATCATGGTTAAACTAATTAATGTTTTAGAAATATCACAAAGATATCCAACTTTATGTAAACCAAATTTACATGAAATTATCAACTAATATGTCATCTAGAACTTTATCAATGACATATTAAACATGAAATTCAAATTATTATATAAAATGCATTTATATAATAAAATGAATCTATATTGCGAAACGTATTCGAATAATAACGTGTTACAAAAGAAGTTCATAAAAGGCCCAAATAGCATTATATAAAATACATTTATATAATTATATATAACATGAAACTTATTTAAATGTTACTCGCAAATTATAAAACACATTTATAATATTAAAAATTTAAATTTCATGAAACCAATTCATAAAATACCGCTAAATTACATAATTAACAAATAACATGAAATGAATCCACATTCATTAATTTGGGCAAGGAAAAAGTGCTAAAATTAGCAAATTCACTACAACTCACGAAGTTCGTATATAAAACACATTTATACAATACTACTAATTGGTGATTGACATTAAACATGTCCATGTAATCAAATGCAATATAATTTGTGACATGAAATATATACAAATATTAATTGCAATTAATTATATATAGAATAAATCCATATAACATTAAAGTTGGGATGAAACGAATTCATAGTAAAACTCGCAAATTATATAAAACGTATTCATATAATATTGCAAATTTAAATTTCATGAAACGGATTCATAAAATAATCAAATATCCTATGTATCCAAATAATAGCATGAAACTTGTTCATGTAAAACTTAATGAATCATTTTTGTTAACTACAACAATGACAGAACAATTAACTGATTTATAATTGCTTATGTTTTTGCATAAAATTATTAAATCATGAAACATATTCATGTGACGGGATATTATATAAAATATATTTATATAAAATAACTTATGAAACACATTCATATACCGACCAAGAGGATCTTTATATCACATAGATATTTATTGAGTTCGAGTAAAACAAATTTACGTCATACACACTAATTTTATATATGAAACAAATTCATATAACGAATTTACGCATTCAGGATTAAAACTAATTCGCAACCTTAATTCAGCGACCGAATTAACTGCATGAAACTTTATCAACTTGTATATCATTATAATTTAATTAAAAATCATGCTATGACTAATGATAATAAATAAACAACAATGGCTGAAAAATAATTCGGCCCAAAACAGTCGAAAATAGCCTGACCTATATCATTGAAATACGGCAAGAAGCAAACCGGTCCAAAAAGAAAAACGGTCCAAAAACAAAATCTGGGCCAAAAAACCGGCCCACTAAACCGGGCCTTCTCTTTTTCTTTTATTTGATGATTAAGCCCAAATTAAGGGGGGTTTAGGGGCCTTAACTCTTTCTCTCCTCTCGATCTTTCTCTACCACCCGAGCCCTCTCTGTCTCCTGCTAACTCTCGAACTCTCTCCTCTCTCAGCTTCTCGACTCCTCGCCACGCTTATGGAGCACCAAACTCCATCATTCCTTAGCCATGGAAGGCTCTCTGCCTTTCGAATTTCTCTCTCTTCTTCACGCCCCATGCTGCCACCCTCAACCCTGGTGAATGTTGGCTAAAAAAACCCAGATGAAGAGAACACCCACGCTCCGCCGACAACAACAAAGGCCACTAGCTTGTAGATCGGTTGCTTCCGAGCTAGAAAATGCCGGCTGTGCACCGAACGTGCCTCTCACGTGGTGGCACGTGACTTACACGCGCCACCAGTCTGGTGGATTTCACGGTTCCTTCATCTATTTTGGGTAGATCGGTGGTCAAGGGTGTGGATGGAGGAAGAAGAAGAGCAATGTACTCCTTCGTTTCTGATGGGTAGAGATTCGAAAATGCCCTTTTCTTTTCTGCTACCCCTTTTCTCGAAACATCCTTTCTTTTTTTTTCATGGGTAATATGACAGTTTTTCAACGTAGACCACCAAGACCTCACTGCCACCGTCGCCACAAAGATCCCGGTGGTGGGGACGGTTTGGCAGACCACTAAGGTCTTACCGCCGCCATGACCTATCGGTGGGTTAGGGTTTTAGAGTCAAGGACAGAGAGTCTGTGAGGGTTAGGGTTTCGGGTTCTTCCTTTTGTTCACTACCTTTTTTGTTTTACCGTGATTAATTAGGGTAAAATAGTTATGCCGCTAATTTGTGAATTGCACATAGCATGATAGCATAACACTCAAGCAGAAACTAATTGAGTTTGTTCTTTAGACTAAAAGCATGCTTGTATCGATTAACATGATCACAAAACTGACCTACTCAGAACAAAAACTCAGTCTCTAATCATGGGAGCATGCTTGCCTGAATCACTATTATCTGGATTTTAATTCAAGGCATGATTGCTAAAATCAGACTGGGCATGCTAATCTTGAAGGAAAATATATGTCCAATAAGTAATACATCAATGACATAATCTTTAAGTGGATTCTAGGCATAATAATTGCACAAGCATGCTTCTAGAATTAACAGATTTGCATAATCACAACAATTAAGCAAATAATCACATAAACAAGCATAACTTAGGTTTGACAGTTTGTTAACCTAAGAATTGGGACTAATCCGAACAGCTTAGGCTCTGATACCACTGTAGGAGGAAATAGGACTAACCTGGATGCGGAAATATACTGTCAGTAATAGTCCACGTTAATAAGAATACCAATCCACGTCAATAAGAATATCAAGCGGCTACTAGAGTTGCTTTAGAGATGTCACGTTCTAAAACCCGAGAACTCGATAGATGGTAGTTCAACCGTGAGAGAGAAATAGGAGAATATAAGAGATCTAATATTTAGCTCATCGCGTCTTCTTAGGCTAATCCCCTTAAACCCCTTTATATAGCTTAGGGGGTAGCTAGGGTTACCGCCGTTGGCGACTTAGGTGGTCGTTGGGCCTAAACCTATTAGGCTTGATTAACAGCTATTATTTTTAAAATTTCCTTTTCGTTGTTAAATGCAAGCTAGTATAATTTGTGAACCTTTTAGAGATTGTCAGCTCTTGCCTATATTAATCTTGCGCCTTCTACGCACTAAAAAAAATCATTTTTCTTTTGAATGCAGCTAATGTATTCACAACATAGTACAACTTATATTGGAATGTCATTGCCTTTGAGTATTGCAACTAATTACGGGGAAGCCTTGCCAACTGTAAATTAAAAATTGAAAAAAAAGTCCGTTTTATTTTGCAACACATCTCTGTCAAATTAGACGAATCAAATCAAAAGAAAAGACAAACTTAACATATCGCCAAACAATAGAGAACAGCTGAAATGACAAACACATATATTGTATTTCTAATCTTCAATGCCAACTTTCTCCAAGATTACACTATTGGAATAAGCTTAAATATCGGCAAGTGAACGCCCCGACTATTTCAAAGCTGAATAAGGCTAATAGCATATACCACAAGAAGAAAAGGAGGAATAAGCTAGAACAATTAAAACTTTGTGTTCCTGAAGCAAGCAAGTAGGCATGACAAATAGGTCGATGGGTTTGGTTTAACTTAAACTCATTGTGTTTAAACACATACAATAATAACTCCACATGCAGGTACTGATTTTGCAAAGTTTTGGAAGATCCAGATGCATGCAGTCTTGCCTCTACGGATATGATTGTCCGTAAAGAGACCGATTTCAATAGATCCATGTAAAAAGTCAAAGAAAATAATTGAGAAGTTGAAAATCTTTTGATAGACAAAGGTAACAAACACAAGGCATAATTACTTTAAATGATATTAATTATAATGAACAATTGAGGAGGGATAAGAGTTGTACGTACCTTAAGTAGCAAACAACGATATAATACTGACCTAGCCAAGAGCAGTGTACAACTTAAACAATAAGAGATAAAGAAGTAATAACACAGTTGCAATAAGAGTACCACTAGCGTGCAAAATACAACAAATGCAAGATAGCATAATGGCGAATACAACACCGCATATTTCCTATCATTCAGAAGCCTAAGGAGTTCAAGAAGCTAGCTACCTAATGGTCCAAAACCTCAATCTTGGACCTCTACAAATTCCTATCTTGAGTAATGTCCTCTGTTAGCTGTCAAAAATTCAAATCATGTCTAATCACTTCGTCTCTACTTTTTTTAGGCCATATTTTGCCTCTTCTACATTATAGGAGGTAAATAATCTCATGTATTCTCATAGATGCTTCCACACTCCTCTTCACATGACTATACCATTTAAATTTGGTTTCTCTCATGTTATTTTCTATGTGTGCCACTATTACTTTACTTCTAATCACCTCATTCCTTATCCTATCCAATCTCATCTGGCCGCAGATCTACCGAATCATCATCATCTTTGCTGTCATCAACCTCTTGACTTGGGTCTTTTTTATTGGCCAGCACTCGAAGCCATACAACAGTGCTAGTTTAACTAGCATACGATAAACATTGTCTTTTTATTCTACAGGAATCCTCTTATGACACAACACTCTTGAAACCTTCTTCCATTTTTATCATCCCACTTTAAGATGGTGGTTAGTGTCTTCGTCAATATCCCCTTTCTCTTGAAGGAACAACCCCAAATATTTGAACTTCTTCTCCTTGGTATTGATATCCTATCGATGGTTGCTTCTCCAGTGTCTTCTTCCCCTCCACTAAAACCACGCCTTAAATATTCAGCTTTTGATCTATTGAATTTAAAACTCCTAGACTCTATGGCATGCCTCTATCGCTCTAACTCATTGTTAACTCCATCCCTAGTCTCATCAATAAGGACAATAACATCAGCAAATAGCGTACACTAGGGTACCTCATCCTGGATCTCTTTAGAGAGTCCGTCCATAACAATAGTGAAAAGAAATGGGCTTAAAGCAAATCCTTGATGAAGTCTAATATCAACAAAAAAGTCATTAGTGTCACCTCTTGACGCCTGAACACTTGTCCTTGGTCTCTCACATATATCCTTAATAACGCGGATATATACAACTGACATTCCTTTCTCCTCTAAGCACCTCCATAACACTTGCTTGGTACTCTATCGTAGGCTTTCCCTAGGTCTATGAACATTATGTGGAGATAATTTTTTCTATCCATGTACAATTTCATGAGCCTTCTAAGAAGGTGGATTACCTCTATTGCCGATGTTAGTTTTGAGAGTACACAAACACAAGAGGGGGGTGAATTGTGTTGCCAAATTTTCGCAATTTTCTGGGAACAGGCTTAGGTCCTGTTTGGACAGGTTGTTTGTAACACGCCCAGAAATTGAAATGCAGCGAAAATAAGTAGAAGAAAAAGGTGAACACAGGATTTTTACGTGGAAACACCTCTAGCCCAACTGAGGCGAAAAACCACGACCTATCCCTGTAGGATTTTCACACAATTTTACTATACGGGCTAAACACGTTACAAAGTAACCTTCACCGTTACAATTTGTAACACACACGTAACTGTCTTCCCCAAGACTAGTTACCCCACGTCCAATAGTCCCCTTGACTTGGACACACTCAACTCACTTTTAAACGAGAGAGAACAAGATGAACACCTTACTTTTGAGTGCTTCCCATAAGCTAGTGTAAGGTACAATTAAGCTCCTAGTATGCCAATTTTGAAAGCTCAGTTTTTGCACACACTTTGGTCGATTTTCTCTCTGAAAATTTATCTCATAAAACTCTTGAAAGTTGCTGTGAAAACTGATATTGAATGAGTTGTAGAAAGCCACCTTTTATAGAGAATTTTGAAATGTAAGAAGATTTATCTTCTCATATATTTTTTTTTTCAGATTTGGAAAACAAAATCCCTAAAGGAAATAGAGTCCTTTAGCCGCAAGTAGTGGAGTAACGAGGGTTGAAAAAAATTCCTTAATTGCTTGAGTAAGGCGGTGGTTCTCAGCCACAAGGACTCAACCAATAGCCCATGATTTTCTCAACAAACTTATCCACTTGCCAAAAATTAGAGATTCTTTTTATTTCAAAAAGATCTTGCAAAACCCCTTAGTTAAGGATAATTGTTTGGGGTTAAAATACTCCACAGAAAATCATGTTTCCAAGTCTCAGAGACGTTAGCCCAAAAATCAGAGAGAGAATCGTGAAAAATCAGCTTTGCAGTTTTTGCTTGAAAACACCTTGAACACCCTATTCTCATAATCGTTCTGAGATAGTGTTATGAGATTTTCCAAAGAGAAAAACCAATTTAAAGTGAATGTTAAATCAAGACTTTCTAATTGGCATATTAACAAGAATCTAATAAAATAAAACCATAGCAAAACACAGACTCTTGTTGATTCAACCAGCCTTCTTGTAGAAACTTAACTTGCTGCTCCAAACACTTCGCAGAACTGTTCTTAAGGCTGTTCTGAAGTTCTGGAAAGTCTTTCTAGCCAACTGATCTTGAGTTCCTGTTTTTAAGACCTGTTCTTGATCATTGTTAGTCACGCAATTTCAAAGTATTCAATATTTGGAACCTGTTCAATCAACACACTCAAGTATATATTACATTTGTGTTTGTTATCATCAAAACCTTACATTACATAAGGGTAGGGTCAACAGCCGATCTTCCTGGTATAAAATCAAACTGGTTTTCTGATATTGAAATATTCTTCCCTGGCCTTCTCTTGATCACCTTTTCCCATAACTTCATTGTGTGGCTAAGCAACTTTATACCACGATTTTGAATATCTCATTTGTTTTTATAGAGGAAGATAATTTTACTGAAGCCCTATTAACGTGGCATCTTTACAGTTCTACGAATGACATTAAAAAGCTCTATTCACCAAAAAGCTCTATTCACCACTTTAGTCTCTCTTCATCCAAATACTTCCACAGGAATTTGGTTTGGGCCCACGGTCTTTCTATTAGGTGTATTCCTTAAGACCTCTCTAATCTCCTCTTCACTAATAGGGTTACAGTGTTGATACTTGATAGTACTGTTGCGTGCCCCCCTCCTCGGTGGATACTAGATCATTCCCCGTTAAAGAGTTTATTAAAAGTACATTTTTCATCTTTCCTTTATTTTTGCTTCCTTTACTAGGAATTTATCATTTATAAAACATATTTAGGTTTATAGGATTTGGTTATGGTTTTAATTTAGGAAAATTTTGCTTTAGCTTTGGTTGATGTAAGTTTGTGTCGAATCTAAACTGAATCAGCCTATTTTAGGTATTGGATTTGAGTTGGAATCATTCAATTTAGATTTCAGATCTTATGCCAGTTTTTCCTCCTATTGCTATTCGGCTTAGTGACACATCCCAGACTCCGAGCACGATCCCCTACGGATGGCTTTTCATGTTGTTGGGTGTGCCTGCTAGGATTTTAGTTTTATTTATTTACGAAAACAATGTGCTTTTTCGGGGTGGAAATTAATAGGCAAATGAACCGCGAGCTCGTTCAGGTTCTTGGCCCAAGCAACATTCACTGTTTGGGACAGAACCTAGGTTGTTCATGCTCAGGCCAAGGAACTAGACTAGGCTTCTGGAAAAAGAGCAAGTGATGCCTAGATCAAACAACCAAGTTCCCTGTTTAGCTGCCTATTTTTTCTTTTGTCAGAAAAGAAGCACTTTTCTCATTTTCATCACAAAGTAATAAAGTTGAGTTTCTAGTGAGTTTATCAAAAAATGCACAAAAAATTGATAGATCACTTCTTTTATTAAGCCATAAAATCAAAGGGGCAATCGAAAGGGATGTGGCTTGATAGAAAAGGTTTTCAAAGATACTCGAATAATTCTTGGTATGATGACCACGTACTTGATTCCATTGGCTTGAACCAAAGGTCCAGATTCAGGACGATGGTAAAATGCTAGGATGGAATGCATCCTAACATGCCGTCATTATTGATAACTCCACTTATCAAATTGGAAAATCAGAAGCCCATACTAAAACAACATGCAACATACTAATGAATTAATTTTTCTTTTAAAAACACAGCATTCAAAGTTCATACAAAATGCGAAAATAATAAAATAAAAGAAGAATTTTCAGTAGATGCGAACTAAAGCTAGAATTGAAAAAATTAAGTCATTGCAAACTTGAAAATTAAATCGACTAATACACAAAAAGAAACATGGCCGAAAAGGAAAAAATGAGTTGGCTCGTAGGTTGGCCCAACTGATAGAACCCGACAATTCTATGAAACGCTGATGGACTCTCAGTTTTGCCACATACACTCTTTTTAGGCTCTCCAGTGTTGTATTCTCTTTAGTCTCACAAGTTTTCTCCTATTTCGGCCTTTTTTTTAATATAAACCCAAAGGGGTGGCCCTCTATTCAAAAGATGAGTAGTATAAGATGCGGTTGGATAGAATGAAAAAAAATAAAATAAAATCAAAGTTTTCTACTTATCCCTCTCCAGTGGATTAACAATTTAAACTTAGAAACTGATTGATGCTCCTCACCAGAAAGAAAAAAAAAATTACTACAGTTAAACTTAAAATCGGAGCCTGTAAATTAATTTTGTTGTACAGTTACAATTTAAGCTACTATTAAAGCTTATAAATAAGAATATAGCATAGGAAACTAGGGATCGATACCACAAGAAAAGATATAATAATAAGTTAGTTTAACTCTAATTAAACTCACTACTCTGATATTTTTTTAATTTTTCTTTTAATTACTAAAAAAATCAAATTAAACTAACAAAAATTTGAAAAATTACTTAGTGATACCCAGAATATTCTAATCATAATTCTAGAAATAAAAGAGTAAATACTCAGGCCAATTATCCTGGAAAAATAAAAATAGAAATAATTCTACAATATTAAACTTAAAATTAAAAACAAAAAAAAGCAGAAAATTTATGTCAAAAATCATATAAAATTGCCTAGGTTAATAATCCACAATTAATTAATTTTATATTGCCATAAATATATCTAATTAATTTTGAAAAAATAAAACATAAAATAATTGCAGAAAATATAGACGCAAAATAAAATTTAAAATTAAATAACTAATAAACAACACTTGAACAAATATGAAATAATTAATAAAATTAACCAGATTATAAACCTTATTTTCTAGACTTATCAAACCATAAAAAATCATAAAACCAAAATTAAAAATATAATTTTCAGTTTTATTAAAGTAAAAACGTGCATGTATCCCAGTCACAAAATAATTCTGAAAAAATTATCAAATGATTCCCGCAAATTACGAAATTAAATAACAGCATATTAGGACTCTATGGTGGCAATAAAACATGTAACAACACAAAAGGAATTAACTTTAACATAATTTATATCAAATTGGTAAATAGAATAGAAAATTAATCTGAAAATTATACCGCACTAAAAATCAAAATATAATTAATCTAAAATTACTAAGACACATCTAAAGTGCAACTCTTTTGGGGAGTAAATGAAATTAAGTATTAAAGTCTATAAATTTAAGAATAAAAATCAACAAACCAAATAACTCAACTAAAGAACAAACAAATAATTATCAAAGCTACCAAATTTAAGAAAACACATAGGATAATCTATATCCACTATGCAAATTAATATTTATCATCGACACATGAATTGACTTTTCTATAAGTTAGACTGTAGAAGATACCCACCATAGTGGATCTTTTCATTTTTTTCTTAGATTATAGTTTACTTAGGTCCAGTCCTAATATAAATACTACAAGTTTTGATAATCCTAACACCAACGCAAGAATTTAATTAAACTAGAGTATTAAGCATTAGAAAAATATTATCTAACACCTTGCAAAAAATTTACCAACAAATTGATTTGACAAATATTTATAAGGATTTCCTAATTAAAAGGGAAGAGTTTGAGCCATTCATAATCAATTAGGGTGATACTTATGCTCAAAAGACTAAAACTTTTACATACTTAGGCCCTTTAAGCTATGGTATTAATTCATATTGAACTAATTAGTATGCATTCTAATTAATCTAATATAAATCTCATGAACAATGAACACAAACCATTATAGAATCATGGAATAAAAATAAATTAAACAAAAAGTGCAAAACTTGTTCAAAATAATTAATTTAGCATGGTTTCAAATAAATTATACTAAGCATATAAAAACTACTCCACATATTATTAATAAAAACACATAAATTATCCAAATATTTCATCTTTGATAATAAAAATCTAAACCAACTAAAATAATAATAAAAAAATTATGATAATACTTATGGTGCTGATGGCGTTGAATTGTGATGATCGGCAAGAAGTCTGATGATGATGAAGACTATGAGGGTGTTTGGTAGCAACAATTATTTGGGGAAAAAAAAAGTTATTTGGGAGGATTTTAGCTGTTTTGATCAAGTCAAACTGTCAAAAGATATTTGGTAAAGTACTGTTTGCAATAGATGTTTGACTCCAAAAAGTTTTTTTTTGAAAAAACTATTCTCATTAACCTTTTGAGAAGAGTTTTTTTTTTTTTTTTAGAAATAACATAATTGTCCATAAGTTTCAAAAATTTACACATCTCATTAAAAACTAATTCGTAAGTAAGCACATAAATGAAAACTTACCAAAATATTTTTTAGAAACAGCTAGTATTTATCAAATACTTTTATAAAAAATAACTAATTCAAACAGCTATTATAAACAACTAATCTTTATCTTACAAATGCTAGAATGGGTGGGTGCCTAAAAATGCTTCCCTCCCTCAACCCAAGCTTCTCATTAATCCAAGCTTTACAACCGTTGATCAAAATCTTAGGCAATCTCAACCCCTGGATTTATCTTAATAACCGCTAATCTCTCCCTTTTTACTGGGTACATTAGGTCTCAAGTTCGATTCTCCTCTCCCTAATTGTATTGTACTCTTTACTGGACATATTAGGTCTCAAGTTCTATTCGCCTCTCCCTCATTATATTGTATTGCCCTTTGTGGCTCATACGGACCAAAACGTGATTTTCATCATTATTATTAATATTTTGTATTTTTCAATACAAATATAAATTTGAGCATGTATTATTAGAGATAATAGAATAATAAATACAATTTTCATGATTATTTTCATTATTATTGTGTTTGTTGTTGTTGTCATTGTCGATATCAGCAATGTTATCTTCCTCTTTGAATTTGATAACATAGTCGATATTAATTATGATCATCTAATTATCAAACAGAGATTAGGAGATTATAATTGATATAATTTTTTTTATTATTTCATTATTATAGAATAAGTTCATATTTCAGAAGTTTTAACTTAAGGAAACTGAATTATAATTACTGAACAAGCCGTAAAACCTTATGTGACACCTTATTATTAACACATAATATAATATACACATTTATATAGAAATAATAAACATTTTTGATTTCCATGATTATTATTATTATTTTGTCTTTTTTTGATACAAATATACATAGAGCATGTATTCCTAGAGATAATAGAAATATAAATATGATTTCCATAATTATTTTCATTATCACTATTGTTGTTGTTGTCGTCATTGTCATTATCATCGTTGTTATCTTTCTCTTTGAATTTGATAACATAGTCAATATTAATTATGATCATATATATGTAAGGATTGTGCTAAAAAATTACATATTGTAAGCATAATATAGTATACTGCAAGGGTTGAACGTAAAATATAAAAAAAATTTAAAATAAAACACGATCATCATATTAGGCCCGTGAAGCTGAATTTCTTTCACATTTAATATAATCTATTTAACAGAAGAAAATAAACGAAATATTTTTCTTTTTCTTTCAAAGCATACATATCTTATAATTATATTTAATTCATATAAATCTTAAAAGTATAATTAATGTTTTAACGTTTCAAACAAATTGACCAAAATCTAATCTATTTAACGCATAAGAAAAAATAAAATAATTTTTGTTTTCTTTTAAAACATACAAATCCAATAATAAAATTCTCTTCATAAAACACCTAAAATTATAATTAATCTTTTACCATTTAAAATAAAATGCCCCAAATCGTCATAATACTTCAAACTAAAAAATATCTCAACTCACAAATTTGAACTCAACTCATGTCTTACAAGACGATATAAGGGCATTGGAAGTTTATATCAAAACCCATGAAATTATTACGTTGACCTAAAAACCAAATGTACAAACTATGAATACATAATTATATTAGCACCCCTCATGAACCACTTTAAATAGCCAAAAAAAGTTATATAATAGCATAAATATAATGTTCAAATTATTTTCGTTGAAAGACAAATTTTATTTGTGTTACATGCGAAACTAAAATTAAACCGACTTTGAAATAGTTTCTACCTAACTTCACTAGAGAATTAACGACTTCATAAATTTTTACTCACCAACAAGAAGAGGATGTAGGTTTTTTGTTATTGACGTCATAAATTGACTTATCATCATCGTATTTAGCATGCTTTGTAACAAATTTACTATCTATTGTCTCCATCAGACTTATATAGACTTTTTTCACAATTATATTGTTTTCAAATGTTAATCTCATTGATTATGCATGAAGTGTTTGTATACTTAACTTTTTCATTGAGTTTTTCCATTATTTCCTCTAAATTATAATATTAATCATGTCTACCATAACTATTTGTTTATTATTTCGATAATATATCTACAAAATATTTATTTGAATATACTCTGTATAAAATACGGATCCAGACTAATTCAAATAACTAACACATAACAGTTAACACAAATAATTAATATCTATTTGCCAAATAGAGCCTATATGATGGTGATCAACTGAAGGAGGCGATAATGCGAAGATGACATGAAGGATATGATGATGAACAAGGATAGCGAGGAAATAAAGAGGACATGGTGAGGCGGTATGCGAGATGAGATGATTAGATGATCTCGTAGAGGGGCGTGTCAATTAGAATATAAAGTATCAATAATTTTAATAGGGTTGGTTTTTTTTGTAGGATTTCTTCTTTTTCAAATTTTCCAATCTTAAATTAGGAGTAGCACTTTTGTAATTTTAGTCTAAATAAATTATAATAAAAATAAATATTTTTCAAAATCATTATTTTTAGACTGACTTCATAAATATGCTTGTAAAATCCTTCAATAAATAAAACTTGTGTGTCAACGTCTTTTCTTCTCCTCTTCATTTATTAATTCTTAACCTAAAAAATAAATAAAATAAAGCAAATTAGGCAAAATAATATATATAATATAAGCTAAATAATTATTAAAAACATGCATGAATTATGACTCAATAAAGCTCAATCAGGCTCTTAGCCACTATGGTCGCTCAATCAAGCTCTTAGACACTATGGTCCAAGAACCAAGTCTTTAAGTTCTGTCGTATGATATTTTAAAAAATAAGTCACATTTTCTGGTATCTACACTTGATATTACTATCCAATACCTATCTTCTTTTGAACTTGAACAATAATAACTTTCAGTATAGGTCCCATTTTTGTCAGTGCTAGGGAGATAATTGTTTTCAAATTTCAACTAGAATAAAATATTTTTTGAAAATTTTTGTAAGCTTATTGAAATTAGTCTTTCTACTTATAGAAATATTGACATGTCTAAAGTAGCTTACATATGAATTTCTTCATATCCCAGGTAAACTAAACCCGCGTGGAAAATAGTTGTTGTAGGCTATGTCCAAACCAGCTGCAAACAAGCAGGCATAGTAAGTTAGTGACATATCTTTTTTTTTAATCAAAACGGAGTAATATATTTTACTTCTCTTAGAAATCAAAGATCCTACTAGCTAAGGGTAGATTGCACGTCTCAACTAAATTCCAAGTAGCAGTTGGTTTGTTGCTTTGTTTAGGCGGGTCCAAAGGATATAGTATATACAACACTTAACAAGGGCTTGTGTGCTAGTACTCCCTGCCCTACTCCCTCCACTTCCCGAGGAGGAAAAAAAAAAAAAACAATATGGGTAAAATCAGAAGTGCCCTTGTTTTGATTTGATGATGGGCAGATGCTCTACAATGAAACATGCAAATAGTTACTTACCGACAACCCTGTAACTTAGATATACAGGGTTTGCATCTTGGCAAAGGAAGGCTTTCAGATAGGTAGCGTAGTCACTCTCTGTATTAAATGTATGGCACATAAAAGAAGGTGAAAGGGCCCCCAGTTGAAGGGTCAAAAAGGAGCGCAAGAGAGGAAGTTAATGCCAGGCCAAACAATGCCCGGTGCCCTCCATGTGCATTTATACTTTATAGTAACGCTTGCAAAAGTAACATGTTTTGTTAGTATATTCGGTCTCCTTTTGCAGTTTTGCTTTCACGCCAAGATTGAAAGCACTGCCTTTCCAAATCCTAAGTTCCTAACTCCTAAAATAGATAGCTATTGCAAGTTTGCAACTATTTTATTTTGTTTACCATAATTTGTGTTAGTATTATTGCTTTTTGTTGGAAAGTATACCGGTTCATAAAGATAAAATTTAAATTCAGATTTCTAGAAGTAACCCTTAAAAACTTTACTGATTAAGCTAATTGGCACCCATATATTTATAAATCTATTTTGTATAATTTTTTTTTGTTGGGGTGCAGAAGAGGGGATGCAACCCCTGGAAAAGACTTCTATTGATTCACAACAAATTTGGGGAATTTAACCCCTATTTGATCTGCGTACAAGGAGGGCGAAACCTCCCTAGGAGGTTCATTGAAGTAAGCAAAACTACAAGTAAGTCCAATCCCTAAATTTGCCAGTGCATCCGCTACCTGGTTAGCTTCCCGATAGCAATGGAATATTCTTACTTCCCAGTCGTTTGCTTCCATAAGGCTTTTACAACACTGGACAATCGTATGGTGTCTGGCGTTGCAATCTATTTTGTATAATTGGTGCACAAGGTGTTTCAGACTTGATAGTGTAAAAGGGGAAAGTCTTGCATGGGTCAATGATTGATCAAAATTTTGTGTCTTTTATATACAAGTAAATCTTCTTTTTATTTTGTATAACTCAGATTTTCGATTGTGGAGTTTGGGGGAATTGAAGTTATATTCCCTTTTCTTAACATTCATTTTCCCTATTTATGTCATACAGTTATTAGCCTAAAATCTAAATAACCGTCAACTAAATTGACAAAAAGAGGACTCCTTAAATGATTAATTTTAGTTTTTCTGAAGGCTATGAGAGTGGAAAATGAGAATGTGTTCTCTCTTGACATTGTGGTAATTATTTGTTATGAATGAATTCCATATTGAATTTCTAATGTTCCTGACAAAATTTTTCTGGTTTTCCATTATGTGCATCTAGATTGCCTGAATTGATGCACTATGTGCAACATACGAGGTCGTCAATCTCATGACACAATATAAGTTCATATGAGCTCTTATCAGACACAATATAAGTCACACTGTATTGCTTCCACCCCCTCCCCTCCAAACTTTGAACTTCTATTTTACGAAATTATTATTGGCTCATAAAGAGGTAGAACTCTTACATCACAAATTTTATCAGTCTTATGAATAGACAATGTACTGTGATTTAAGTATGAAATAGTGACTAAGATTAAAACTTTTTCTCAATTATACTTTCTGTTAGAAAATGTCAGTTTTCTAGAGTATAGTCTTATACACTTTGTTTTATCATACATTATCTAATTTTTAATACTTTTACGGTCACACCAAATTTGATTGGAACATTTTCTAAAAAAAAGATGGAATTAAAGAGAATTGTATTTTTCTATCAATTTCAATTTACTCTCTTTTTCCATTTTCTTCACCATGTAAATTCTTTTCAATATTTTTGTTAACATTATTTGAATTGTATTTTTTTTTTTTGAGTTGAACGTATTCAAAGTCCAAACTTATTATAGTTTTTTGTGAACTAAATTTATGTGAACTTATTTTTTTTTAAATTAAACATATCTAATTCTAAAAATATAAGTTGAAAAAAACTGGACCTAGCAAATTATCTTTATATTATATTTTATACTCTAAAAGGGAATAAACTTTATTCCTATTCATGCTACAATTCCTATGAATAGTAGTGGCAACAATGTATTTTTTTTGTTTTTGTTTTGCTAACTTTTTGGGCAAAATATATTTGTATTTTTTTTTAACTTTTTTTTATGTTCATTTGGGTTTCTTCAATTTCTTTTAACCTTAATATTTCTCACATCACTGATTTTTTCCTTTATTAAAGGTGCACAAATTTCTTTATGTGATTTAATAGCTCTTATTTACATGCCCATTTTAACTATATTTTTTTAATTAGATAAAGCTTATCACTCACAACTTCTTTACTAAGAAACATTCCCAACTTAATCAATATTTAATCAATATTCTTTTTCAACTTTTCTATTTACTTATAAGTCCTGACTTGCTGGTGCTTCTAATCAACTTTAGCTTGCAGATTGTGTTCCCATGTCACGCCACCCATGACCCAGTCAATGGAAAATGATGGCAATGAGACCATAAACAGTAAAAGGTTTTCGAGCGTCCACCGGGCCGCAGCCTAGTGTCATTGGAGGTGTTCAGCCCAACGTTATCTGGCGTTTGTTTGTTAATTCACATGTGCATGTCAAAAAATTGTGACAAAGAACACCACTGCCACCAGCGTGCTAGGGTTGAAGTCGTTGGTGGACATCTAAAACATTCACAAACACATTAACAGATAAATAACAAGAACAAACAATGCGTTAATTTATGTGAAAAATTCCTTCTCAATCAAAGGGAAAATCACAGCCCAGTAAGAACCAGCAAATTCACCATATTGAGAAAAGATCGATTACATGAATACTCTTGCAAATATAGAGCATCTCACTTTCTAGTCAGTGTTTGGGTCTCTCTACCTCTCACACAAATCTCACTTTCCTCTCACATCCTCCAGCTACTTAAGGTTTAACATGCTCGGAATACACCCAACAGTTGCCTAGTATTGGCCCCACATCAGTCATGGTTTCCCTCAGTTCAAAAGGATATCTCCTCTGACACCAGAGGATACGATACATAAATGGACGAGACAACCTTTCATTTGCCACATCTAATCTTCCATCTCCACCCAATATTCAACTAATCACAAGTTTATGTCTTTAACATATTATGCTTGAAAAAAAATTCCATTTTTTCATTTTCCAAAACAATAATTTTGGGAATTTTCGAACACAACCTGCTATCCAAATTTGGATGAGGATTAAGGCCATGTTCGGTAAAATTAATGGTTTAGGTAGTGGATAGCGGTTCAGGTAGCGGATAGCTGTTTAGATAGCAGATATCGTTTCTAATTTAGCTGTTAGTGGATAGCTGTTTAGATTAGCTGTTGAAACTAATATGTTCGGTAAATTTAGCTGTTATGCTAGTTGATTAATGTAAATTAACATAAAAGGATATAGATAATTTCCAAAGATAAAATTTTTAAAGGATAATTTTTGGTTCAAAAATATGAAATGCTACCTTTAAATGACAAACGTTAATACTATTAGCTTTTCAAAAACGGTGCTTAAAACGTTAAACGCTACTTGAAATATTAGTCAAAACACTAGTTTTCCGAGCACCAAAAATTAACTAATTAGTGTATTAACTTGGTTAAAACGCTAAACACTACCCAAAATGATGTTGTCGAACATGACCTAAGTAAATTTTGAAAGATTTGAACGTAACCAATTTTACTTTGATAAAATTAGAGTTTAAAATATATTAGCAAAATTTTCTTTAACAAGGAGATGGTGAGAGGTAAAAATTGAGAACACGTGAAGAACTATGTGAAGAATTTAAATGATCAAGAGAAGGAACTCGGCGTGAACAATATGCCCTTGTATTTCCTTGAGCAAAGAGTAAATCTAGAATGAGATATATACATGCCGAATATGATATAATTAGCCCTAACTTGAACAATAAGCCATTAGAAAATAGGAAAGGATAAATACAATTATATCTAAAATATACACAAAATATATCTAAATGTACACTTTTCCTAACACTCTCACTCAAGTTGGTGCATTCGAGTTTGTCACGCCCAACTTGCTACGTAGATACTAAAATTGTCGCCTCTCAAGTGCCTTGGTAAAGATGTCTATGAGCTACATCTTGGAGGGAATGTAACTGAGATCAAGTTCTCTTAATGATATCTTTCACGTTCAAAGTGACAACCAATTTTTATGTGCTTGGCGTGCTCATGAAAGACAGAATTCCAGGCAATGTGAGGTGTAGCTTAACTATCACAAAAGAGATGTATAGATTGCTTATGAAACATACCCAAGGAAGCCATAAGAGACTTTAACCACACCAACTCACTAGTAACTATAGTCATAGAATGATACTTGGCCTCGACGGATGATCACAAAACAGTTGTTTGCTTCTTGGTCTTCCATGAAATAGATGATCTACCAAGAGTCACCAAATATCCTGTCAAAGAACACCTTGTGAGGGGCAAGCACCCCAGTCTTAATCACAATAGGCAGAAAAAGTGAGATCACTGAATGGATGAAGTAATATCCCATAGTTTGATGATCCCTTGATATAGCAGCGAACGCAACATGTTGCATTCATATGTGCCTCTCAAGGAGCTTGCATAAACTAAGATAGGATATGTACTGCATAACACAAATTAGGGCGAGCAATAGTGAAGTAAATCAATCTACCCACAAGACGTTGATATCTTCCAGGATCATTCAAAAGTGGTCTAGTAGCAAGAGCAACTTTGTGATTCTCCTCCATGGGAAAGTCCCTGGTCTTAGCGCCCAAAAGCCCACACTTATTTACTATCTCAAGTGCATATATGTGTTGACTAAGGAAAAGTTCCTTAGGTCCAAGAGCCACTTCTATCCTAAGACAATATTTTAAGGGCCCAAGGTCTTTAACGATAAAGCAAGCATGAAGATATCTTAAATTCACTGCAAGCATGTGTGTCATTTCTAGCTAACCCAATGCCATCCACATACTCCAGTAATGCCATGAAAATATCCCCTTTTTTTAATGGTAAATAAAGAATAATCAACATAGGACTATGTGAAACCACACTCACGAAGTTTGGAGGAAAGCTTAGCGAACCGTTGACAGGAGCCTGACGAAGCCCATAGAGAGATTCCTGAAGCTTGCAGACCTTGTGCGGGGTGCTATAAGTGAAACTAGAAGGCAATGTCGTATAAACTTCCTCATCGAGATCGCCATGTAGGAAAGCATAGTTGACATCCAATTAATAAAGTTCCCAACCCTTTGAAATTACCAAGGTTAAGAAACATCGAACACTTGTCATCTTGGCTATTGGTGCAAACATCTCATTATAATCAAATCCTTCTACTTGGTGATTAGCGCGAATAAGTAGTTGAGCCTTAAAATGCTAAACTGTGCCATCTGAACTGTATTTGGCTCAATATACCCATTTACAACTGATGGGTTTCTTTCCACTTGGCAACAGAATCCACGTTTCATGTTTTTCCAAGTGCCTAAATTTCTTCCTCCATTGTTGCTCTCCATCGTGAGTCTTTGACGGCCTCATAAGTGTGTGGGTTCTATCACTTTAGTGATGGCAGCTAGAAAATTTTGATGTGAAATAGAAAAATTAGTGCATGTGAAATAATTAGCTATAGGATAAAGAGCACCTAAGGATTCCTTTTGAAGTTAGTGTGCAACGAGATGGGCTCTTTTGATGTCGTGTTGTAGCATACGTAATCATCGAGATGGGCTGGAGGCTTTTAGATGGCTGTGTACATTATTTGGGTCTAAATCCCTAGCGTTCTACGGCAAACTGGGCTCCTGACGTGGTCCTGAAATCTCTTCGTGTTGTGTTGTATCGTGCTCCATTGTCACTCTCGAGCCCATATTAGCAGTCCTCCTTACTTTGGACTACACAGCGTGCTATGTAACGCCCCCAACCCTAAAACCAGGAGTGTTACCATTTTTCTTAAATCCTAGGACAAAACGGATAGAGTTTCCCCTAAAAATTGACAATTTCCCCAGGCTTACAGCCTTACAATTAATTCTCTGCACTGAAAATAACAGTAAAACTAACTCAACGGCCACCCGCCGGAGTTCACAGCTCTACGGGCTACCCACCTGGAGCACCACAATCAATGCAGTATAATGTTTAAACAAATTAACAACGAAGGGTACAGCCCTAGCAACTTAGATGGTGGCTCATACGGTCATACAGAGTGACTTTAAATGATATGCAAACCAAGCACACAAGAACTTAATTTACAATCATTACATTATAATACACTTTGCAACTCACGTACAAGCACATCACTTTACTTCTAGGGTAGCAATGACTCCCTTTCGGCTTACTTCAGAAATCTGGAGGGCAACAATGACGAATGAAATGGGCGAAAATCATACAGTGGATAACCCCCTCCCCTAAAACATCATTTTCAATACAATAATAACTTACGACCGTCGTTCGTAATTTCTCGACTTTTGAAAGGCTCACCTATCGTATAGTATGTTTCCCCCTCATAATGCAAGAGAAATTAACATTTGCACCAACAACTTAAATTTAAGAGTAGCTATACCCGATGAACTTTCCATAAGTCACTCATATGAACTCATAAACTTAATAACACAATGGGGTTGAACCCATGAACACTCTCGCGGAAATCTCTATACAAAAGGCTCCTCCATTGCTAAAACCTTATACGTGATGCTTAATACATTAGTGAATCTGGTGTTAGTTCATACAATGTAAATCGTACATATTCGTTAATATGTCGTTGAAGATGCCGTCAGGTAGTAAGCTATATGAAGTTAGCAATGCCACTAAAACAACCATCATGTCCCATGCGATACAATCCTTACTATACCACACAGTAGCTGGTCATATGCAAGAATAGATTTTTGTGAGAAAACATAGAACGATAACCATAAAATGAGGCATATAACTACGTCATGTAATTGGTAACCTATTACTATTAATGTAGCAAAATGACCTTTGAACCTCACATGCTTGTTTATTAAACGTATAACGTTTTGTAAGCCATCATAGGAACTGGGGGTCTCATTTGACCATATTTCTCTTGACTCTACTGCATATTAACAGAGTTATGAAACATGTAACTTCAACTTATGCCTACGAAAAAAATTGTGAAACGTTGAACTTTGAATCCTCTTCTTACTGACAGAGAAATGAAATACTGAGCTTTGAATCCCTTGCCTACTTGGCAGAGAAATGAAATACTGAGCTTTGTTTCTGCCTTCTAGCAGAGAAATGAAATATTGAGCTTTGAATCCCCTGCCTTCTGGCAGAGAAATGAAATACTGAGCTTTGTCTATGCCTTCTAGCAGAGAAATGAAATACTGAGCTTTGAATCCTCTACCTACTGGCAGAGAAATGAAATACTGAGCTTTGTCTCTGTCTTCTAGCAAAGAAATGAAATACTGAGCTTTGAAATCTCTGCCAAATAATGAGCTTTGAAACATACAAGTTGAAGTTACATGTAAACTTCTAGGGAGGTACTGGGTTAGTTAAGCTAAAAATGCAAATAACCTTTAAAGATCCCTTATCCCTCGACCTATTTACTGGTCACCTGACTCACTCGGTTGATCAATCCGATGATTTTAGGTTATTTCGTCACCAATGACTCGTCGATGATAACAGGCGACTGATAAAACAATTAGGAGCACTTAGCAATCACGTAATTAAGCATTTATGAACCTTGACTATAATATACAATTGACAAGCTTCATATGATCAACATGCGATATAAATATACTCAATACCGTTCACATAATCCATGGATTACCAATAAATTGATAAACGATGAACTATGTAGTCGATAAACTATATAATTAATACGCTGTATACAATCGATAAACATATAAAGGCAATAGACTTAATGTAACCAAGAACTACGTATCATCGAGAATTTCATACAATCGATAATCATTGTTTGCATATATAATCGATGAACATTATATATAATCGATAAATATGTATAATCAATGAACGTTATATAATCAATAAACTTTATGGAAACAGTGAGCATGTATAATCGATGAACAGTATATATTCAATGAACTTAACGTTATAAACCGGCGATGAACATTATATATTCAATGAACTTTATAAACTGAAGCCCTCATAAAATCAATAAATTTCTTAGCATCGATAATTTATCCATGTATATATTCAATAAACTTATGGATAAATTTCATGTGATCGATAATTGTATATAATCGATAAACTTGACATACTCAATAAATTTTCATATAATTGACAAATGACATATAATCAATAAACTATATATATATATATATAAACGATAAACTTTAGTTTAGTATGAATAACATATATATATATATATATATATATATATATATATATATATATATGGTATCGTTCAATTCACGCTACAATTTCCTCATACACTGATAATTGATTCAAATTCAACCTGAACGAACTATAATTAATAATCAGTAGGTTTTATCGAAATTAACAATCAAATCACTGATAATTGATTCGAATTCAACCCGAACGAACTATAATCAATAATCAGTAAGTTTTATCGAAATTAACAATCAAATCACTGATAATTGATTCGAATTCAACCTGAACGAACTATAATCGATAACTATCAAATTCAACCTGAACGAACTATAATCAATAACCAATAAGCTTTATCGAAATTAACAATTTAACCATAAATAGGAGGATACCTCGAATCCAAGCTAAAGGACCCGTGCGTGGGTTGATTCGGTGGTGAAATTTGAATTCCCAAGGCCCGAAACCGTAGCTCTCGAGCACGTGGTTCGCGAGTCTGCCACTGTGGTCATCGGACTCGAGCCACCAGTCCCCCTGCCGAACCGGCGGTGGCGGCCGTGGAAGAGCCGCCGAGGCTCACGGTGACCTCCCCCCCTGAATTTCCTTCTCGCCTTTCTTGCGTCTGCCTCCTCTTTCTGGCTCGATTTGGACGCCGACCGGCGTGGGGGACGGTCGGGCGCGCGTGCCGGCCGGTCACCGACGGGCCCCCCCACCTCCCCTCTCTCTCTACCGATCTGTGCGTGTGGGGGTGACGCTGGGGCTGGGTCTTCGAATCCCCCCTCCCCCCTTCGCTCGATGCTGCTCCTCCTTCCCCGAAAAAGGGGGCTTCGGCCCCTTAATTTTTTATTTTTTTTTTTGGGGGCCGCAACTAAATACATCCACCTGTTGTGCTATAAATTGAATGCTCGACCTTCACATCTTAATCCGTAACCGTTAATATAATCTTCAGCTGATTTAGTCGCCGTTTGATTATATTAAGGTTCGATTCAATAAATTGCAGGATCATTCCCAAGGTTCGACTTTCTAGTCGTATTCGGGAATCCGCTTAATGCGGTATCAAATAATAAACCTTAATATCAATAAAACTAATAATAATGAGGTAATGATATTCTTTTCAATAGAATCAGCACTCGGGCAAGCTACATCGATATTAGTTTAATTTATAACGATATAAATCAACTTAACAAAGTGAATAAAATCCCGAGTGTTACACGCTAGGCCGGTGGTAGTTTGCTAGGCCCAACTCACTATTGCTTCATTGACGCATCTTCTACTTCTCGATGCAAAATTTATCTCTTGACCATGGTTTGCTTCATGCAAAGCATGACATACCAAAAACTCGTAGCTCATCATAAGATGATTTGTACTTGAAGATCACTTTATATGGTGATTGCCATTTTAGTAATTTGGTTGGAGTCCTATTTATTGAATATACCGTGGTGAGTACACATTCCCCCCCCCCCCCAATATTGGATTGGCATACTAGCTTGAAACCTAAGAGCCCTTGCCACATTGAGAATGTGACGATGTTCGTGCTCTACGTACCCTTTCATTTTGTTGTGGTATATCTACACAGCTAGTTTCACATAAAATCCCATGTTCAAGTAGAAAATTTTGCATGGGCCCTGAAGTGAACTCAACTCCATTGTCACTCCTCACTACTTCTACTCCTTTATTAAATTGATTATTAACCACAACAATGAACCTCTTTACAAGTTTGCTTCCTTCAGCTCGATCTTTCATCAAATAAACCTAAGTACCCCTGCTAGCATCATCAACAACGCTAAGAAAGTAAGGTGCACCACACAATGAGGGAATTTTATAAGGACCCCAAATGTCACAATGAATTAAATTAAAAATGTTTGTTGCATTATGTTGGCCTATAGGAAATTGCCTATGAGTCAGCTTAGCATGAGAACAAATTTCACTAGCATCGTCTCTAATTTTATTTATGTTACTAGCTATTCCTACACTAGGGGGAAGTAGGACAGAACTTCACTTGATGGATGCCCAAGTCGCCTATGCCACAAACACCTTATATTAAAACCAAGTCGCGTATGCCCACGAAGCAAGCCTTAATGCAAGCACTAAGCTTGACTAATTTATTGAAAGTCAAGTCGATTATAGTAATAGATCCCTTCTCTTTGCTCACTTGCTCCAATAAGAGTCCTCAAAATGCGGTCATGTATCACACAACAATCGTCATAAAATGTCATTGCATAATTTAACTGTTTACATAATTTTGAAAATGATACGAGATTACAATTCAATTTAGGCACAAACAAAACATTCTCTAATTCGGACCCCTTGTCTAAGATTACCGAGCCCTTTTCACAAGCCATGGTATAGCTACTGTGGATATTTTTTCAAGTTCACTTATCATTGAAACATTCCCGACCATATGACACGATGCCCCACTATTGAGCATCAAGGAGGCTTTACTTCAAAACCCTTCATACCCAGCTTTGGGTGTATAAATGAGAATCAAAAGCCTCTGTACCTTATTTGCATACAGCCAGGGTATCACAATTTGGTTTATGCTGTTGTTCACGACTAACCCTGCAGTCGCTCATGGGCCTGCAACTAATCCTGGGCTATAGCATGTTCTTGGCCTGCACCTGAGCCATTGTGTACTGTAGCTAAGGTAGTTTCTCTGCCATAGCTTATGCCCCGATTTCCATCGTATCCCCCTTTATTATCCCATCCTCCATGGTTGCCTAGTTTACATCAACATGATCCCCATCCTAGTAGGTAACCAATCAGTTTTTAGCAATTCACCTCCTGATGTCTGTAACTCCCACAAATCTTGCCTCTTCTTTTATCGACCATGGCAGATTGTCCCTTCGCTGCGAACACAATGGTTGTGTTGCTCCTATGGTCTCATGCAATCGTAGCCTGTTTATGATTCTCTTCCTATTGAGTTGTTAGGGAAAAGGTTTTAATATTTATAAACCCCAAGTGTCCGCAGGGAGTTGTGTTTCTAACTACCAAAACTAACTAAAGCGTCTCGAGCTAGACAAAATCTAAGGGGATAGAAAATAGAACTAAACTACTAAAGCAAAAAACAAAAGGACTATGATTAGACCTAAGATAAACCAACTAATCAAGTCAAGCCCAAACCTTCCCTAGCCATACTAGCATTCAGAGTTGATCAGTTGCATCGTTGAGGCCACCTAAGTCCTCTCTCAAGGGTTAATAGGATAATCTAGTTGCTCTAACCGCATATTTTCATGAGATTAGTTCAACTAAACTACTAGGTTGACAACCCTTGACCTAACTAGCAACGAGACTATTTTCATGTCCCAATCCCAACTATTCTCTTTGCCCACACTAGACAATCGACTTCACCTCTCAGCATAAGTCAATTGCCCCAAAACACGGATGAAAGCTCTTTCAAGCATTTCGTTGAACACTTGCCTGGCGTGAAAGAAAGCTCTAAATTCGAGGCATAAACAAGGTAGGGTTGGGGCCTAAACAAGGTTAATTAGCCATCAAGGGCTAGCCACAATCCAATCTAACACAAAATCAATCATCAATCATTAACAAAACACAAAAACTCAAAGTAAACCTAAACTAGCAAAGAAGAAGGCAAACATGAACAAGAGAGGGAAAAGAGTGAATCTAAACTAATTGAATCAAGCAAATTAAACACGGATTAATAATAAAAACTAAACATTTAGACTAAACAAACTAAATACAAGAATTAAACTCATGAAACCTGAACAAGAACAAAAACATGAAATAAAGAGAGAGAGAGAGAGAAGAGAAGAAAACTTATGCTTAGATTGATAAATCAAGTTGAGATCCAAAGCTTCAAAACCAAATCCTAATCTAATCCTCCTGTTGAGGTTTTTTATTGGCTAAACTCATCTAAAACCTAGCCTAAAAGTCACTTAGAGAACCCCGAGCGACCCCCTTTTTGGCACAGTGGTTCGCCCCCCCAATCGTCCCTTTCCTGCCTGCTTTCGCTTTTTTTGTCTGTTTTAGCTCCTTTTTGTGGTACTTGCTCCATTTGAACTTATTTCCTACAAAACGTAAATAAAACAAGTAAAAATCTTAAAGATTAATTTATTATACGAGCTAAAAGTGGATAAAAGAGATACGTAGAATACGACAATTTGTCGCCTAACATGAGTCATATTAAAAATTTTGTCAAAAGGGGATAGAGGATCAAGTACAAGAATTTGACTACGGATCGTTGAATATGACTCGTCATTCAATCCCATCAAAAATCAGTAGGCTTTATCTTCTTCGTACATCACAATGATCTTGCCCACTACTCCACACTTGCAACCGTTGCAAGTGCATATCAGCACCTTCACGAGGTTGGTTAGCTTGGTCCACAAATCTATCAACTTTGAGTAAAATTCTCCAACACTCAAGACTCGTTGCTTAAATTTGCAATATTGACCTTTAGTTGATGAATTTTGGGAGTGTTAGGCATGTCACACTGCTTCTTTAAATCATCCCAAATAGTTTTTGCCATCTCCGAGTACACTATACTCATTCGAAGCTTCGAGTCAATGATGCTGCATGAGCAACCAAGAACACAACATTGAATTAACCATATCCCATGCATGACTTTCTGTAAACTCCTTATCTCCTTGAACTTTCGGTCTTGTAAGCGTCCTGTTTGTAAATTCTAACTTGTTTTCGCTTTCAAGGCTATCCTCACAACCCTCTCCCAAAGATCATAATTTTGTCCATCAAAAATCACTGCGATGATCATCACACAGGGTCCCTTAAAGGGGTGTAGGTAGTAGGGTGAACATGGCTCGATGACGAACCTCTTCTTTCCACTGTCACCCATGGTTGATGTTGCTCAAAGCACGGGCTTTGATACCATGAAGAACTTTGTGAAGAATTTCAATGATCAGGAGAAGGAACCGGGCATAAATAATATGTTGTTGTGTTTCCCTGAGCAAAGAGCACATCTAGTCTGAGATATATACGTACCTAACATGACATAATTAGCCCTAAATTGAGCAAAAAGCCAATAGAAAATAGGAAAGGATGAAACAGTTATATCTAAAATATACACAAAATACATCTAGATATACATTTCCTCACCATGTGCCCTCCAAAAAGTCCAAAAACATATTGGGTGTAAGAACAATTATTCACAGGTTCTAGAAAAATGGAATTACAATAGAGTAAATAATAACTCCTTATCACATTCCCCGCCCCCCCCCCCCAAAATTCCTTATCACATAATTTTGTATTCGTAACTTATTCCCAAAAAATACAAAATCAAACTACAGTTTTTTTAAAAAGAAAATTAATGTATGGTCTTTAATTAATGGTCGTACAAAATAACCTCTGTAAAATTATGAAGCTAAAAAATTTCATTCATTTGAATATAATTACATCATAGATTGAGATTCATGAAAGGCATGTGAATTGTGTTTACAAATTATATCACCTGCCCACGTCTATGAACCTAAACACTTTCCCTTTTTACACTGAAATGCATACAAATGAGGGTCGCCAACTTGCCTAGTGGTTAGTATGTTTATTATTGCCCTTCATTATCGAGGTCACAGGCTCAAATTTGCACCTTGCTAACTTTTTTGTTTTTTGTTTTTTTATATTTTATTTGTTTCTTGCTTCTCTAGTTTATGGGGTTGAGCATTTTGCTTTGTATACTTGACTAATCCATTGTATCAAATTAAGCAGTTTGTTTACTCACTTGAGCATTTAGACCCCGGACTTTTTGTGAACTTTAGGTTAACTTTTGGTAAACAATAGAATGTTTACAGGTCACAATAAAAAATTCATTGATAGTAAAAGTCCTCACATACTTTTCAATGGAATCGCCAAGAGCTTGACCGATGGTTTCATAATGTCAAGAAGTGGGATATCTTAGAGGCTTGTAAAACCAGAAGAGCTTAGATTGAAGTCATTAGGATGCCTCCTCATGCATGGATCTGGTATAATTTTAACTCTATCGCTAACCTATGGGGTAGCCTTGTTTGTTTGGAAAAGGATATTGAAAAGACCACATCCTTTGAATCAATGAAGATTTTGATTGATGCAGGTCACATGAACTTTGTTCAAGATGAAGTGTATTTCTCAGTTGAAGACTCAGAATGTAGGGTCTTTGTTAAAGAAACACGGTTCGAAGTCCAAATACTTTCCAAACAGAAACCATTTGAGAATTAGGATCCAAATTCTACACACCATGATATCTCCATGGACAGCAACAATCAAGCCAAGGAAGATAATGATGTTGATGGATGTCTGGCAAACTTTGGTGATATAGCTTGTGCTATTGATGATGTGGAAGCTGTGAAGGAGACCCCTCACGCGAATACCATGTTCAAAAATCTAATACCAATTGATATAAAAAATTTAACATCTTATCAGAGCCTTTCTAAGTAAGAGGTCTCGAGTTCAAATCTCAGCAGCCCCTATATTAATTTATTGCACAAGGTGGGGTGAGCTTTTGCAGCATCCACGCTTTAAGCCCAAAAGGCATTCGTGTGAGGGGGCATGTTAGAGTATAAACCTTTTCCTGAAACTTCAACCATCAGCTTAAGCTTTTGGTTAAGTTAGTGCTTAAACATGGTATCAGAGTAGGTTGCTCGATCTTGATTTGCCACCGTCCCCATTTGATTAAAATTGTATGCACGTGTTGGGCCTTGTTAGTAACCCACACGTGAGAGGGCGTGTTAGAGTATGAAAAGTGGATATTATGTCATATTGATGAAATACAAAGATAAGAAAGTAAATGTTGTCCTACATAGATAAAATCAAAGGGATTGAGTATGTATAATAAGCTTGTGAGCTACTCCACCCATTGCCAATTGATTTTGGGTTGGAACCTCATTTGAGCTTGTATGCATGACTCTTTGTTAATTGCCCAATTGATATAAAAAATTGAACATGATATCAGAGTCTTTCTTAGCAAGAGGTCTTGAATTCGAATCTTAACAGCTTCCATATTAATTTATTGTGCAAGGCAGGGTGGGCCCTTTTAGCATTCCCGCTTCAAGCCTAAAGGGCATTCGCATGAGGGGGCGTGTTAGAGTATGAACCTATTCCTGGGCCTTCAACCATCAGCTTAAACTTTTGGTTGAGTTGTTTCTTGAACAGAGAGCAAGATATCCCAATAGCATTGAATATCTTAGGTGCTCGAGAATTATTGGAAAACCAATTGACCCCCACCAAGGTTAAAACTACGTGCATCGAGCATAGTGAAGGTTTCATTAATGAAGTGGTTGAACGATAGAAGAAATCTATTGATGTTTCCTTAAAAAATGCCTTACACTAGTAGCCAGCGTTTAGCGAAAGTCTCGAGGCACCCCCAGATTTTGAATTAATAGACGTCCGTATCCTAATAGACGTCCGTATCCAAATGGACCCCAGATTGCATGAGATATCTGGAAAAGGAAAATAAAAGAAAAAGGGCGCAAAAAAGAGAGGTGTAAGAACCAAGTTGAAGCCCTCAGAGCATGTTGAAAATGCCAATTGCTCTCTGTCCAAACCAATCAAAGAAGGGAGTATGACCAGCAACTCTAGTGAAAATCTCAACCAATTAGCAAGGAAAGCCTTACATATAGGTGAGTTGCTAGGAGTTTCAGTCATTGAAGGCAAGGATGCAGCAATAGAGAGAATCACAAAAAGCCTCAAAAAGGAAAAGAAATCTCGAAGATTAAGCAAGTTAATTTAAAACACCTTCAATTAAGGTTGGGAAGAAAACCAAAGTTGACAGATTAAGTAGATTCTACAGCAAAGATCAAAACTAAGGAAGTTGCAAATAGGTGGCAAGTCATGCACTAATCTAGGTGACATTAGCTTATTAGGAATTAGACATGTGGATCATAACTCCCAAGCTAGTAAATAAAGAATTTTGCTCTCAACTATTGGAAAAGAATTATGTGGTGATTAAATGGAGAGTTGCAATTTTGATCCAAGATTGGGTAAGAGGTGAAACCATAGCATCATTTTCTTTAAAGCCTTATGAAAGTTGCAAGTCTGAATGGTTGAGCTACAATGGTTGGAATAATATGGGAGGATTTTGGTATACCACGGGAGGATATTTGTGGATAACTAAAAGATGTCGAGCTATCAGTTAGTATTGATCTTGTGGTTCGTGGGTTACGGCTCATCATCTCAAGCTGTAAACTTGACATTTGTTCCATATAAGTCTTTTACCTTGCGTGTCTATTGTTAAGTTGTGCGTTATTTAGTTGATGCTTTGGATGATTTATTCTAGTCACATGTATAATGCACTTGTTGCCAATAATTACTGGAAAAAGAAGGTGGACGAGTGGTGGTACAAGTCGAGTTGGGTGTATTTGTTATTTTTGGTGGAGTATGTTTATCTTTTGTTTTTAGTTTTTCGGTACTAATATGTATGTTTCTCTTAACCCTTGGGCTTATTAATGATCGGAAAAAAAAAATGTCCCTCTTTTTTAATTTCACCCTTTTTTGTGATCTTTGAGAGGTTTCTTTGGAAGCTATTATTCTATTTTTTTTTCTTTAGTCAAGTTATTATTCTACTTTGGGTTATTGGACCTAATAATCTAAAGTTTGGGGTATTGAACGCCAATAATCCCAACTGAAAATTTGGACCCCAATGATCCCAACTTTGCACATATTTATTTTCCTTGCACTCCAACCGAGTCCAACTCGATTGTTTGCTAATGGGGAGGTGGTGCTGCATTACAAGGAGGGTGGCATTAAAATGATGAAATTTTAGAGTTGTTTTTTAGCAGGACACATCAAATTAATGAAGAACACATCAGATTAATGAAGTTGCAAATTGTTTTGAAATTAAAAGAAAATTGGGCACCTTCTCAAATCTCAAATTAAAACCCAAAATAACTAAACCTGTGCCACAGTTCTCTGCCATGCTCCATCCCTCAATGCTTTGAACTTCATGATTGCAACTGTGTGAGAGGTGTCGCAAACCCTAAATTTCAAGAGTAGAGTCAGCTGCACAGTTGCGATTATCGTGGTAAAGTTGGAAGGTTGTCATGATCTAGTAGGTGTTCAAGCGGTTGAGTTTGTTTGTTTGAAACCGTCAATTGGAGGCAGGATAACCTAAAATCAACCAAAAATCACTGATGAAGCTCTTAGGGTAAGCATGAAACCCTAATTTCCACTATTCTCTAATTTGGTATCTAAATTGTATAATGTAGGTATTGTTAGGGCTGGCAAAAATCTGTCAGACCCGATTATCCGAATTTGTCCGACCCGGAAAAAACTGTGTACGGTCACCAAATTTATGTTCGAATTTAAAATTCGGACAATCGGTCATGTCCGAATTTAAACCGGGTCGAGTTCGGGTTTGGACATTTAGGTTCGGGTTGTCCGGATTTTTGAACCATTTCGGGTTCGGACAAATTCGGACAATCAAACAACTGGGTTCGGACATCGGACAACTATGTTTATATGTAATTTTAGTCCAAATTCTTTCGAAAACTTTATAAAAATAAATTCGGACAACCTGGTTCGGACATTAAAAAATCGGGTTCGGGTTTGGTCACACAAAATTTCGGTCAGAATCTCCTAAAATCATATTACAAATTCGGACATTCGGACAACCGGGTCCGGACATTCGGATCCGGGTCCGGGTCTGGTCAAAGTGTCCGATTCGTAATCCGAACAGGGTCCGGGTATGAAGTTTTTGTCCGAATGTCCGATTTGTCCGAACCCGAATTTTTGCCAGCCCTAGGTATTGTGTAAAGATTTTTCTTACATTATGTAGAATTGGTACGTGAAATGTGTAATGTTTGAGCAACTGGTTTGAAATTGTGTATTGTTGTTTGGTTGTCATTAGATGTTCCATTAGGAGGTCCAGATGATGTTATTGTAGAGATTAATATGGATGAGTATTTGAGAAGGGGAAAAGTGGTTTGGAATATAACGCAGGTGAAAGTAGGACCGTTTGGCCAGTAGATGCAGATCTGTTGTTATATCTTGAGGTGAAAGGGCTTACAGAGGATGTTGGTTTTACTAATATAGAAGATGTTTACTATGTCATACCTTGGCTGAGTATGGAATATGGCATTAGGCCCTTAAAGACTTACTATGATTCATTAGATATGGCTGAATGTGCTAAGAGAGCAAAGAAAATTAGTACCTACATTGTCCATAAAGTGGATGAGCTAGTAGTCATTCCTCCAGCTTTGCCTAGTTGTGAGGCTGAGAAAGAAACATATACCTCCAAGCAACCTAAAAGTGTAGATGGAAAAAGGGTGAAACATGTGGCAACCAAGAGGACAAGTCCAAGAGGCATGCCCCCCTCCCCCTTTCAAGTGCTAAAGTTTCATGCCCAAGAGAAAAGATCCCATCTGAAACTAGCCCTAGCAAAGGCCCTGTTGTAGGAAAGGTCCCCCCTTCAAATGCTGAAGTTTCAAGCCCGAGACACAAGGCCTCATCCGAAACTAGCAAAGTTCAAGTCCAATTGAAACTATCTCCTCTAGCAAAGGCCCTATTGCAGCAAAGGCCTCAAGCCAGAAAGAAAAGGGCCCCTCCTCTTGCTGCTGAAAGTATAAGTCCAAAACAAAGGGTTCCCCTTGGTAGTGCCAAAACACAAAGTTCAAAACAGATGGCCTCCCTTGTACCAACAAAAGCCCAACAATAATTTTCCAATGACTTTGAGGAAGATAGGCCTGACTCTCTAATCCCATGGGATGTTTTGGTAGGTGGGGGGATTCAATGAGGGGTTCTTCTGGGACAAGTGTGTATGAACCAGAGTCTGATGAGTGGGAGGATGTGGGCTGCAATGAGGATGCAAGTTCAAAAGACGAAAGGAAGAGGGATTATAATGATGCTATTGAAAGAAATGATGATGATGTACTTGAGGATGAGTTGCACAATGTGAAAGACATTGAAACCAATGGTGAAGAGTGGGAAGTTGCCATTAATAATTTAAGAAAGTTTGAAAGACATAGGGAAGTAGAAGCTCAGAGGGCAGCAACTGAACATAATAGTGAAGTACCTACTATATGTGGGAATGCTAGTGAGTATGAAGAGTCAGATGTTGATTTGGACACGCCTCCCACAACTGATGAAGAGGACACCATGATACTAAGTAGAAGAAATAAAAAGAAGAGGATCAAAATTGATAAGCACATAGACTATAAGAAGCCAAAATGGGAAATTGGGATGACATTTGGTACAATGCACAAGTTTAAGTAGGCTGTGATTAGATTTGGTTTGGCACAAGGTTATGATATGACATTCAATGTGTTTGACAGTAAGAGAAGGAGGGTTGGAGCAGTATGTAGAAGTGGTTGCAAGTTCAAATTGTATGCTTCTTGGGACAAAAGGAGAGCTACTTATGCGGTGACGACAATGAACAACCACCATATTTGTACAAGAGATATGAGGAAGAATAGACAGTTAAAGTCTTCATTGGCTGCAAACTACTACTTGTTGAAGTTCAAGGACAACCCTCATTGGCCACCCAAGGATATAATCAATACAGTGAAGGTTGACTTTGGTGTTGTGTTAGAGAAATGGGTAGCTTACAGGGTGAGACGTTGTTGTGAATTTCCGCAAGCGTACGGTTAACGTTGTAGTACTTACGGGTATCGTCCTCAGGGATGGAGGAAATTTGATTATTAAAAATTCTAACCTAATTGAAACTGAAAATTAAAATCGACTAACCTAAAAATTATCATATTTGATTTAGTGAATTTACAAACTAAAATAATTGAAAAACTGTAAGAGATTTGAGAGTACCAAAAGGTAATTTCGGAATCCAAACTCAAAATGAATCTCGCAAGCAACACCTTGCAGTAAT
>JACYFF010031956.1:90388893-90400940 GCA_017589665.1 Selenicereus undatus | reverse complement strand
TTTTTTTTTTGTTTTTGTTATTGTTTGGTTCAGGTTTGAATTCAGTTGGCCCAATTCCTCCTTGTTCAGCATTCCTTCGCCTTTTTCAAGTATTTTTCCTGAATTATTCAACACCTGTAAAATAAATTAAAATCAAATAAAAATCTAAAAATAATAATTATTTCGAGCATAAATTAGGTAGAAAGGTATTATAAAAATCACACATTTGTGGCGTCAACAGACGTTCAGCTCAGAAACTCCTTCATGGGTTCATGAAAGACCACTACTACAAACTAGGGAGGTATATTGAAGAGCTGAATAGATCTAACATAGGCATCACCTTTATATTGCAGACATCTATGAATATGACAAAGAACATCCTAATATTTTAAAGGTTTTTTGTCTGCTTTGATGGGTTAAAAAGAGGATTTCTAAGTGAACGCAGACCTGTGTTATGTATAGATGCCAGCTTCCTGAAGGCTTTTCTTGGGGGGACATTGATTTCTGCAGTTGCTATTGATAGAAACAATCAAATTTTCCACTTTACTTAGGCAGTAGCACAGGGAAAACGATGATAGTTGGGCATGGTTCTTAAATAATGTGAAGATTTATATTGGTGCTACAGATGGTAAAGGGTTGACATTAGTATCTTACCAACACAAGGTATGGCTAAATGTGCTTGTTACTTGTTGTCATTAATTACTACATTGGTTTTTCCAAAATCTAAGCACATGAACCAACACTGTTTTTGTAGGCTATCATACATGCTGTTGAGAATGTGTTCCCTAAAAGTGAGCATAGGAGTTGTGCTAGACACATATATGCAAATTGGCACAAGATTCACAAAGGAGATGCGCTGAGGTTGTTATTTTGGTCTACTGCTAAAGCCTACACTGAAGTTGACTACAAAGATGCCTTGGATGCTATGAAGCTTATTTCTGTAAGGGCAGTTGAGGACTTTATCTCTCAGAATCCAAGGGCTTTTGTAGGGCTTTTATTGAGAAGACCCCTAAGTGTGAAGTAATTGTGAACAATATCGCTGAAACTTTTAATGCATACATTGTGCAAGGAAGGGCCAAGCACATTATATGTATATTGGAGGATATTAGGGTTGCCTTGATGGAGAGGGTGGCGCTTAAAAGGGCTGCTATTGAGAAATCTAAAGACCAAATTTGCCAAGGATAAGACTGAACCTAGAGAAGGAAAAGGAGGAAGCTAGAAACTGTTTTCTTGTACCTTCAGCCAACAAGATTTTCCAAGTGTCTCACATATTAGATACCTTAAATGTGGATATGAGTGAGGGGAAGTGTACCTGTAGAAAATGGGATGTCACTAGTACCCCATGCTGTCATGTTGTCTCCTGTGCAGCTTGGCTTAAGGAAGATCCTACTAAGTTTGTTCATCCTTACCTGTACAAGGAACACTATTTGAAGTCATATGAGGGAGCAATATTTCCTTATCAAGGTGAGAGGCATTGGCCTTAACATGACTTCCCCTTAGATCCACCTAACATCATAATTGGCCCAGGCAAACCAAGTAAGATTAGGAAAAGGGATCCACATGAAGATCCCAAAAAGCCAGGCAAGCTAAGTAAACATGGTTTACAGATGTCCTGTGGAGCTTGCAGACAACGTGGTCACAACAAAAGGTCATGTCCTAACAAGGACCAAGCAAGCCAGCCACAACCAAAAAAGGGAAGGGGTGGACCAAGAATAAACCCTTAACAACCTTCTGTTGAACCTGAACCTCAACAAATGCTTGTTGTCTCTCATGCTCAAAGAAGAGGAGGAGGAACTACAAGCAGAGGAAGAGCTACTGGGAGAGGTATGGGCAGAGGCAAAGGAAAAGCTACTGGGAGAGGCATAGGGAGAGAGAGGACATCAATGAATGTAAGTGCTACTACCCTGCTATTTTAAATGGAATTTCACTGGCATAAACAAACCTTTTTATGGGGGTTTTCAATATCCTAAAATAGGACAATGCAAGCACAAGTGGAGCAACATCTATGGTCGATGTAGAAGTAGTGCATTTTTTTAGTCAAACATCTGTTAGGAGTAGTTGTCTCCCACAGTCATCAAGGGATTAAAGATTCCTCATTCCCCTGAAATGTAGTTTCTGAGGTTGTGGTCCCTCATTTTGTGTACATTATGGTCCTCAACAGTAGGTGATGTAAACCTTTTTAGGTATTATATTTTGTAAATGCTTGCCAGCAAGCCATGTGCTACATTGTAATGTTGGTGTAGTTTTTTTTTGGAGTGCTAAAACACTTGTTTAATGTTTGGCAGTTTTGAGCAAGTATACAACATTATCTATCAACTCATTATTTTGGTTTTTCTTTACATTAATGTTTTGCCCTTTTGAGCATCAACCAATTAACCAACTAGATTGTTACAAGCTTTACCGTCAAAGACCCCAACGACAAATTCAGATTTCACACTTGCATTCACAAAAACTGAAATTTCATTGTTTTGGTGTCAATGACAATCTACAACTGATGGCAACTTTCATTGTTTTGGTGTCAATTACATAAACCTAGCTATTACAAGAACTATCACCATAACTGCTACACACAGAATAACTTTATCTTTTCGACAGCACTTCAATTCAAGTGCCATTAGTTCCTCTCTAACTATTTTCAACTGATCCTCTGCTACTGCCATTTTCTGCTTCTCCTTGGCAATCTTCTTCCTCAGTATGGAGATCTCTTCCTGCACATTCCAAGTGCTAGTTGAATTATCTTCATCTCTTATGTTCTTCCTTTGCTTATTTCCCTTCAAGTTGCTCAGCTCATTTCCTAATTTCTCATTTTCGGCCACCAATTCCTCTATCCTTTGTTCCAGAATTTTGTTTCTCTCCGCTATTAAAATCTCTACCTCTTCATCCCACCTGAAGTACCCACAATCACCATCAACCTTGCAAATTTCAGAAATCAAATAAGTCAAAATGATTGCAATTTCAGTTTCAATTAACGAAAAAAAATGCAAACCCTAATTTCTAATTTGCACACTTACTTTCCAGAGAGGACAACCGAAAAAATTATTCCCCTTGTTGGGAGGTCGTTTGCATATCTCGTGGATGACAGGAAGCTCGTGGAAACACTTCACCATAGACAACTCTCCATTTCTGTTTCTCGAAGAAATTCTTCTACTTGAGCAAGATGAGCCCATCTCTATTGTTCTCTTTCAAGACATGTCCCAAATCTTTTTGACCTTTCTTCGAAAGGAACCTCTCTTACTGTTGCTCTTCTCTCCACCCAGTTACAGAAGAATTTGAGGTTTGTCTTCTCCAAAATTAGGGATCACTTTTCCACAGTAAAGGGAGGAAGAAGGTTAGAGTGAAAGAGATAGGGGGTTTTAAAACACAAATAAGGTACCCAATTTTCTTTTAATTTCAAAACAATTTGCAACTTCATTAATTTGATGTGTTCTCCATTAATCTGATTTGTCCCGCTCAAAAAAAACTCTAAAATTTCATCATTTTAATGCCACCCTCCACGTAATGCAGCACCACCGCCCGTCAGCAAACAACCGAGTTGGGCTCGGTTGGAGTGCAAGAAAATAAATATGTGCAAAGTTGGGATCATTGGGCTCCAAATTTTCAACTGGGATTATTGGCGTTCAATTCCCTCAAACTATAGATTATTTACCTCCAATAACCCTTCTACTTTATTCACTTATTTTTTTTCATTGGAATTTTCTTTTTTTGACTTCCGATTCTAAAATAAATGTTCTTTTAGTGAACTATAAACTAACTTTTTAGTGAACATTAGGATAACTTTTGGTGAACAATAGAATGTTTTTTTAGTGTACAATAGAATATTCATTGGTGACAAAAGTTCTCATATACTTTTTAATGAATAATAGTTAATTTTTAGTGAACAATATGTCAATGTTTAGTGAATAATAGGATAATTTTTGATGGTTGAATGTCATATTGACTTATTTGATCAAGGTAATAATTTTTATGATTTGGGAGTGATTTTGCTATGACATGTTTTGGTGAATCATAGAACGTTTTTTGGTGTAAAATAGGATATTCTTTGGTTGTAAAATTTCCACATCCTTTTTAGAGAATAATAGATTAATTTTAGTGAAAAACAGGTCAATTTTTCGTTTATAATATAATGGTTTTTTTGTTAAACAATATATCACAAATAAGTTTTAGCGGATAAATTTTTAATGCTTATGGGACATTGTGTGACATCAACCTTTGTCAAGCTAAACTTTCACGAATTTCTCTGTTGTAACTTCAGTCCAGGATCCAGCAACTTAAAACTTTGAAGCTGTGAATGAAGGAAAATGGCGCAAAGAAACGAATCTTGAGCTCAGGGCTCTAGAAGAGAATAGAGTTTGCGATATCAGTAATCTTCAATTCCTCCAGATAGAAAAGTTATAGATTGTAAATGGATATACATACAAAACCAAATTTCATGCAAATGCGTCCATAGACAAGCATAAAGCAAGGTTGCTGGCGTTGGGTTAAAAGCAAAAGGAAGACATCGATGATAGGGAGACCTTTGCTCCTGTGGCAATGATGACCACAATGAGACCCTTAGTTCTTGTCACTTCTATGAAAGGGTGATACACCTAAGTGGATGTATCAAATGTTTTGCTTCATCGGACCTCTATGAGGGAGGCATACATGCAGCTCCCTTAAGGTTACACTAGATTTGGTTGTGTTGTTGCTCCCCGTACTCACCCTGTTGTAAAGGACCCGGGGGGGGGGGGGTGTGGTTGGGAAAGTGTGTGGACTTCTTAGGTCTCTTTATGGCTTAACATAGGCAATTAGGTAGTGGTTTGCTAAACTGTCAAGTGCTTTGGTGAATTTTGGATACACCTACTCAAAGGCAGACTAGCTACTTTTTATTCACTAAGCAAGAGCATGATAAATTCATAGTTGTTTTGGTCTATGTTGATGATAAGGTGATAATTCGGAATGACAAGTTGGAGATTTTGAAGATGCAACAACAGTCAAGCTCTCAATTTCAGATGAACTTGGGAGAACTTCTCTGGGTATTTTTGTTTCACCAAGCAAGTATATTCAAGATCTCATAAAAAAAAAATGGACTTGGTTAGTGCAGAAACTTTGGGGCTTCCTATTGATACATGGACTAAACTTATAGTAGAAATGGGTTTGGCTTTAACTCAGACAAGTGAAGTTACTGTATTTAACCATAACAAGGCCATACACCAGTTATACGATTTAGATTCTGAGTCAATTTCATCAAGCTTCTATAACTGGATATATGAAAGCTGCTCTCAATGTGACTCATGTCTGCACTTGGCCAAGGTATCTTGATGGCTCATTCATCTACTGCACAGCTTATAACATTTTGTGATTCTTATTGGGCTAGCTGCCCACAGACTAGGAAATCTACAACAGGCTACTATATTTTACTATATTTTACTAGGTCAATCACCTATTTCTTAGAAGTAAAAAAAAACAAAGTGTGGTGTCTGAGTCTTCAGTTGAGGCTAAATACAGATCAGTGGCTGTAACTTGTCGTGAAATGACTTGACTTCTTGGTCTGCTCGAGGATTTAGGGGTGAAAGACCTCACATTAGTTGACTTAGGTGTGACAATTAAACAGTATGTTACATTACTACAACCTCAGTCTTCTATGAGAGGATTAAGCATATAGAAATTGATTGTTACTATGCCAAAGATCCATTGAAGCCAGGGGTAATACGAACTAGCTATGTGCGTACATCACAATAGTTGGAAAACTCGTTTACTAACGCTATACTAGTTGCTTAGTACCAGAGGCTCTGTCCAAGTTGGGGATTTCAAGTGACGCTAAAAACTCCAATTTAAGGGGGAGCATCTTGAGTTCGTTGGTGCTAAGCCATGCTCCTCTATGTGGCAGCCCCTGGCCTTCTAAGTAGATGATATTGGAAAATCACCAAGCTCATTTCAACGGGCAATTATCTCTCTCTAAACCTTGCTATCTTATCTACAATTTGATGGCAATTCACTAAATAGAAAGCAAGGTGGTGACAAGGAATTCGAAATTCAACTTAATTATGCAAACAGACCCACCAATCTTGTAGCAGCAATGCTTGTCACTTCGTTCAGGACCAATAGGAGACGATTACTATATATCATCAACCACCGAAAAAACTTGCAATAACCTTGGAGTTGGATGAGGAAGCATTCAAGTTTGGCAACGAAGAAATAGCAAGAGGAGGATGCAATCAAAGGCTAACACTAGTACATGGAAATTTAAAAAGGGTTGTCAATTGATGCGCATAATTTTGTTTTAGTCGAGTATGTCAAAGATAACTTTGAATGCTAATTATGTCAATGATATTGATCATGGTTGAAAAATATATCTAAGTTGCGACATGATTTATTTAAAATAGTAAATGAAACTCATTACCTACTATGTAGGAATTTCATTTGAAACTACAAAATTCACCCTAAAAATTACTAGAGTGTATGCATCCTAGTTTTTTCCACCTAAAAATTTGTGTTTAAATAAAAAAGGGCATAAGAAAATATACATGCAAACAATGTGAAAAAATAATTAAAGAAGAAAATCAAATTCTCATAGATGGAGGCGACACATTTGTGCAAAGCTATAAATATCGCACCAAACCTTGTGCCGATTCTCCATTTGTATGATATGTCTCATATCAATATCGGATTTTTCGTATTGGATGTTCGAAAGGAAATTTTATTTTTTGAAAAAGACAACTAAATATTCCATACCTATCTATTGTATTTTTTAATTATAAAAGATGATGAACCTGTTCAATATTCATTATTCCAAAAAACTGAGGCCCAGACCCACCAAACTACTTTCCGTCATGGTGTTACGAGATTCATAACCTCGCTTATAACGGACTCGCGTGCTTATAACTGAGCAGCGTGCTTGAACCATAGGCCTCCACCTATTTCCATAATCATCATCGGGCTGCCTTCACCAATTGATCCACCACCCGCACCCACCCATATCACACCAAATAGTTTTGTCACTCAACTGTTATATCATACTTCTAAGAGTATAACACTTCTACAAGCCATATAATCTTATACATATCAAAACTTGCCAATGTGACAAATGCACATGAAAAAAAAGCATCGCATGATTTATAAAAGTAAATACTCTCAAAAGTAATATATAGGTTACTCTTTGCCACTAGTTGTCCATGTTCTTATTTGCCAATCATTCCTTTTTCTTGTGATGGGCTGAGGTTATATGCCTGGGTTTTGGACCTTGCATGCTTTGTCATGTTTAGGCTTATCTATATGTTGATGCTTGCATCTGTTATTACTAGTTTCGTTTGTGGTCCCTCCCCCCCCCCCCCCCCACCCCAAAAAAAAGAAAATATCATATTATCATGAGTTCGGGCATTTTTTTAATCGGTAAATAAGCTTGATAAAAAGGAATTACTGGTAAAGATTGGAAAGTTTTTTTTTTTGGTTAAGATTGGTAAAGATTAAGAAAAAATGGGAAAATATTCTCTTCAAGGAGCAAAAATAAATAGAAAAGACTTGAAACATTGGTAAAGACTTGTACTAATTACTAGCCATGGGCAACGATTGAAAATTATTAACAATTTTCCGAAGATTTGGTAAGGATTGGAAAAAATAAGTTAAAACCAGGCTTTATGGTTGACAATTTTATACTTTCGGAGTTTTATTTAAACCATACCTATTTATTGTATTTTATAGAGGAGAAGATTAGGGAATCGAGGCTCAGATGGTTCGGTCACTTGAAGAGGAGAAGTGTGGCCGCCCTGGTGCGTAGGTGCGAGAGTATTAACCCCCCCGGTGGTAAGAGAGGGAGAGGTAGGCCGAAGAAGAGCCTAGAAGAGGTGGTTAGAGAGGACCTCAGAGTTGTCGGTCTCACGGAGGACATGGCTCAGGATAGGAGTTTGTGGCGGGACAGGATTAAGGTCCCTGATTATAGGGGACCGGCTCCATAGGTGGCAGTAGCTTAGGAGGTGTGGGGTGGGTAGGGTTTTGGTTTGTTTGTCTGCAGATCGTGCTTTCCCGGGATGTCACGGCACCAAGCGTCCCTGGTTTGTTGAGGTATGTCTCCGCTCCCTATCTTTTCGCTTATCCGTTACCTTTTTCCCCTTCCCCTTTCTCTTACGTCGGCCAATGGTTTTGCAATTGTTTTCTCTTCAAACCTTTTCTCAAAACTGTTTTGTGGGTCTGATGGAATCAACCTCTTTATGGGTAGGAATATCGGTAGAGGTAAGGTTGCCTACAGCTGGATCTCCCCAGACCCCGCGAAAGGGGGACCCACATTGGGAGTTTGTTGTTGTTGTTGTTGTATATTGCTAGTTTGCTACAATGGTGCTAGAAAAATTGGGCCAACTCAGAGTGGATTGGTGCAATTCGCCAAAACTTGGCCTTGCCCGTTATTGCTGTATTGCTTACCACTATCTCGCCCCCTAAATGGGCCTGTCTGAGACCAGATCGGCCTCCCAGAAATTCCTCTTACTAATTTCTTTAGTGGGATATGCTTGAATCTTGATGCTTTGTTCTCCACATTCATTTGTCATGAAACAACTCCTTGTAAGTCTAACATACCAATAAGTTGAAGCCCATGAATAGAATTCATCATATAATCCAACGTATCCATTCATGTAATTGTGATGTTATAATGATCTCATGGATGCTATTTCATAATTTGAATTTCTTATGTAATAATAGTCCCATATAGGGGGTTCTTTCTTAAGAACTGAACTGATTATTAGTACTTGATCAATTGAAGTTCAAATACAACCAACAATAGAAAGATAGAAATACATTTTAAAAAAAGTACACCGAAGTATCACTGGAAAAATTGCAGATTGAATCTAGAACCAAGATGAGTTTTGTGGAAGTCAATTTTGCAACGCCAAGAACCAATTATTGGCAAACCAAAACATAGTAGTGTCCACTTTCCACAGGAATTTGAAAGAGCACAAAATCTAAAGCACCAACAAACAAAGCCGAGCCCACCCCCATTAGGTTACATTACATTCACTTGGATAAGTGAGTGGACAGATTGTTAGCCAAGCACTCTATAGTTGAAGGAGACACTGCCCTGCTCCCTCCCAAGTACCATTTCTTGATCATCTCCACCACATTTGCATTCTCCACTCTTATCTTTGACAGTTCTTTCTCCTCCATCGTCATCGTTATCTGTCAAATAAACATTACCAATCTCAATCAGATCCATGTCACATTGACGGCACATAAAACTTCAGAAGTGCACAATACAACTGATCTGATTTTTCGCGCAATCGCAGATGTTTTTCCTGGAGGAAGGAGAAGATTGAATTAAGTTACCTCGGCTTGGCCGGAGGCAAAGAAGGTGAAGGTGAAGTAGGAGTTTTTCTTGAGGTATTTGGTTGGGAAAAACTCAGCCACTTTCTCAAGAGCAACTTCCTCCTCTTCTTCATACTTGTCGACAGCAGCCAAACGGTCCCTAACAGCACCCTCAAGCTGAGTCCCATACTGTGAGGCCTTGATCTCCTTGATCACCACCACTTTGATCACTGCTTCCACTGGAGCTGCATTTTCCGAATTGTCCCATTCAAGAAAATTAAATCAAACCAGCATTGATATGGTAATTTCATGCTCATTGAACAAATACATTTTTTAGAAGAAAAAAGAAGAGAAATTACCAGTTGCAAGAGCTTCAAAGAATTCATCGTTGTCGACAAGCTCCTTTCCTGATTTTCCCTTCCATTTCTGCAAATGATCAACCACTGCAGGGTCCAAGTACACTCCAATGGCTGTGTGCTTTATTTGCAAGAAGTGGATTTCAAGCTCTGTACACCCTGTTGTATTTGATTCCGAAGTTAAAATAAAAAGCAGAGCACAAGCAGTTGCAAGATATTTTATACATATGATGACTCTTCCTAGGACTATGAGGGATGGCTTTGGAGGGAAGATCGAGTACGATCTGAAAATCCCATCCTTACAAACATCTCTAGTGTGATTTAAACTTTATACCTTTCGAATCAAAATGTGAGTCAGACATTAATATAGATCGGTAATTATGCCTATAACAAACATCAAAAATTGCAACGCTTATTTAAACCTTTCGAAAGAGAAGAAGGGGCCGGGGAGGGGGACTCACCATAGCCCAGAAGAGGTAGTGTTTTTGTCACTGTGACCTCTGGAGCAAAGGCAATGTCATCCACCATCACTTCATTTGCCACTGCATATGTATGTCACACAATGTTAAAAATCTTAGGGTAGCTGTGTACTTTGCCTTTTCTAATTTCGACGGGCAAGTATAACATGAACAAATTAATCTGGGAAGCCTGGTAGATGCTTTCACTAGTAGTCTTACCCACCAAAATTAATGATTTGTGGTCATAATTCAGAAAGATAATGGACAGATTTGCATTGCTTTTCCCTTTTTCATATCAATACAAACTAGAGACATTAATTACATATTCTTCTTTTTCATTTCTTTCTTTCTTGAGATGTAAGGCAATCAATAATATGAATCAAGACATGTTTAAAACCATATTTAGAATACTCTAAGCTATGAAGATTCAATTCCAATGGAAGAGATTTCAGACAGAAATGACATGACTATACATAAAATCATACTCTCAAACATAAAATCATACTCTCAAGCATATCTGATTAAATCATGATCACTTAATAAACCATATAAAAAACAGAAGGGGGGGGGGACTTCAATGAAGAATATAAGAAATAGGAGGGAGGAACATCAGAGGGAGATGATTACTTGTTATTCTTGGAGATTGAAGATGATGCGAACTTTCCCTCAAGAGATACAGCAAGGACAGACAGAGGTTTGAGTTAGAAATGAAATGAAAGAAATGGGGAATGAAGGTAGTAATTGGCTTATTTATATGAATGAATGACTGTGAAGGCAACTAACCTAACACAAAGACTGTGGCCCTCAAAATTGAAGAGTAGCTGACATTTGCCTGCCTGCTTCCTCCTTCAAACTTCACTGCCTACACTTCTCTCTCTCTCTCTCTCTCTCTTCTTTTATGGCGGCTTAGGGGACCAAATTCCAATTTTGCCCCTTTCAATTTTTTTTATGTTTTTTAATATGGGATGGTAAGATAGATGGCTGTACATGGGAGATTAAATGCTAATCCTCTTTAAATAATACTGTAATTCTTTAATATATATATACTAGCACTAAAGACCAATGTGATGTATGGGATATCTTATAAATTTTTTAATTGTAGTAATTAATTGTATTTTGATAATAACAATATCACAATAAGAACGTATTAAACAGAAGACACTATTGCAACCAAAAATAATTAATACTAATATAAGTTATGGTACACTGAATTTTTTTAAAATTGGGTAATTTTTACATATCACAATAATAATATGTGTCAAAAATGACATAATCTTATGACTATTAATTGTCAATATTAGTTTGGACTTTGTACTTTGAAAATCAAAAACCAATGGATACCTTTTGGTAGTATATTTTAGTGGTATTTCTCATACATGTAGGATTGTAATTGATATTGTATTGTATATAAGGTCTCTAATATTCCATATTTTTATTTAGGTTTATGGTCAAATAGTTAGGAGAAAATAATAATGCTGAAAACCAAACATATTTTTATTATTTCCTAATAATAATAATCATCATCATTATCATGTTTTTATAGTAAATTAGATATGTAATATTGAAATATGTGTATGCGACTATATATGTGTCTATAACATTCCATATTCATAGCCAAATTTTGGTAAAAATTGGAAATCAAGTGTATATAATAGATTATCTGTAAATAGTGCATTTATTTTATTATAATATAATATATTATTTTTGATAATATTAGAAGTAGTATTAGTAATATAATATAATTTTTTTGATCAAAAGTAATATAATGCCATAATGGTATAATATTTTATCATTATTGAACATTGTCTTCTTTTTATTCAAAGGAAAATGTTTGGAATTATAATTAACTTTATAAAATCTTTTTTAAGAGAAAATTTTCCATTTGTTATTGACTAACTCTTATTTTTTTAAATAAAAACTAATAATTATCTTAAAATTTATGTGAGAACAACACTTATTTAAAATTTAGGGGGTTTGTTCTGTTATT
>JACYFF010031956.1:90369949-90388493 GCA_017589665.1 Selenicereus undatus | reverse complement strand
TGCCATCCCTAGTGGTGGACAAAAAAGACAGATCGAGAGGGAAATTGGCAAGGGAGAGGAAGCTAGTTCAAAGAGAAGAGGGTATTGTGCGCATACAGAGTGTGTATCTTATGTAGATTTTTTATGGTTAGATGTTAAGATTTTTCTAAATTCAAAAAAGAGTTAAATTGTTAAAAGAAGTTCGGATTGGATGATAATTGGATTGGATGGACCCTTCTATAAATCCGATTGGACCAGACTCAGATTCGAATTATTTTTATTGGACTCCGATCGGATTATTTTATTTCAGACTTTAATAGGATAATTTTGCCTCTGATCGCGTCGAATTTCCATTTAATTGGGACTACACTGTCATCCCTGGCTAAGAGGGCATGGGCAGATTGATGTCTAATGGTGTCTATGTCAAAAAAAAATGTTTTAATGTTTGCATTAATATTTCCTAAGAGTTTGAAAATGGACATTCATAAAAATTAATTTGTATAATTAAATTTTACGGAACGCAAATAGCATGCATTGTTATACAAAATCTCTAAATCCACAATTGCATAAGGATCATTACGTAAGATTTTCTTCACCTTGGCCCTATTTGAACTCGTACGAGTCAACAAACCCGTCACCCTTACACTACCCCTATGGCTTCCTTCAGGTCATCGAGTCACACCTCAATTTTCAAACCCCTCTAATAACTACTACAAGTAGCAACAACTAATCCCCCACAAATTTCCCATAACTCCAAAGTTTTAGCGAATTATCACAACATTTGAAAAATTGAATTTCTACAATGACAAAATCCTTAAAAAGCGGAAACCTATAATTTTCAAAAATATGACAAAGAATGAGAAGAAGGTGAAGGTCAGTGGGTCGGATCAGGGGGTCACTGTAATGCACCAACCTAATGGGTCAGGTTGTTGGGCAACCTACTGGTGACAACTGAGCCCCTCGGCATTTCAGCCTAAAGACTAGCTTAACATCCCATTGTCCTCACTTGGGCTTAGAAAGGACAATCGCTAGTTATTGTAGTAGGCACATTATATCACTATATAAACCTTGATATGTCCCACTAATCTCCCAATGTAAGGTTGGGGATGTTACAGTCTCTCTCGTGTAAAGAATTGATGTCTTCATCAAGCCAAGAATTGCCTCTTAAAATTGCCGTTATCGCAATGACAATAATGATTGATAACCTATTGTTCACGCTTCGTCGATGCAGAGTGGATCCACAACTACTTGGCCTAGCCCAACGTCCACTTTGATACCAACTGTATGCACCAACCCAACGGGTTATGTCATCAGACAGCCTACTGGTTACAACTTTGCTAGATATTTTGGCTCAAGGATTAGCCCTTAACAATTCACTATCATCATTTGGGCTTAAAAATGGAGTAGCACTTGTTATTGTAATAGGCATACTATTCACTATATAAACCATGTCATGTTCCATTACTCTCCGGACGTGGAATTGGGGATGTTACCCTTTTTTGGGGGGGTTGAAAATGTTCTATCATACTCAAAAGTGACAGCAAAAGGGTGAATCAAAAGGTCAAAATCTCAGCTCGATCCCAACTATTGTCATAGTCGGATATTCAAAATTTGAGCATCAAGGGGTCAAAGGTTTAAAGAAAAAAGCTCAAAGCCTCATCTTTTAAGTTTGGGTAGGGTTGATCGGGCCAATCTCAAGCTGCTGATTAGGTTTAATTGTGACAATAAATAAAAATGTGGATATAATATGTACGAAATTATTAAGTACAACCATTTAAATATTAAATTTTTTGAGAGAAAATCAATTGTAAAGAAAAGCAAAAAACTAAATACTTTGATATACCCCTCACCAAAGGGATAGAAGTTACTTTTATTACTTAATTTTTGAAATCATTATTTGATCCCTAGCCTTGGATGTTAATTTTCATACAATATCTTTTTGTCTACACATTTCTACAAGAACGAAGGAGGTTATATGAAAATAATATTCAAGGTGAGGAGGTTAAATAATAATTCAAAAATTGAGGTGTCTAATTATAAATAACATTTACCTTTATGTCAAGTGGGTTGAAAATATTCCAATGTCTATGACTCATATATATCTTATAACATGTTAAATTTTTCACTTTTTTTTTGGAAAACAATTCAACTAAAAAGTTAATTATATACTAATATATAAGACTATATAACATTATACACGATATCCTCATAATTTTATTCTAGAAAAATCGAATCAATGTAATTTCTAGTTATTATAATAGAATCTTATATTATTAATGAGGGGATCAATACATTTTATAGATACTCATTATGGACAAATTATCAAGAGGATTTGATTTTTTTCCTTTTTTTATCACAAGAGGATTTGATTTTATTATTAATGAGTCTTTATTGGTAGAAGATTTATCACTCCTTTTTTTTTTTTTTGGTCGAACACATAAGACACAACGTGTTCAGGTCAATGTGATTTAACTCTGCTACAAGTTTGTTCTTTTTTTTGGGGGGGTGGTTTTGGGTGGTGGAGGACTGGAGGGGCAAGGGGTTGGTAATATAGATATATTTGTAAAATTCAGGGGCATTTTTATGCGCCTCAACTGTCCATTTAATAATAGAGGCAAGTAAGAGAGTACGTACAGGACTGACGTTTCACCTAAATCTCGTGCTCACTGTTCAGGTAGGAAGCGTCGTTTGTTCATTGCCCTCCATTGGTCTTACCTAACATAAATATTTCATGCTTCGATATTAATCGCCACACAAATCCAAGTCTACTTCCACTTCTACGTTGTCACTTAACTGAGAACTCAAATTTGACGTCTCAACCGAAAAGTCATCCCAAAATCTAGTCAACAATCAAACTTACATTTTGGAGATAAAAAGACTTTGTAAAATAAATAGTTTGACTAGTCACAACTAAGAGCTACTTAGAATTTAAATTTAGGCATTAAATTTAGGTGTTAAATTTAGACCCTTATGATTTTACATTATATTTTTTTTCATTTATATTGATTTTTTGTATCGTCAAATGTGACACATTTTTCCTTTTTGTTTTTATTATTTATAGGTTTTAGTCATTTATTTTTGATAATAAAGGGGCATTTAGTTCATCTCAACAAGTGTAGAAGTTTGGTTTGGTGTCGAAAAGTGTTAAACCAAATCAAACAGTAAATCATTTTACACCTCATACTCACTATTATTTTAATTTTTAATCTTTTTGCGATAGAAGACATTGTCACTATTATTTGGAATAATTATACTGTCATTGTCGTTGTGGACCTTTTGCTTTGTAAAAGCTCAAAGTAGTACAACTAGATAAATTTTTATTTTTATTTTTTTGTGCCATAAGATTAAGTTGTTGGCAAAATTAAATGTTTTTGAAAAATATATTTGGTGTAGTTTCATGTATTTGGCAAAATTAGATAAATTACTTTTATTCATAAAACCTAACTTTCTTAAACACCATAAAAAAAACTAATTTTCCTACTTATTTACATTATTTGTATTCATTATTTAATTATCCCAATTTCTTTTCAATTACTATCTATTTAGGTGATACTCATGTCTTGTAGTCTTCTTGTGTTATTTATTAGACATGATTTTTCTTTTTCTTATGAATTGAAATTTACATTATTTTCAAATGGGTTGTAATTTATTTTTTTTTTACAATAGTTGTCACTTAGTTATAACAACCATAATGGAATCAATTATGACCATTGATTATTATCCTGTAATCTGTAACAGCTCATGACCACCTGCCATTGAGGTATTGTCCGCTTTGGGCCGACGGGACGCTACCACCATCCCTGCTCTCACGGTTTTGTCCGCGCCTCAATGGGTTGAGGTATCCCCACCCCCTTATAAGGTGTGGTTCGTTCTCCTCAACTACCGATGTGGGATACCTTCATCCACCCCCTCTCAGGGGCCCAGCGTCCTCGCTGGCACACCGGTCCGGGTCCATGGCTCTGATACCACCTATAACAACCCGCGACCACCCGCCATTGAGGTATTGTCCGCTTTGGGCAGGCGGGACGCTACCACCATCCCTGCCCTCACAGTTTTGTCCTCAAAAAGCACCTCAATGGGTTGAGATATCCCCATCTCTTATAAGGCGTGGTTCGTTCTCCTCAACTACTGATGTGGGATACCTTCATCCACTCCCCCTCTCAGGGGCCCAGCGTCCTTGCTGGCACACCGGTCCGGGTCCATGGCTCTGATACCACCTGTAACAGCCCACGACCACCCGTCATTAAGGTATTGTCCACTTTGGGCAGGCGGGACGCTACCACCATCCCTACCCTCACGGTTTTGTCCTCAAAAGGCGCCTCAATGGGTTGAGGTATTCCCACTCCTTATAAGGCGTGGTTCGTTCTCCTCAACTACCAATGTGGGATACCTTCATCCACCCCCCTCTCAGGGGCCCAGCGTCATCGCTGGCACATCGGTCCGGGTCCATGACTCTGATACCACCTATAACAGCCCACGATCACCCGCCATTGAGGTATTGTCCGTTTTGGGCAGGCGGGACGCTACCACCATCCATGCCCTCACTGTTTTGTCCTCAAAAGGCGCCTCAATGGGTTGAGGTATCCCCACCCCTTATAAGGCGTGGTTCGTTCTCCTCAACTACCTATATGGGATACCTTCATCCACCCCCCTCTCAGGCCCCAACGTCCTCGCTGGCACACCGGTCCGGATTCATGGTTCTGATACCATCTGTAACAGCCCACGACCACTCGCCATTGAGGTATTGTCCACTTTAGACAGGCGGGACGCTACCACCATCCCTGCCCTCACGGTTTTGTCCTTAAAAAGCGCCTCAATGGGTTGAGGTATCCCCACCCCTTATAAGGCGTGATTCGTTCTCCTCAACTACTGAACAAAACCATGAGGGCAGGAATGGTGGTAGTGTCCCGCCTGCCCAAAGCGGACAATACCTCAATGGCGGGTGGTCGTGGGCTATTACAGATGGTATCAGAGCCATGGACCCGGACCGGTGTGCCAGCGAGGACACTGGGCCCCTGAGAGGGGGGTGGATGAAGGTATTCCACATCGGTAGTTGAGGAGAACAAACTACGCCTTATAAGGGGTGAGGATACCTCAACCCATTGAGGCGCCTTTTGAGGACAAAACCGTGAAGGCAGGGATGGTGGTAGCGTCCCGCCTACCCAAAGCGGACAATACCTCAATGGCGGGTGGTCGTGGGCTGTTACATAATCTCAATCTTCTAATAATAAAACAACAAATAACAACGCCTTTCATTGTTGGTCATGCTTTCATGGGGTTTGGGGAGATCCAGATATACCCAACCTTACCTTTATTGTCATTCATGCCTGTAGAAAGGCTGACTCCAAGAGATCCGTAAAAATATTTTCTCAAAACATTTTATAAAAAAGGGGTTTTGTGAAAACATTGTATAGAAAAAAAAAACTAAGGATGAACAGTAGGGGGTAAATTAAGAAATACTAATAAAGTAGGTGATAATAACTATGTAAAACATAAGTACATTAGTACATTATAACAGAGGAGAGTACTATACCTTAACCAAACAGAGGTACGCAAACAATATCTCTTACCAAATGTATGTATTCCCTGCATATAAACACGACATACCCTATCCTACTGTAGCCGAACCTATCCTATAGCAACCAAACCTACCCTACTGCAATCGAATGATACCTAAGAGGCCATCCCTCAATGATATAAGATCTTAATCGTATCCTGTCATAGTCTCATATCCTAAGTCGTATCCTTCGTCAACCATGCAACTTTCAAGTCATCTCTAATTACCTCGTTCAAGCTCTTCTTGGATCGTCCCCTACCTCTTTTACATTCAGCAATGTTGATCCTCTCACATCTCCCTACTGGAGCATTCATATGTCTTCTTCTTACATGGCCAAACCATCTGAGTCTAGTCTTTCTCATCTTATTCTCAATGGAAGCCACTTTAACTAGGCCTCGTATTACTTCGTTCCTAATTCTATCTACCTACATATAGCCACACATCCATCTAATAATCCTCATCTTTGCTACCATCAACCTTTGAACATGTGTCTTCTTTATAGGCCAATACTCCAAGCCATACAACACATCAGACCTAACTACCATATGATAAACTTTGTTTTTTAATCATACATGTATTTTTTTATGACACAGCACGCCAGAAGCATACTTCCATTTTTGTCAACCCACTGTTATGTACTCGTTAATGCCTTCGTTAATATCCCCTTTCTGATGAATGATCTAGTCTAGAAACTTAAACTTCTCAACCTTTGGTATTGTCATCCCATCAATGTTAACTTCTTCCCCCTCATCTTCTCTTGCACTGAAACAACAATGAAAGTATTCGATTTTTGTTCTGCTTAATGTAAAACCTGTAGACTATAGTATATGTCTCCATCATTCCAACTTATCATTCACTCTCTTTCTAATCTCATCAATAAGAACAATGTCATTTGCAAATAATATACACCATGGTAGCTAGGGTTGTCAAATACGTCAGGTTGGGTTGAGTTCGTATTCGTGTCGAACTTAAACGGATTGAGAAATCATCGACCTGAACCTAACTCGTTTATTAAATGGGTTAAAAACCTTGACTTGTACCCCTTTATTTTTTAAATGGCTTCACCTAAAATTTACCTATTAACCCATTTAATATACACAAGTCAAGTAAGGTTATCAGGTTACCCGTTTACCCACTTAACATTTTGACTAAAATATGATTATCAATCACTATAAATCAGTCTCTTGAGTTTAATATATCATCATAATGCAACCATTGTCCATAATCCACAAGAACCACAATCGCAAAGCAAAGATCGACTTGATTAAACCCCACATTTTCTCAATTCCCCCAAAACATATATGGTGATTGAGTAAACAGGTCAATCTATTTAACCCATTTAATTAAACAGGTTAAATAGATATTTTTTTGTGTCAAAATTCTCAACCTAAACCTAACCTAATTAATTAAATGGGTTAAATATTTCAACCCATTTAATTAAACGGGTAGAAAATTTTTACCTAAACCCACTTAATTTTGTGTTTGGTTCAGATCGGTAATCACGTCGGGTTAACTTTTGACAGCCCTAATGGTAGCTCATCTTGAATCCTTTCCGTAAGTTCATCCATAAGAAAAGAAAAGGGTTTAAAGCACAACCCTGATGCATGCTCATAACAACGTAGAAGTCATTGATGACCCCTCCTGGTGTCATAACATTTGTCCTACCTCCTTCATACATATCTTTAATAACTCGAATATACACATGCAATGCTCCTTTCGTTTCCAAGCAGCTCCATAGCACTTCACGCGATACTCTATCATATGCTTTTTTCATGTCTATGAACGCCATGTGAATATCTACTTTTATATCTTCGCACAATCCCAAGAGTATTCTAAGAAGGTAAATCGCCCCTGTGGTCGACCTTCCAGACATAAAAACAAATTGGTTATCTGATATCCAAATATCCTTCCACAAGCACTTTTTTCCTTAACTCCATAGTGTGACTTAGCAGCTTTATACCACTATAATTATTACAGTCCTTAATATCACATTTGTTTTTGTACAAATGGATGACTGTGCTAAACCTCCATTCTCTGTGCATCTTAGCAGTCCTAAAAATAACATTGAAAAACTCTGTTATTCACTTTAATCCTTCTCCGCCCAAAAACTTTCATACTTCCAACGGTATTTAGTCTAGTCCCTATGCCTTTCCATTGGACTTCTTCTTTAGGGCTTCTTTAATCTCATCCTTGATTATAGGTTCACACCATCGAAGATCAAGTTGCCTCGCGCTACTTTCTGGATCCCTATGTCAAACATCTTCCAACACTTCACCATTGAGAAGTCTGAAAAAGTACCTTTGTCATCTTGCCTTGATTTCTATCTCTTTAGCCAGTACTTTACCATTTTCATCTTTAATGCACCTCACGTCATCCAAATCCCTAGTTCTTCTTTCCCTAACCCTTGCCAGCTTAAAGACCTCCTTCTCAACCTTCTATTAATCTAAATTAATGTCTTAACTCAAAATTATTTTATAAAATGAAAAACTAATTAGCTATAGTTTACTTTAGACCTTATTTTCCTACTTAAATAAGCTTAATTCTACCTATAATTAGAGCTACCAATAACTAGTAGGTTCCAATGATTTCTAATGCAAGCAATTTTCCAAAAGATATATTGTCAAAGCAACGATGAAGTAAAATAAGTAAAACAACCCATTTGAAAAAATAATCAAAATAAGTAAAATATAAGTAACACAATTATCATGATACCATGTAAGTTGATCATATGATAATTTCTCTCCAAGGTTATTGCCATAGGTAAATAAGGTTTAATGTACATATGAAATTTCTCCAATGATTAGAGCAATTTAATCATTTCTACAAGAAGTTCCTTAGAAAAGGCTAATTGGAATAACTTGTTTAAAAGGTGTTATTTGGGACAAAGCAATTGTTTCAAACTGCTTTTTACCAAATAGTACAAGTAGTAATTTAACTAGTCAAAACAGTCAAATTCATTTCGAAAAACTCTTACAACCAAGCGTCTCCTTAAATTGCATTGTATTCGGCCCGTAGCCATAGGTAGTTGATCATATGATAATCCTTTTCATCTAATCATTTGAGCATGTACGATGGAATCGAATTTTGCGGATGAATTTGAGATTTTAATTGGTTTGTTTTAGTTTTTACCTTTAAAACTCTCTATTATTATCATAAAAAATGTACTTAAAATATTTTTAGAAATACTATAATTAATTTTATAATTTAAAATTTTAAAAATAATAGTATTAATATATCAGGAATTTATTTTCTTTTTCTCTTTATTAAAATAATTGAGATACTATTCATTATAATGACTTAAGACACATATATCACGACTATAACTTTTGCACTTACTTATATATACATACACACACATATATACATAAACACACAGATATATATATATATATATATATATATATATATATATATATATGTGTGTGTGTGTGTGTGTGTGTGTGTGTGTGTGTGTGTGTGTGTGTGTGTCTGTCTTGTTAGTGTCTATTTAGTGCATTTTTTTCAAGGCCTTGATCAACAAAATTAGCTATTGAGTAGCTGATATTTCTTTGCATAAAAAACAACCATTTAAACATCGAATAGTTATTATATTTTAGCAATTAGCAAACTATTTAACGGGTTGTTTGAATAAAATGTATAATGGTTAAATAAAATGTTGGATCAGTTTATAAATGTAAAATCACAGAATTCAATACAAGTGTCATTTTTTATCATCCTTCACAATAATAATAATAATAATAATAATAATAATAATAATAATAATAGAATTTGTGGGCCGTAGCAGTCCCAAGCAGAAGATGGGCTCGGACTCGGGTCGGTTGAAAGTCGGTGTAGGGTAGTTAGCGGGTGGCCGGAGATTGAAGGTAGCAACTTGCCGCGTAAAAAGGGCAATTGATCAGATATGAATGGCTGAGGCAAGTGGTAAAACTGCCATGAGGGATGCGTACGCTATACCTGGAAAGGCACGTGCCCGGCTTACGCTGGCCGTTGTTTGCCATACGTCGCCGCCTAGTTTTCAAACGTCTTCACCATCCTTCCCTCTCTTCCCACGCCCCCCCCCCCCCCCCTCCTTTGCCCAGCTAAACAATTTTACATTTTTACCGTTTATCCTAACACCCTGTTAAGTTTGCAAATGAGAAGATCACTAGTCAAATTATTTTCTAGGTTAATTTCTTTGGATTTAGATACATGTAAACGTGAAAAGTTACTCTCTATTGTAAACATATAGATATTGATATAACTAAATATATTAGTGATAACTATGTCAATCTAATGTAAACATAATTTAAGCTAATACAATTATGATTTACGATTTAATTTGACATTAATATACGTACATTAGGTCTTGAGTTTAATTCAACTCTCGTATTACATTACATAATAAACCCCTTCTCTCTCATACTTTTTAAAAATGAGGTGCATGATCAATATATTATGAGTAGAAAAATATAATTTGGAACTAAGACCTATTATATTAAAATCTTGTCGAATTATCTGAACTAAATTGAATTGGTTTTTGATGAATTGAATTAAGATAAACTTCCTTTTGTTGAACTAAATTGATGTGAACTAAACATTCATTGAATTCATAGCATATTTTTATCAAATTAAACTTATTTTTAAAAATTGAATTGAACTGAATTGAACTTATTTTTTAAAAAAAATTAAGTTGAAGAGCCAATGGCCTCTAGTCTAGAACTGAAAAACGGGTTGGTCAAGTCGACCTATTTAATAAACGGATCAATTTTGTCGGCATTAAAATAGCTTGAATTTGCTCAAAATTGAATAATAACAAGGTTTTCAAGCTAAACAGTCAAATCATGTCGACTTCGGATCAAAATCGCTTCGGGTTACTCTCAGGAACTTTGAGTAGGGTTCGGGTCGGATATCATGTTGGGTCGGGCTTTTTTAGCTATACTCTAGTCATTGAACTAGTGCGTGGTTGACTCATTGTTTTCCAAATAAAAAAAGAAAATTGTAAAAGTTAAAAAAGTAGTTTGAGAAAGTATTAACAAACTGATATCCTCGGTGGCAAAGGTGATGAGCTGACTTGGAAAAGAAGGCGTAATCAGACATGCGAAAAGCACAAGCCCGCGAATTCAACCCCTGTTGACAACACGAGTTGTACCATCTGTAGGACGTTCTTTCTACTTCAACCATCTACCCCCCACCTATGGCCTATCTATCCTTCCTCTTCTTGGAAACCTCCAATTGATCCAATTAGCCCCATTTAACACACCCACACAGCAACGTAACGTAACGCTTTCCACAACCAACAAACAACCCAGAAATTCTCCTCTTCAAAAACCCAATCCCCAATCACCACTCTCGCTCTCTCTTCATATTCAAAAATCCAACACCTACCCAGATATAATTCCCCGATTTCCCACCGGCCCGTCTCATCTGATTTGATCTTGATCGACGGGGTGCGATCTCATGGCGTGTTTGGGCCTCCGAACCGCCGGCGGAATCTCCGCGACCCGTCTCCCGGACCGGGACTGCAGGTTTAGGATCGCCACCCGTCCGAACCGGGTTGCGTTTCGGCCGGCGGCGGTGGTGGCCAAGATGGCGATGGTTCAATGTAAGGAGGTGCCCCAGTTGAAGGCTGCTCCTGGCGGCAGTGACGGTGGCGGAAGAACAGATATCAGCGGCGGGCCGGAGAAGCTCGACCGTTGGATGAGGGAGTCGGTGACGGAGATCGTCAAGAATCTGGAAGAAGCGCCCCTGTTCGTCCACGTGTACGGGGGTGATCTCGGGACGAGGCTCAAGACCGAGAAGGCTGTTGCAGAGGATTGGACCCAGATGAAGGGCAAATGGGTGAAAGGGGAGGAGCCCTCCCCTGAGGGGATCATCCTAGTTGAGGAACTCAAGGAGGATGATGCGGGCATTTTGGAGGAAGATGAGGGGCAGTCTGGGGATTGTACTAAGGCTTGGGGTGTGTTGATACAAGGCAAAGGAGATGATGCTGGGGCTGCCTGTTATTTGTTGAAGACTTGCAAGGTTGGAGGTGGTGGCTTGGGATTGTTTTCTACACATTATTGTTTGGTGAGGGTCAAAAGTTTTAGGGAAACATTGAAGTCACAACTTACTAATTGTTGGTTGGCTTGAAAAATTTGGGAAACACTCACATTTTCTATGATTCATGGGGCTGTGAATTCATATTGTTCTTCTAATTAACATGTACATAGAATTGGTAACATTTATTCATGACTAAAAAGAAATATTTTTAGCAAATAGTGTATTTGACAAGTTCATTGGATCATTCTTGTGGTTTTTATTGATGGATAAGCAACATGATCTCATGGCATTAGCAATTATGAGTAGTTGATCTACCACTGTCATCGTCAAGGGCGCACAAAGGCTGATTGAAAAATAATGGCAAATTAGTAGTGTTTCGATTAAGCATATCGATACCAATTCTGTAGAAGGCAATCGAAAATGACCCATACATCAGTGAGTGATTCATTAGGATAGCCATTCCATGCGAATTACTAGCTAGAGTGTCGTAATTTACTCAAGAGATTCAGAGTCAATGGCCAAAAGCGTAGTCCATGGATGAGAAAGAAGTGCTTTTCAGAAGCTTGTGATACTATCCGTCTATAAGCTAGAACTCTACAAAGTTAAGCCCCAGAAGGAACTTCCTGGGTGAGAAATAAAGTGCTTTCTAGTGACACTACAAGCTAGAATTGTTTTTGAAGAATCATTGCCTGGTAGTTTTGCTAGTGGTTTTCCTTTTGAAGATTCTGAAATTTTTGGCAGTGGATTGTAGAAGGACATTCATAGGGCTGAGCAGTGAGATACCTCCTTTTTGGTTCTTTATAATTGATATATTAAGAGTACAAAGATATGTAGATACGAAAAAGTTGAAATTTTGCAAGTAAATTTATTCTTAAAGAATAATGTTTCATTATAATTTTCTATCCTCACCCTAAACATAACGTACTAAAAAGTCCAAATTAATAATGACAGATATTAAGAGATATTCCAAACTGAATGTAGGATTCTAAACTCACGTAGGCTCTATTCTTTTCGTTGGAAAATTGCAAGTGTGGAATTGGTGAGAGTGAAAAAGGGAGGGAAGGAGTGGTTTTGTTATATGTAGGTGTGGGAGAGAGGGCAAGAAGGGGGAAGAAATGGGAAGGAGTTGAATAAAGTAGAAGAGTTGATGTAAGTTATGAATTTTGTTTTGTAATGTAATCTTTCATTTGTGATAGTAATTACTAATGATAAAAAAAAAAATTAGACTGAAAAAAAAAATTTCTATGTTGACTCAGGTACAAAATATTGTTTTGTGGCTGTTGTTACCAAAAAAAAATAATTTAATTTTCGCTATTCGTAAAACAATTTGTGAAGTATTTTTTTCATATATTAACCTAATATGAACAGTGAAAAAAATACACATACGTTCAGGCCCTGTTCTTTTCGTTGCTAAATCCAAATTTACCAACCTCAACTAATTTCAACCTACTTCACGAACTTCAATAAATAAATACCAACTTCAACCCACTTCAACTAATTTCAACACGCCTTCCACTATTTTGACCAACTTCTACCCATCACAAAAAAAAAAAAAAAAATTCAACCTACTTCAACCCACTTCAACCAATTTTAGCCTAGTTCAACCCACTTCATAAATTTCAATTAAAAAAATCAACTTTAATCAACTTCAACCCAATTTTCACTATTTTAACCATCTTCTATCCATTAATAAAAAAAAAAATCAACCTACTTCAACAACCTTTAACCAACTTCCCACTATTTTAACCAACTTCTACCCATTATATCCAAAACAAAACAAAAAAATAAAAAAAATTTAACCAACTTCAACTTACTTCAAACAACTTCAACTTACTTCAACTCACTTGAACAAAAAAATACTCACTTTAACCTATTTCACCTCACTTCTGCTAATCTTAACCAATTTCACCCATTTACCAACCCATATTTCCCGATGAAAAGAACAGACCCTCAGTACATGAAAAACAATCATCTACAATTTGCATGATGAACTTTCAATAGTTTGTTACTAATGCATACGGAAAAAAATATCCGCTCAAAATACATGTACAATACATCTGCATTTTCTCTCACGACTTACAAACAAAGCAAAAAAATTTACATATTCTTTCATTATGACAGAAAAAACGTATGCAATTCTGTCACGAATTATGATGAACGAAAAATAAATATGTTGCACATACAGCAACAACCATCCACGTTTTGGTGGCCTATAACAAATATTTCGTAACCAATGCAACAAAAAAAAAATTAAGCATCTTTTCATATATAGAATCAAACCCAAAATATCTATGAGTCACAAATAACTAACATTTGCTCAACAACGCAGAAAAAAAATATATTATTTCTTCAATATATATATAACAAAAACTACGTCATCTACAATTTCCGGCACAAATAACATATATTTTCATAACATCCAAAAAATAAATGAAACTTTTTATAATTATTATCAGACTATTTGTACACACAATTACATAAATTATAAAAGTTTTCAAAATATGAAAAGTAGTAGTTCTATGTAGGAGGGGGAAAGAGTGGGTACGTGAGAGTGGGAAAGAGTTGTGTTTTTTTTAAGTGTTAGTAGATGTGAAAAGCGAGGAAGAAGTGGGTGGAAGTGAGAATGAGTGGGATGGGTCCATTATTAAACCATGAAAAGAACAGGGCCGTCACCATACAAAATAATGAGATTCTTTAACCGTACGTACACACACGATATTAGAGGAGTTCTTTCACATGGGCTCGTGAAGATCTCCGGGCCTGCATATTGTGTTAAGTTTCTCTATAGATCTTGTTGGCATAGTATTGAGGATTCAGTTATGGGGCTTGTTTTACCCTTTATCTTAATTGGAATTTGCAGCATCCAAATAGCTTACATCTTACACACTAGGCTCTCATTTCTATGAGAGCCCCACCGATAGGTATAAGAGCCCACAACCCATTCAACCCTTCTAATAGGTTGAAGAAGAGAATCTTCATTGATTCTGAGTTAGAGTCTGTTCTATTTCGTGACAAGATGCAGCTATAAACTGTAAGATAATATAAGGAGCTGTAAGAAATTGTAATGAGCTGTAAGAAGATGTAAGGAGCTGTAAAAAGATATAAGGAGCTGTAAGAAGATATAAGGAGTTGTAACGAGATATAAAGATAGATGTAAGGAGTTGTGGAATATTATAGAAAATGTATATGGGATGTAAGGAGATGTAAGAGGATGTAAAAATTATGTTAAGGATGTAAGGAGTTGTAATGAGATGTAAGAAGCTCTAAGGAAATGTAAGAAGCTGTAAGAAAATATAAGCTCTTAGTTAAATCCTTAAAAATGTGAAATAGAATAGGGGCTTAGTTGGATGGAATCCTTCTTTTAAAAAGTTATGGAAATTTACGGGCAAGTGTTGGACTAAATTCATATTTTATTTTTGGTGCTTTTTCTTTCAGCTTATTGTAGTTTATGCATGACACCTTGCTGCAATTAAAACCCTACTTACCTAAAAATACCCCTCATTTTTTTTACCCTTTCTCTCCCCTCACTACCAGACACACTCCCTCCCCGAACCCCTTTCTTATTCTCTCTCTTACTTTTCCCCCTCCAATTACCCTACCTCCACCTCATCCTGCTCTTCTAATTCTTTGTTAGCCTTTTGGCCCCTTAATCTTTCTCTTCTCACTCCTTAACTGACAGCTACTTCATCATCCTCCCCCATCTTTCTCTCTCTCTCTCTCTCTCTAAAAGAAGATAAGATGCAAACAAAGTTTTGAAACTTCAACAATGGTGACTTGGACATTCGACACCATCAACCCATGCCCAAATCAAGCTTTTGTGTACAATTTCAAATATTTACGAGGTTTAGGTTTAGTTTTTTTAATTTATTTTCCTCTATTTGCAGTTTATAGATCTAATTTCATAACTGTCAAATTTCACGCAGTTACATTTTGTTTTGGTACTTTGGAGTTGAGTTTGAGATTATAGCTTGAATGACTCAATCTAAGTTTGAATTTTGTGTGCAATTTCAGATAATTTTTTCTCCTATGTTTTTTCCCCTGTTCTTCGGTTCTTCTTTCTTCTCTGTTTCATTCGCCATTTTCCTTCGAATGGGGTTCTAATTGGGGAAAATAGAGCTCGGTAGGGCCTTCAATGAAGGAACGGACAGGATGTCGGTTGAGCTAGCTGGTCAGGACACATATGGCTTCATCTCTTCATGGACTCTCTCATCATCTTGCTTTCTTCTGTTTATACTATGCATTTGGTCATTTTATCTATTCAAGATGTAGAAGGTGTTAAGCTTGATCCTCCCTCTCTCTTTTTATTTTTATTGATTTTTCATCAATTTTCCTCGTTAGTATGTTTTTTTTAAAATTTAGATGACATGCTAATGGAGTCAATTTGGGGTTAGTGAAGGGAAGTTCATAATTTTATTTTACTCTTAGATTACTTTTATGGTATGAGGACTTGATGGGAAAAAAAATATTTTAAATTAAAATATTTTTTCTCATATCTTGTTTTATTTTTTAGGAATCTCCTAAAAAGAAGATAATTACTTAATCTGATATTAAAATTATGATAAAGTAGTATAACATTAAATACCCAACCCCTCAATGATTTGATATTGTATACTTTAAAATTCACCTAAGTTAATTCATGTAATATTTTTAAGCTAACAAATACATTTTTTCATGCGATTACTCTCTCTCTCTCTCTTTCTCTCTGTGTGTACACACACACACACACACACACACATATATATATATATACACACACACACACACACACACATATATATATATATAAACATATATATACATATATATACATATATATATATATATATATATATATATACATATACATATACATATATATATACATACACACACACACACACACACACACACACACACACACACACACACACACATACATATATATATATATGCGTGTGCACACACACACGCACATACAGGTCCGTTCAAATGATTTGTTATTTTATACCACAATTTGCCTAAATAAACCTAGGTAATTGTACTTACAATCTTAGGTTAGCAGGTACGATTTGAAGTGATTGTATACCTCAATGTTCACCTAAGTTAACTAATTAAGGCTTCCTTCCTTCACTCAATGTCACTTATTGTCTTCTTTTTTTCTTCTATTTATGCTATGTGGTATGTGTATAGCTATTTAAAATCATTTAACTAAAGTATTTAATATGATTTTTAAATAATTAGGTATTAATTATGAGCAATTAAATCAATCAAATACTAAACCCCAAATCCTTACATGATTTGATATTATATGCTTGCAAATTTGCATAAGTTAACCTAGGTAATCATACTTACATTTTTCGGTTAATAAATATACCTTCTCAACTGGTTAGTGTGTGTGTGTGTGTGTGTACACACACACACACACACACACACACACACACAAATAATCTGTTATTACATACTTGAGAATCTTCCTAAGTTAACCCAAGTAATTGTATTTACATTTTCTGGTTAACAATGTATTTTCTCATGTGATGGGAATATATATAAAATTTGGTATTGAGTTTCGAGTTTATTGCTATCTATCCTGCTAGAATAGGATATGGTTTAGGATTTATGGCTTACGGATCTAAGATTTAATGTTAACCTTGATATTTGAACCTTAGGGTTCAACTCTAATGTGGAACATAACTGTTTAACCCTAGACCTTAGGGTTTTGTCACATTCTATCTAAGCTTAAGTTCATATGTTTGAATCATTAGGCTTAGGGCTTTACCTTGAACTTTTTTGTATTTTTTTGTTCATAGGATTTTTCCCTAAATCATTTTGTGCATTCAACAATAAAGAGCTTAGAGTTTAGGGTTTAATCCTAATGTTTAAGGTTGAACATTTAATAATCATGATTTACCTTGCAACTTCAAAGTTCAAGTAGTAGGATTTAGGGTTGAGGGATTAGGGTTTATGTATCAATTTTTATGCCTTAGTGCTTAAGTTTCGAGTTAAGGGTTTAACCCTAATGTTTACAATGACTCTAATGTTACAATTTATGTTTACATACAATGAAAATAGAAAAACCCTAAACCTTAAATTTCAAACACAATCTCAAAACCCTAAGCCACAAAACTAAACCCTAAAACTTAATAATTGAACCTTAGGGTTCATCCATAAATATTGATTGTCGCTTGGGTTCAAGGTTAAATTTGATCCTTAGGTTGAAGTAACTACATAAGTGGCATTTATTGTTAGTTATTTTGTCAGTATGGCATGTTATGACAATATGTTCTCGTATCTCATAAAATCTCTTTGGATAACTCAGGTAGTTCTGCATATATTTGAAGGTTAACATATATAGGCTACTATATGTTTCATAAGCAACATTAACCATTCAAATACGTTCAACGGTTTCTTAAGAGTCATTAAGTTTGACACCACATGAATCACATTTTGCATTTATAAAAAAAAAAGTATCCATTTATCAACTTGATAAACTAAATAGGTCTACCTAGGTTTACCGTTAATAAACTCAAGGTTAAGATGTTTTATTTGAACCACAGGGTTAACAATGTTAATAAGGTTTCATTTTTTAATTTATTTGTAATAACTTTCTATTTCTTATTTAAATTCTATCCATATTTATGATACGCTACACCATAAAAATCACTAAGGTTTATCAATTATCGATGTACATAAATATAAATATAATCAAGAAATATTATGTTAATAGTAAAACATACCTGAAACCCTACACCTAAAACACTATACACCAAACTCTAAACCCTAACTCTAGATACTTGAGTATTATGATTCAACTGTAAAACATAGGCCCCAAATATTAAACCCTAGACTATACCTCCACACCCTAAATACTATACCCAAACCCTAAACTTTAACTATTGATACTTGGGCATTATAGTTCAACCCTAAAGCATATATAAACCCCAATGCATATATAAACCCTAAACACAAAATCCCAAACTATATATCACAAATGTTGAACACAAAACCCTGAAC
>JACYFF010031956.1:90349632-90364949 GCA_017589665.1 Selenicereus undatus | reverse complement strand
CACACATACATATATATATATATATATATATATATATAAGAATCATAAAAATGAAATTATTACTAAAATAAGTACAAATATGAAAAAAGTAAGAAAATTAGGAAAATAAATAAATAATAAATTTGATTATTTATTGTGGATTTTATGAAAATTAAAAAATATATTATAAATAAAAAAATTAAATATAACTTACCATAACACAGGATCATTAACTGCAAAAATTAATAAAATTTAACAATTTATAAAAAAAAAATTCTCCTTGGAAAAGCAATAAAAATTTCAAAAATTCATTATCAAACAATTATTAGAATCTATAAATTTGTTTAAAATATGAATAAGAAAACACCACATAAGGACCACATATATATATTATTAATTATATAATTCAAGTGATGATTGTGAGACTGAAGGGAATTTTTTCCATTTGTGGATAATGTGAGATTTTATTGGAATTATAATGTTAATTTATTTCATCTGGCACTAAAACGGTATAGAACACCTACTTTTGCCCATTATTCAGTTGTCAGGGTGTATCAATCCATCTTTTGTAGCAGTTCATGTTGGTATAGTATGTATTTGAAAGCATTCGTAGTCTTCTAACCAAGCAATGTGGTAGTTGCTTGATATTTCTCATTATAAATGTTATTAGCTGGAATACTCAGGGGGCTTAAAAGACTTAAGTACCAGAAGTATATAGTTATCTGTTTTATATTTTAGACAAATATTAATTTAGTTGTCCTTGATTTTTGAAATATTTATTTATTTTTTCAAGTGAATTTTTTTTATTCTTTATAATTTAATTTGTTTTTTATTTGGGTGCAGAACAAGGGCAAGGCCTCTAAAGAAATTTGTTGATTTATAACAGGTCTTGGCCAAAAGAACCCTAAATGATGTGCAAACAATAAATCAACTATCCCCTTAGTGGGAATGGTATACACATTCCCATATTTACCAAAGCCTATATCATACATCTGAGAGTATGCACTCCCGAAAGCTACATAAGCGAAATATATATTTGTTAGGATTGGTTAAAAATTGAATGAATGCGACAAATAACTCACAAAGATAATATAAACGAGTAATAACAAATCAACACTGGAATTTGCGTGGAGAACCCATTGTGGGAAAAACCACGGACGACAATGAGTTACAAATCCACTATAGAGAAGAGGAGTACATGATCGATCTTAGAACGATACGTTATAACTAGAAAATTGATTAGATATTACAAAACTCTCTATAGCGCACTCTCACAAATCTAGGAAAGTGGAACTGAATACTCAAATGGTATTTTCTGTCGGTGTGTTGAGAACGTAGGAGGCGTGCCCTTTATAAAGGGGTAGGATGAGTAAGAAACCCACGTGAAACCCTAACCGCCACAGCTAAATAGCCGCCGCCCACCACAGGTCGTGGAATGCAAATTGGGCCAAAACCCAACATTCTTCACGTTGGACCAATTTTCACCAACTCTGGGACAAATACTTCGTCTAATGGCCCCGAAGGGTGGATCAAAGGTGCTGAATACCAGCTAAGTCCAAACAATGCTGGAACTTAGCAATAGAAAGTGGCTTGGTGAGTACGTTTGCAGGATTATCGACTGTATGTACCTTATTCATAGTAACATCTCCTGCAGCAATAGTATCCTAGATCCTTTATCTCAAACTCTTTGCTAAGTTAAGATTTCAACCTACTAACCAAGGACTTATCCTTGGAAGCAATAAGCAGAGATAAATCAAGGAATCACCGAATTGTTGAAAATATACACTGTTGTCATAGTGACAACGTGTATAGCCCTGTCTTATCATAAAAGCATCAAACCTTTTATACCACTGTCGTGGTGCCTACTTCAGGCCATATAGAGACTTCTTCAAAGTTCAAACGATAGACATGGTTTTCCTTTTTAGGAACTATGAAACCCTCAGGTTGTCTCATGTATATCTCTTCCTCCAACTCCATATGGAGGAATGCAGTTTTTACATCAAGTTGCTCCAATTCTAGATCAAACAAAGCAACAAACACAAGCAACACTCTAATGAAGGTATGACGTACTACAAGAGAGAATACCTCATTGAAGTTAATACCTTCCTTCTGGTTGCAGCCTTGAACAACCAACAGTGCTTTCCATCTTGCATTCTCAACCCTGGGAATGCCTTCTTTCCTTTTGTAGATCTATTTGGTCGTTAGGGCACGACGACCCTTGAGAAGTCCGCACAACTCCCAAGTCTCATTCTTGTATAAACTCTCCATTTCTTCTGGCATCGCCAAGAGCCAGTTGGAAGAGTTGGGATATGAGATGGCTTCAGAGTAAGTAGAAGGTTCAGTACCTTCAGATATCTCCTGTTCAACGACTAAGGCATATGCTAATAGACCATCTTCATTATCAGCGGAACAACGCGCAAGCTTCCTAATCGTCCTATGTGGCCTATTATAGGCAATTGAGTAACTATCTAAAGTCTGGTGACCCTCAGACCTAGGAGTGTCATGGATATCGGGGTTGATTTCTTCAATATGGTCCTCACTGCTAGAATGAGGAACACTATCTCCACCTTGAAGAGCATATGAAGAAACTTCAAGCTCCACCTTTTCACTATCATCCTGTAGATTCCCTGTAGCCATAGTAGATTCTTGTCCGGGGAAAAACATAGCAGTTTTGTTAAACGTAATATCACAACTTTGGATAACCTTTTTGGAGTTAGGACACCAAAGTCGATACCCCTTAGATTCAGAAACATAGCCTAGAAACATGCATTTAGTAGTCCTGGGTGCTACCTTCCCATTGTTGACATATGCAAAAGCTGAACAACCAAAAACTTTCAAAACCGAGTAGTGAACAGGATTACCTGACTAGACTTCTTCTGGAATTTTAAAATCAATGAAAGAGTGTGGAGATAGGTTCACCAGGTAGCAAGTAGTGAAAATAGTCTCTACCCAAAAACCTCTACGATGCCACAGATTAGCATTGGAGAGCATACAACGAGCTCTCTCTATTAGAGTCCTATTGATGCGTTCTACAATCCCATTTTGTTGAGGTTTCCCAACTAGGGTGTTGTGCCTAGCGATGCCCTGGGTCATGCAAAACTCATTGAATTCTGATTCACATAACTCAAGACCATTGTCAGTCCTAAGCTTCTTTATTTTCTTCCTAGCCTGGTTCTCTGCAAGTGCTTTAAATTTCTTGAACACAGGAAAAGCCTCGTTGTTCTGCCTTAAGAAATAAACCCTGACTTTTCTAGAGCAGTCTTCTACAAAGGTTAGCATATAACATTTTCCCCCAAAAGAAGGAATTCTAGACGGACCCTATAAATCAGAATGAATATAATCAATGGCACCTTTAGTAAAATATGTGGCAGTAGAAAAGCTAACCTTCTTTTGTTTTCCAAACACACAATGATCACAAAAAACAAGCTTACTCGTACCTTTGTTGCCTAGTAGACCTCGTTTGCCGAGAATCATCATTCCCTTCTTGCTCATGTGGCACAAACGAGCATGCTACAACCGAGTAAGGTCTTCTTCGAATGAGGTAGGAGTGACTGCAGAACCGGTCACGGTAGATCCTCAGAGAATATAGAGACTCTCATGTCTTTCTCCTTTCATAAGAACCAGGGCACCTTTGGAGATTTTCAAAACTCCACCTTCGGCTAAATACTTGCATCCATTGGATTCAAGAGTGCCGAGAGAGATAAGGCTGTGGTTCAGGTAAGGAATGTAACGGACTTTAGAAAGAGTTCTTACCATACTATCATGAGTTATGATTCGAACGGTACCGATGCCAGTAAGATCGCATTGAGCATTATTGCCTATGAGGACAACACCTGAATCTAGCGGCTCATATATTGAAAGTCAGTCTCTATGGGGACACATATAATAGGTACAACCAGAATCTAGAACCCACTCTGTACCGCCTCTGTTGTCTGTAGTAATGACGAGTAGAACTTCACCATCTGACCCTGATTAAGCAATTGCAGCTTCTGCAGAATGATTGTTGTCTTTCTCCTTCTTGTTCTTCAGTTTGTAGCATTCAGCAACTATGTGCCCAGTTTTTCTGTAGTATTTACAGAACTTACCAGACTTCCGACCTCTTGACTTGGATCTAGAATTTCTATTTGAGCCCTCCTTTTCAAAGGTTCGCCCTCTTACTGACAAACCTCCAGCTTTGCCATCAAAACGCATATCAAGACTCAAACTTCTCTTTGGATAGTAAGTTAGCCGTAACGTCCTCAAAAGATAAAATAGCATTGTTACTGTATAGTATAATTTCGTTGGAGTGCTTATAGGATGGGGGTAGTGAGATAACTAGTAGAATCGCCTTATCTTCATCTTCTATTTTTACATCTAGACTTTCAAGATCTATAATAATAGAATTGAATTCATCTAGATGATTCTAAATAGAAGTACCTTCTGCCATGGAGAACGTATATAGCCGTTACTTGAGACGAATTTTGTTTGCGAGACTTTTAGTCATGTAGATTTTCTCTAAACCAAGCCAGAGTTCTGCAGTGGTGGTTTTGTCTAGAACCTCTCGGAGAAATGCGGAGCAAGGCTAAACTAAATAGTGGAGAGTGCCTTTTCATCAAGCTCCTCCCATTGTTTGTCAGTCATTGTGGCAGATTTCTTCTTTTGACCAGTCGGAGGCTTCTTTAATCCGTTCTGTACAAGAGCGGCCATCATCTGAACCTTCTAGATGTTGAAACTCATCTTCTCATAAAACTTGAGAATATCGAACTTTGTGACTTTTTCCATTCAATAACTTGGCTCTGATACCACTTGTTAGGATCGATTAAAAACTGAATGAATGTAGCAAATAAATCACAAAGATAATATAAACGAGTAATAACAAATCAACACCGAAATTTACGTGCCCCAATGTGGGAAAAACCATGGATGACGATGAGTCACAAATCCACTATAGAGAAGAGGAGTACAGGATCGACATTAGAATGATACGTTCTAACGAGAAGATCGATTAGATATTACAAAACTCTTTATAACACTCTCTCACAAATCTAGGAAAGTGGAACTGAATACTCGAATGGTATTTTCTGTTGGTGTGTTGAGAAGATAGGAGGCGTGCCCTTTATAAAGGGGTAGGATGAGCGAGATATCCATAAAAAACCCTAACCGCTACAACTAAACAGCTGTCGCCCACCATGGGTCGTGGAATGCAAATTGGGCCAAAACCCAATAATATTAATAACTGCCTATATGACAAATACACTTTTAAAAATGTATATATGTGTGGCAATGGGAGTGCGTGCTCTCGAGAATATGTAACAATTTGCCCATATTTACTAATTTGTCCACCGCATGTAGACCTGGCAAAACTGACCCGAGATGCGAAATCCAAACCGAGCGACCCGAACCCATACCCGACCCGACATCCGAAATATGTTCACCTGAAAGTGGACCCGAACCCTGAATTGACCTGAACCGAACCATACCCAACCCGAAATTTTCTACAAAGTTGCTCGTTTTGACATGACAAGTGTATTTGACCAAAAATTGGTTGACCCGAAATCGACCCGAACCGTACCATACCCGACCCAAACCTGAACAACCCGAAATCTCATTTAACCCGAACATGACCCAATCCGAACTTAACCTGACCCGTACCCGAACCGAATGACCCATTTGTCAGGTCTAACCGTATGATTCATCTCTAGATAATAGTGTGAGATCTTCACTTTTGGCTGTGCATGCTAAATGAAGTTGTTGCATTGATGTAAAATCGAAGCACATTGGTATAAATATTCCCTCATAGCATCCCCACTACTAGCAAAGAGTCCAACTATGGCCACACCCTATTGAAGCCCATGCTCTATGCAGAATGTCATCCACATCCTGTAGTGCCTCATTACAAAACTTGCATCCAAAATTAATTTTTTGTAATAAATGTTCCTACTTTACAGTAACATATATTTAATTTTTTATTTAGAATTTATCTATCTTAATTTTTCTGTAATATTTTTTGTAACAAATTATCAAATTTATTTTCAATTTTTTCCTTAATTTTCTTACTTTTTTCTTGGTTGCACATATTTAAAAAAAAATTGTTTTATGTTCTCTTAATTATTTATAATTTTAAAATTTTAATGGCGAAGTATATTTTCGGAAGTTGGGTGTTAAATATTATTTTGTAAAAAGTTGAATGGCAAAGCCTATATCATAAACCCGAGAATATATATTCTCAGGAGTTATATAAACAAAATATATATTAATAATTGCTCATATTACAAATACATAATTAAAAATATATACAAATGTTGCAATTAAGTATATGCTTATGAGAGTATATAACAATTTGTTATTAAATGAGGCAAAAATTAATACAAATAAGTCAGGACTAAACCATTAATGTATGACAGTTCGATTAGTAGATGTACAAACCTCTGTTTTAAAGTGTAAGATGGGGGCCACTGGTGAGGAATTAATGTGAAAATATCAGAAGTGCAAGAGCGAGCAGTTGTCATCTTTTTTAGACCATCAGCAGCGGTTTCCTCCCAAGGCAAAAGGAGGAAAGAGACGAGCGGGCGAGGCAAGCAAACATCTCCAAGGAGTGCCTCGTGGCCCGTGCCTCACGAGGAGGCCCGCATCACCGAGGAGACTACCGGGCTTCCAAGCTAGATTTTTTTTATAAAAAAAATATTTTTAATTAGTTTTTCTTTTCTTTTAATTCTAAAAATAAAGTTGTGTGTTGTAAAGTGGGTCCATCGGTATTATTCTATTTAGTGAGCCAAAGTGGTGAGTCTTTCATTGGAGAGAGTGAGGATTTCGAGTCAAAAAATTGGATCACAAACTGATGTGGCAGAGGTAGGTCCCTACTAGTGAGCCAAAAAATGGCTCGCAGCTAGGAATGCTCTTATGCAGGTAGAGGACTGGAAAGCATTTTATGGCTTATATATCGGTCAATACAAATACAATTACGCTACCATGTGTGCTTAGACCAGTTCGTTGGGATTAAATACGAATTGAGTGTATTTGGATTTAGGTAAATATAAATTAGATGTATTTTAGATTTGGATAAGACAAGTGTTGGTGTATTACAGTTTTACGGATTTTGGGTAGATCAAAATGGATTAGAACGTCTTTTTTATAAGTAATTTTTCTTTTGTCAAAATTTTAAAAATTGCATATTTACTACTCAAAATTGTCGTTGTTTAACGAAAAAGTATAGTAATTGTAATTTCCCAAAAGAATATTAAAAAAATTCAAACTTTTCATTATGACACATGAATGTTATGCATGGGCAGACAAAGAATCAAGTCCCATTTGGGTTGGGTGGATCGACGCATACACTAAAACAATGTCAATAGTGAGTCGGATCATTCATGGGTCAGTCAGTCTGAAGCATGTTAACGAGTTGGAGCAATTTGATCTACTAATAACCCATTTGATAATTTGATATTTTAATTAACTAAACTACAAATGTCCAATCAGGTAAAACTTTATTAATCGGTTGTCCCCAATACGAACGCGACCAACCTTTTTCCTGTCACTAGCAACATAGTTTAAAACTAATTTGCACGGAAACCAAATAAAATGAAATTAAAGAAGTACTAGATATTATGTTTTAGTTATAATATCAAAAATTTAGATTATTACAAAGTAATTAAATTAAAATTCTATATAGACATATTTGTTTCACTAAATACATAACTGTTTCACTTGCGCATCCTTAATATTTATATTTATATGCTTCTAAATTGATTTTTCTAAAGATTAAATAGTTATTTCATAAAATTTCATGCTCACTTTTAACTTTTTTTCATTTATCAGTTGTTCACAATGTTATTGTCAGAGAATAGAGAGGGAAAAAAAAACGTATCATGTTCAATTGTGAAGGGATACAATAGCTATATATTATCTCTTTTTAGATTTTTTGATAAAAATGACTAACCATTATTGTTAAGAGGAAAAATTAGAGAAAAATTAAAAACTAAGGATACAATGCTTGGGTCAAGTGGGTGGGTTCAGGTTCAGGCTCGGGTTGGGTTTGATTCGTTAATTTGCAGGTTTTTCAGGTTCGGTTTACTTCGTATTCGCGTCCAGAAAATTGTATTCAAAATTAAAAATTTTCAAGGAAATTTAGGTCGAATTTTCGGGTTGGGTCAGCTTTTTGTCAAGTATATTTGCACTTATGGAAGGGTTGTGTGACATGCTCAAGAATTTCTCATGAAGGTAAGAATTCTTTAGTGTTTGTTCTTTTGGATGGGATTTTTGAATATTTAACTCTGTTCAAACTTCTTTTGACTACTTTCAATATTAATTTACTTTTTCTAACTTGTTGAAAATCTTAACAATTTATATAATTATGAGGCAAAAATTATTTTTTTTCGACCAATATTTCAACATAAGTTTCTTATGTATACATATATCAAGCTCTATATACACCCTTTGGGAAAAATGAATTTGAACTCTTAAATAAATTAAAATACCCATTGTCTTTGAAAGTTATAAACTACCAATAGAGTATTAATGAAAAAGTTATGCTATTAGATAGATTATTTATTTTACATAACTAAAATTTAGAAAAAATATTTTAAAATATAGAAAAATTTGATGTAGGTTCTTTAGAGTCAATAAAATCATATTAGCTATCAAATTTTATCAAAAGATATAAAAACAATTAGAATTACATAAAAATTATTTTGAGTATATAAACATCATTATATATTTACAAGTGAAGGACATAATTGATTTGATATTAAAAACATGCACAAAAAGTGTCTTTTATATATTCTAGCTATGTGTACATTGTAATTATTTGGATTAAAAAATAGTCCCATTTCAAATATGCACCTCAAGCCAAGAGAAAAAAATAATAATCTAAGGTCATGTAAATAACCTTTCTTATGTACAAAGCTTATCAATACTAATAAAACAAAAATGTGCAACATATTTAGAATTAGAATCATCACATGATACACTGATAAAATTTCTTCCAATTTTCATTCGACGTCTTACAATACTTTCAACTCCTTTCATTTTCTTTTAACACCTTTTAACATACAACTCGACAAATTTCATTCAAAAGAATATGCCTTTAGTTAAAGAAAAGCTACTTTCTGATTTGCTACTTGACTTTCTTTAACATATGTGTTCCTCGAACTAAAGCCTTTTTCAGCAAAATTAGCTGTTTAGATAGCAGATGATGGTTTAGGTAGCGGATAGCTGTTTAGATAACGGATAGCGTTTCTAATTTAACTGTTAGTGGATTGTGATTAAATTAGCGGTTGAAACTAATGTGTTCGATAAATTTAACTATTGTGCTAGCTGATTAATGTAAATTAACATAAAATGACATAGATAATTTTCAAAGATAAAATTTTTAAAGGATATGTTTTAGCTAAAAAATATGAAACGCTACTTTTAGATGTCAAACGTTAATACTATTAGCTTTTCAAAAAAGCTGCTTAAAACACTAAATGTTACTAAAAATGCTAGTCAAAACACTAGTTTACCAAACATTAAAAATTAACTAATTAGTGTATTGACCTGGTTAAAACACTAAACGCTATCTAAAACAATGTTGCCGAACTCGACCTAACACTAACATATAACACAACTTGCTAAATTTCACTCATAAATGTAGACGTTGGCTTTCTTGAGAATGCGGGGTTCACCCACTATGTTTTTTTTAATAAAATAATTTAACTAGTATTGTTATTTCTTTTTTTTTATCAAGAAAAAAACGGGAGGATTATATTAATTGGGTGTTGAAAAACTCGTACATATCTTCTGATGCTCTAGCATTAATGTCATCCGAAATAAACCCATCCCAAGTCCTGCATGACGAGCAGAACAGTTGCCCATGAGCAAGGTCATGGGCAACCCTATTTCCTCCCCGTTTCACAAAAGACAATGCAAAAAAATCACACAAGGACACTAGTATAAGAATCTCTTAAACGAAAAAACCTAACACATTATTCGGTACTTGCGTGCTCCTAAGCTTTTGGATTAATGAGAGGCAGTCCCCTTCAATCACAAGAGTTGTTAAGCCCGCTACCATGGCCTTTTGATGCCAAACATGCAAGCCCGTGCTTCCTCCACTTCCGGTCCTGCGAACTCAGGACCTTGTTGCACGCCAACCATGACTACATCACCATTGGAGTTTTGGACCGCAAAGCCCCAGCCCAGCTCTCCCATACGGTCACCATCAAAATTAAGCTTGAGAGTTCCCGAAGGTGGTGGTCTCCATAAAGAAGGGGTTGGTCCGCCCCTTCTTTGTTCATATTCCTATGATGCTCGGTAATTCCGAACAAAGGCGATGGCCCTTTTGCTTAAGGCGCCCAGATTTCTATCTGGGGTCATAAAAATGAATCGGTTGCGAGCATTCGAAATCTCCCATAAAATCCTGACAAATTCTCCTAACTCCTCACCAGACATGTTGCTCTTGGTTGCTATGAAGCAATCCAGAGGGCATCGAAATTTTGAACTCCATATAACAGGTGGAACCTGACTACCCTCCCATATATACCCCCAGCTAAAGGGCATTCAAAGAGGGCATGCATATCAGTCTTCTCGGGGTGCCCACAGATAGTTCATTTCATATTGAACCTCAGGACTCTCTTAGAAATGTTCCCGCATGAAGGAAGGATACTCTTGCATAAACACCAAGCAAAGAGCCTAATCTAAGGGGGGACTTCAAGGTCTGAGATGGACTGCCACAACTGCGTATTTTGCGTGGATGATTCGCCCTCCCTATCATCTTGTTCCTTTACAATCAAGTGGTAAGCCAACCTCACCGAGAACAGCTCGTTCGGCGTATACTGCTAGATCAGTTTGTCTTCAGGCCACTGGTCGCAAAGGGGAAGGCTAAGAATAATCTTTGCATCGTAAGGTATAAAGACCTCCTGAATAAGCGCCTTACGCCACGAAGAATTATTGTAGTCAATCAGGTCACCAACCTTAGTGACTTGGGCATTCTCCGGTTTTGCCGTTATCACTGGAAAAGAACTGGGTCTTGGAAGCCATCCAGACCCCATATATCCACTAAATTGCCATTGCCAATTAGCCATTAGGACCCCGCCACAATGACATCCTTCACACCCCTAATGCTCCTCCATGTGTAACTAGGCCGAGGACCCAATGTGGCGTCGAAAACGCATCCATTTGGGTAGTATTTAGCCCCAAAACTTGGCTCACAAGTGAAGAGGCTTGCGTGACCAAACACTAAAATTGTTATGCTAGCAAAGCCCTGTTGAAGGCCCCCAAATCTCTAAACCCCATCCCTCCTTCCACCTTTCGTTGACACATTTTTGAGCTTCCCACCCAATAAAGTTTGCGGTCTTCGGGTTTATGTCCCCATCAAAACCAGTTTATTGTCTCTTGAATGGTATTGCAGAGATCTTTGGTTAACCTGAATATACTCATGGCATACGAGATGATTGCTTGCGCTACTGCTTTGATCAGCACTTTTCGTCCTGCCCAGGATATCAGTTTCTCCATGAACCCCGCTAGACATTTCTTAATGCGATCCATAATGAATAGGAATGGTTTCCTCTTAGAACGACCCACACACGTCGGGAGACCCAAATATTTATCATAAGATAAGATTTCTCGGATATCCAAGGCAAGAGTGATTGTATGGCGCTTGTCCTCGTCCACCCCTTTACTAAATAAGACGTCAGTTTTGTTATAGTTTACACTTTGACCCGATGCCCTCTGTTAGCTTCATAACACATCCTTGACCACCATTGCTTTGGGGGAGGTTTGTGCCGCATAAAATAAGTGTGTCATCCGCAAAGCATAGGAGTGAAATTATCGGGGCATTGGGGAACACCCGAAAATCATGCAGTGCACCACTTTCCTCTGCCTGGCGCAATAGCCCCGTAAGAGCCTCAGCACAAAATAGAAATAGGTATGGAGACAAAGGGTCCCCTTGCCTAATGCCACGGTTGGGAATTATATGTCCTTGAGGTACTCCGTTGACCAGAAAAGAGAACGAGCCCGAACGAACACATCTCATGACAAGTTCAACCCACCTTACATTAAAGCCCATTTGCAACATTACTTTCATCAAAAAAGGCCATTCATCCTGATCATATGCCTTTAACATGTCTAACTTGGTTGCCATTGCTCCTTGTCGGCTTGTATCCATTCGCATAAAGTGAAAAGTTTCAAAAACGATAAGGATAGTGTCCGTTATCAATCAATCTTGTGTGAAAGCTCCTTGGGTTTCCGAGATTATATTTAGCAAGATGGGTTTAAGTCAATTTGTAATTACCTTCGTCACGAGCTTATAGGCCATGTTGCATAAGATAACTGGTCGAAACTCCAAAGTACTATGTGTCGGGCGTGGTTTCTTGGGGATCAAGGCAACGTAAGTGTGGTTGAACCTTGGAGGATTGGCATGGCCATTTAGGATAGCAAGCACAGTAGCAACTACGTCATCCCCAATAAATTCCCAGAATCATTAGTTGAAGAACGGATTCATGCCATCCGGTCTCGGGGCTCTGTGTGGATGCATTTGCTTTAGGGCTTTCTCTATCTCGTCTAGCGTATAAGCCATGCACAACTTGGTGTTCATTTCCGGTGTAATAGGAGGGGTCACCGCATTAATCACCCCATCCATGTCATGCTAAGGGGAGGCCGAGAAAAGGCTCGAAAAATAGTTCACGATGGTTTGCGCTATACCTTCTGGTTCGGTTTGTTGCACCCCCTCGTCATCCATTAGGGCTTCAACATAATTCCTGACCCTCCTCATGGTGGCTCCTGAGTGAAACCACCGTGTATTAGAATCCCCATATTTTAGGTAGTCGACCCTTGCCCGTTGCCACCATAGTATCTCTTCTCACTTTCGCCACACCCAAATAGTCTCCAGAATATCCTTCCGTTTCGTATCTCATGCTCTAGGGCAAGCTGGGCCTCAAGCTTCCTAACCTCCATGCCAGCAATGCCAAAGTGGTCCTTGTTCCATTGTAATAATGTCAACGAGCACTTTTCAATTTTCAGTAGCAAGCTATCGACTAAGTCAATCTCCGAGGTAGCTCTCCAAGCAAATGTTATCACATCATTTATACCTAGATCTGTCGCCCACATATTTTCAAATTGGAATTGAGTGCTCCTTCTATTTGCTTCACATGTCCTTGGTTGGCACTGCAATAGTATGGGTAAATGGTCTGATATATCCGATTCAAGGTGCTGGACATAAGCCTCAGGAAATTGGATAGACCACTCCATGGAAGCACAAAAATGATCTAGCATTCCTCTACCACTTCTTCTCTATCTTGGTTGTTGCACCATGTGAAATCATACCCCGAAAAGCCTAAGTCATATAGATCATTATCAAGGAAAGTGTTTCTGAAAGCATCAACATGAGCTTAGGCTCTCGGCGGTCCTCCTTTCTTCTCACTATGATAGAAAATCTCGTTGAAGTCCCCTTCCACCAGCCAAGGGAGATCCATGTGTGTCTTCAGATCCACGATTAACTCACCCGTACGATACTTGTGTTGGGTCTCTAGCCAACCACACACCCCGGTGAAGCGCCACAAAAGGGTCTTGACTGCACCATCTCACAGTAGCATCTATTTGGTGTGAGGAGTATGACACTACTGTGAGCTCGAGATTTCTCTCCCACAATAACGCCAATCCCCCAACATGACCTCTTGCATCCACGAAAATACCATAGTAATCCCCTAACTGTGGTAATATTGCCTCCATCTTCATCTTACTCCTCTTGGTCTCTTATAGAAAGATCAACCGGGGTGAGAACCTTCGCAGGAACGTGTGAAGGTCTTTAACTGCCTGGGTCTCGCCTGAACCCCGACAATTTAGGCATAGGGCTAACATTGGTCCTAGTGGGGTTGCCTAGCAACCTCCGCCTGTTCAACATAGGTATCGTTCTTTTTTGCATTCATTTCCACCACCCGGACCTTGTCATACCCGGAAGCGCCACCTTTACCTCCAATTTTGCGATTAAAAGCATCACCAGGGAGTATTATTTCAATCCGCTCATCAATCAACATATGTGCAGCGCAATCCCTCTCCGAATTCCCCTCACCGTTGCCTTCACCGAAGATTAGTTTCTTCCAACCGGCATGGCTGGTACGCTATGTTCTGAATGCAGTAAATAGTCTACGTTCCTCGGCCATCTCCGATTCCGCATTTCTCCTTTGGGATTTCATCGGGGAAGCTCAAAGCCATGCCCCATATTATAGCTCACATGCTGGGGTCTCAGGGTCAATCATCTCACATGCTTTTAGTGTATGGCCTAAGATTCCACATCTATAGCAAAAATTCGAAAGTTTTAGATATTTGAACTTTATCCATATAGCCTTCCCATGTCTCTTCACCATGACCCCTTTACGAAGCGGTTTAGCATGTCCACTTCCACTCTAAAGCACAAAGCTTTTTCCTTCCCGAGCAGTTCATTTTCGTCACAACTGAGGAAGGTCCCCACCTTGTCTCCCAAAAACTTTGCAAAAGCCCTCGTCTGACGTACTGCGGGGACGACGTAGGGTTTCACCCAAAATCCTATCTTGTCAAAGAAACTGTCCGATAGTTGCTCTGTACCAGTCCATTCCCTCATAATGAGCAGATGGCCATCAAAGGCTCATGGTCCTTCATTGAGGGCAAAGTCCTTATCCTTGTGAGAGGAAAATTGGAACAAGAATAAATTCTTGTCCAATTCCTTAACCACCATACCTCTTGAGGGTCTCCATACTGCTTGCATAACGGTCTTCATAGCCTTTACACTAAAGGTATTGGGCATAAGGAATTTACCCAGTAGACTGAGGGCAATCTCCTCCTTATGTTCCTCCGGAATCTCCTCCTCATACTCAACCGCTTCTTCTTCCTCCTTGGCCAATCTAAGCTTCTTCCACTATCATCAGTTCATCTGCCATGATGTATTCGAGGAATTGTTACGTAGAAACTTATGCCAGTGTTAGAATACACCAGGGGAAAGACAAAGCCAACTGCATGGCTATGATTAGGCCTACTGAAATGAGTCAAAACCAATCAACGAAAACCCCACCGGCCAGGGGGTAGATGGCTCACAAAACCAATAGGACGCTAACTATAGCGTTAGTTTGATTGAACTAACCTTTTTTAAAAGAAAACAACAAACCTATTAACTATTTTTAAAAAATTACAACAATGATATTTGTGAAAAGATTAGAACAGTTTGCTTTGTTCACACACACACACACACACACACACACACAAGAACAACAATGACTCCTCTTAGTGTAGTTCCGGCTTTCGTGGGATTTGGAGAAATCCAAATGTATACAATCTCACTTGTATAGGCATGATTGTCGTATGGTCACAAATTCCAATATACCCATATGAACAATTTATATATATATATATATATA
>JACYFF010031956.1:90220894-90344283 GCA_017589665.1 Selenicereus undatus | reverse complement strand
TACGACTAGAACAGCAACAGATGTTCGAGAAGATGATGGCTGAACTGCAGAAGGAAAGAGCAAGTGAGGTAAACTCTGATGGTTCAAATTCTGGGGCAAACAATTCAGGAAATGCATTCAAATTTTTACCTAGAATCGAATTTCCAGTTTTTGAAGGGACGAATCCTAGGGTATGGATCAAAAAATGTGGAAGATATTTTAATCTGTGTAAGATCCCTGAATCTCAACGAGTAGATTTGGCTTCCATACATTTGAAAGGGAAAGCTGAAGTATGGTTTACCAGTTATATTGCTGTAAAGAAAAGTGTGGATTGGGATGAATTTATTGTCGATGTGTGTGGAAGGTTTAAGGAAGACTTGGGGTGTAAAGTTGTGGAGGATTTCAGCAAACTGCAACAAAGTGGAGCTCTGGATGAGTATCTTGAGAAATTTGAAGAGCTAAAAGCCCTAATGTTGCAAAGAACACCAGCATTACCTGATGTCTTCTTTGTGGATAGCTTCATTAGTGGTCTCAAACCACAGCTAAAACCATTTGTGAAAGCCCTGAACCCTAACAATCTCCAGGATGCCATTACGATGGCAAGACTGCAAGAGGAAGCCATGGAGGCTGGAAGGGAAGCTGGTAAGGGATCCTACAAATCTGGTCCAATCAACAGGCCACCCCTATTAGCCCCTCCAAATCCTAAATTCGTATCCTATTCCACTACACCATCAGCTGTTGCAAGTTCAAGTGAGAGTGTAGCAAGACCGTTTAGCCAATTTTTCAAAAATACCAGAATCATTTCTGCAGCTGAAAGGGCTGAAAAAAATGCTAAGGGCTTGTGCTACTTTTGTGACCAACCCTATGAAAGGGGACATAAGTGCTCGAACAAGAAAACCCAGTTGTTCTTAATAGAGATTCCAGGAGAAGCTAATGAGGAGGATGAGGGGTGTGAAGCACTGGAAGGAGAGGGAGAACCAATTGGGTTTGAAATGTTGGAAACCGAACCTTGCCTTTCATTACGTGCTGTCAATGGAATACAAGGATATCAAACAATGAGAATTACTGGACACCATGGACAGAGACCTATACAGATACTGATAGATTCTGGCAGTACTCATAATTTTTTGGATGTGGATCTAGCCAAAAGGTTAGGGTGCAAATTTGAGCCTATCAATTTGCAACCTGTGGCAGTGGCTGATGGGAGGAAACTGCAATGTCAGTACATGTGTAAAAATTTCAGATGGAGGCTACAGGGCACTGAATTTTGTGCAGATGTGTTCTTGATTCCATTAGGCAGCTGTGATATAGTATTAGGAATACAATGGCTCAGCACTTTGGGAATCATTAAGTGGGATTTTAAGGAGTTGAAGATGGAGTTTCATTTTGGAGGGAAGGGCCATGTACTAAGAGGATTAAGAGGACAGAAGGTCAGGATAATACAAGGAAAGGAGTTGCCTAAAGCGATGACTAATGCTAGCCATTTATGTATGTTGCAACTCATTCCTGAGGAACAGGAAGATAAGCAAAAAGAAAAGGTGGCTAGACAAAATAGGGCACTAGAAATGGAAGTCCAAAAATTTGAGCATATGATATACAGGCATAGATGAAAGGACAGATTTGACTAAAGCAGTTCGTTCTGTCAAGTTGAGGAATCTAGATTGCCAACCAGCAAGGCGTTTTGTAAATTTGAGCACAAGGTCTTCATAGTCTTTTAGCTTTGGTTTAGGAGTTACAAGTGGAGTTCCGAGATACTTCCCAAAGGCTGTAGAAGCACGAATATGAACAGATTTGGAAAGAGTTCTACGCAGACGATGATGTAAGGCCTTGGGGAAAACCAGACGAGATTTAAGGATATTAATGTGAAGTCCAAAACTGGTGCCAAATTTCTTGATAGTTCCAAACATGTTGCCAAATGCCAAGGTTATCAAGGGTAGCAACCAAACAAGAAAATGTCATCTGCATAGAATAAATGAGATGCTTGAATGGAGCGAATTTTGAAAGGTGTCCATTTCTTACAGTCCACTTCATGTTGGATGATACGAGACATACGTTCCACGCATAGGGAAAAAATATAAGGAGATAGGGGGTCACCTTGACGAATTCCACGGGATGGCGACCTTCCCATAGCACTTGCATTGTACAAGTACTGATACAGCTCATAATAAGGTTAGATAACTTAGGATGGAAACCAAAGTAATCCAAGGTGTCTTGAATAAAATGCCATTCAAGACTATCATATGCTTTAGAGAGGTCTATTTTGATAGCCATAGGTTTGATCTTGGTTTTACTTTTAGCTATGGAATAGGCAATTTCTTTAACGAGAATAATATTGTCAGCAATGTTTCTGCCAGGAACATAACTAGACTGATGAGGACTAATGCATTGGTGAAGGAACAGTTTAATGCGATTAACAATAAGTTTAGAAATGATCTTATAAGAAGTATTGCAAAGAATAATGGGGCGAAAATCTTCAACTTTCTCTATACAATCTTTTTTTGGAATAAGATATAAGTAAGTTTGATTGATGTCACGGATATGTTCAGGATTATGAAGGATAGAATTTGCAAAAAGACTAAGGGACTGATGGAGAAGATCCCACCCATATTTGAAGAAATGTGCCTGTATACCACCGGGTCCGAGAGATTTATAGGAGTTTAAGGCAAAAACAACTGTTTTAATCTCAGCTATAGAAAAAGGGCATCAAGATGAGGCATGTTCTGGAAAAAAAACGGTTGGCCATGGGGGTATCAAAAATCTGTGCAGGTTTATCCACAACTGAGTGGAAAAAAGTGGAGAAATGATGAGTAATTAGGGCTAATCGCATATGTGAATCTGTGACCCAATCTCCATGTTCATCTTTTAGTCTAGTGATGATCTTTTTTGCCTGACGAATTTTAACAATCATATGGAAATAGAGAGTATTAAGATCTTTATATAGATGATTACAAACACGAGCACGTTGAGCCCAAATGCTTTTTTCCATACTACTAATCTTATCATAAATCAGTATTAATTGTTGTTGTAGGGATTCAAGCAATGGGCTAGGTCCATTGCTTAAAGCCTTTTGAATTCCAACCAAACGTGCCAGAATACGCTTCTTTTTGGCACCCAGATTTCCAAACACGTGTTAGAATTCTCTCGAGAGACGATGCCGACTACTTCCATCCAACCTTCTCTTCCTGACCCTTCCTCCAACCTTAATCCCAGTACATCTAGATGCAAACCTCCTGATATTATAGGCCAAACCATAGCACCTGCTATTTCTAGTGGTCATGATGGAGCACGCCTCATGGAAATAGAGTCTGCTAGTTAGAATTAGTCTTCCCCTACTCCTGGTCGAGCTTCTTTTGAAGATGTTGTGAATGGATCCAATCAATTCTTTCCTACCATTTCTGCTTTGATGGAGCAATTGCAAGACGAACTTGAAGAACCTATTGATGAACCTGACACGCCTTTGAAGGTACCCTTCACTGTTGAACAACTTTGACTACTTCGTGCACCATTGGCTAAGACACTTATAGGTAAAGTGCTTGGCTCCTCTATCAGGTATGATATTACAACTCAAAAATACTGCATCTATGGAAACCGCAAGGTAAGCTGGACATCATCGATCTAGGTAAAGACATATTTCTCTTTAAGTTTGATTTGCAATCTGGTCTGGACAAAGTTATGATGGGTGGACCATGGTTCATATTTGGGCATTACATTATGCTTACCAAATGGAAACCAAATTTTAGACCATCATTCAATCCTTTTCCCTCCATGTTAGTTTGGGTTCCTCTTCCAGAATTGCCTGTTGAATATTTGATATTACGAAAATGGTTGGGAAACCCATTAAAGTTGATTTTGCTACAGACTCCGTTAGTCGTGCTTGCTATGCTCGGGTCTGCACTGAAGTTTCAATCTCCAAACCGCTTGTTTCTCGCATTTGGGCAGTCAATGATTGGCAAACCAAAGAATATGAAAACCTTGATCCCCTATGTATGACATATGGAATAATTGGCCACCTCAAAGACAAATGTCCCCAGAATACTACTACCAAATATGATTCTCTTTCCACCTGTCTAGTTGACCAACCTCTTTCGACTACATTGTTCAATAGTATTGATGCTACATCGATACCTAACCCAGTGGGCATGGGATGCATAGAGCGGTCCCAGCTCGTCCGCTCCAATAGCTCATCGTATAAGGAGTTCAGTAGTAAAGTTATGTCCCCTCAAAAGGAGGAAGGGACGGTTGTGTCAGGAAGGAATAAACTTTCTAGGAGCAATGCGGTTAAAGGCCTGGTTAGACAGGTCTAAAATTTTAAGACATGCCTTTTGACAAAAACTCCTCGTCTACAGTCTACATATAAGTCCAAGTCCATAGATAAAGGAAAAAACATAATTGCCCCTGCATCCTATCTTCCTCAACACACCACATCTTCTGCACTGAAAGACATAAGGGACGATGCCTCTCTTAATGGCCCATTATCAATGACAAACACCCTCATTAATGCATCCACTGCCCACTGTCATGCATTCACTCCAACTTCTGCCCAATCATCACTCATGCATAGCCATAATGATATTCTTAATCCCTCTTCCTCCAGCAAGTCAGCAACAGTAACTGATCATGGTAATCTAACTCTTCAGAAAGCCATGCAACGCACTGGAGTTAACTTTGAGAATTATTTAACTGCTTCTCCTCCACGCCCTACTACATTGAAGGACACTCTTTCTCTCTTTCAACTGACCTACCATTGCCCCATGAGGAGCCTACCACCGAGAATTGAAACTCAAAGGGAGAATCCTCCCCAGTCAACCATCAGCACTCTATCATCGATAAATCAAAACAGCATGTAGCCCACTTTCGAACCCCTTTCATTGCGTATTCCCCCTCTGTATCTACCCCTACCTCCAATACTGCCCCTTCTTCCTCCACCACATTCATTCTTCCTTCCCCCCAGGATGATTCAAACTCATCCCACCCTCAATCTGTTTCCGATATTCCCAACACCGGCACTTTGGCCTCTGTTGGCCAAACCCCGCCAGTGATGAACTGCCAGACCAGAGAAGTGGTGGAATGCCAAATACGCCAAGCTATCTCCAATCATCACATCCTTCAACCAACCACATGGAAGTACAAAGACCCAAAAAAATCCCGCCATTCCAAGCTCCCCCTCGGTGTGACCCACTTCAAAAAATTAGTCCAATGCTTTTGTCTAACCCACCCAGTCAACTTCATCAAGATAGTCCTCCACTTTGACTTCCCACCAGCTCATCTCCCTTGAGTGAGAGCCTCTCTTCAACCAATGAAGGATCTGAAACCGAACAATCCTGTCCATTGGATGCAGTTTCAACAGTCATCCCTACAACAACCCCTTCTTACCTACTCGAGACGCCAGAAGAATCTGGAGTCCATATCCCAAAATCCATCATCCATGATTAGTAAGAACCGTAAAATCTTGATGTGGAATGTGAGGAGAAGCTCATCTTGCAATTTCTTCATTTTCCTGTTCGACCTCTTGCGCGAGCATCAATCGTTTATTCTCATTTTGATTGAGGCACCTCAACCTGATCATATAGTGCGTCTGATTCAGGATAACTATCGCTTTTCTCACTTCAAATATGTTGAACCTATGTTTCATCGTAGAGGTCTCTAGTATTTTGGAATTACCCTGTCAACATGGGCGAAGCCAGGAAATTAGGAGAGGGGAGTCGGAATTAATCCGACTTATTTGAGACGACAGAATGGAATTGATATTTACATCACAAGGTGATGGTGGTGGTGGTTGTGGTTGAGTAACATCGTTTCCACCTACTTCATTTAATGGCGAGTTTTCGGATTTCGATCGTAACGACGAATATTCCTTGCCTTTCTTTTTTAAATATCTATGCATTTTTGCCTACAATCAAAATTAAACATATAAATCAAACATTTATGAGACCCCAAAACTATAACAAATGATTAATTAGCATACAAGTCACAAGATAAATGACCAAAATCACTACAATTATATCCAACAATTGAAATCCAACAATTGCATCCAACAATTCAAATAAATGGCAAAACCGTAGAATCAAGCAAAACAAATCCAAAACCCACCCACAGTGTCTTCTTCAAGCCTCAAACATGATAATTAAAATTAAAGTATCAAACTAATCTACAAATTCAGATTTAACCTACAATTGAAATAAAGCCTACAAATTGAGATTTGAGAACTCACAAATTTGGATAGAGATGTGAGGCCGTGAGGGCCTTGCTGCGCTGCGCAAACAGCAAATCCGTTGGCAGCGGGTGGTGGACGGTGAGTCGGCGATGCGGTGCAGGTGGTGGGGTGAGTTGGGTCTGGGCAGTGGAGTGGCGAAAAATTGAAAGTTGAAGGAGACACCTGGCCTCACGACCTCAAACGAGAAAGGGCACTGGTTTTAAAAAATAAAACAACAAAAAAAAGTTGGAAAAAAATATGGGAAAGAGGAGGTCTAAACCTGCGACCTCAAGCACACAAAGCCACGGCACTGACCGCTGAGTCATTACAGATTTCAAATTTATCTTCAACAAATGTTCTTACATATACTTAATTTTCTTACATATATATAATTTTCTTACGCCCATGCCTGTCAACACAATTGATTTCATCTTTACTGAGTCTTCTCTGTTTCATAGCCTATTAACTTTGGCTCCTTATGAACCGGAAGTCCTCCTTACTGCGATGCATACACCAAGTGCCTCATCTCAGCATCCCCAGTTTTGGAATAATCTTGCCCAGAATCCCCCTCATTCTAACCTCAACACTGTGTCTCAAGCTTCTGAAAAACAAGGAGGTAGGACGTGTCGACTTTCAAATTGTAGCGCGTATTTACATTTTATTAACACATGCTCATTAATTGATCTAGGTTTCTCTGGCCCACCTTTCACTTGGGACAATGTACATGCTCTGCAAATCTACCACGAGTCTCGATGTTGCTCTATGTAGTATCAAATATCTCATGGAGATTGCACATATAACAAACTAACTCAATGATGCAACACAATTTAGTAGAAAAAATTGGGCTATCACTTATCCCTTTTTTCTTATGTCTAAAAGTATTGTTATTTGGTTCGTGAACATAGAATCTCATAAATTTGAGATCTCAATAATAGATATTCAATAGCAAAAACTTATAATGTTTATCACTATATGATAACTAGTTAACCACCACTATTAGAATAATCCTAGTCATTCACGTGCCATCATTTACTATCCACTTTTCAAATTTTTGTACACCTAAACTTTGGTAAATATTATACTATAAATTCAAAAGAATAGTTATGAACTTAAACAAAATAATTTCTTAAGCACTGTTTGGTTGCTCCTATTTATTAATGCCCTTTCATTAACGCCCTTGTGTACTAAACAATTAGGTGGATACATCTTTTGAATCCCCCAGGAAATGACCACCACTTCCATGATTGAAGACTTGAAGACCTAACTACCACTTTCATTAAAGCATTGTTTGGCTGCATACCCAACTGGTTTTGGCTTTTAGATCGATTTATCATTCTAGCCTTCCATTCGATGTTGTTGAGATCGATTGAAACCATCGACATAGAGTCTGAGGTCATCTCAGGCACCATTTGTGCCGACAATTTCGTCGAAATTGGATTAAATAGTGGTGTGGATATTCCTAGGAATGAAGCCCTAAAAGGATTCTAAAAGAGGGGGATTATGTGGGTACGAAGGTCGATTTTGCTGGGCAACTTCATGGTATGAACGTCGCCAGAGACGGTAGGGTTCGTAGGATGGACGTGGGGGCGATGGGAGAGAAACAAATGGGCATAGTCACAGTAGAACACAGAAAGAGGGTGCAATGTAATTGGTCACCGTTAAACATGGAGGTTGAGGCTGGAATCCAAGGAAGCCCGGGGGGCTTGGTTGCGAAAATGGTGTATAGGTCTACACAAACAATTGGGGGAGAAAAGGTTGAAAGGGTGTGGATTCTTTAGGGGTTTTTTTTTGATTTTTATTTATTTGTTTTCTTTTTTGCGAAAAGAGGGTCAATACTTGGAGAAACCAAATGGGAATTTAACGTATTTATTTTTTTTCAAATTCATTTTTATGATTCTTAAATTCAATTTTTAACTTAACTAAAAGTTAAAAAAATGAGCGGTAAAGATTTATACATGTCACGTGTATGGTTTAGATTTATCCAATTATAGAGGTTGCCTTTTAACGACAACCAATATAAGCATCCTATTCAATATAGATTATAGACATTTACACATTCACAAACTACATTAATTGGGTCATTAACGAAATAAGGAGGTTGGTGGAGAAAACCAAGAAAAGAGGAGTGAAAGCCCTCCATTTCATTTGAACTTGAAATTTTAGAGCATCCGCAATGGGTGGAATGTATTTTACCCATAAGGACCTACATGTCACATGTTATTTGCCTATTGTTGAGACAGAATTTGTCCCACGGTGAGAAACGACATGCTGTTCCCGCACGCGTTTCCCTTCTTTTGTCCTTTTGTTATGTTTTTGTTTTTCCTTTTTTCTTTGCCTTAAAAATATTATTTAAATGGTTAAAAAATGGTTATAGGTTATTGGTGAGTTCATGATGAATATTTTATTAGATTATTCAAATTAGAGTTTTATAGGTTAGAGAAGTAAATGAATACAAGTTTCAAAAGATGAAATTTTTACTAATGTACTAGGATGAAATTCCAAATTTTGAAACTCTAACTCGAAATGCCCCTAGTAAGGGCCTGCTCGTTTGTAGTATTTTACATCTGCTATCTACTCCAACCTACTCGAAATTGCTCCAATCTGCTCAAATCTACTACCTGCTAGTCAAACCTGTTTCAACCTGCTCAAACCTGTTCTAACCTACTCCAACCCGCTCCTACTTGCTCCAACCTCATCGAGAGAATGTTTGGAGTATTGAAGAACACTTGAAAGATCTTAAAGGACAGAATGCCTCAAGTGAGTAGAGAATGACAAATTGATATAATTATATCATATTGTTCATTACACAATTTCATCCGAATGCATAAAAAGGGATACCAATTTTACCGAGGCCAGCAAACATTACAACTATCTCCAACATTGGTTGTATGATGCGCGAAACAAGCAAGCAATAAATAAATATAGAGATGCAATAGCTAATATGATTTCAGCATCGAGAAACAATAATTACAATATATGCTAATTTTAGTTATAAAAAAAGGCATATGGTTATCATAGACTAACGTTTAGTAATTTATTACGGTGACATTTAACTTTTCTGTTATATTATTTTCGTAAATCTATTATACAGTAACTGTTACAAAAATGTGATGCATTCAACATAAATTACTATCGATAATCATAACATTAGAAGAATCATAACAAAAATGCTCTAACTTGCTCCAACCTACTAACAGCTCTTTCAACCTACTCAAAATTACTTTAACTTGTTCCAACCTACTCTAACCCGCTAACAAATGTTCCAAAATACTGAAAATGAGCGGACCCTAATTTTCCTTACCGGTGCGGGAACGAGTGTGTGTATAAGAGTGAGGGTAAGAAGAAAGACCGCAGAGAAACAGCACAGAGCGGTTAGCGGTAGATTAGCTTCTAGGCGCGCTCTACTCCAATTCAAAATCGTATTTGTCTTTCATACTACTTACCACTCTAAGCAAATGTCCAAAGTCCGCTGAAAAAACAAACCCCCAAAAACCCAAATATTCCTTCAAAACATGAACAAACCCTAGAATCGCGCTTTACCAATCTCAATCCAGAAACCCCCTTTTCTTTTTCATGAATCGATGATTAACCCACTGTCCACCTTAATCTTAGGTTTTATGTCTTCATTCTCACCCCTTATTGTCAATTTTGGATTTGTTCATTTTGTTTACTGATCTGCGTTTGGTTTCGATTTTCTTTTTCGTTTCAGCTGTTTCAGTTTTTGGTAAAGATCTTCAAATTGAAGATCTGGGTTTTTGGGTGAAGATCAAATTTTGGATTTTGAGTTGATAATGATGGGTGAAATGAATTCTTGTGGTGCTTCCGAATCATCACAGAAGATCGCAGAATCTGATTTTGAGGTAGAAGTTATGTTTCTTTACATATAAGGGGCATTTTTTTTATATGAATCTTCTTGCTTCATCTATGTGGCTGAAATTATTGACTTCCTATTGGTTTCCGGGGTGCCAAGGCGATGGCGGGGTTGAATCGTGATGGTGAAGAATTGGGCTCTGGTTTAAGTTGTAAGCGTGATAAGATGCAACATCTTCAATCAGTGCTTCATTCCGAAGGTGAGCATTTCTTCCTTAAAGTTATAAAATTTGCTGTCTATTGCTTCCTATTAGATGTTAGCTATGGTGTCAGTTGACTTGACAGGTGAAGTTCTAAGAGTTGTTAATGGCATACATTGGACTTTACGTGCCATTCGCGCCAGGAAAAAAAGGCTAGCTAGTTAGGGTTGTTGCGCTTGTTCTGTTGAGCCTTATATCATGATTATTAGGGTTGGCAAAATTCCGGGTCCGGGTCATTTCGGGTACGGACGAATCGGACAATCAAATTAAACAGTCATACCTGCACCTGTTTGGATTTAAAATCAAACAGCCAGACCATACCCAGACCTAGACCCGGTGGTCCGATGTCCGGACCCAGATGTCCGATTTTAAATCCAAACAATGTGTTATGTATACCACATCCTGTCAATCAATAAATCCATGTAATGATTCTGTCAAGTGCCAATTAATGAGAATGAAGATGGCATTATGGCTACACAATTGAGCCTCCATAAAGTTGGAAGAAACACACAAAGTTCAATACCAAAATACACAAAGTTCAACACCAAAGTGAACAATCAAACTAAATGAATAATAGTGTGATACTTCACACACTAGTCTATTATAAAACCATCAAGAGAATGACTGCAAAGTCTACAATTGTTACTCCAATCGAGCCAACATGCTTCAAGTCTCTAATCTAGTCACCAAGGTCTTGAAAGCTCCAACTCTAAGCACCTCAAAAACAAAATATAAATGGCATAAGAGTGGAATTCACTTGTGACTAAAAATTATAGAACAAATGCAATGATAAATTATTACCTCTAATCAATTTGAAAAAGGTTCATTTGAACCTCCTTGAGAAGTTGAAGCATTGAGATCTAGATAAGTCATCTCCTCAGTTACAACATCAACATCTGTTTGATCCTCCTCTAAACAAAGTAATACAATAATTTATATAAATTAAGTTACAAGCCTACAACACGTCGAAACTAAGAGCTTTAAAATTTCTAATACAACAAAGAAATTACCTTTCAATCAAAATATTCAATACCTTGTGCACTTAGATTAAAAAAGCTCGAGGCGTAAAAAAGTGCAAAGGGTCCTAGGGCCTTGGGTGCGGGCTTCGAGGCAAAGGCGTGGACTTTTTAGACACGAACCGTACTTTAACTAAAAAATACTTGAAAATCATTCCAAAATCATATTTCTTCTAAAATCAGCTAAATAGTAGCATCAAATAAATGACTTTCACCAACCACCAGAAAAATAAGAGAATCAATTAAACAAGACAAAATACAATTAAACCATTAAACACAGCTCCATTAGATTATTATAAATTGAACCCCAAAAACATAACACATGCTCCCAACATACCAGGAAGGGGGAGAGAGAGAGAGAGAGAGAGTCTCCAAGAGAGATAGAGAGGGAGAAAGATGAAGAAGCACAAAAAAAAAAGCGTGAGGGCTCGGTACCATTGTAGCACTGGAGGATGCACCATTTTCGACCTCCTTGAAGTCTCAAAAATACAGAAGGAAACAAAGACAAACCTTTCATGGCTCTCCAATAACAGAGGAGGAGGATGAAGAAGGAAGTCTGAAAGAAGACAGAAGAACAAAACATTTACTAGATTGTTGTCACTAGGGCTAGGGTTTCCAGCTCCAAACTCATATTCAGTAGTAGCAGTATACTTTGTTTACTTCTAGTAGTATCTTGATCGAAAGCCTTCCAGAAATAAAAAGAGCGGTCGAGGCCTCCTGAAGGTTTTTTTCTCTTTTTTTTCCCAAATGGTTTGTTATGATCTATAAAGTGCAGACTTTGTGGGCTTTGGGCCTCGGTCTGAAGCCCAGAAAAGCCAAAAAAAGCACAGGCTAGCTTGACCCATTCCAAGGCGCAGGGGGCTTCGGGCTTTTGTGAGCCTAGGCGCGCTCGAGCGCACTTTTTTAAACACAGTGTGCAAATCAAAGCTTCTACACTCTTGGAAGTTAAAGAACTTCTCGTTGGCTTTAAGATTTTACCTCCAACACTAAAAGCCGACTCCGAAGCAACCGAGGTGATAGAGATACTCAACACATCACAAGCAAGCTTTACTAGAGAAGGAGAACAGTATATAAGGGATTTCCACCACATCAAGATATCTATCTCTTGCTTTCTATCTATAAGTGGTTCTTCCAAATATAAATCTAATTTCGATTTCTCCACAAACAAACTTACATTCGTGGTGTCCAAGTCCTTAACGACCAAACAATGAAAAATAAGTGAGCTTTCTGAAATCTAACTTTGAAATTTAATTGAAAGTTAATTTTGTCAAGAAAATTCAGAATTTAACTTAATGCAAAATTTAATAGAAAAAGTGTAACTTACCTTCTCATAAGGATCCAAACTATTAGCTTCCGATTCAACATTTTGTTGCTCTTGAGAAGTACGAGTATCCAAATTTGGCGGACTTTTCTTCTTATATTCCTCAAAAAGCACCTTCATGGTATCAAGAACTAGCTTTGTCCTTTGAGCACCCTCATCCTTTCCACAGATTTTGGTGTAAGCAATCTCAACCACCTTTATTTTATATCGAGGATCCAAAACAACAGCCGCCGTCAAGACCAAGTTGCACTCTTGCCAATAGCCGTCAAACTTCCTTTGCATTCTCACCACCATGTCCCTAATGAAAGGATCGGGATTTGCAGCATCTTCTAGTAAGTGGTGTTGTATTTACCAAACTCCATGGAAGAATAGATTTGAGGTGAGATATTTACTTCCCGAAAAGAGCTTAGTCATACCATAGTAAAGCTTGAGAAATTTAGCCAACACTTCAACTTTCTTCCATTCATAAAAAGAAGGGCAAAATGTATAATGCTTATCAATTATGGCAAGATAAGCAATGATATCTCTATAAAATAAGGCACTCTCAAGTATAAGATAAGTAGAATTCCATCTCGTCACCACATCATGCTTCAATTTTCTAACACAAACAATCGGCTTCTAGAAACTTGACAAGCCTAGAAGGTGACCCCTTGACATATTTCACACTATCTCTAACATTCTTTATAACAACACCAAGCTCTTCCAAACCCGATTTCACAATCAAATTAATCACGTGAGTAGCACGTCACACCCTAAAAAATCACCCTCTTAAAGTTAAAGCACATTGAGATAATAACTTGGTCATATAGGAATCAACAAAAGTATCATTGTTTGAAAAATTATCCAAAGTAATTGCCATCAATTTATTCTCAATATTCCAACCACTCTCATCCAACAATTTAGAAAACTTTTCACTAATAAATACACCATTATGCGGAGGGGGGAAGTATGAAAAGCACAGCACAAAGTCTTGAAGCTTCTAATAATTGTTTATGAAATGGATAGTGATACACATGTAAGAATTACCCGTTATTGAACTCCAAAAATCAACCGTTAGAGAAACTCTACCGGGACATGCACTTAGTACCTCCTTTGCCCTATTCTTGCTCTTAAGGTAAAGTTTAAACATGTCAGCCTTACATGTGTTTCTAGTAATGCGCTTCACATTCGGATTCAAGTATTCATGGACCTCTCTAACTCTTTCATACTCTACATGCAAAAAAGGAAGTTCATGGCGCACAATCATTCTTGCAAGTTTCTCTCTATAGACATTGTTATCTATTTTGCAACTTCTTAATGACATATCATCGGACAAGGAAGCATTCAAGAGCATTTGTCTCACATCATTTTGGCCTTATAACTTCATACAAGTCTTTATATGACGTTTTAGGTTTGTAGTCCCATACCTACTATCACAAATCAAAACAGACTTGTAACCCTTACACTTCTCTCTTTTGTAATCATCATCTTCAGGCAACGGATAAGTGCCTTCCTCTAATTTCTCAAAGTGATCCCACACTTCAGATTGGTTCTTCCTCCGCCTCGTTCCACAATTTGGTTCTAGTTTGTGCTTCTTGCTAGAAGCTGGAGCACTTGCAGATTTGCCTGTCTCTTGTATGTTTTCTATATTCTACAAAACAGCAAAAAATAACCACATTTAGCAACAATCTAATCTAATTACAATAATGCTTTCTAAAATATTAAATTAAGTATAAAAAGAAGAAAAATTAACCACTTCCTGGGACTGTCTATTTGAGATGTCAACATTCACATCAACAGTGGTCATAATTATCCAGTATCTACACCACAAGCAAATGATAAGTTAAAGAACATCTACCTATTTAAATTATGATCACAAATTACAATAAAGCTCACTGCCCTCATGATCTCGTGTTCAAGACTTAACAGGTTGAAGGAACAACTTAGAGGGGTTGAATCTACAAAAGTTGAAACCCTTGCTGAACTCAACAAGGCGCAAAGGACCCATGACGAATTAAAAGTCAAGTTATAAACTGTAAAATGTAAATGAATCAGGACACAAATAAGCTACTAATCCAGATTACCTGAGAATCTCCCTAGGTATATCTTGGCACCACTGAAGCGGAAAAGGCCAGTCCTGGTAAAATCAAACCTAAGGTAAAAGATATTTATTTTCAAACTCAATTGAGTAGCAAATTATGGCATTACTCGAAATCGAATTCAACAACGTAATCAAACCTAAATACATTTAACTTGATCAAATAGTTATGGTTGTTACACTGAGAGTAATTATGATTACAAATTACAATAACTAGTAAAAGAGGGCTATTTAAGTTTCATGAGTGCAAGGATGTAATTAAAGACCTTATTCATTTGTAGGGAAAAGATTATAAACATCTAGCCTCCTTGGCCTCATGTTACAATTTTTTGCAAGTTAAACTTCCCTAGCCTGCTTCAGACCCCTATCCATGGCCATGGGCAGCAAAGGCAGCGAATCAGGGAAATTTGAAGATACATAGACAATAAAGATCCCAAACCTAAGAAATTGCGTTTGAACAAAACCCAATAAAACAGAAGTCCAAGATGCAAAGCGCAGGGCTAAGGAGCTCGCAGGTTTGAAGAGCAGGGCTAAGGAGCTCGAACATGCAAAATCTAACAAAGAGCTCGAAGATGCAAAATCTAACAAAACAGAAGTCCAAGAAATGAACGAAAGAAAGAAAGAAAGAGATCTGTAATTACCTTGAATTGATGAAGGAAACGAATCTAACACAAGGTTTCTTTAAGCTTTGCCCGGTAACCAAGCGTCACACTTTCTAGAGGATTTATGAAGGAAACGAATCAGGGAAAAATTGATGAAGGAAACAAAATTTAACTTGAATAGTATGAATTTAGGATGATGCCTTGAAACGAAATTTACCTTCAATTGAATAATGGATGATGCCTTGAAACGAATTAGGATCCAAACCACTGAGTGAGAGCCGAGAGTTTGAGTGTTTGACAGAGATGCATTAGAGGAGAGAGAAATAGCCAAGAGGCACAATAGGTGAATAGATTAGAGGAGAGAGAAAGTAATGCCTCAAGGGTTTTCATTCTAGGGTTTTCCAGGAGGCCAAAAAACGAATTTAACTTTTTCAATTTTTTCACCCAAAAATTAAAAGGCTGCCTAAGCGCCTCTTTTGCGGTTTTGCAATTTTTCCCAGGAGCCCAAGCCAACGAATATTTAGCTGCTTCAAAATCGAATCCGGACAGTCCAGTTGTCCGAATTTGTCTTGACCCGGATTTGCCTCTATATTCGGACAACCCGAACCCGGTTCATGAAACCCGGACCCCGACGCGGTTTGAATCCGGACATGTCTGAATGTCCGGATTTCAAATTTGGACATAAAAAAAGTGTCCATACCTGGTTTTTTCCGGGTCGGACAAATACGAGTATCCAGGTCGGACAGTTTTTTGCCAGCCCTAATGATTATTGCCTAAGTATATTTATTTTGGAATTTTTTGCATGCAGTCTGCTTTGTAATGTAGTAAATCTACCAAAATTTGACATTTTGGATCAGCCCAAAACGATATGACATTCTGTGATTGGTGTGCTCCAGATGTCAATTGACGTTGTGCTGCAATATGTCAGTTGACATCGTATGTGTGGTTGAGTGTAATACAATTCAATGTAATATAATCCATTACAAAATGTTTTAGTTAACCCATCATGATATATTGTACTGGCTTCTTCATCCGGTTGCATTGCATCCTACTACCCAACATGACCTAGAGTTTTCAATAGATTTCTGCATGTATTACTGTATAGCAATTGCAATGTATTGCCTACGTCTACATGTTGAGACTATGAGCAGTTATTGTTCTTCAGTTATGTTTCACGATTGATAGTGAATGCACTTATTAAGGAAAATGTGATTTGGATTTATTTCACATATACTGCATCTAATTTGTTGCTTAATTAATTGCAATAAAATGATGAGATTTCTTGCCACAGGAATTGATACTCATGATCCGGAAACTTCGAAAATGGAGGAAAATGAAGATCACATGGACATAGTAGGAACCCACAGTTCACAAGTTAACGATAAGAATGCTGCTAAAAATGCAGATACAAATAAACTGTCAACATTTTTGGTCGACCATGACATTTCCAAGCCCTTGGATCTTAATGGTGAAATGTTCACTGATGAAAATTCAGGTTATAATGATAATGTGGTGTCTTTAGGAGATGATGGGAACCATTCCTCAGATAGGAAAGGCAAAGGTCCCTCTGAGCATGAGCATATGGATTTGGGAGCCTCTTGTTGGGATGCCAATGCAGAAGATGTTGCTAGCTCAGGAAATCAGGACCCTTATTATGCCTATCGGTCTCATAATCATCTGGGAACAAGAGACACATTGGATTGTGGAAGAATTACTGATGAGACAGAGGAGAAAGACGCCCTAAGAAAATGGAAAGAGATGAAGCAAAATGGGTTCATGTCTCCTTCTTATGGAGGCATACCAGCAGCACCCAAGCAGCGTGGAAGGAAGAGAAAAAGCGATGTGCTCAAGCAAAAGATTGAACAGGCAAAGAAGGAACAAATCGATAGGTTTACAAAGATTGCTGCACCTAGTGGGTTGCTCAATGGGTTGAATCCTGGAATTATAAACCATGTGAGGAACAGTAAACAGGTTCATTCAATAATTCAGGCACTTGTGAGGTCTGAGAAACGAGAAATTTGCAAACAAGCCAGTGAGATGAGAGCTGGAAGTAGAGAACTATGTGAAACGAACATAGATCAAGAAAACGCAAACTTATATAAAGCACGTGGATCTCTTATGTCTAATGAAGTTGCATCTCTCAGTTCCATGCCAGAAAGCAAGTTGTGTGGTGATAAGCACTTGTTGTATAATAGGTCTTTCCTCCTTAGTTCAGAGAGTAGGGGTGGATTTAGAGACTTGGCAACTGAGGAAGGAATGTTTTGCGGAAAACCATATCTTGCTTCAGCCTCTAGGATCAATAGCAATGACAATAGACTTGTGCTAAAGCCATCGTCATCAACTATAGTCTCAGAAAGTACTAGCTGCCTCTCCAATAACAAATCAGCAAATGTGAGAAGTGGCGACACTCTTTCTGTCAAAGGTCAGTTATGTGCTTTAAAGGTTTCTGTTATTTACCTTCTGTGATATCATACCTTACAGTTTCAAATTCTTTTATAAAAGTTCGCCCATGTATCTCTTCTATATCAAAAATGAGTTTCTAATCTTATAGATTGATTATCATATGAGATTAGGTTATACAAGAAGAAGGCCATTTGTACTGATGTGTTCATGTTTCCTTTAAATGGCTCCATGCCAATAAAGTTTACTGTACTAAGCCAAAGCCATAATATAGAAGTCTTTCCATTTTTTTATTTTTTTGGGGGGGGGGGGGAGAGCTGTATGCAATATTGCAATGTTACTCCAACAGAATTGTGGAGATGCTATTCTGTTGGGATATAGAAGACATGGACTGGCTATTACTTCAAAGCAAAGGAAGCAAATGATATTACATTGCAACATTTAGCTGTTGTCCACCATGTCAAAAGCTAGAAATAATAGCTAATTTGGGAAAGCTGTAACCCCCCCCCCGGGGGGGGGGGGGGCGACCAACCTCACAGTGTTGCCTTGTCTTTCAGGTGCCACTGTAGCTTCTCAGTGGCTGCATCTCATACAACAGGACATAAAAGGGCGTCTTGCGGGTGAGTGTGTCCATTTACTACGTTACTTGAGGGTTCATATGATAGAAACATTGGGATAACTTAAGTTGGTTACTATGTTTTTCTTATTGCAGCTCTGCACCGTAGTAAAAGAAGAGTTCAAGCGGTTATTATTACTGAGTTGCCTTTCCTACTATCAAAAGAATTCTCCGCCAACCAAGAGAATGATCCTTACAATAACAAGGACTCTGCTTTTGGTTGTTCAAATAAAGCTACTGCTGAATTGCATCAAGCAAAGTGGAGCAAGTTGTTCCACCAGATTGACACAGAACTCTCTGACGAAGAGAAACAGCTGGTGAGTACAAAGTTGAAGTGTCAAACCCTAAATTCGTGCTGTTTGTGTATGTGCTGCCTGAAAGTTTTGATATGCGGACTACTACATCCACTCGGAGGAAATCCTAACCTTTCCATCTTTTGTAAATCACAGGAAGACTGGCTAAATCAAGTAAACACAATGCTAGTACACTGTGATGAAGGCCTACAACATGTGCAGTGGAATGCGTTACTTGAGATGCAGCATTTAGGAGCCTTAGATAATGAATTCAGGTAGATTTTTACCTTGTTATCGCTATTGCCATTCAGGTAGATTTTTCTTGATTATGTGCTGTTACCTGATTGCTAACAATACTTCATAGTTATGACTACAAAGTTTTGGCCTCAAAAGATCTTGTGTTACCAGTATATTCTCTGCTGTAAAAACAGAGTGATTGGAACTGTTGCAGTGCTCTTTGTAGTTTAAGACCTTAGGTAATCCAAATTCAAATTCATACTCGAGAGTTTACTTGTGTGGACGTAGGGGTTTCGATGTACCTGAATTACAAAAATGTAGAGAGGCCGGTTCCGTTAGACTCTATATGTAAAAACTATGGACTGCCTGCTAAAGGAAGTGGCAGACAGTATAGAGAGGTATTTTGCTTATGTCAATTATAATCCAAGCTGGAAAACGTTTATCCAAATTGGTCTTTGGGAGCTGTTCAGAAAATGAACACATTGAGACCTTACATGATGTGAATACCAATTTTGAGTAAACTGTACTTTTGATCTGCCCGTGATTATTGATTTTATACTTAGACGTCATTCCATGGGAAAGAGAGCGTGAAACTTGACTGGGCTGGGTGTGATCATGTTCCTGTGGGTGAATTATCTATAGTTTGTGTCTTCACTAGCTGATATGTCAAAATATTCCCCTCTTGATTAACCAGGACTCTAATTGAATTATGGGTGAACATTTTAAAAAAGGGCAGTCCGGTGCACAAGCATCCCGCATTCACGCAGGGTCCGGGGAAGGACCCCACCCCAATGGGTGCTATCCTGACTTTGTCAGTGGCTGATTTCAAGACTTGAACCCGTGACCTTTTGGTCATACGGAGACAACCTTACCGTTGCTTCAATGCTCCCCTTCGGGGGAACACTTTAAACATGAGGTGTATAACTTTGATTAAGGCGGCGCCATGCCTTATTGATGCACTAACTCCAAACTTGTGCTCTTAAAGCTTCCTCTCAAGTTCTTTACCAGAGACCTGTCTTTGTTTATGTATGAGCACATCTTTGGGTCTCTGTACTTGTGTGAAAATTTTGGTTTGTCTTGGTAGACCTGGTAAATTTTTGGTCTGGTTGATATTTCGTTTGGGTTTGGTTTGTTACGATCATGTCATATTTGGGTCTTATTCATGTCCAATATACATTTGCAAGTATTTTCTTGAAAATACAAGCAAGATCTGTTGGAACATCTTGGCAATTTGGTTGGCGATCGAGTTGCCTTAGTTTAGTTCTAGGTCAGGCCTTTTTTGAATCAAGTAATTGTGTACTGGCCAGTATTGCCAGGTATAATTCTTGCCATATACCGTTGAGATCATTATTTATTCATATTTCCAATTATTCATAAGATCTTGTCTGAGGCCAGAGTTTGGGACGTCTATGTGTAGTCAACCTTTCCTAATTTCCTGGAAAGAAGGAGATTGATTTCAAAATATAAGCCCATATTTCTCTTAGGTAATTTGTGATAGGCGGGAGTTTGGCTTCAAGAATCCTAACTTCTGGTTCCTCCCCTGTTGTTTTGACCACAGAACAAGGGCTACTGATCCTGCAAAAGATCTCTCTGTGAGAGCTGCTGCAGCTTCCATTTACTCGACGTGCAACTTTCTATCTTCAAGGGAAAATGTCAGCTGCTGTTAATTTCCCCCTTCCTCGAGACCACAAGGGGCATGTTTCTAATTATACATTTCCTGAAGCCACAGATGCAGTCGATCATTTCCTTCACTCCGTATTCATTTGCCACATTGATCACCAGATCTTCTTATGACATGATGAGTTTGGAGTTGTTTCTGCTTTCTTTGTAATCTGTAAATTGATTTTTCTTCCAAATGTAGATTTTCTTATAAATTTTTCTTGAGTGTTTGGTGACAGGCTAGTTGTAGCCAATGTTTTGTTAGACTTGTTAGTGTTGTCCAATTTCAACTAGTGCTGAGAGTGAAGGAATATTGACTTACTGTACTCTGCTGAATAAATAAGAAATCTTTATTTCTCTTTGCGTTTAATGGTCTTGATATTTATGAATTTTTATTTGTATTTGAATAACAGAGAATCTAGGGGGTGTACTAGGGAGAGGATGAGCCACCCCGGTTATGATTACAAGGTGAGTATTGGGTAACTAAGTATTTCCAACTCGAGTTTCAGTTTTTGGAACTCATATTTGCCACATCAGCAAAAGTTTTAATTTTTTGGAACTTGTATTCTATTACTTTTTCAACTAATGGAACTTTAACTTAAATTATCTAATAAAATATTTTTTATGGACCCATTTTATAACACAATTTTTTTTTTAACTATCTAAATATTTTTTATTTAAAAAAAGGAAAAATAAATAAAAAATCAGAAAAGAACAAAAAAAAAAGAAATGGGAGGGGGAATGCCAATGCGTTTCCCCAATTTCCTATAGTTGTAATTGTACAATTCCACTTGGTGTGACACTTGGGCCTCACCCACTGGAATGCGTGCCAGTAGGTGGGGATGCTCTAAATTAGGAGGTGAAAATTGAACCCAATTATTTTAGCCACAAAAAAAAAAGGAATTGTTCTATGCAAGATGCATACTTAAGTATGTCAACTACCTTTTGCAACCATTTGGAAACTTCGGTTCAAAGATAGACTAGATACTGGTTTTAACGCGATGACCAGGATGTGTATTAGAAGAGATCAAATATTATTAGGAGAGATCAAATATTATGAATATTTATTTTGTATTTATTTTGTAGCTAGCATCTTCATGAGTTGTACCTAAGATAGGAAACTTGCATGTCAAGCTAGGGTTATGAATTATTCGCATCTTCGTGGATGTATATAAGGCATGAAGGGCATGCGGCTAGCGAGAGAATACAAGGCAGTAATTTGTTTTGCTTTCTATGGCAGCTCGTTTCTCTTCATGGTTTCAGAGCAAACCTGGGAACCTCACGTAAACTCTAAAAGCACAAACACAACCCCACCTCTAACGTGAGCCTGAAACACAAAAGAGGCTTCATTCCCAGCGTGTTCTGCCATGACCAAAGATGGAGCTTTTATCATTGATACTCAAAGTCCGTACTATCTGCATCCCTCTTATTCTCCCGGAGCTATCATAACATCAATAAAATTTGATGCCAAAAATTATGAATTCTGAGATAGTGCGGTCAGAACGTCTTTAAGGTCCAAGAACAAACTTGGATTTATTGATGGAACAATCTCAAGATCGGTAAAGGAAGAAGGGAAAAGCTTGGCCGAAGTTAGCACATGGGAGATGGTGAACTCCATGATTCAATCATGGATAATGAATGTGATTGAGCCTAAGCTTCACAAGTGTGTCGCTTACGTAGACTCAACCCAAAAACTATGGGAAAACAATAAAAAGCGATATGCCGTGGGCAATATCTCGAAGATTCATAAATTAAAAGCAAAGATAGCTTCTTGTAAGCAAAACGGTCAGGAAGTTGTCGAGTTCTTCTCAAGGCTTATGGGCCTTTGGAATGAACTAGATAACTACATAAAAATTGCGTCTTGCACATGTGGATCGACAGAAAAAATAGTGAAGACAATGGAGGAGGATAAAATACACCAGTTCTTGATGGGCCTTGATGACGAGCGATATTCGACAATCCGGAGTCAGATAATAGCCATGGACCCGTTGCCGTTAATGGAAAAAATCTTCAACATGGTCTCACAGGAAGAGAACCATAAGGCTGTCATGGACAGCCAGAGTCTCGAGCAAAGAGCATGGCTTTCGCTACCTCCCACTTGACTCGACCTGGGAGCCTGCAAGGAGAACGGCCTCGGTGCAACCATTGTGGCAAACTTGGCGATGAAGAGGCAGGCTGCTATGAGTTGACCGGGTACCCGGCCCACTGGAGCAACCGAGGTGGATGAGGCGATAGAAACAAAGGTCGCGGAGGACGTGGCGGTGGACGAACACAAGCCGGCAGAGGTAGGGGACGAGAAACAGCGTATCAGGTGCACGCTCAGGGTGAATATTCTGTAGTCACAAGCACCACCGAAGAGGCCTCAACAAGCATGCCTACTACCGGGTTTACACCGAAATACGTACAACGGATTTTGAGCCTCATGGAGAGTCCCAAAACCTTTCATGAGAAGCTTTCGGGTAAGGAAATTTGGTTACTCGACTCTGGAGCTTCCTGTCATATGACGAATGTCCTTCCTCTACTTAGTAGCGTTGAGGATATACGGCCCATACATGTCGCATTACCGAATGGCTCCAAAATCTTGGTCGTAAAAGGGGGGATGGTTAATCTTGATTCTGAATTAAGATTAAAGAATGTGCTTTATGTTCCCAGATTAAATTGTAATTTAAAATCAATTGCGCAGCTGATTGAGGATAATATTTGTGAAGTAATATTTACCAAAAAGCTGTGTGTGATACATGGCCTTACTACGAGGAGCCCGATTGGAGTGGGTGAGCCGAAGAAAGGGGTTTGCTACTTGTAATAGGCGAAGTCAGATAAAGTCCAAGTTAACCAGGCTATCACCTACTATACATGGCATTGCAGATTGGGTCATCCGTCTAGCCAGGTGTTGTCTTATATTTTCAGCAGTGTTAGGAGTGAGCATAAAAATAAAAGTGACTTGTGTGATGTGTGTCTTCGTGCAAAACAAACCCGTATGCCTTTTCCTATTAGTGAAAATAAAGCTATTGATTGTTTTGATCTTGTGCATTGTGATATATGGGGGCCCTATCACATAAAATCACCCATTGTAGATGGTACTAGTAGAGGTGTTTGGATTTACCTTTTAAGGGATAAAAGTGAAGCATCTCAATATTTGAAGGAGTTTTGTGTTATGACTCACACACAACTTGGAGCTAAGATAAAGGTCATTAGAAGTGATAATGGCTATGAATTGAAGCCAACCTACCCTTAGGATTTTGGGGAGAATGTGTCTTAGCAGCTGGGTACCTCATAAACAGAACTCCTTCCTCTATCCTAAATGGAAAAGCTCCTGATGAAATTTTATTCAAAGCCACACCATCTTATGATCATCTACGGGTTTTCGGGTGTTTATGTTATGCTTATAAACACCAAAGACCTAAAGATAAATTTGTGTCAAGGAGTAGAAAGTGTATCTTCATAGGGTATCCTCGTGCCAAGAAAGGTTGGAAGCTTTATGATCTCGAGACCGAGATTATCTTTATTAGCCGAGATGTATTATTTGATGAAAAGCATTTCTCATTTCATGAGAGCAAGGCAGAGAATCCGGCACCAAATACTCTTTGTTTCTGGAACTCTAATTGGATGCTAGACGACTGGGCCAATGAGGAGCCAGCGCTTGGGGCCTCTTCATAGCTCAATCCAGTGATGTTGGGCCCAGCTCAACCCAGGTCACATACTGGGCATCCGAGTCACGACCTGCAGCAACCATCCGTTGCATTGCCCAGTGGGCGGACACCTCAGCCCACCACAGTGGACAGGGGGAGATGCCCGGTTACTGAGCCTAGTCTAGAGGCCCGAGGAAGTGTGCAACCCAGATCGACAGAAGGCACTCAAGGCCCATTTGCAGCAAGCCCACCAGATATGGAGCAGTCCACTTCTCCCAGCACAGAACGGGAAAAACGGGTTCGCAAAGCGCCAAGTCATTTACAGGATTAAGTGTGTTTCTCGGCACGGCCTCAAGGCCCCTCTCCTTCGTCCTCGACTATACACTCACCTCCTAAGGTCTCCTCGGGTAAACTGTATCCTATTGCTCATTATATTACTTGTAACAAATTTTCCTTTACACATAGGTGTTTTATGGCATCCATTACTGAAATTGTGGAACCAAAGTTTTTCATGAAGCCATGACAGATCCTCATTGGAGGGAGGCCATGATCAAAGAAATCGATGCTCTCGAACAGAACAACACATGGAGTGTTGTTGACCTTCCCGCAGGCAAGAAACCCATTAACTGCAAATGGGTCTATAAAGTAAAGTACAACTTTGATGGTAGCCTTGAGCGATATAAAGCAAGATTGGTCATCCGAGGTGATGGACAGATTGAAGGGTTTGACTATAACGAGACCTTTGCTCCAGTTGCCAAGATGAGTAGCGTACGAATCTTTCTAGCAGTTGTTGCATCAAAAGGTTGGGCGTTACATCAGATGGACGTTCGCAATGCCTTCCTTCATGGAGATCTAGAAGAGGAGGTCAATATGACCATGCCACCTGGATTTCGCAGCTCTAATAGACGTAAGGTATGTCGCCTTCACAAGTCACTATATGGTCTCAAACAAGCACCCCTCAATGGTTTGCTAAACTCTCCTCCAAGCTTCTAGCTTATGGTTTTGTACGTTCCTATGCTGATTATTCCCTGTTTACTTATAAGCAAAGTGGACATTTCATGGTTGTACTTGTTTATGTGGATGATTTGACACTCACGGGCAATGATTAGGATCTTTGTGCTTCCTTCAAGAAGTACCTACGTGAGTGTTTTTATATTAAGGATCTGGGGCCTTTTGAGTACTTTCTGAGTATTGAAGTTGCGCGAAACTTTGACGGCTTGTTCTTGCGCCAACGAAAGTATGCTCTCGATGTTATTGAGGAATGTGGACTATTGGGGTCCAAAGCTGCTTCTACACTTATGGAGGTTAACCACAAATTGGCCATGGCCACAGGAGCCCCTGCTATCAGAAGCGACATAGTATCGACGACTCATTGGTAGACTGATCTACCTCACTATCACTCGTCCTGAACTTTCTTATGCTGTCCACATTTTATCTCAATTCATGCAGGACCTCAAAGAAAATCATCTGGAAGCAGCTAAGAGGGTGATTCGTTATTTGAAAGGCAATCCCGACCAGGGTATTTTACTTTGCAGTGACTCCGACCTTCAAGTAACGGCTTATTGTGACTTTGATTGGTGCGCGTGTCCTCTCTCTAGGCGCTCCCTCACTGGTTTCTTTGTTGCTCTTGGTGGTTCTCCTATATCTTGGAAGACAAAGAAACAAGGCCTCGTTTCCCGATCGTCAGCAGAAGCCGAATATCGTGCCATGACTATTGTTTCCAGTGAATTAATCTGGATTAAGTCCTTCCTAGCTACCATGGGTGTATTTCATTCTACTCCTATGCTCCTATTCTGTGATAATCAAGCTGCACTACACATCTTCAAAAATCATGTCTTTTATGAATGGACCAAGCATATAGAGATGGACTGCCATTTTGTGCACACGCGATTACTTTTAGGTGATCTTACTACAGGATATATCTCCTCGAAGAATCAACCTGCTGACATCTTCACCAAAGTTCTTGGCACACCTCAGTTCCAATTTTTACTAGGCAAGCTGGGCATCGTTAACCCCTATGCTCTAACTTGAGGGGTAGTATTAGAAGAGATCGAATATTATTAGGAGAGATTAAATATTATGAATATTTATTTTGTATTTATTTTGTAGCTAGCATCTTCATGAGTTGTACCTAAGGTAGGAAACTTGCATGTCAAGCTAGGGTGATGACTTATTCGCATCTTCACGGATGTATATAAGGCATGAAGGGCGTGTGGCTAGAGAGAGAAACAAGGTAGTAATTTGTTTTGCTTTCTATGACAACTCGTTTCTCTTCAATGTGCAACATTTGTTGAAATAGAATTTTAGAAAACATTTTTCAGAATAAGCAATGTACGGTTTGGTTGTTAGCTAAAGTTATATCGTGCTCCATAGTGTACCCACTCCCCGGGTTATAACGCATGCGCTTGGAACTCAATTTTCCAACTGATAAATTTGACAATACAACTAATGAATTTATGCATTTTTGATGAATTTTACATGTGTTGAATTTCATGTACTTATATATATATATTTTGCAGCAAATAATTTGAATAAAATTATACTTACTTAATTGCTCTTTATTTATTTATTTTTTAAGTTTACTTTTAATTAAGTGACAAATAGACTTTAAGCTGATGAATTTTGTTGACAGATTGATGCAATTTTTTTTTATGTTGATGAATTTATTTTCTTATATACTTTTTTTCATAGAAAAACAATTAACCAAAGTTTAATTATTTAATTACACCTTTTCATTTGTAATTCGCTAACAATTATCAATGCCAACTAATTCATTTAATATAAGTATGATGAACATATTAACTCAAAGAAATATTCTCCAATTTTCTTAAAAAAAAAAAACTCTCCATATATCTATTTGTTGATCTAAAGAATGTACAAATAAAGAATCAAGTATATCAAATATATACAAATGAATCTTCAGATAAACTGTCTTTTTGATGAATTTTACAAAATACTAATGAATTTCCAAAACTTTTTTTTTTTGGGAAAATATTCGCCCTCCTTTTTCCTTGATTGATTGCTAAGAACTTGCCCAAGTTTTTATTGCTTATGTCTTCTTTGTCGACTACATTGAGCAGTCCTTTCTTCAAATTCATCAATAATTTTTAGGAGCTTGATTGTGTCCTTTTCTTTGAAAAACTTTATCGGAGTTGATTAGCTAACATATTGAACATCCATTAAAAAAATATTATTAATTAATTTAATAAAAAAACACATACTTATCAATATATGACATATATACATTATGAAAGATTCTTGTCCATTAGCATTTTTTTTTTCACAATGGTAAAAAGAAACTTCCAACGTTAGGCGCCTCTTCTCACAAGAGTACGCCCAACTACATCCGCAATCAGAATAGAACTAAGCGCAGAGAAACAACAAGTATCGGAAGAGAAGCAGTCCGTGATAGTGTGGCCAAATTTGGAGAGCCAATCAGCCGCCATATTCGCTTCTCGGTAAATATGGTGGATATGAACCTGGGGCATTTGCCGAATCCAAGTGCATACATCCTCAATGAGTGTAGAAATAGCCCAAGGAACACCTTTCAGTCCTTGCACCGCCTGAATCACTGTGCGGTTGTCTCCTTCAATACAGAGTTTGTGGAAGCCAGCCTAATGTGCTGCTTTGATTCCATCACGCAGGGCTCTTGCTTCAGCAACAGTAATTGATGTCTGCCCATAATTTGCCGCTCCGACTTTGACAACTTTACCCATCCAGTCACGTAAGACAAACCCTCCTGCTGCTGATGAGTTGACGACAGAACCGTCAAAGTTGAGTTTGATGAACCCTGGGGGTGGAGTATTCCAACGAACCAACTTGAAGGAAGAAGCAGGGGGAGAAGAAGAGGCTCCCCTGTGAAAACGGTCTTCCGCCATACAAGTGCGAATTCTACATTCAGCATAAGCCTTCTTGGCCCTGATGAGGCATCTGCCAGAGTTAAAAAATTTGTTTTCAAACACCACTGCATTTCTCTCTTTCTAGATACTCCAAGCAAGGAAAGAGAACTTTTGTAACAATTTAGCATTCTGAGAACTTCTTATTCTCTGCAAGCCATCAATAACATCTTGGCAACCAACAGGTGCATACTGTATTGGGAACCGGTGGTGAGAATCCGCTAGTTCCCAAACCTTATTTGTTATCTGGCAATCACATAGAAAATGTTCAATTGATTCGATATCGTTGGAGCAATTTGGGCAGACTGGATCGAGGGTCATACCTCGTCGAAGCAAGATCCCTCGAACCGGGATTGCCTTGTGACATAATTGCCAAAGAAAGATTTTGATTTTGGGCATAGTATCTATATGCCAAATCCACCTCAGTGGCCATGCTGAACCATCAAGATTACTTTTTTCGTGTGCTAGCCAAGTAGCCGATTTAGTACTAAAGTTGCCCTAGCTATCTAGACCCCAGCAAAATGAATCCGGTATGCTATGCACCGGAATGGCAATCCCTTTAATTTTTGCGACAATGGGATGGTTTCCCAAACAATCTCGAAGCTTCTCAAAATTCCAAGACTGACCTTGCAGTATGAACTCAGATACCTTAGCATGTGGCTGGTTGACCATATTAATATCAACCTGAAGGATATCGACGAGGTTCTTATTTTCTACCCAGTTATCTAACCAGAAGGAGATGCTTTCGTCATTCCCTACTTTCCAAATAAGACCTTGTTTGATTAGGTCTCTACAGCTAAGGATGTTCTTCCAGACTGGCGAGTCTGTGGATTTTCTGGTATACTGGAGAAACCCAGTTGAATGTAAGTATTTATCAGTCATGGATCTAACCCAGATGCTAGAAGAGTTAGAAAGGATCTTCCAGGCTAATTTACATTGGAACGCTTTATTGACTGCTTCTACTTTTCGCAATCCTCGGCCCCCCTAGATTTCGGTGAGCATAGCTTCTGCCAGGCAATCAGGGGGATCCCTTTATCTGTACCCGTCCGTTGCCAAAAAAAATCCCGACTTATTCTATCCATATGCTGACAGGTTGACTGCGGCAGCTGGAAGCATTGCATCGTATGTGCTGGTAGTGCTTCCAGATGCGACTGGATTAGTATTGCTTTGCCAGCTTTTGATAGACAGTGTACTTGCCAGCCTTGCAGCTTAGAGGTAGCTTTGTCAATGATTTCTTTAAACGTTGCTTTACTAGGGCGACCTTGGAAGATAGGGCAACCCAGGTATTTGCCTAAAGATGCTCTGTGAGGTATATTGATAATACTCGTAACTAATTGTTTTTGCTGATGGGAGGCATTTCGAGAGAAGGTAAGCACTGACTTATGATAGTTAATTAATTGTCCTGAGGTTAAGCAAAAGTCATCTAGGATTTTTTTCATTGTCCTACAGCTTTCAGTGGAAGTTCGACAGAACAATAGGCAATCATCTGCAAAAAACAACCCTGGAATTATACAAGATCTAGGGCAAAGCTTCGTGCCGATACCTGATTTATACCTAGCTGCGACTTTCGTGAGCCATAAGGTGAGGACCTCCATACATATTATGAAGATGTATGGAGAGAGAGGATCACCTTGACGAATGCCTCTAGTTGGTACAATTAAGCCCGTAGGCTCTTCATTGATAATCAGTGAATACGAAACTGACAAGATACATTCTTTGATCCACTCGATCCATGTGGGATGGAAACCTAGTTCTTTAAAGCATTGTATGATGAAGTCCCATTCCAGTCTATCATAGGCTTTTTCCATGTCCAATTTAATGGCAACCCAAGGATCCTTAGTCTTTAAATGATTAAATTTATGCAAAATTTCATGCGAAATGAGAATATTGTCATGAATAGATCTTCCTGGGATGAAGGCACTTTGTAACGGTGAGATTAGTTTATCAAGAAGTGGACGTAACCGATTAACAAGAATCTTGGCAATGATCTTGTAGAATGTAGAGCAAAGGCTAATGGGCCTGAACTGGTGCGTAAGAATTGGATTATTAATTTTTCGAATAAGTGCTATAGGTATGATTCAATTCCTTCAAGAGCTTCCCATTTCTAAAGAATTCACTAATACTATTAAACAGATCACTTTTAACAATGTGCCAATAGTTTTGAAAGAAGCCTGCACCAAATCCATCAGGGCCTGGTGTTTTATTAGGCTCAATACTAAAAACTGCAATTCTAACTTCCTCCAAATTAGGAAGCCTAATTAGTTCCTTATTCTCTTGGTCTGATAATAAAGGAGCTAAGCCTAGATCTAGTATGATCCGTTGCGGAGTATGGCTTGATTTAAATCTTTTAGAGAAGTCTTCAATAAATTTATCCGTTATTGCTTCTTGCTCATTTATCCAAACACCACATTCATCCTGTAACTTGATCGTAAGTTTTTTCTTCCTGGCAAAATTGGCTCTCCGTTGAAAGAACGAAGTATTTCTGTCTCCTTTGGTCAACCATTCTTTTCTCTGCAATTTGCCCCAGTATTTTTGGTTAAAAAGCAGCATTTTTTCCCTTTGCTTAAGAAGCCGGATTAGCCACGAATTAAGTCGACTACTATCCGGATTTTCGATCAGTTGTTCCTCTACATAATCAATTTTATGCGTGTTCTTTTTTAGTCTATCATGAAAGTTGCCGAGATGGGTTTTTGCCCAGTTTTTAACTTCAATTTTGGTGCTTCTGAGTTTTTTCGCGAGGTTGAACATATTCGTGCCTCGAAAATCCGAGCGCCATGCTTTTGTAATGATGGTATCTACCTGTTGGTATTTGTACCAAAAATTCTGAAACCGGAAAGGAAAAGCTTTGAGTTTAGGAACTACAATATCTATGGAGACAATGATAGGTCGATGGTCTGAACAGGTGAAACTACCATGTTCCTCAATGGTGTTGGGATACAGGGTAGTCCAATCTCTTCGGGCTATGGTTCGATCCAAACGTTCATAAATAAGATGGGTGTGAATTTTCTTTTTCCAGGTGAAGATACTCCCTTTGACTGGGGGGGAGGTGGCATCAATCTTTGCCAAGAACTGATTAAGTCTTTGGAATTTGTTCCTGGGTGGTACCTGGTCCCTTTTTTTTTCGTGGGGGCTACCTAATTCGTTGAAATCCCCTAGTAAACACCAGGGGAGGTCAAATACTGTGCTAAGTTGTGTCAGGTGTTCCCAGAACTGATCTTTTTCTCTCTCTTGGGCCGGGGCATATATGCCTGATACAATTATATTCTGTCCTTTTTCGGGGTCATGGACCAATAAATGGATTGCTCGTGATTCTTTGAGGAGGACTGATGCATGAATGTTGCTACTATTCCATAGAACTGCAATTCCCCCCGTATGATTGTGCGGTAAAACATAATCGTAATGAGAAAACCCCATTTGCGAAAGTATTTTTCTGATGTGTTTTTCGCTTACCATTGTTTCCAGTAAAAAGACAATGTCTGCCTTATGCAGTTTAGATAAAATCTGCACTTCTTTACTAACTTGTGGCTTTTTTGCCCCTTGGGTGTTCCAGCTGATTAAAATCATTAAAGCAACTAATCTTGGGTAGGCTTGTTTCTAATTCCAACCCTATGGAAGTGAAACTGAAGACACTCCTCCATAATTTGTGTCCTAGGCTGTACCCTTTTCGAAGTCTCAAATCTTTTCGGATGATGACTTTTAAGTATAACAGGAGTCTAAAGGGTAGTTGACGTAATTCGTAGAGTTATTGAGCAGTCCTTATAGCCCACAGAAACAAAGGCCTCATTGATCGCTGGCCAGCAGCGTGCCTGACCAGGGAGATGATAGACAATTATAGGTATTCTAGTAGACAGGTAATCTATAATACATGCAGCATGGTTAGGCAAGGGATCCTCACCCAGGATAATTTGTCTGTAAAATTCATTAGTCTCATGCCTAACTAGGACATATTTCCTGTCATGTCGCATTACTTTACAATGGTTTGGAGTTTCCAGGACGCAAGCATTGCATAAACCTATAAACATTCTGATTGGTCTTAGCCCGAAGGCAGGCAAAACATAAGCCTTGGAAGGGTGATGCCCTTCGCTTGCTTGAACAAAAATATCACTAAAATCAAAGCTGAAAAATCTTCTGGGTCCATAGGCATTCAGTTCCAGCAACTTAGAAGGGTGTGGCCCATCTCTCTCAAGCCCAGTTCTGTTGCCTTGCTTCTGAGACCGTAAGGAACCCGAAAATCTTGCCTTTGATGCTGTGTGGTGCTTGCAAAATCCCTGTCCACAACAGTAGAGTGCATTAAACAACCTTATCATTGTCTTAGCAGGATGTATGTATGAGCAAATAAAACCCCAATGGCCTCCTCGACCGAACTGCACTGGAGATCTATACCAATCTGGCATATGCAATAGTGAAGTCTCAGCCATTGGGTATGTTTTCATAGACTTCTTGACTGAGCGGGGGACAAGACCACATGTACAAGCAGTTAGGCTGCACTCCCTTATCAGGGGAAACACTAATGAAGTTGTACATCGATCAATCCGGCATCCACCCAAATGGGGGCAACACAAAGAACACGCATAGGGGCGGGGGTAGAAGAACCATTCCAAACCATAATGATAGTAGTATTCCCAGGTGATACAAGTGAAACATACGGGACACATACAGAAAACAGAGGCTCCCCTCCAACTGCCTACCCTGAAGGCAAACCAAAAGCAAATACCTGTCCACAAACTGGACATGATAACCTGAGGTACAGGTGACAACGACACAGGCTTACAAGAGAACGCAAAGCACACACAATACAACCAAAAGAAGCAGGCAAGGCATCTTCTAACACTGTCCACATCCATAAGCTCCCAGCTAAAAAAACCCATCAAAGCAAAAAAGCAGCCCAACATAAAGCAGAAACAAGACTAAGCATGGGAGGAACACTCCTCGCCTTCTTCAGCACTCTTCCTCTTAGATGAGTTAGTGGACATTTCCACATCCTCGATGTTTTCGAGGTTGAGGAACATCTCTATATTCGCGTCCTCATCCATACCTTCCTCTTCCCTTCCAACCAAATCCAGCATAGAATCAATAATATGAGCACTTTCCTCCTGGTTCATTATGGAAGAATGGCTGGCCGGTAAAGCCCCTATGGTAGTGTTATAGTCAGGGGTAGAGTGGGAGGGGGGACTGATAGGTTCTTTTGTGGGGGCTATGGGAACCCGTGGCTTGAGGCTGGTTTCTTTCTTTTGCCTAGGCCCCAGTGTAGGCCGGACTCTCTTTTTTGGGGAAACTGTGACCCAATTATCAGCGGAAGGGATCAGAGGGTTAACTGAGGAAGATTTCCCCGCAGAGTTAACATTTACAGCACCATCCTCGAACCTGTGGACCACTACATGCGCTTTCTTCTGCTCGGGGAGTTTGGGGCAGCTATCAAGCTGGTGGGAATCCCCACCACATAAGGGATAGACCTCATGCAGGCCTTCATAGATAAGAGGAACTCTCATGGACCTCCCTTCCCTAGCAATAGTGAGGTTGCCCAGGAGGGGATGAGTAATATCAATATTCAGACAGACACGAGCAAATTTCCCCTTTAAACGGAGAAGGGTGTTTTGGTCGGCTCTAACCATGGTTCCTACAGATTTAAGAAGATCAGTAAGAGAAGTTTGATCCCAGAATTCCCACGGCAGCCGTGGCACCCGCACCCACTGATCAATTCTGTCGATGTTAGCAGTATATGAGTCAAAGAAAGGAGTCCACTTTTTAACAACAAAGTTCAGCCCATTAACATGCCACGGACGTTGATCAAACACCAACATTCTATCCTCTGCATTAGCAAAGCGTATCATGAGCCATTCATTACCTGCATCTATGTAATCGACTTGCCCTCTCACAAAATTCCAGTCTTTCTTGGTTTTATGAATAATGGCAGGGATAGGGATAGGCTCCCCCCAAATCTTCCCAAATAGACAACAAGCCTGAAGTTCCTCCAAGTGGCTTGGTGGGGCGTCAGTATGCCCATGGGGATCAGAATGGCTCTTTTGTTGGTCAGGGAGTGGGAGGTCTAGGGGAATGTTCCTTGCAGGGTTACTTTCGGGAAGCTGAGGACAAAGTTCTGGCTTAAGTGGGGGGATTTCAGGACCACCATTACCCCCCATACCGAGTTTAAGGGCATTGGCATAGCATGTGGGTCGAAGTGGATCGGGTTCGCTATGATGGTTATATCGAATTCCATCCAACACAGGAAGCTGTCCAGGTTGGGCAGGATTAGGATTAGTGGGAATGTGGTCATGGTGGTAAGGACTACCATTGAGGGTTGGTGACAGAGAGCAAGGAGGGTTCAAAGGCGGGTTGCTCATAGGCGCACGTAGACTAATTAACAGAGAGCAGAGAAAGGCTTGAATGCACTGAATGGTCCTACTATGGATATATATACTACCAATCCCAAATCCAACTACTGTCCTCCCATCCCACTTCATTAATGCATAGCTAAAAAAAAGAACAATCAGCCACAGTCTAAAAGGCAGCCATCGAAACCATAGCGAATCATGCTCTTGACTCAGGAGAGAGGAACTAAAAAAAGGAAGGAAATCACCTGGTAATTTCGGATCCTTAATGATTCTGACACCCAAGAAACTGAGAAACCCAGAAACCGGGAGCCCACAAGACGACCAACCCCCCGAATTACTTTCGCACCACCATAGCCAGGAGGTTCCATACTCAAGTGCTACTGCAGGTGTAGCTAGGCGGCTAGAAGGAAGACAATCATTACTAATCTGGGCTGCGCCGACGGAGTCGACCAAATCAGGCAAATAAATGTTCAATTGCGGGTGAAAGGACGGACATGGGGCATAATGGGGGAGCCATGGATGTGGCAGAACCCTGTTACTAAAGAGGGGTCGAGGGAGAAGAGAGAAGGGTAGAATGGCCAAGTACACTTGTCTCAACGTTTCGATCCACTCTGCTGTGGTAGCTCCTAGTGCCAACTCCACCAGATATGGCAGTCTGGAAGGGGTCACTTCACAGCCCCATCTCGATCGAGTGGCGGGGAGGTTCGAGTGAGGGGGGTTGGGGCTATAGGAAGGTAGGCGGTGTAGAGATATAGCATTAATGGAGATGTCGTCAGTCTGGGAGGGCGGCGAAGGGACGGGCTTGATGCAGGGAAGGCTGAAGAGGGGTGGGTGCTCATTGAATGTAGGTAGCTGAGGGTCAGGAGGTTTCTTCATACTAATATCTGCTCTCTCAGGATGTGCAACTTCTCTCTCTAAAGATTTCTCCTTCTCTCACTAGAGTTTTCTTTTCTTGTCCATTAGCATATATGGCATATCCATCATAATATAAGATGAAAGTATCAACGATAAGTGAATATTCGTCACAAATATCGAGCATATTTCACAAAAAAAATTATATACCCAATAATGTTGTGAGAATATAGAAATGAATTTTTGAACAAATTGATTAATAGTAGATGAAATATATCCAATATATTATGCAAATTCATCATAACTAGATGAAATTCATCACTTGAAAATCTTGTATTAATTAATAATAAATATATTTTTTTATTAACAATGATTAAGATTAGTATTTTAAGCTAATTTAAGATGTACATCATTGATAAGTCGAAAGGAAAAACACATATTCATTATAATATAAGGTAAATTTATCATGAACAAAATATATCCGATGTGCTACACAAATTAATCATAATTAGATGAAATTCATCACTCGAAAAGCTCAAATTCATCAATTATAAACACAATTTTATGAACAATGATCGACATTAGTATTTTAACTTGGTGTAAAAGATATAAATTATTGATAAGTCTAAATTTATGAGGAAGAATAAACATATATTCATCCTAATACAAGACATATTCATCATAAACATAATATATCTAATGTTTTATACAATTTCACCGTAAGTAGATGAAATTCAATACTCGAAAGCTCGTATTCATCAATAATAAATATATCTTTGTCAACAATTATTAACATATGATCACAACAAATATGGCAAATTCATGAAAGAAAATAATATATAATTGTAAATTGTTCAGATACATAAACAAAATATACTCACACCAGAAATTGCAAATTCATAGTATAACTTGAAAATTGAAATCTTATTTTCTGTGGTACGACTTGGTTATTTTTTTGTTTTATTCATAATCTTTTTATGAATGATGATAATTTCCCTGGCATATTTATCAACTAGAACGGCATATTCATCAACAAAAAGGGCAAATTCAACAATTTATAATTCACACTAGATGAATCAATATAGAAGACAAATTCATCAATGAAATATCATATCAAATACATCAACCTAAGGTATTGTACATGACTTCCTTTCTTCTCGAGCTTCAACAACCCTTGGTAATAATTCAACATTCACATAAATCTTTAAGAATTTGAAAAAATCAAAATCACAAAAGTGACTTCAACATTAACAGAAGAAAATATAAAAAAAGAAATTCGTACAAACCCAAATTTCTCACAAGTTTTGAATTGAAGAAAATCGAATTGCAAATATTCATCAGATTAATTTACAATTCCTCACTTTCAAATGAAATTAGAGTTCATGCACTGATTTCATTTATAATAAAAAATAATTGAAAAATGATGTACTAACCATATTAAAATTTCAACTGAAGATTTACAAGGCCAGTGGCTCCTTCACTACAAAAGGTTAGGACAATTAATTAATACAGAGCGCAGAGCGTGGGATCATGACGGTAGTATTTGGTTATGTATTTTGAGCTGACAATTACAGCCAATTTGGTGTCATCATCTTATCTGACAGCAGCCTTGAGGAACTTGAATTGTCCGTCACCTTTTCTAGCGATCGATACTGCAACTTTACACTCTCTGCATTGTCCAGTGTCTTCACTACATACCTGCATGCAAAATCAGCAGTTAGGACGAGAATTCATATTCCGTTTGACCACGCCTAATAAATAATATAATTAGATTTCACCAAGAACAAGAGCTAATTCCTCTTGAAAACATGACCTATTAGAAGTTGACTCGACCATGAATAGTTTATCCAATTCATACATCATCTGCCCAATGTTAAAAGAACTTACCCGGTTGGAGTATGCCAATGGGTCAACCGGTTGGATCGATAAGACTGGGTTAAACTAATTGAACTAGCCGCCACAGAATGTTCTTATGCTGAATCATTTTTTATATACTTCTCACATTTCTTATATATTATCATGTATAATTGTCATCATAATTCTCTGAACAAAATATAAAAAATAAAAGTAAAAATTAGCCTAATTAAACTCACATCACAAAGTGAGAAAAGAACTTAGCTGCCCCAAATGAAAGGAAAGTCAAACTAGCGCATGCCACATACCATACGCCAAGGAGGCAACGACTCAACACGCGAAGTCACAGACCCCAAAAAAACTGAAAAAGGCAATGAATTTTACTACTCCATTGCTGCCCTCCGCCTTCACACAGCTTCTTTCTCTCTTCTACTCCAACCCACTCCTCTCATACACTGAGACAACAGATAGGCAAAGCCTTCATCGGCGCCCGAGAAGACTGCAGACCACAACAACCCATTTTTTTCCTTTTTTGATATTTTTTGATGAAATTCCAATTCAACCACGACTTGGCCAGGTCTTTGGATGGCCGGTTTTAAGCGGTTTTGACCGCATTGACAGCCCAATCAGTTTGCTATATTTGCTGGACCAGTGAGTGAAGCGTGTCTTGGTCAGGCCGGCCGATCTGGTCCAGTTCTCATAACACTGCATCTGACCAAACTTTACACAGTGCAAACCCAAATCTACTTCGAACCCAAAACCACTTTGAACGCAAAACTACTTATTGGACTGAAACATAACACAAACCCATTCTGAAGAGCAACTTGTGAGGTACTGTAATTACAACTAAAGTTGCACCTAACTGCATGAGAAAGGACAGTTCAGGGCTGTACCAAAATATGCGGTAAGTAATAGGTTAGCGAGGGCCTTGAATCTCCCAAACACAGAACATGAAAGTTCCAGAATGCACTAATGCTGGAATTGTGCTTTATAACTATATAATCCTAGCTTGAGTTCTATAGCGCACTCCAGTTCCAGTGCAACTGCAGGAATTTTAGGAATGGGGAAGAAATTAGAAAATCAACTAACCATCCATTCAAACATTGTGTTGTAACAATGGCCTCTCGTCCTACAAAGCGTTGAGGTGTCCTCTTATTTCCCTGATATTAGTTTAGACCTATTAATATTTTTTAAAAGCCTAAAAAAGCATGGACATAAGAAGATATAATATGATTGCTCACCAACCTTAATAATGACTCTATCAGTCACAGAAAAAGGAAATTGGATGCCTCTCCCTCCTCTTGATGCATCTAAGAAAGGTGAATCACCATAAAGACCTTTTTCCTGCATAAGAGACAAGCAATCAAATGGCATCAACTACACTCACCATACGAATAGATAAAACAAATCTGCTCTGCCCATTACATGACATATGCATGCCAAAGAACCGCTTGTTTGACAGCAAAACTAGACCACTTTCCCACTAGTAGTCCGAACTCCCAAGTCTTAGTCTTGGGACGTGTATTCCCCCCCCCCCCCCCCGCGGTCGGGATGGGGTGTGTTTGGTCAATAACCAACCAGTATCCAACTAGGATGTCTCAAGTTCAAGTCTTGAGAGTTGAGATACATGTTTCCTTCCTAGTGAGCAAATGTGATGCGGTCAACAGGCTAGGCCAGACCCCCTCTCCCCTCTACCAAACTGTAGGTACACCTATTACAAAGTCACTGACTTGCTATACGCTTGGAGGGGAACAAAACATACACAAACTTAGATGAATGTCCTTATAAAATATAGAGAGCATGGTATGATTATAGTTCTGCCATTGATAGGAAACACAAGAGACCTGTTCAAACCTCTCTCTTCTCCTTTTAGAAGCCCTGTACATGAGCAAATCTTCTTCACGGCGAAACGCTTGAATAGCTGTTCGAAGAGCTGAGAAAATCAAAGAGAGCAAAAAAAACAAAATAAATGATACCGAAACTAGGGTGCTTGTTACTGCAGCAAATACAAAATGTGGGAGCTCACATAATATATCAATTGACGAGCAAATATTAATCAAACCCAAGGTGTTACTCCTTTGATATGATGACTTACAAAGATTTGGTGCCACTGTCTCTTCAGAAATAGGGTGTGAGCATGTATAGCAGGCTTTCTGCACAGACAGTAATCCAACTTGTAATTGTGAACAATATTGATAACCTCCATAACAAACACAAAAGTAACAAATTCAACTCCTAGTTTGTGCATCGAACGTAAGGTTCAAGCACAGCAGATTCATGGAGTCCACCCCCCCCTCCTCTCCCCCAATCAAAAAATGTAATCAGGATTGTTAAGGCATGCAAAACAACTAGAAGACAGCACCACATGGTAGCCACAAACAAGGAAAAGACGTAAAATTCCACATGCATGGCTTACATGCATTTAACCAAAGAAAAAAGGGAAAGAAAACAGTTCAAAGTGGTTGAAATCATCGATTCAAAATGTGGCCGAACCGTGACGAAACGGCAGCATTGGAAAGGTTTTGGAGTTGGGCGATCCGCATTTTCATGCCGTGATAGCCGCGATATGGAACGCAATTGCCGTTTTAAAGCGATTTTGCCGTACCGCTACCGAAACCGAAATCACGACCGAAATCGCATTTTGAATCCTTGGTTGAAAGTATGACGTTTCACTCTAATATGATGGGCCAAAGCCATCCATCACATCAGTCAAACAAATAAATGCAGTCCTTGAAAAGCTAAGAATTTGATGAGCTAATAGCAGATGGAAATAAGAATAAGGAGTGCTATTGATGGCAGGATCATTGATAAAGCCCCTCCACTTTATCCACAGCAGAAAAACATGCAATTCAAGAGGAGCAAAGGTTTGCAAAACCAAACTCAATGTCGACATTACAAATGGGAGCTCACGGCCCAAAACAAACATACATGGTTTGCAACCTGATTGACTAGAGATTGTCACTGAGAACAAGTATGTCTTGCTTACACGTGAATGAAAATCAAACCGAAGAGAGCTATATGGCACCATAAGTCATTATCTCCAAGCATGATCCACTGGCAATCCCCCTATAGATATTTGGCAAAACTTTGCTCTCTATAGACTTTTTCATACAATGCTGAAAGTTAGCTCTTCATATGATTAATGGCACAACATGCCTATTGTGAGAGTTCCCCTCAGATCAAAGGTAGATGACATCCCTTGTTTGGCATCTCATTACAAATACAACACCTAAACTGTGAGGTGCATCTGCTACTACCACTAAAAACTGTGATTGGAACTCTAAGACCTGAGTACCAGATAATACCAAGCGAATCTACATAAACAGCCACCTCTAGTTCGTCTCTTGTTTGGCATCTCATTAAAAATGCAACACCTAGACTATAACTAAATAGGCAAAGTAACATTGTTGAGGTTGCCAAACTTGCGACTGCAAATTATGTTAAACCAATTCGGTGCTGTTCTCAAAAACGTTGTACTTTGTTGTTTGGTTTCATTTTTCATTTTCCTTGTTTTGGGGGGGCGGGGGGCGGGTGAATCACACGTGAACTTCTACGATTTATGTACTCTTTCTGCAGAACTAAGAAAAGATGAAGTTACAACAGTTACAGTCATATGGATGCTGTTGCAGAGGCAGTTCCGAGCTCCTACACAGGCAATTTGAATTTTCTAAGAAGACAGGATTGAACAACCGACAGTCAACAGAAAATCTCTTGAATGGATTATTGAACACTATGGTGTGTTAACTCTTTATTTCACCTCAAGTGCATGCGTTTGATTCTTGACACACCAACATGAGTATCGACATTAGGCCGTCTATTCCAAACAAAAAGCACACAAGGTTTAGAAAGATCAGGGATTCACCACTCCATCACAGGCGTGACCCAATCCAATTAATATTGCATAATTTGCATTTATTTGTGTGGTAACATACATGCTTTAAATTATTTCTCATTTACATTAACAATCGATAATGCATGGGAATGCCGCCAGAACAGTACTATAGAGTCCCCTTAATGTTTTAAATATGGAAATGCTCCAAAATGAAGGCAAAGCGCTTGAAAGAGGCCCAAAATGTCTCAGTGAGGTTAAAACATGCAAAAACAACGGGAGCCATGGGCAAAATGGCTGGCTGTTCATACGAGTGCTTCCCATCAAAAATGTTTTAAAAAGAACAAAGAAAGGAAAAGGGACCTTGAACAGACATGCATATCCCCATATCCACAAGCACCCACTCGACAAGCCCTAGTTTGCTTCAACCCGAATCCCCTATTCTCCAGCATCACCCTTCCTGGCCAAAATTAGACAGTGCTTCTCCTTATCTTCTCTGGACAACCAAACGCTCAAGTTTCAGCAGCAAGCAAAACTTCTTTCTTGAAATTGGTTGTTGAGTTTGGGGCTATGAAATATGCATGAATTCTCAAGTTTGTCAGTCTCTTCTTTCATGAGTTGCGATTGGAACCTGAAGGAGTTAACCTTTCTTGGAGTACAGCAACATGGGTTTGAAAGAAAGGAAGACTGATGAGGTCAAAGCCTCTTGAATAGTATTCTGGTATCTTTTTCATGGTTTGTGAAGTTAATAAGAGTTAATTTTGTTTTTTTTTTAATGGTAGGTTCTTTCGAATCCTCGTGATGACCAACAGATCAACACTGTACATCCCAACCCGTCGAGCTGAGGCCTAACCCTAAAGAGTCCAAATGTATGAATCCTCATCCCTAAAAAGGCAGAGAAATTACTCCTCAAAGACCAAAAACTCGTGTCCATAAGCATTTTTAAGACACTTGAATGCTCCCTTATTTCATGTACTCGGATGATCATTTATATCCCATTTCATCCATGAAGGCATGTGCGAAGTCGTCGATGTTTCTATTATAGTGCATTATCTTGAGCAACCCTCAAACTCTAAGATAAGCACCTTTTCAGCTTTCATGATTTTTTTTTGTCAATTTCAAAAAACCCTCACATGTTCTCCACCTTTCAGGAAGTTCTTGTTTCTCTACAGCTCCTCATGTACTTTTTACATGTGACATAGGTAACAATATCTATATTTAAATGACAAATTTCATCTTTCAGTGGAGTAAAGGGTGCTCTTTTAAACAGAAGCGAATTGACTGTGGCTTGTAAATGTAATATTCAGACTGCAGCATGTGGAAGCAATTTACTCCTAGTTGTCACTACCCACATCGAGGTATTGCACAGTTCACTGGGACAATCCTGTATGCCACTAAGTGAACCCAATACGCCAAACAAGTTTTCGGCGTCTATCAAAACAGATCGAAAAATAATGATCATAAAAAAAAGAGATCCAGTGAGAAGGGCCACTGAAACCTAAATCTACAGTAAACCCAACATTTTGCTCCAGAAGCAGCTCATGAAACCAAAAACCAGTCAAATTTGCAATTAGAGATGTGTCTGCTGAATTCACAATGATTGGGAAATTCGTATGCACGGGAATCATGTCTCAGGAGCCAGGACACATAAACTCATGGTAAACAGGTGGGATTTAGGGAAATTTGGCAGATATGCTTCTAGTAGGCAAATTGACGACCAATACAAATGCATATTTACAACTTCATATTGTGCTTAGACTGCAGAATGTCAAGCAAACTACCAAAAATATATATAAATAAATAAAAATAAATAAATAGACATCAAGGATTCATTCATACAAGAACGTCAAAATTCATGCATCAAAAATATTGATGATTGACAGTAGTATTCTTACACAAGGTTTTATCGGAGAACTCACCATTTTGATGATCTGTTGTATTCCACCTCCTCCAAATGAATGCCCACAAGGTAAAATCATGGCATCATCCATAAGAGTTCCTCTGCACATCCAAAGTGTTTCAACACAAGTACTTAGCACAACCAACTAAGAGAGCATATAAATCTTCAGAATCAACCAGTTCAAAAATCTCATGAGTAATTATAACAATGAACAAGTAATGTAAGTTGTTGAATCTCCCCACCCCATTCCTAGGACAGGGCATTTTGGAAGGAGAAGACAGACTAGTTCACTCCTCTTTTTGATGCAAGGTTTTCCCATCATGCAAACTTGGACGATAAAGAATTACCATGCTGAGAAGAAGAATGATAAAGTATATATCAATTATGCCAAATAGCAGCTACAATATTCAGGTTCATCCACAGCAGATACAATAAAGCCACAAGAGCACAATTTAAGTAGATAAGCATAAAACACTCAGATATGCAGCCGTGGTGCTCACTGAAAATGAATGTAAAGGAATTAACAAATGCGACAAAATTCAAGCCACCTAACAAATTTCCAAACATGAATGTACTAGCGAGTGTTTCTAGGTATTCTCATTCATTTTAACCATCCTGGCTAACTATATGGATGACAAACTTACATATAAGGAAATAAATATACCCCACAACAAACATAGACACGAATATTCCGCCATACTCACGTGATTGGGTCTGAGAAAATTGCCCTCAATGTTTCTGCAGGATCACTAGACCCTGAACCATCCCTCCTTCCGCTAAACGTACATCCATTATCCCCGGCAATATCTTTTTGAACTTGGCTTGGACCTTCTGTCCCCTGTAACAACTGGGAATAGTACATATCACCATCATGTTCTGCAATTGTAACCAGTTTTTGTAAGTTCCCTATTCTTCCTTCTTGACCGTTCTCACACGAACTCACTCTATTCATGCCACCCTCTGGCTGCAAAAGACCCCCATCCTTCATAATCAGCTGCCTAGTTGATGAGCCTAACATCACAAAGCATAACATATAATCAAACCGCATATCAATAAGCATTCGCATTATGCACAAGCCTCACTCTCTCAATGAAGATTTGAAATGTTTGGACCAAAACTCAAACCTTTAGATTACATCCCCAAGTGGTCTCGCATCAAGGTAGAGTATTGAATCACAAATACATACCTTCCATTATATACTATTACCCATTTCCCCAGTTGCAATTTCCAAATTCCCATTACGCATAGGCATCAGTCTCTTTTAATGAAATTTTCAAATGTTTGGACCAAAGCTCAAATCCTAAGATCACAACCAAAAATTGATATCACATAAAGGTGCAGTATTTAATCACAAATGCAGACTTTCAATTATATACTATTTACCCAATTGCAATCTCCTAATTCAAGCTGACCAAAGAAAGTAGTATTAAAAGGTTTGAGACCAATTACCCTACCAAAAGAAGCATGATTCTTGGGATTTCCTCCAGCAATTTTCCCCCCAATAGCACCACTATCAGCCCCACTACCATGACTATTCTTCCCACCACCACTATCAACGCCAACCAGACCATCCACATCACCACTCTCATCATCGTCGTCGTCATCATCATCATCCTCGTCTTCCTCTTCTTCATCATCCTCCCCACTGCTCGGCGTTGAAGCCGGCCCGCTCCCGTTCCAGTCACGGCGCTCAGGTGGGCCCCGACGATCCGAAGCAGAAGACTCTCCAAAAACCATCCCAGAGCTCCGGCGAGGCTCCGGAGAAAAGTACCGGTCACGGTGGTCGACGGCGAAGAGCTTGTCACCCAAGAAACCACTCTTTAAAGCCGGCTCACCGACCCCCCTGAACCTTAGCTGCGGATTGTTGTCTTGGAAAAGCAACTGAGGGTTGATGGGATTGTCTAATCTCTGAGTTGGGACCAAACCCATTTCATCTGACGCCATTTTTGGATGTGGGCAACCTTCAAAATCTGATTTTTGGGGGATTTGAGGGTAATAAGGAGGGGAAGTTCGTGGATTATTGAGTGACTCTGGGGTTGAAGCGAACAGATGCTGATTTTGTGAAGTGGGCAGTGTTGAAAGTTGGTCCCAGAGCGTCAAAATTGAGCAAAGATTGAGAAGAAAATGGAAGGGATAAGTGTCAATGGAAATTGGGCGAAGAGGATCTTAGAATTTAGGGTGGCAAAGTCAACCCAACACTGGTTTTAGCACTTTTAGCATCACTCTGTTGAGACTTGAGATCGCAGAAGGCTTAGGCTAAGGATAGGAGAATATGGCTAAGGATAGGAGAATATGGTGAGATAGGATTAGAATTTTAGATCATAGAGAATTAGTCTCGTAGTTGTCTTTCGGTTGCAGTATAGTAGATTTGGTTGTGAGTGCTTTGTTTATATGTCATGTTTGTAGACAGGTATTACATACATTTGGGAAGAGACATTGTTTGCATACCCTTTTTTATCGAGATATCGTACCGTCCTCTGCTATATTGTACTTATGTTTATATACTTACTGCTTCCTGATTTATTAGTACGTCATATTTCATTATCTACTATTTATCCTTATAACTTGTTTGGTTCTATATAATCGAAGTGGTAATGCAATCAAAATGGTAATGATGATTCCATTACCATGTTTGGTTACCATTAAGAAATGTAATCAAGATTGTATTGTAATCACATTTACCTATGCAATTACAATTACTTGACTTTTCCTAAACAATTGTGATTGCATACTTTTGAGTTAAAGTCTATCCAACTATAAGCTATTATATTTGGGAACTTTCTCTCTCTTCTCTCCATTGTCTCTCCTTTACTCCCCTTCTCTTATTACTTTGACACCATTTTTTTAAAGGTTTGAATCCCCACTTAACCATCTCTCTCCTCTCCATATTAGATAAAGTTTAACCTACACTATAATCGTATTATTGTGAGTGCATTTTTATACGTTCTAAACATCATGTCTCTCTCTCTCTCTAACGTCATCATCTCATCATCATCATCATCTTATCTCTACTTGGTAAACTTGAACAATATTACATTATTTTAATCTAGAAGAAATAGAGTGAAGTAAGTCTCATATGAAACATCGTAATCATGATGATAAAATATTGGATGATAGTTATCAACAAAGTTACAAATAATTAAAATAGGCAAAAATAAAATGCGAATTGAATTGCAAGTACTTCACGTCATGTGTAAAATTAAGTATTGTTTGTAGATGAATTCCTTCCATTGCACTTGTAAAAACTGTGTAACCAAACATTATAATGCAATTATTATCTTATTCCATTACACTAACAATTGCATTATATGATTGATTCCATTGCATAGTGACTGTATTACTTTCAACCAAACGCTACATTAATTTCTCTTCGCAAAATGTTTTCACAAAATCCTTCATCTACAAAATGTTTTCACAAAATCTTACTTTTTAGATCTTTTGGAATCAGTCTCTTTATGAGCAAGGATGCCAGTAGAGATAAGGTTGCCTACATCTAGATCTCCCCAGAACCCGCGAAAGTGAGACTCACATTGGGAGGTGGTGTTGTTATTGTTGTTCTGTTGAGACTTGAGAACATCATGATGAATAAAGGAGGAGTGCCCGCAATACGACGTCGTATTGTGTGATTAAGAAAGTGTTCCATTGGACTGGAGCTGTGGGCTCTGGATTTGGAAAAAGTTTTACTATAGTGGCCCAGGCAACTCGGATCATCAAATTACAATTGGACGCCAATTTCGGCTAGTATTATATACAAATATAACAACAACAATAATTATTAGTGTGAGTTTCATTTACACGAGTTCTAGGAAAATTTAGATCTGAACAATCTTATTCATATGAGTATTACCTGTACAAAGGCTAATTCAATAGACATGCAAAAAAAAATTGATAAAACATTTTGGAGTTGAAGAAGAAAAACCAAAAAAAAAAAGTTAGTGTAGAAGGGAATGAAAGCACAAGCAACCCATAACAATATAGAAATAATAGAGCTAACTTTGGCATGCTAAATAAATAACATGAAGTTATCTAATAACAAGTCTAAATAAGATCAGTAATACTACTAACATATATAGATCTAGACAAAGATAATAAGTGTTCGCCAGAACAACACATCCACATTTCATATGCCCTCCTCATGTATGGGACAAGACAGTAACATGCTATCTAAGCTTTGTGACCTTAATCTTAGACCTACGTCATCTCCTATTTTGAGTCAAGTCCTATGTTAATCCTAAAGTCTCCAAATCGTTCCTAATTAACACGTTCAAACTCTTCCTAAATCTGTTTCGATCCTTTGTACACTCCGTAAGGTTAATCTTCTCACATCTCCTGACTTGGACATTTACACTTTGCCTCCTTACATGACCAAACTATCAAAGTCTAGCCTTTCTTATCTTATCCTCTATGCATACCACACCTACAATCAGTATATTCTTAATCCTATCTAATCTCATGTGCCCACAGATACAACAAATCATCCTCATCTCAGCTACCTTTATCCTTTGGACTTCTATTTTTTTTAATAAGAAAAAGGGGGGGGGTATTATATTAAATTCTTGTCAATGTAAACGTACATATCATCTAAGGCCCAAGTTAGGGTATCCTTGGGAACAACAAACTCCCACAACGTACCTCCTAGGCAGACAAGGTTACCTATGAGTGAGGTCGTGGGCTACCCTATTGCCTCTTCTTTTAACAAAAGACCAAGAAACAAAATCAAAATTTGTAATGAAAAAAAGGATATCTCTAACAAAAAAACCAATAAGAGTATCATGAATTTGGCGAGACTAGAGCATATTGATCAAGGGGAGGCAATCTTCTTCAATGATCACATTTTGAACACCAAACTCAAAAGTGCTCTTAATAGAATGCAAACACAACCTGGCTTCTTGGACTAATGAACTGCAGGCAGCATAATCATGCTTGGCTCAGCAAGGATCACATCTCCATTATGATTCTGGAGGACAAACCCTTAGCCCCGGAAAGAATTATTGGTCAAGGCACCATTGAAGTCAAGCTTGAGACCACAGGTTGGGCTCTAGGTAGACTCAAAAGACACAGGTTGCAGAGGGGACTCGCTTTCCAGGATGTAGCAATAGTTATGAACAATGTCAGTGGCCCCAAAGAGCTTAGGATGCCATCTGGATTGTTAAAGATGAAACGGTTATCGCATTCCAACATTTCCACATAACTACCTAGAAGTCACCAAAATGATTGGCGTCAAGGGATTTCCTAGCATTATCCAAACAGTCAGCGAGAGTGTAGAATTGAACGACCCAAAGAGAGTGGTCAAAATCGCAACCTTGCCAAATTTGTGACGCAATAGGGCATGTTAAGATTGCTTGGGTGTCTGATTCCTCAAGATGGCCACATATGGTACAACTCATAGAAAAACTAGCGACACCTTTAGTAATGGCAACGTCACCAGGAAGGATATTGGTAGCTACATGCCACCCAAATAGCCGAATGCATGGAGGTACGTTGCATCCCCATATAGCAGGCCATGGAGAGCTGTTGGTTGTCAAGGAGGCCCTAGATGTAGCGAGGACATCGGAAGTAAGCATGTGATTGGCAGTTCGAACAGTGAAGAGGCCTTGTGGGTGCTGGTGCCAAATAAGTTTGTCGGCTGGCCAAGAATTGCAAAGAGGCATGCTTAAGATGGGCTCGGTGTTACAGGCAAGAAAGATTTGGCATACGAAGTTAGCCCTCTGATGTATGTAAGAGCACCCAAATGACCAAGCAACGCTAGGTTTGTGTTTTTGTAATTGCAAAACAAGGAAATGATAGGATAGTTCAAGAACTCGACAAGAGATAATCCAAATGGAGCCACTCAAGCCAAGGACTTGGGCAATCCCTTAATTCAGCTAGGATACAGAAGTTAATCACCACTTAATTGAGAAAGAGGGACGTAGAACACCACTTGAGAATGCCACAACTCAAGATATAGAACTAGGGTTTAGAAAAGAAGTGAATAAGCACTCAAAGCTTAAACTTGCTTTTTTTAATTCTTCAATAGGATGATTCTCCTAAACAACTTGGTGCTAGGCCTTTATATAGAGTAGGCCGTCTACATGAAAATATACAAGCTTTCGAATGAAAAGGCATGAGAGAAAAGCAAGCAAATACATGTAACTAGTTGCACATGGTTTTGGTGTGAAGAGGTGTGTCTCTTGGAGTGTCTTGAGTGAAATGCACCTTAGCAGCCATGACATGCATGTACCCTCTTGTTCACACTCATTTTGGACTTGTGAGAGAAGGGGGAATGCAGCTTGGAAGGGGAAGGATGTAGCAAAGGGCCGAAAAGACCAAATACATAGGCTTCACACGTTTGGCTATTAATGCGTTCACACTTGCAGCTTAACCAGATTCAAATGGGCGTATCTCTCTGGTTTGTGATCCAAATTGGATGATTCTTGATTCCTTGGAAAGTTTGAAGAGTCTAGTTTCTACGGGAAGTGGTTTCATTGCATTTGTATCAGCTGTTTAAAAGTTATGAGCCGAAGAGTGATGACTGCCCAAAACTGGACTGCATTTCGGCACTTTATTTTGTGGGCTAAAGATGACCAACCAAATGGACTCCAAATAATGCGTGGTTGGTCTTGTTGGAAATATTATTCTTTAAGCTTGAATAAGGGGAAGGCCTCCATGAGAATTGCCCATTATTTCTTGCTGCAACAGACTTGCAAAATCGGGCCTTTGCGTGCATGAGCTAGGTGCTAGAAGGGGGTTGAACTCCACGGCTTTTCTGAACATAAGCGCAGTCTCCTTGACCTCCATAAAGTGTCTTTTTTCATGAAATTCAAATAATGGGACCGAATAAGGGCCTTTCCATGCATGAATTTGTTTGGAGCTTGCCCCCCATAAAGTTGAGTTGAAAGAATGAAAATGATAACCTTGGAAATATACATCACCCTCCATTCAGCTGAATCTTGATCGATGAGGTCACTGACTTTAAAGTCAGCCCATGTATCAGATTTTGGGGTAATGGGCTTGAAGCAAAAGGGACGAGGTAGCCACCTATCGTCCCAGATGTTGAGCATGCATCCGTCTCTTAATTGCCATCAAGATCCACAAATAAGGTTGGCAAAAAAACCCATACCCGTATAGAACTCGTAAAACCTGCCCCAATGGTTATGCATATGGGCATGAGTGGTGAAAATGGAAAACAATAGGGTATAGGGCGGGTATTGCTAAAATGGGTATGGGTATGGGTATAGGTCCTACCCACCCCATACCCGTTTTATCAATACCCGCCTACACCTGACCTGTACCCGGCTCATATAAAACCCATACCCGTCTATTTAAATTTCTAATTTGTTACTTGTGTTTGGACATTTTGCAAGTTGCTTTGAATTGTATGGTATTCAAGACTTCAGTGGGATATTTTGTTAAAAAAAGTAATTGTCATGTGCTAATTTATTACTTTGACTGACAAACTTTTAATTATATTCAATGTGATATGATATGTTGTTGAAAAATTGGTGTTAATGTGACATATTGGCTATTTGATATCGAATATGGGTACAAATTGCATTCAATCCTTTTTATGGCTATATGTACCCGAATAAAACTTGCATATCCGTTATACCTAGTGGATATGGGTGTAGGTATAACTTTATAACACCCAATGGGTATGGGTATAAGTATGAGTATTAATTTTGAAAATGGGTATAGCTGAGGGTAAGGCTAACCCCCCTCATACCTGCCCCATTGCCACCCCTATCCACGAAGAATTACTTGTCGCGCTTCCATTATGCAACGTTAGGTGAAGCTTTGGCAGCTTCCTAACGTCGCATTAAATATACTGTCATCCGGTTAATATTTCACTTATAAGTGCTATCAACAAAGGTGTCATGATCCTTAATAAGCTGCCACATAGGTCCTCTTGCTTCTTTGGTAATTTGAATAGGCTCATCACATAGGTAGGAATGGCTTGATCAACTGATTTTATCAGCACTTCTCTTCTTGTCTATGACACCAATCTATCCATCTATCCCAATAGACGTTTCTTGACGCGATCAACCAGAAATAGGAAAGGTTTTTTTCTTGGATCGACCAAAAAAGGTGGGCGCCCCAGTATTTGTAATGAGATAACGTCTCTCTAATATCCAGGCAAAGAGTGATTTGATTTCTGCGTTCAGCTGCGACTGCCTTGCTCAAAACTACATCAGTTTTGGCAAAGTTGATTGTTTGCCCAGAGGCTAATTCATATTTACGAAGGATGTCCTTAAGTGCTTCAGCGTGATCCAAGAGCGCATTGCAGAAGATCATGATGTCATTGGCAAACAGCAAATGGGAGATAATAGAAGCATCGCAACATAGTGAGTAGCCTCGAAGAGAGGCCCTTTCTACTGTTCGATTCAAAAGTCCAAACAAGCCTTTTGAACAAAATAGGAAAAGACCAGGAGATATATGGTCACCTTCCCAAATGCCTTGACTCGGGACTGTATGGCCCTAAGGGACTCCAATGATGAGGAAAGAGAAGGATGTGAATTTAACACATTTCATTACAAGATTCACCCATTGCTGGCAGAAACTCAATCGCAACATAATGTTGGCAAGGAAGGACCATTTGACCCTATCCAAAGCTTTGGACATATCCATCTCAATAGCCATTGAGCCATTTGAACAAGAGTCCCCATGTATTGCATAAAGGATTTCGAAGGCGATTAAGATATTATAAGAGATTAGCCACCCCTAAGTAAATGCTTCCTTTGTGCCAGAAATAATATCAGGTAGTAGCAGCTTTAGACGATTTGAAATTACCTTCGTACCCAGTTTATAGACGACATTGCAAAGAATGATTAGGCGAAATTTTGAAATTGATTTTGGTTTTTGCTTCTTGGGGGTAAGGGCCACATAAGTATGATTAAACGTAGAAGGAATCAGGCGTCCTTGGAGAATGGAAAGAACCGTTGCAAAAAAATATCGTCGCCTATCGTGTCCCAAACTTTTTGAAAAAAGAAAGGGTTTATTTTGTTTCAGGTCGATTAGAGCCTTATGGGGATGCATATGAGTTAGGGCATGATCGACTTCTTCGCGAGTATAAAGCTTGCAGAAGGCAGCATCTGCCTTTGTCGAGACTTGGGGTTGGACACAATCTAACACATCATCCATGCCACTAGGATGCGAGGTAGTGAAAAGCTCTGCAAAGTACTGTGTGATAGTATTTGTGATATCTTCTTCACTTGTTTGCCGATCACCATTCATGTCCCTTAAGCCCCCTATCATGTTCTTCGATCTCGCCATGTTGTCTCTAGTATGAAACCACCTAGTATTCGAATTGCCAAATTTAAGGGTCTTGTTACCACTATAGGATTTTCTCCTTCTTGCGTGAATCTCTCTGATAAGGACAAGGGTCTTGCGTTGGCTGATATCATCCGACTGGGAGTGCAGCTGCAATTCTAGGTCTCTAATTTGTTGACCACATGTCTGAAGGCTGACTTGTTCCATTGTAGAAATTCTGTCAAGTACCAGTTTAAGTGGGTTAGCAAGTTCTCCAGGGCATTGTAATTCGAAACTGAAGTCTAGGTTATTGCCACTCCGTCTTTGCAAGAGGGAACAATGAACCGCCTATTTTCAAATATAAAACTCTTCTTACGGCACTTTTCTCGTCGGAGCGAAGGGAGCATATCGGCAAAATAGGAAGATAGTCTGACATGTCAAAATCAATACGAGAAATTGTCACATTTGGAAGCATTAGGGACCATTAAGTGTCAGAGCAAAAGCGATCTAGCCTTTCTTCAACCACAATACTATTTTCCTAAAAGTTGCACCAACTAAAATAATTTCCAAGTTCGTAAAGTGCATTGTCGATAAAGGAGGATCTAAAGCTATCAATAGTAGCTTGGGATTTTGGTGCACCCCCCAGTTTCTTGCTACGAAAGAAAATTTTGTAGAAGTCACCTCCAACAAGCCATGGGAGTTGGGAAACAAGGTTTCAAGTCCAAAAGAAGCTGCCCTGTCTCTCCCTTTTGTTGGGACTCAAACCACTCATATATGCCAGAAAACCGCCAATGGAAAGAGCATGAGAATAAGTCAATTGTCACATTGTTAGCCTAAAGCAGAGCCAAACCCACTCCTCACCTCTAGCATCAATGAAAATACTAAGGAAATCACCAATATCATGTAAAATTTCTTCCATCTCAGTCTTACTTTTTTCGGTATTTAAAAGGAAGACCACCTAAGGAGCAAGTCTTCGTAGAAGTCCACAAAGGTTTGAAAATGCTTGGATCATGCCTAGACCCTGACAGCCAAGACATAGGATATTCATGATGCTGGGCGGGGCTGCTCAGCAACCTTTGCCGAGTGGTCAGACTTCATGGTGATCACAGTTTCCTTCACCTGTTTAGTATTGCGGTTAACACTTCCCAATTAAGAACCATCTGGTTCTCTTTTGAACACTTCGCGACTAGGCTGGATCATATTTTTCATGTCCATGATCTGGTCAGACGACCCACCTATTGTCGAAGAAGGGTACTGTACAGGCTTGTCAATGAAAGTTGGATTGTCATAGACTAATTTAACTCGAGCATTGGGATATGGTGCTTTATTTTTGCAAGCTAAGAATAGTTGCTTTTCTTTTAACCGCTTGGCCTCAGCATTGCGGCGATGTGATTTCAGAGGTGAAGCTCGTAACCATACCCCGTATTGCAAATTGGCATTGGTTTCATAAGTCTGAACAAGATCATACCTTAGCAACGTATGTCCCAGCTTGCCACACCCAAAACAGAAATCCGGTAATTTCACATATTTGAACTTAATCTAGAGTTGCTTGTGTACTATCTTGATGTATATCCCTCTTCTCAAAGGCTTTGAAACGTCTATGTCTACCCTAAAGCAAAGGGCCTTATCTACAACATGGTAGCTTCGTCACAGCTAACAAAGTCGCCTATCTTGGAAGTGAGCAATTGGGCAAAGAAGATGGTTTGCTTCTTACCTGGCACATTGTAAGCCTTGACCCAGAATTGAGCCGTAGAAAATTCCACCTATGAGGCCACTTCTAACCCGGTCATCTACTTTAAAGGGAAGATATATCCGTCAAATGGCCAGGGTCCCTTGTTCAATATGAAATCTCTATCGACAGCAGAGAAGAACTGGAAGACAAAGAGTTTGGAATCAAGGTCTCTGACCACGAGGCCCTCCCTCGGTTTCCATAAGTTCTAGAGTACCAATTTCATAACCCTAGGGTTGAAGGTATTTGATGTAGTAAGCGGCCAAGCAGGCACAATGAAATCAACTCGCTTGTTGAACTATCTTCATCCTCACCCACGATAATCACTTGCTCTTCTTTAGTACTCAACTTAAGATCCTGCCATGCCTCTGTCGGCACTAAAAATATTTATGTGCCGTACCAAAATAAAATAAAATAAATTAATTGGGCCAACCTTTTTAATTAATTTAATTAGGCCCAAAAGATTTATAAGTCAGGCCCAAATAACTCTCAAGTCAAGCCCAATACGAAGCCCAAATGACTTCCAAGTCAAGGCTCAGTCAAAACTCAAAGTCAAAGCCCAAATCGAGGCTTAATACGACCACCAAGTCAAGTTATGACCTAAAGCACGAACGACTTCCAAGTCAAGGCGCGATCGAAACCAGGTCAAAGTCAAAGTCAAAGGTCAAAGCCTAAGTCGACTACGAAGTCAAAGGTCAAGGCCTAAATCGACTCCCAAGTCAAACGTGACACGATTCTCAGGTCAACATTTGGCCAAAACTTGATGCGACTTCCAAGTCAATGCCCGACCCAAGCTCGAGAGACTCCCAGGTCAAAGTCAAAGTCAAAGCAATCCAGGATGACGTCTGATTGAAAGACCCAAAACTCAAGTCAAGGCCCATGTTGACTTTCAAGGGGGAGGGGGGAAGCTTTCCTATAAATAGGACCCTACCCCCCTTGATTTAGAGGTTGGAAAATCCATCCAGGAGGAGATAGAATCAGAGGATCACACACATTGTATTCACAGCGATTGTACCTACACATTCAAATCAATACAAAAATTCAAACTTGTATCCAAATTCTTGTCTGATTCATTTTAAACTTGAAATTTGTGTTTACAACCTCTTCTAAATCTGTCGCCGTAGTTTGGGCGGATGAAACACAGAGAGCAAGGAAATGTTGCACTCGAAACCCCAACGTAGGAAGCTGCCAGAAATAGAGGGATATGAGCATTGGAACAGCAAAGGAGGGCACCAAAGGATCAGCCACCACAACCCACACGCCAGTGGGAACAACCGGACTACCACAACCTCATCGGCAGAAGGGGAAAAGCTCACACAAAACTAGGGTTAGGTTTACCTAGTTTTGGAGAGGAGAAAGAGATAGAAAAAAAAATTTGTGCTTTCTTGATTGGCCAACACTTTGCATCACACAGTGAAACTGGTCTAACAACCATACGATAAACTTTCTCTTTCAGGCTTAGTGGATCTTCTTGTCACACAACATTCCCGAAGTATTCTTCTATTTTTGTCAACCTATCCTTATTTGCTTGTTAATGTCCTCATCAATATCTCGTTTTTCTTGCATAATCGAGACTAAATATCTTAATTTTTCCATCCTTGGCGTGCCCCCCCCAATGGACACTTTGTCTTCAGCACCACCTTTCCCTTCGTTGAATCGACATTTTAAGTACCAATTGTACAACAAAATAAAGTACCAATTGTAAACAAACTAAATTAAACACTAAATAAATAATTCGTTAGTTATTCTTTGCGGCTTCCTAGAACACCACCCAAAAGAGCCATAGCATATGATCAAAGTTAATCTTTATATTTGGGAATGAAAAGAATTAGCAAGTGATTTACGAAGCAAATATGAAACCCATCATCTTTAAGATCAACCATACAAAAGTTTTGTCATCTTAGACCAGACTTTATCAGTTTTACAGAAAAAGAACATTACTAAGGTATCAATTGGAACAACTTTAATTTCTTAATTCTGATTAAGATCTCAATAAAGTGAGGAATATGAAATTATGTTAAGGCTTTCACTAAGTAGAATTTCTACTGAAACGAAATCTATAGTTTTTATATCTAAATATGCCATACTCCTGGGATTATAAAAAAAAAAACTATATTAGCAAAGTTAATAGATTTCAAGCTACTCATAAAATAAAGAAAGGATTAAATTAATGTACCTTGATAAGACTTTAGGTTAAATACTATGCAAGACTAATGCCTTCCATGTAAATATTTAAAGTTGCATGCCTCATAGCATCCTAAAAAATAAATGATTAAGGACATGGCGTAAATAAATGGTAAGTGGTAAGAAATATCAAGGAGAAATTAAAAAAAGTGAAATGGAAAGGTATGTGAAGCAATGGAAGCAATATGCTTCCTGTGAAACAAATATGTCCTAAATCATGTAAGCTCATACCATCTTGATTATCAATTAAAAGGAAGTTTTGTGTGCTTCAAAAGAGGGAAATTTTTAATCATCATTGATACGGTTATAAACATATAATGTATTGACTCAAATATTCTAACCTTCTAGAACTTTCTTTTTTTTTAAGAAAAAAGGGGTCACCTAAAATTTCTTTTGTACTTGGAGCAGTACATTATTCATATGTAAGGGTTTGATTCATCTAAATATTTAAAAGAATTAGCCAACCTCTTATCACTATCCGTTACCACTCCTTACTACTTTTCTCGTATACATATATTTATAACTGCACATTACTTCTTTCCACTTCTAAACATTCTTAACCATTCGTACTACCGTTGACTGCGTAATGCCATTCTTACTACTCCTTAACATATATAGTTAGCTTTAGCTATAGAAAAAAAAGGGTCATAAATCTTGTGTTCAACAACTACACTAAAATGTCTCAAGTATTGTGGTTAGACCCGACAATTTTCAAGTTGGTAAAATACGGATCGGTCATATATACTTCAGGTTAAGGTTTAAAAGTGCTAAACCCTGATCCCAAAATTTCGAGTTTGGGTAAACCCATGGGCGAAGCTATGTGGGTGCAGGGATGTCAACTGACACCCTAACTTTTTGGGGAAAAAAATTTACATATTGGAACTTATGAAAAAATAGAACACCTATATTTTTTTGTTTACTTCCAATAAGCATCACTCGATGGCTTGTGCTCGGGTAGTCTTAGTGTGTGGATGTTGGTCTTATGTTGTGTAATGGCCCGAACCTAAAACTCTGCTAATTATATTGCATTATATTAATCACAATTTAACCAAGTTAGGCACTACATTTCGATTTAGTACTTTATATATGTATGCCTATTTATGAAATTGCAGGTTGAATCGACAGAGCGGCCTCAAAATGAATTATTGGTTACAGTCCTGAATAATTTGTTCAAATGATAACAAATACAGGGACAATAGCAAAACAAAAATTAGCCGGATTATTAAAGGACTAATTTCGAAAAAAGATAACAACAACAACAACAACAACAACAACAACAACAACAATAATAATAATAATAATAATAATAATAATAATAATAATAATAATAATATATATATAAACATAGAAATAATGCAACAATAGTGAAAAGTTAAGTGATGTGTATATAAAAAGAAAACAAGGAGTAACAATTTAAAATAAAAGTGTCTTCTACCAAATTTTACACGCAAAGGTTGTACAATTTAATTAATTAATTTTAACCAGAATATTAACCCAAATAGCTATATATATTTTCTATTTTTTTTAAAGGAGGAAGATTATTAGGGATAAAGTAGAGAAATCTAGATAACTAACGTGTCAATGGAGTAAAGAAACAAAAACAAAAAGGGAAAATAAAAAAATTAAAATAAAGCAACTAATCTACCACCCCCCTCCCAATTTCACGAGCCCCCAACAACGAACCCCCCTTCCTCTGTTTTCTTCACTGCCCAGACCCGTCCAACATTGCCACCCTCTGCCAGAACATCGACAAATGGTCGATCGTTGCCAGTTGTTCGCCCGCCGGCCACCATCCACCAGCACCACCATCTCCATCTCCTTGCTCTTGCTCTAATTTGGTGTGAGAAGGTGACAACTCTAGCCTCTCTTAGTTTGCTTTGATAGTTTGTGGTTCAATTTCTGTAGATGATGATATATTTAGCTTGAGTGACTATTAAATTGTAGTTTTCTTGAACTTTGGTTGCGAAATCAATTGGATGAAGTAAGGTTGGAGATAAAAATGGTTATGAGGGTTGGATGTTGGGTGTAAAATTAAACTTGCTTATGTTGCTTTAATTGTGTTTTGATTAATTTTAATTAATATTTGAAGGAAATTGGTGAGATATACTTGTGTTGAATGGTTGTGTAGTTGCCATGGATATGGGTGTTGGAGGTTGTATCTAAAGTTTTGTTGTTTATGGTGATTTAATGTTATTTAGGTTAATTTTAATAAATAATTGAATGCAATTGGTGGGGTAGATATGTTGGATGTGTGTGACATGGTCATGAGTTGGTGATTAGGGTTTGGTAGTTGGATGGAATTTAGGCTTGTTTATGTTGATTTAAGGAAGTTTAGAGTAATTTTAGTAAGTATTTGAAGGAGGTTAATGGGATATTTGAGTGTGGATAAGTGTGTGTTATTGTCATGAATTTGGTGGTTTGGAGTCTGGATGTTGAATGGGAACCCAAACCTAATTGTGTTGATTTAATGATTTTTAGATGAATTCTGGTGAGTATTGAATGAAAATAGTGAGATATATATATGTATAATATATTTGTGTCCATGTTTGTCGTGAGCTTGATTTGCAAGTGAGAAGGGTAAAGAAGATAATGGAGGGAAAGGTGTAATGATTGGACTAATTTGGTGATATTTCTTAACGTAAATTTGAGGATTAACTTAACGAGTAATGCTTACGAGAAATTGGAAATTAAAATTGGGGATTTTGATGGGTTAAGTATGCAAACTTGGGGAATAATTGTAGTGTGATTTAATTATTGGCAAGGTTTAAGTTACGTTCTTAAATTAGTCGATAAGCCTAATGATGGTGGTGGAGCTAAATGTTAACCACTTGTTTGGAGCTAGCAAAAAGGAAACAAAGTGAATATCTCTCGATTTGGACCCGAAACCAAGAACATGACATCACTAGGCTGAGTCGCGAATGACTTATCCAAGTCATGACCACAACTAATAATGGCATATCCTTAAAAAGCCAATATTGATTGAGACAATAGTATTCCTAATAAAAGTAACCTCAATTCTAATAATACTAACACTAATAATAATAATCGCGACAACAATGACACAAATAGTAGTAATACTATTGACGATTGTACTAACAAGTGCGACAGAACGATGATATCAACAAGCTTATAATGATAATAATAATAATTCGAAAGGTAATGACGATAACATCGATATCAATAAAACCAAGGCAAGTCACGCCGTCATGTCCTCATGACATTTATTAAATGAGCGTCAACAATATTAAAACCTCATGGCATTTATTAAACGAGCGTTAATAATATTGAAGAGAGGAACGAAAATAAAAATAAAATAGAATCAGATTAAGTTAATAATAATCGTTATACGAATAATTAAAAGTGAGTTCGAGGGAATCTAAATTATTCAATCAGTCAGGAAATTTAATAAAAACTTCTTAATCTCACATTAATCACAAAAATTAAATATTTGAAGCAGGAGTGTGCCATCTCTGTCGCTTTAAGCTGCCAACGAAGGTTTTCCATTAAAAAGGAGAGAGAATCTCAAGGGCCAGGTACGTACATCACATGTGCTCTTCGAAAACTCACATGTTTCTCAACCATACAAAATCAATATAATGTTTATATAATGAATTATTTGATGTAATGTTTTATAAATTAAGCAAGTGGTCCCATGAATTATCAATTATCAGGACTTATGCCCTTCAATTTACCCGTGCGGCTGCGACTTAGGTTTTCCGATTGGCCTGGGAGGTGTGCACCTATCTCAAGATCGCTTCAAATGTCAATTAGGAATAACCAGCAAATCAACTTTACTTACACATTCTCTCTTATTAGGATCGGTTATGAATGGAATGAACAACAAAGGAATCACAAGTACGATAATAATAGCAAGACAGAGAAAAAAACAAACACAAATTAACACCAAGAATTTACATGGAAACCCGAAACGGGAGAAAACCACGGACGGTGATGAGCAAATAATCCATTATAGAGATGGGAGAGTACAAAACTGATCTCAGAGCGATGTGCTATAAGAAGATATCAGAAAGCGATTACAAATCACTCAGAACAGTCTCTCACAAAAATAGGAATAGCAGAATTTAAGCTCTTATAGATGCTTGTGTTTTGTGTTATTGGGATGATTATTAGAGCCTAGGTTAGGCCCTTTATATAAGGTTTAGAGGTATCAGGATGCAAAACCCTAGGAGTAACCCTAGCCGCTAATAGCCCAAACTCCTTGAAGCCTATGGTGGATAAAACGATTTTGGGCCCTTAAACCTAACATCTCTCATGTTTGCAAAATAAAATGTTTTGAAATGCGAGCGCCTAACTATTTGAGTGCAAAAATTATTTTACAATATAGGGATGTACATGCTGAGCTTCGGCTCATTATTCGAATGTTTTTATGTTTCCTATTTTAGATAAGGGATCAATGAACAATCCTCATCCTGGCAAGCTTGAAGGTAGCAAGAAAGGAGCGAGAGTTGCAGCTTTTGCTGAACGTTAGCTAGCCAAGCGTTTATAGTGATTTATAGGCTAGCACCCTGGAGATTTGCTTATTGTATATTCCTTTGAACTTTGGATTGAGAATGCTTGGTATTAGTATGCTACGTTATCACGTGTATTATGAACTGCGCAAGTTCACAAATGTTTGTTTTGTTTCCAAGGTTTAGTAAACCAGGTGATTATGAGGGTAACATAGTGTTACAGGTAGTTTCAAGTAGCCTTCTTTCGTCACGGAACAACGGTGATGCCTCCAGTCAATAGACTTCTGCTACAATCCGTAGGTTAATAAGTGATTAAGTTAGATTAATCAAGCATTATATCTTGGGGTGTTACAATTATGGTATCAAAGCCAGGTTCGTGAATCACTATGAGCTGCAGGACATTCGACAGTGAGGTTGTGATGATTCAGACATAAAGATGACTTATTGTAGCAGTGACAAGGGTGAGAGGGACAATTATTCCTTCGACCCTGACTACGATCAATCGGAGGATCATTAGAGTTGAGTCGCTCATTTTTGTTTAGGCTTTGATTTTTGCTAGTATATGTTGTACGACCGGTGCAAGGTGATATTCTTTTTACATTTCTCATGTATTTAGTATATATAGATGGGCTAACCTAACCAGTTGCGATGATGTAATTCACCTTTTCTTTTTGGGTTGGGGGTGGATTTGACTAGGCAGATGACTCAAGTTAGTAGGTGTAGTAGGGTACTAAGTTAGAAATTCCAACTAAACTACGGGAGATGTTAACATGATGTACTGTAATACTCTTTTGGTGGTCTTTACATGTATGCATATGCAATGAAATTAATTTTTGAGTTAAGTGTGCTTTGATTCTGCATGATTATTGTTTCATCATAATGTCATGCAAATTTAGACAATAAATTTTGTTTATGTGATCTAGTATATCAGAGTTCTTAAACAACAATTTGAAAAGCAATGAAAGTAAGACTCAGGTGTAACACCCCAAATGTACATAATTCACTGTTTACGTTCTCATCAATTAACATCATCAATTAGCAGTGATATCCCAAATGATAGGGGCATTAACAAATCTGTAGCACCCCAAATGTACATAATTCATTGTTTGTGTTCTCATCAATTAACATCATCAATTAGCAGTGATATCCTAAATGATTGGGGCAGTACCGCCATGTTAAGTCAAAAATCATGCATTGCTTTAATTATTATTTTGAGTATATTATATATATTATTTCATCTAATTTATTTTATTTTATATATTTTTCAGGTTAGGCATTAATAAAATAAAAAGGAAAAAAGAAGACGTCGAAACTCGGGTTTTACACACTTGGCTACAAGACGGTCCAAAAATAATAATTATGGAAAATATTATTTTCATAATTATTATATTGGGCTAGGGTTTCAAGAGTTGGTGAAAAGCTAGAAGTCTTGAGGAAGAAGAAACCTAAGGAAGACAGGAGAAGAAAACCCTAAGCAAAAATCCTAAACCCTCATCCCATTAATAGAAAGCCACATCATCTAACGCCTCACACTACACCCCACGCAACCCATCTTCATCTTTTCTCCATAATTCCCCTGCCCCATCACCAAGCATCCATCATCTTCTCATCAATCTCTCCACCACGCCTAACCTCTCCATAAAATCCATACCCCATCTTCATCATCACCATCATCGTGATCAACTCACCATCACCATCATCGTTTATCATCATCATCGTACTCCCCCTTCCCCTCCACGTTGTCAAGTTTTTTTTTTCCGTTTTATTTGTTATTTTTATTTTGTTTAATTAGTTTAAATTCTTTATATTATTAACCATGAATTATTTGGTTAATTATTGTGATGTTCCTTTTAATATGAGTGAGTAATTTTTTATGCTTAGTATAATCTTCTTGAAGCCATGCTAAATTAATTATTTTGAAACAAGTTTTATGCTTTAATGCCTAGTTGATTTCTATTCATGATTCTTTAGCGATTAGCGTTTTATCGTTTATGAAATTTGTGTTAAATCGATTAGAATGCATGCTAGTTGATTAAATACAATTTCGATTGATAGTTTAAAAGACTATAATACGTAAAAGCTATAGTCTTTTAGGCCTAGGTATCACCCTAATTAATCATGGATGGATCAAACCTATCTCTTTTAATTAGGTAATCGCTTTAGATCTTTGTTAAATCGATTTACTGGTAAATTGATTACAAAGTGTTAAATGATGTTTTCCTAATACGTAATGCTCTAATTTGGTTAAATTTTTGCGCTGGTGTAAAAATTATCAAATTGGTAGAGTTTATATTAGGGTTGGACCTAAGTAAACTAAAATCTAAGGAAAAACGGGGAAGAGCCGCTGGTGGATATCTTCTACAGTTTAACTCATGAATGAAATTAACTTGTGTGTTAATGATGAATATTAATTTTTATGGTGGATTGAGATTATACTAAGTATCCTTCATAAATTTGACCATTTTTGATCATTATTTGTTGCGTAGAGTTACTTTGATTAGTTTGTTAATTTTTGTTCTATTTTTATTAGCTTCAATATTATTTCAATCGATCCCCCCAAAAAGTATAATCTTTTAGGAGTGTCCAGATATAGTGTCTAACGATCTTGTAATTTGCATCAACAGTAACTAACGATCTTAATTTGCATCAAAATATAGTAACTCTTATCAGAGTATATAGTTCAAACTTCAAAATATCTCATAACACAGTGCTCAAAACATTTCAACAATAAAACACCACTATTCCTTTTTGACATTTCCGCTCACTTATCTTCTCCAGTCGGCCTGCTAGCCGGAGGGCAATTCACTGAGCATTTTCCTAAAACAAAGCATGAAAATATTTCGAACTATGAGCCGAAGCTCAGTACATGCATTTCTGTACTATTAATTGGATACTGAAAAACTGGTTGGGCCTACATTGCAATTCATTTTAATTAAAAATAGGGAATGAGATGAATGTAAAACTACGTACATTGTTAATTATTATTTGATAGTGAACCCCTAGTAATTGTTATGATATGAAGATTAGTGTACACCTGCCAAGCCGATCAGGGGACCTGGCATGAAGCCACACAGGTAACTGAAGGGCAATGCCCGTAACTGATAACTGGTGGGATCACTAATTATGTGATAAACCACTAATTAAATTGATTCATTGATGTACTTACCAAAACATCATAATTTTGATAAATACGTGCTGATTTCTAAAGATACAGACAATGAATGTACCTGAGACTTTTAATGAAATGTCACCGAGTATGATTATGCACAAAAGGGGAGGAAATGATAGTTTAGGCCCTGATCTGAACAAAAATATCGTTATAGGAGCATACAGTTAGCAAATATATTTATTTTCATAGTTAATACTTTAGTAAAAGAAAAGTAAGGGTGTAATGGGGGCTAAAGTAAATGACTCGTAACCTAATCTTCCGATCTCCATTTGGGACATAATTCCCCAATATAGAAACTTAAGAAGTCCCAAAAAACTTTCATTTAGAACAAAAAATATGATTCCTACGGTAGGATTCCCAAAATGGGGTTAGAACACAAGTGTGCCAGTTGTGGTCTAACTTGCGTAGTTCCATTAAGACAGCCATAACTTTTTCCATAGACCTCAGATTAAGGCAATTCAAAATCCATTTGAAAGCTAACTCACTGATATATCTACCCAACAAAAATCATAATTTTTGTTAGGGCAGATCATTACCAGCTTATTGACAAAGCTTGCCCTGTTTTCTGTCATTTTTCAGCTATCACTGTCATTGCTTTCTCCTCTCTTTTCATACAAATCCTCATCTAAACTCACTCTTTAAAACCATGTAATAAATCTTTGGTCCTTCCCATCACCATACATAACCACCACACTCAATTTTACTTCACAATCATATACATCAAAGATTCATTTCTCAATTAAATATACATAAATAACATGCTTGCTATTAAAGGAAAGCTAAACCTTGCATAACCATTAAAACCCTAACTTCTGGCCAACTTACTTCTTCTTCATCTCATCCAAGATCACCAAAAACACCCTCATAAACACTAGTAAAGATTAAAACCACTAAATCAAATACAAACAATCCAAGAAAAAACATACTTCCAAAGTTAAGCTTGCATGATCATGAATAACCCTAAATCTTAACATGCTCCGAACTCAATCAACCCTTATAAACATCAAAATAGCTCTTATTTCCATCCAAAGAACAAGATCAAGACTCAAATCAACATAAACAAGATTCAAAATCAAAAATCCAAAGAAAACAAGCTTAGGGTTACTTACTTTGAACTTGAAAAAAGTAGAGATGGAGGTGATGTTTGGTGGCTTTAAGGATGGAAGATGGTAGCTAGAGGTACTAGGGTGTTGGAGGCAGCCCAAAGATGGCCGAAAATTGGCCGGAAAACACCAGAATCAGCTGGAGGGAAGGGATAGCGCGGTTAGAGAGAGAAAGGAGAAAGAAGATGGGTTTGAGTTTTGGTTGTATTTTTTTGATTTATCTAACAACTTGACAGAGTTTTTATCTTGAAAAATGAATTTTCGCTAACCATGGTTAAACTTAGCTCATGGTAATTAGGTAGGTTAATATGCAAACTTGTTGGACTTCAAATTAGGTTTAAAGAAGTTGGGTTCGGAAATAAAATGCTTCTAACTATAGCGTTTTTGCGTAACTCAAACTTAAATTTTTGTTATATTATGGAAAACAAAATAAATTACTTAGATTAAACTTGCTAGGGCCTACTATCAATTCCTCTAAAGTTTTAGTTAATAATTAAATAAATAAATAGAGCCTAAATTGCCAAGTGAGGACCCAAATGAAATTATTATTTCCTTTTTTTTTCCACTGAGATGATGAAATACAATAAATAAATATGAGAAAATCATTAACATGAGGTAATTAAATAAATAAACATAATTTAGAGTTGAGCTATTACAACCTTCCCCCCTTAAAGAGTTTCATCCTCGAAACTTATGAACTTTATCATATCATGCAAGATTACCTCAAATAAATGTGGGTACTTGGTTTTCATTTCTTCTTCGGTCTCCCAAGTGGCCTATTGGGAGGTATGGTTTGTCCAAAGCACCTTGACTAAAGGTATCTGCTTGTTGCACAGCTGCTTAGTCCTGCGATCTAGTATTTAGACTGGACGCTCCTCATATACTAAATCTTCAGTGATTTCAAGAGGTTTAGACACAATTATGTGGTTCGAATATGGAATATACTTCCTAAGCTGAGAAATGTGAAAGATGTTATGCACGTGTTCTAGTTCTACCGCTAGATCCAGCCGATATGCTACGACATTTAACTTTTCAATGATTTCATAAGGTGCAATATATCGTGGAATCAATTTGCCTTATACTCTAAACCTCTTGATACCTCCGGTTGGAAAAACTTTCAGAAAAACTTAATCGCCTACTTCAAACTCCAAAGGCCTTCTTATTTTGTTCACATAACTCGTTTGCCGGCTCTGGGCAACCCTAATATGCTCCTGAATTTTTCTTATTGTTTCAATGCTTTCCTGGATTATTTCAGGACCTATGATCAATGCCTCGTCCAAATAACTCCAGCACAGCCGGGTTCTACATTTTCTCCTGTATAAAGCCTCAAATGGCACCATTTTGATAGTGGACTGGTAGCTATTGTTATAAGAGAACTCCACCAGTGGTAAATTGGCTTCCCACTTCCCTTGGAACTCTAATACACATGCTCTTAACATGTCCTTTAGAATTTGATTTACTCTTTCATTTTTCCCATTTGTCTTAGGGTGATAAGAGCTACTAAAGTTCAATTTGATCCCAAAGGCGTTTTAAAGTGCTTGCCAGAAATGGGTTTGGAATCATTGATCCCTATTTGATAATATGTCTAAGGGGATCCGGTGCATGCGGATTATCTCTTTAACATATAGTTGGGCTAGTTTTTCAACTCCCCAAGTATCCCTAATTGGTAGAAAATGGGCCAACTTAGTAAGTCAATCAACTATAACCTAGATAGCATTCTTCTTCGAGGCAGAAAGGGGAAATGAAGTTCATTGAGATTGAATCCCATTTCCAAGTGGGAATTTCTAGGGAACGCAGTTCACCTACGGGGACACTGATGCTCTGCTTTAACCTTCTGGCGGGTTAGACACTTGTCTACATATTCTGCAACCTCCTTCTTCATATTATTCCACAAGAAGTATTGTCTTAAGTCTCTGTACATCTTGGTGCCTCCTGGATGCACAGAGTAGCAAGTATTATGAGCCTCATCTAGGATCTGTTTTCTCAATTCCTCATTTTTGGGTATGCATTGGCAATTATGGAATCACAGGGTCCTATCCTCATGCACTACAAACCTAGGAGATTTTTCTTTCTCTAAATTTTGCTTTATTCTTTGGAGTTCAGGATCACTTTCCTAGTTCATCCAAATTTCCTCCACTATGGAAGGCTATAAAGTAAGTGCTGATAATTGGACATTTGCTTGCCCATGGGACACTAGTTGAATTCCTATGTTCTCAAGAGACTCAACTGACTAATCACCATAGTGTTTGAGCTATGTTGCGCGTTCGTACTTAGGGAATCTGCTACAACATTTAACTTTCCTGGATGATATTGAATCTGGAAATCATAGTCTCAAGCCAACACTGTTGTCTCAAATTGAGCTCATTCTGTGTGAAGATATACTTCAGACCTTGATGGTCAGTATACATCTTGCATGGTACCCCATATATGTAATGTCTCCAAAATTTCAATGTAAAGACCACGACTGCTAACTCCAGGTTATGGGTATTGTCGAGAGGCATAAGTTGCGAATTTTTCCTCCTGCATCAGAACACACCCTAATCAATTCTTTGAAGCATCACTAGAAATGGTACACTTTTTACCTTCTACTGGTAACGCTAGGATTGGGATGGTAGTTAATCGCTGCCTTAGCTCTTGAAAAGCTCTTTCACACTTCTCTATCCACTCAAATTTATTCACTTTCTTCAACAGGTTGGCCAAGGGTGAAGCTATTTTTGAAAATTCCTTAATGAACCGTAGATAATAGGCCACTAAACCTAGGAAGCTTCTAATCTCAGTGACATTGGTCGGCCTTAACCATTCCGTGATTGCCTTCACCTTCTAGGGGTCAACTTTAATTCCTCCTTTGTTAACCACATACACTAAGAATACCACTTCTTCCAACCAAAATTCACACTTCTTTAATTTGCCATAAAGTTGATGCTCCTTAGGGTTTGTAGCACCGTCCTCAAATGATCAGCATGTTCCTCCTTGTCTTTAGAATAGATAAGGATGTCATCTATGAACACCACTACAAACTTGTCTAGATAGGGTCTGAAGACCCTATTCATGAGATCCATGAAGGTTGCAGGGGCATCAGTGAGGGCAAACGACATTACTGTAAACTCATAATGACCATACTTGGTTGATGAACCCTTATTTGACCTTATTTTAGCTGCCATTTAATCCCTGTTTCTCATTGTTTTTATGTCAAATATAGATGAGAAAGCATCAAATTTACTTTCTTTGATTCAATTATGCTTATAAAGTTATTTGTCCTACTTTTAGGAGAAATCTCTTGGTTTTGATAGAAAGGGCGACTTTGGAATGAATTACATGGAAGAATAGAGGTGTAAGAAGCCCTGGGAACCAAGATAGAAGTAGTGGGGAGAGTTTTGCTGAACCAGAGATTTGGCATGGGGGCCCCGTGCCACATGGCACGACCATGCCACCCCCCAGTTTTCGCGATAAAAGCGCCTTCGCACTTCTGTTTTAGGGGTTTCCTTGGGAGGTTTTTTGGGGAGATGCGATTTAGGCTTCCTCATCCCACTCTCAAAACCCATTAGGGGGGAATAAATTAGGGGAATTAGGTTAGATTAGAAGAGTATTTTTTATTCAAGCTTGGGATTCGATCTTTAATTCAATGAAGCGTAAGTTTTCTCTTCTCTTTCTCTCTCTATTTTGTATATTTATGTTTATGTTTTGGTTTATATGCTTTTGGGATGTTTAGTGATTATAGTTATGATTTTGGATTTTTATTAGCCTTGTGATGGCTAATTGAAATTGTTTAGACCTTTATCCCCTCCTTTGTGCTAGAATTTACGGTTTTCTCTCACGCCCACCATGTGTTCGATGAAATGCTTAAAAGAGCTTTCGTCCGTATTTTAAGGACATTCAACTTATGCTGAGAGGTGAAATTGATTGTCTAGTATGGGTAGAGAGAATAGCTGGGATTCGAACATGAAAATAGTCTCGGTCGTTAGCTAGGTCAAGGGTTGTCAATCTTATAGTTTAATTGTGCTAGTCTCATAAAAATAGGAGGTTAGAACAATTAGACTAGCTCATGACCCTTGAGAGAGGGCTTGAGTGGTCTTTAATGATGCAACTGATCATCTCTTTATACTAGCATAATTTAGGAAGGTTAAGGTTTTACTTGATTAGTTGGTTTATCTTGTGTCTAATCATAATCGAAGTCTTTGTTTTTGTTTTAGTAGTTTAGTTCTATTTTATACCCCTTATGTTCTACCTAGCTTGAGACGCTTTAGTTAATTCTAGTACTTCAAAACCCAATTCCCTGCAGACGATACCCTGAGTACTCAATAATGCACCTTACACTTGAGGTTTATAAATATTAAAACTTTTTCCCTGGCAAGTTTTTAGCACCGTTGCCTTGAAGTTGGGCATTCATCTGACCCTTAGGGTTGGTCTTAGGTTGACCTAGTAGATGTCCCTGGGGCCTAGACAAATGGCTTACTTGTTGCGGAATCTGGGCTATCTGGTTCTCCATTATCTTTTAGTGAGTCGTAGCGAGTTAGAGAGTACTCCAATGCCTATGAGGGAGGAAAGGAGGGAGACTGATAATGAGGGTGATGTTGACAAGGAGGCTCCTACTAAGATTCCCAGTGAGAGAGTCCATACTGAAGGGACCCAGGAGGTTAGAGTTGAGCATGTTTCACCTCCAGTGAAGCCTCACAAGCCTCCTGTTCCGTATCCTCAGAGGCTGGCGAAGGCTAATGAGGAGCACAAGTACGGGAAGTTCCTCGAAATGCTGAAAAAGTTTCACATCAACATTCCCTTCCTGGAGGCTATTACTGACATGCCTTCCTACGCCAAATTTCTAAAGGATTTGTTGTCCAACAAAGGGAAGCTGCCCTAGAATGCTACCGTGGCACTCACTGAGGAGTGCAGTGTGATTATTCAGAACAAATTACCTCCTAAGCTTTTAGATCCAGGAAGTTTCTCCATTCCTTGTTCAGTTGGGGATGTGGCTATCAGCAGGGCATTATGCGACCTTGGGGCTAGCATGAGTCTCATGCCTTATTCTATATGCAAGAAGCTGCAAGTGGGGGAGCTGAAACCCACTTCCATCTCTTTGCAGCTGGCTGATAGATCCATTAAGTACCTTTTAGGTATTCTTGAGGATGTCCCACCACAAGTGAACAAGTTCTTCATCCCATGTGATTTCGTCGTTATGAAGATGGAGGAAGACTCCTGCATCCCTATCATACTTGGGCGACTTTTTCTAGCCACTGTGTGAGCGATGATAGATGTAAAGAATGACAAGCTTTCTGTTGAATTAGTGAGTATTCTACCACAAGAGGGGGGGTGAATTGTGGTGTCTGATTTTCGCGTTATAAGTAACAAACACCCTGACAGAGGTTTTTCTCAGATGACGAACACCCTATTGACTTGTTTGCAGGGGGTGTTTTCAGATATCGCAAATACGAAAATCACCAAGATAAATGCGGAAATAAAGCACACACAATTTTTACGTGGTAAACACCTCTAGCCCAACTGAGGTGTGAAAAACCACGACCTACCTCGTGTAGGCTTTTAACCACTTCACTATAACCGGGCTTAACTCGTTACAAATGTAACACACCTTGTTACAACTTGCAACCACGTAACCTTCTTCCCTAAGAACGGTTACACCACGTCCAAATCTCACCAGATTGGACACGTCCAAAGTCCACACGACTTAGGACCACTCACTCACTTTTCTGATCCAAGATCAGGGTTGAAAACACCTTACTGGGGGTGCTTCTCATTAAGCAGATGTAAGGTACACTGAAGATCCTATTATGCCAATGGTTTGAAAACTCAAATTAACACAGCTTGTCACGGTTTTTCTTTGCGAATTGAATCTCAAGAAATCTTTTCTTACTTTTGAGTAAAAACCGGGTTTTCAGAATTTTTCTTTTTACCACACTGTGTTTTCTCAATATACGTTCCTTCTTAGAATGGGAGAGAAGAGCTAAGCTTTTAACCAAGAAGATCAACGGTAAAAAAATCAAGGAAGTTGCTGAGAATCTGCCAAGTATGGCATCAAAAGAGATTTCCAAGCAAGGATTTTCCAAACGGCTAGTGGATAAGAAATTTCCAAAATAAAAGGGATTTGTTTCTAAAAGATAAAAACTTATCCTCTTCGTTTGAAATAGCCGTGGAGAATTTCAAATAAGGAACCAGAAATCTCAACTTTGAAATTTGAATAAATCACTTCCTAAAATATAGGTGATAAAGATCTTTTGGTTTTGGAAAATATTTAGCAAAACAATTTTGGCAAATATCCCATAATATTTTGTATCTCAAAAATATCCTTTCCAGGGCTTAATTAGCTATCATGGGATTTTAAGAAAGTATTTTAGAGCTTTTGGCCAGCCGAAATAAATTTTTCAAAATAATAGGGCATAGCCATTTCAGTTCAGAAACACCCTAGACACCCTGTTTGCAGGGTTGTTCGCAACTGGTGTTCTGAAGCGCTTAGCGCAACTGCTGATTCAAGAGGTGTTTAAAATGATGTTTTCAATATTGGCATATTAACAAGAGTCTAAATAAATAAAACCTATATACCCAAGACTTCTTGTTTTGAACCAGCCATCTTGTCCAAGATTTGTAGAGCTGCTGTGAACACCAAGGCCACCTTGTTTGCTGGGGTTGTTCTTTGCATTGCTAGAGTTTCGGAACCACATGCTTTACATCGAGCGGATCTTGCTAGAGTCCAGGAACAACATGCTTTTACAATCGAGTTGTTCTTAGTATAGAACCACCAAGTAGAACCTGTTTTAAAGACTTGTTCTCACATGTAGCAAACCAGTTAATACAAAAAAGAAAACACCAGTTAGGCCTGTTTGGAGATCGTGTTTGGAGCAACATTACTTGGACAAATTTTTACACTTGGATTTGTTATCATCAAAACTTAATCAAAATAACTCAACACTTTCCCTTCAAGTAGGGGATGAAAAGGTGGAGTTTATTTTGCCACAAGCTATGGCCTCCCCCACCTCAGGCGACTCGTGCTGTAGAGTTGATGTCCTAGAGAAAGCCCTCAACTAGGAGGCCCAGACTCAACATTCTGTAGAGGACCCACTAGAGGCTGCGTTGATTTGCTGCTATGCAACCAACTCCCATTCAGGGGAGAAGGAGAAGTATGCTAGGCTCCTCAATGAGTCCACTGCGTACACACCTAGGCAGTCCCGGAGGGGGATCCTTAGTGTGGAGGAGCCCACCTCCAAGAAAGAAAAGGAGTGCCCACCAAAGGTAGAGCTAAAGCCTCTACCTTTGCATATGAGGTATGAGTTTGTTGACTCCAGCCATCAGTTTCCCGTAATTGTTAATGCTAAACTGAATGGCCCCCAGTTGGAACAATTATTATACATGCTTCGTAAGCATAGGGGTGATATTGGTTATGGTATTGATGATATTTGGGGACTTAGTCATTCATTTTACATGCACCGCATCTTTCTTGATGAAGGTTATCGCCCCTCCCGACAACCTCAGCACCGTTTAAATCCTAACATTCAAGATGTTGTGAAAAAGGAGATTATTAAACTACTTGATGTTGGGATCATCTACCCTATCTCAGATAATGAGTGGGTGAGTCCAGTTTAGGTAGTCCCTAAAAGGGTAGGGTGACTGTCATCAAGAATAAGCGCAACGAGCTCATTTCGACTAGGATTGTGATCGGGTGGCGAATGTGTATTGATTACCGTAAACTGAATCAAGCTACCCGGAAAGACCATTTCCCGCTCTTCTTCATCGACCAGATGTTGGAAAGGCTGGCAAGGCATTCCTTCTTCTGTTATTTGGATGGATATTCAGGTTTCTTCCAAATTTCTATCCATCCTGATGACCAGGAGAAGACGACCTTCACATGCCCTCATGGCACCTTTGCTTATGGAAGGATGCCTTTTAGGATATGTAATGCCCCTACCACTTTCTAGCGTTGCATGACTGCCATATTCTATGACCTTATTGAAAACACCATGGAGGTGTTTATGGATGACTTCTCTGTCTGTGGAGGTACCTTTGATCTTTGTTTAGAAAATCTGACCAAGGTACTCCGTAGATGCGAGGAAGTCAACCTAGTCCTGAATTGGGAAAAGTACCACTTCATGGTACAGGAGGGAGTCGTAATGGGTCATGTCATATCTACTAGGGGCATCGAGGTAGATAAAGCTACAATTGAGGTCATTGAGCGATTGCCCCCTCCTACTTCGGTAAAAGGGGTGCTGAGTTTCCTTGGTCATGCGGGATTTTATAGTCGCTTTATCAAGGGTTTCTCCAAGATTGCTAAACCTATAACTCAGCTTCTCGCCAAGGATGCCCCATTTGTTTCCACTGATGAGTGCCATGAGGCTTTTTGCAGGATCAAACAGGCACTGATTTCTGCCTCCATCATACAACCACCAGATTGGGATCCCCCTTTCAAGATCATGTGTAATGCTAGCAATCATGCGTTGGGGGAAGTTCTGGGACAAAGACAGGATAAGAAGCCAGTGGTGATCTACCGTGCTAGTAGAACACTGGATGAGGCACAGCAGAACTACATGACAACTGAAAAGGAGTTGCTTGTGGTCATGTATGCGATGGAGAAGTTTCAATCTTACCTCCTATGCTCCAAGGTCATCGTGTACACCGACCACTCCCCACTCAAGCACCTCATTGAGAAGAAAGATGCGAAACCTCGCCTCATCCGGTGGATTCTGCTACTTTAGGAGTTCGATCTAGAGATCGGGGATAAGGCGGGGGCCGAGAAGGTCGTGGCTGATCATCTCTCCAGGCTTATTATTGAAAGCCACGATTTTCCTATCGATGATGCTTTTTCTGACGAGCATCTCATGAGCATCACCTCGGGACATGCCCCATGATTCACTGACTACGCAAAGTACCGAGCTTCGAGAATCTTCCCCCATGATATCTCCTCGCACCAGAAAAAGAAATATCTCCATGATGTGAAGATGTATTTATGGGAGGAGCCTTTCCTTTACAAGCTGTGTAAAGATGGGATTTGCCGGCGTTGCCTCCCTGAGGAGGAAATTCAGAGTGTGATTTCCCACTGTTACGACTCTCTATGTGGAGGACATGCTAGCACCTCCAAGACCGCCGCTAAGGTGCTCCAAGCGGGGTTCATTTGGCCCTGACTTTTCAAGGACGTCCATGCATATGTTCGCACATGTGATCGCTGCCAACGGATGTGGAATTTATCAAGGAAGAATGAAATGCCCCTTAACTTCATCCTTGAAGTTGAGATCTTTGATGTTTGGGGCATCGACTTCATGGGCCCTTTCCCGTCCTCGAGGGGTAACAAGTATATTCTAGTTGCAGTGGATTACGTCTCCAAGTGGGTGGTGGCAGTAACTAGCCCTACTAATGACTCAAGGGTAGTGGTTAAGTTATTCAAGAGGGTAATCTTCCCTCGTTTTGGAGACCCGAGGGTGCTAATTAGTGATAATAGGGCGTACTTCGTCGAAAAGAAGCTGGAGGCCTTATTGAAGAAATATGGAGTGCACCATGAGTATGGACTTGGCTACCATCCTCAGACTAGTGGCCAAGTGGAGATTTCCAACTGTGAGATCAAGTCTATTTTAGAGAAAACGACTGTGAGATCTAGTAAGGATTGGACAGACAAGCTGGAAGACGCGTTTTGGGCTTACCAAACTGTGTTCAAAACTCCAATTGGAACCACCCCATTCCGGCTAGTCTACGGTAAGCCCTGCCACCTACCCCGTGGAGCTAGAACACAAGGTCTACTGGGCCATCAAGCACTTAGACTTTAATTTGAAGTCTGCAGAAAAGAGGAGGATGTTGCAATTAAATGAACTCGAGGAGATCCATTTGGATGCCTATGAAAGTTCTAGACTCTATAAGGAGCGAACGAAGCGGTGGCACAACAAATTTATCAACTGTTGCGTGACTCAGTTCTTCACTTCAATTCCCGCTTGAAGCTCTTCTCGGGGAAGCTTCATTCTAGATGGTCGGGTCCCTTCAAGGTGTTGAAAGTGTACCCATACGGGGCTATTGAGATCGGCACTGAGACCACCAGCTCGTTCAAGGTGAAGGGTTCTCGCCTGAAACACTACATCGCCTGTGAGTCATTTGAGGGGAAGGTTACTTGTGCCCTCCCCGATGTCTCTTCTCCGTAGAGACTCTCAAGGTCAAGCTCAGGACCTAAAACAAGCGTTTCTTGGAGGGCAACCCAAGCTTTACTGCTTTCGAAAAAAAAGGAGAAAAAAATGAAAATGAAAAAAAAGATGAGAGGAAAAAGCTCAAGCGAAAAAAAAAAAAAACTGAGTGACAAAGGAAGCAAGCTACTTGAAAGGAGTAAATAAGGAGGCAGAAAGTTGGCATGGGCACCCCATGCCAGGTGGCATGACCGTGCCACCCCCCATCAAGACTTCTAGGAAAAAAAAGGAGGAGCAAGAAAATCATGGGTCAGTGTGCTCAGAAAAGTGGCAGGGTGCTTGTGGCACGACTGTGTTACGTTTTCAGTTTTGCAACACACAGGCAACGATGTGGCACGGTGCTAGTGGCACAACCGTGTCACATTAAAAATCAGCTAAAAGGGTCGATTTCCTTCCTCTTCTTTCTTCTTCCCCATTCAAGCTCTCCTCTTTCTCTCTGTAAAAGCACGAAAACCCCTTTCTCTCTCTCATCATTACCCACTCAAATCCTCTCCCACACTCTCAAATTTCCCCCAATTTTTTTCAATTCCTTCACTTTCTTTACTCTCCTCTCAAAATTTCTCACATTTTCAACCCAAATTCACCTCATTCCACAACCCATTTTCTCTCTCTAAAACCCTAACCTCCATTGTTGAGGTTGAAGGTTGTTAGAGAGCAAAATTGCACCTCCTCTTGCCATTCTAAGCTTCTACCCTCACTCTCACACCCTGATCCATTCTTCATTCACAATCATGGGCAAGAAACGAGTTAGAGAGGGTTCCAAGGCTCCATCCCAACCCAAGAAGTCCTCCCCGAGCTACATTTTCCTCAGCTGCAACCGCCTCTGTTGACGGTACAAAGGACGCTTCCCCGCTAATATTGGCTGCTAGCACTAGAGGTTTGCAGTTTTTTAGTGATGAACGAAAGTCTAGATATGAGATTTTAGCCACTAGGAACACTAGTGAGCAGAAATATTTTCATGTTGATTCATTGAGGACTTTGGGGATGTTGGATGACATCTTAACTCTGATGGGTAGACTTGGATGGACTGAGTACATTAACATACAATGTACATCATATGACCATCTTATGATTGAGTTTTTGAGCTCTCTACATGTCGATTGGGATGGTACTTTTAGGGGTCATGAGGTAGCGAATTCATTTCGCATGTTCAATATGGACCACCGGATGAACTTAAGGATGTTTAACGAGGTGTTGAAATTTTTTGTGGTCAATGGTGCGTAAAGAGATGTGCCCTCATTGTGGCGACCCGACCCAGTTTGGATCAGCATTACATGCTCCAAGCGGAAGGACTACACTGACCGGTAGGGGAGACCTAGAGTTTTTGACCCTTGACAAGCTAAGGCCATCGATATCTGTAATGTCAACCTGTGTTATCTTCAGCGCCTAACCAAATATCATTTTCAGACGCAACAGCAACCAAAATGGTTGTTGGAAGGCAGAGTTGTTCATTATCTGGTGTGCACAGTCAGGCACCCCCATGGACACAGGGGCGTTTATAATCCGCCACTTAGTGGACGTGGCCAAAGTTAGCAACAAGAACGTCATAAGCGTTGGAGGCACTGTTACCACCACTGCCATTGCCTTAGGCCACAGTTCGAGGCTCTCTACTCTCGAGCTCCATTTTCTAGGTGGTGACCTCGATATCGGCACCCTCTATTATATGCACATTATTGATACCCGAGGTGAAACTATTACGTACCCCCAGCATAAAACCATCATCTTCACCCTTCTTAATGTTAAGCGCACCACAGTCGCCAACAAAAGGAATTGGAATTGTGACCATCAGATTGTTCGGGTAACTGTTCTACCTAGGGAAGAACAGTTAGCCGTAGATGAAGATGTTGAATATGATGAGGAGGGGGGTGATGATGATAATGAAGATGGGGTGATGATAACGATGAGGAGGAGGGCGACATTGATGCGGGCCGAGGAGGGCCCGAGCCTGAGGGTATCCATGTTGAGGAGGCAGCCATCCCACAACCTCCACCACCAATTCACCCAACTTTTTCCCGTGAGACAGGCGGGTCTTCTTCTTCTGCTGTGACCTATATGCCGCTTAACCTCGCCTTCCTGCAGTCCTTCTCCAATCTCCACATGGAGGTTTCGGGTCTTCGAGGGGATTGTGCTGGCATACGTGATGACCTCCACCGTCTATCTAGATGCATGGACTCCATTGAGGAGAGAGTCTCTTATTTTCGGAGTTTTATTGACCGCTAGGAGGAGCGAGAGAAGCGGCGGATTCAACGAGAGGAGGAACGGGCTATGAGGGAAGCTCGAGAGTATGAGGAGCGCCGGTGGATGAATGAGTCACTCTGGTGCCAGTCAGAGACCATTAGGCAATTGGAGGAGGGCTTTCGCACCTTCTCGGGTGACCAAGGGGGTTCATCGTCCTTTCCCTCCTATGATCCTGACCATTCGTCTACCTTCCACCCATTTCCTGTGCATTTCTGGCCACCTCCTAGGCCTGATGGGACACAGTGACTGTAAGTTGTACTCCCCTTCCTCTTCCCCTTCTCTTTTTATGTATATCATTTTCATTGGGGACAATGAACAGTCCAAGCATGTCTATGCCTATTTAGTGGGTTGCAATGTAGTAGGTTGCAATGTGTATATACTTCTTTGCATTTAGAACTTTAGGTTTCATTCTAGTTTAAAGGCATTCTTAGATCTTCATTTCATTTCATGCATTAGGTAGGCATGTGGGACATGATGAGTAGGTCGTACAAGACCACGAGGTAACTCTTTCACCCTTCTCTTTAGTTATCTGCTTATGGATCTTTTAGCTAATTTTATTGCTTAAAAAAAAACAAAAAAAAGAGAAAAAGAAAAAGAAAAAGAAAATTAAAAAGGTTCTGAAAACCCCTCTAATGATGACATTCATGGGGTGATGATGTGATTGGTTGGTTGTGGTGGTTTATGGCAAATGAGGCTTAATTTGGGCTAATATCTTGTGAAGCTATTTTGGAAATGTTTTTGATTGCTAGGCTAAGTGTGCTTGTGTATTTGCCCATGAGGGCTGCTGTGATGTGAATTGATTGAACCTCGATTGTTGGCCATTTGAGTTAGTTCCTGATTTTGGTAGAAGACCCAATGAGATTTTTGAGCCTGTAATGACCATTCACTTTACATGGTCTTGAACATCCCTTCATGAGTATTCACCCCTTTGCATAGGCATCTCTAGAACTTGGCCTAACCCTCTTCGAGGTCACGACTGGCGTGTGCATGGTGTTAATATGATTGAGGCATTCGTTTGTTTATAATGCCACATGAGCGAAAAAGCCACCCTGTGTTATTATGATCTGTTTGTAACCCCCTTTGAGATGTTCCCCTGTCATTTGATTTACCCATTTCTACTTAACCCATGGCCTGAAATGAATAATCCTATCCTATGCCAAGTTAGTACAGCAATGTCGTGAGTTACTTTTGATGTGAGTAATATGCTTGGTGGTGCGTTCTAGTGGTTGGTTTTGATTGGTTGTTACCGTTGTACAGTTGGGAGTTGAAATAGTCCTTGAACCTTGGCCATTCTCTTGCCTCATTTTCTTTCAAAAGAAAAAGGAAAAGAAAAGCAAAGGCACAAACAAATAAGAAGAAAAGTGCATGGATAAGATGTTTGGCCAAGGGATTTAGTAAAAAGAGAAGTAGTTTCAACTCACTTTTCTTTGTGTTTTGAATTATGGGGTATTGGTAATGATTGTATTCTTGGAGAGGAGATGGTTGTCATTGCTCTCTACTTGACTATTTAGCTCATCTTACCTAAATTCTAACCTCCCTTACCTCTAGCCATAACCCTGATACAACCCTTGAAAAGTCATGCACATTTTGCCTCCTTGATAGAGAATTGAGAGTTTTGCCAAGCCTATCGTAGAATGCTTGCAGTAAGGGTGATCTTGAGTGATCAATTTCTACCCTAAACACATGAGGGGAGCATTTTAGTTCTTACTCCTAAAGTGAGAAACTACCAGTCTAACTAGCTCACCAACGATTCAAGGAGAAGCTGGACACTTCTAAGTGGTTCAAATTGGGTGTTTACTCTTGCACCATAGTCGAGTGATTTACATTTTGAAACATGTGTTTTTGAAAAAAAAAATTTCCCTTGTTGGGTTTTCGAGCTATGAGCTACCATGACCGCTAATTTAGTTGTCACCGCTTACCTGAGGAGGATGACATTTCTAGGTATCTCTCCCCATCATCCTGTTAGTTGACGATCTTGCTTGGGACAAGCAAGAGACAAGCATGGGGGAGTTGATAAACCTCCATTTTACCTTTTTCAGACTTAATTTTAACCTCTCCTTTATACGGTTTTTGGGTTGAACTTCAAAGTATGATGGTTGAATAGGCCTTCTTTACCTCGAATTTGCTTATATGATATGTTTTTATGCTTTTTAGGAGTTCAGTTGAAAGAAAGAGGGAAAACCTGCTAATGTCGCGCGAAAAGAGGGTCAGGAAGGCAGGTTTCGAGCTTAAGAGGAGGTTGTCAAGGCCTAGAGGTGTTGCATGATGATCCCATGCCAAGAAGTGCGGCCGTGCCACGCTGAAAACGTAGCAAAACACTGGGCAAAGAGGTGGCATGGTGGCACCGTGCCACTCTAGTTGGCCACGGTTAATTGCGGCAAGGGCGATGTAATAGGTATCTTGTAATTTTTCTTCTCTTGAATAGCAATCTCTCGAAAGAAGGTGATTTTTAGTGTTTTTAGGTTTTCAATATTCTCCTAGAATTTCAAGCATTGGATTGAAGATTGATTAGATACGAATTTGTGGGTTGTTGAAATGATTAATTAAAGTACGTTCTTTTCCTTCTTTCTTTTGCGTTAAAGTTCAAAGTTTGTACCTTTAATCATATTCTTCGCGGTTTTGATTATGATTGTAATTGGAAGAGTGATTAGAGGCTAAATTAGTTGTCTTGGATTGGGTGTAGGCCCTATTATGCAAAAGTGAATCATGTTTTAGGTTTATGTGAATCATGTCCAAGACTGTAATGTGAATTCCTGCTTAGTGCGCCAACTGTTCGCCGAATTGCTTGAAAGAGTTTTATTCACTGCTTCTAATTAGGGTCCAGGAGATCAACAAAAGTTGAATCCTTTACCTAGTGCGACTTTATAGGCAATTGATCCGCCTAGCGTGAAAACAGTTAGGGTTTCAATTGGGAATAATTGATTATGAAATCTTGTGGCTTTGATAATCTTAGTTTCATAAAAATAGATAATTAAGGTTAGTTTAATCAGTCTATTGGCCTTTGAGAGAAGGTTTAGAAGCGCTCTAAATGATAACCCTTTTCCTTTGATTTATTCATGAGCATGGTTTGCTTGACCTAATTGTGATTCATATAGCATAAAAGTGTTGTGAACCCTAATTTAGGACCCTTGTTAACATTGAATTAGATAATTCAGCAGAATAATACTATTAGTCAGTAATGTTTTCCTAAAGTGGACTTTTGCCTGACTCAAGCGTCAAAGTTGAACTCGGTGGTTGAAACTAAGTTCCCTGTGGACACGACCCGTACTTGCTGTTGTTAGCTACAACTAGCACCGTGCACTTGCGGTAACATATTTTAAGACTGAAAAGTTTTTGGCGTAATTGCCGAGGAGTTGGTGCTTTTCAATATTGGAGGTTACTTGGGCATTTGAGACTAGGTTTTTATTAAAAAAAAAATCAATAAATCAATAAAAAAATGTCTTTTTCCCACTTTCGTCAATATAAGCATGAATTGTTTGGGAGATACTGTGATAGATTACATGCCCTTCTTGCTCATTGTGATTATTATTTGGAAAAGTGGAAATTTTGAATACAATTTATAAGGGTGTGAATTGTGAGACCCGTGCTCTTTTAGAGTATTTGGATTTTTTACTAAAAATGTTGATGAAGCTTGGGATTTTCTTGATTGATTGGCTCAGGATACTTATGAATATGAGATTAGTTGCACTAATTCATACATCCCACCCCCTTGCTTCCTTGACTATGCTCATCCTATGTGTGAAATTTGCCATTGTTCTGAACATGATAGTAATTCTTGTCCCTATTGTATTTCTGATGAGGGTTTTGCTAGACTTAGCAATATGATAGAGACAATGAACGAGCAACAAATTGAGTTTGCCAATAAAATGCGGGAGTATGACTGATCACCTGAGACTGACCTTATGTTTAGTTCTCCTCAACTTAATGTCATTCTGTGTGATGATGGTGCGTCCTTCCCTCCTCTAGAGTCTAGACTAAAGGAAGTACTTGACCCTCCCTTGACTACTTTACTCACAGTTGCTCCATCCTTTCCTAATACCCTTAGGGACAACACTCTGTTCATCATGCCCTTTCTTAGTACACCTTCCCCTTTAGCTCAGTCAATGGAGTTCGAGGTAGGTGAGACCTTTGGTATTACCACTAGTGTTTATGAGGATGATACTTATTCTGAGTCAAGCGATGTTTTTATTAAGGTGCCTGATCTTCATGAGACTTCCACAGGGACTTCATGTGTGGATGTTGTGGTTGCGTGGCTAGCTAGTCCTGATATGGTCGATAATATATCCCCCAACCCTCTCGATTCATTCCATGCTTCTCCTTCATGTTCGCCATCCTCCCCTTCCCTTGAGTGTTGTGATATGTTAATTATTGATTCTCATGTGATACTTGAGGGGAATGTGATTGACTGTTTTGAGTTCCCATGTACTTTTAGAGGGTATAACCCCTCCCTTGATCGTTATAGTCTGTACCTAGAGAACATGCCTAGAAAAATCATGTTAACTATTACATTCAATTATTCTACTGATTTTTCCAAGGCATTTGATAAATTTAGGAGAACACTTACCATTATTTCAAGATTCATGTTTAAGTGCTCTTATTCACATTCATTTGAGCTGTATGCTCAAGCAATTGATAAGCTCTTGCAAGCTTTGACGACATCCAAGTTGACAGCTCGAGTCTTGAGAGACAAGGAGTGGTTGATGCTCCTTAAGCCCCTATGACATAGTTTGGGTACATTCAGTGCCTGACCTGGTATACTCGTTCTAACTCTTCTCCCTTCTTTTTATTTTCTTTCTTTTCTTTTTTGTTTAGTTGTGGATATTAGGTTGTGTTTAGTTGTGGATATTAGGTTGTATTTTTGTTGGTGATCAGCTTTGAGGTGAAATTTGGGATGTTATTGAGCCAACTGATGGCTATAATAATCTTTCTGCCTTGTTTTCTTTTTGTGTGTTTTATTTTGTGTGTCTTGTGTGTGTGATTTTGTTTTCTTTGTTTTTGTGTGTTTTTGTGTTTGTTACGACTCCTTGGCTCCCAATGAGGACATTGTGAGATTTAGGTGTAGGGGTGGGGTCACATACCCTTTTTGGATTATTTTTTGTGAAAATTTTTCAATTTTTGTATAATTTTTCTTACTGACTTTAGGGAAGCTTTGTACTATTCTGATCAGCTTAAACGTCTTGTGCTTTGACTATTAGTTTGTATATAAGCGGGATGTGCACGATGGATCTTTGTCCTCAATGTGTTATTCTAGGCCCAATTCTAACCCCAATTGTTCATTGTCGATATGTAATCCAATCTTTATGTATACCATCACTATTAGCTTAGGGTCTTAGTCTTCCATGATTGACTCTCCCAGTTGCCTTGTACACAGTTACTTTAGTCTTCGTTTGCTTTTCAAAAAATGAAAAAAAAAATAAAAAAAGAAAAGAGAAAAAGAAAAGAAAAAAAATAAGAATATGGAATGACAAGTATCCCTTTGAGGCATGCGCTACTGGATGTTACCCTTTGAGGCAATACTGCTACTGGAAAAACTTACTTTTAGTGTTAATAAGTCACTATTGCAGTTTGTGTTAGTCAAGTGGGATTGAGTTTGATTCTTATATGCCTAAGTCCTAGGATGATGATGCACTTGCATATTAGCATTGGGATGGATTCAAAGTTTCGATATACAGTGGGGTGAAAAGTTAGTGCTTTGATGTCATCCATAGGGATAGAGAGTCTTGATGTGTACATTACGTCCATATGTGAGCTAATATCTTTGTTACAAGGGTGATTTGGTTGGTTAGAACTTGTACAACTTTCTCTCTTGTATATATTTGTGTTTTGTTTGTGAACCCAAAAAGATTTTCTATTTTTCTTTCTCTTTTTATTTATCTTTTTGAAGATTTTGTGGGTATATCTTCCGCAAACCCTCACGAGAACTCACTTATCCACTTGGAGGAACCAAATGGTTTAAAGGGCTTGTTGCATATGCTAAATGCAACTGCAATTCCTGTGAAAGTGAGTTAGATAATTAGGCTGGTTTTTCTTTGTTTTGCTCGAGGATGAGCAAAAAGCTAGGTGTGGGGAGTGATGAACCCTTATTTTACCTCATTTTAGCTCCCATTTAATCCTTATTTCTCATTGTTTTTATGTCAAATATAGATAAGAAAGCTTCAAATTTACTTCCTTTGATTCAATTATGCTTATAAAGTTATTTGTCCTACTTTCAGGAGAAATCTCTTGGTTTTAATAGAAAGAACAACTTTGGAATGAATTACGTGGAAGAATATAGGTGTAAGAAGCCCTGGGAACTAAGATAGAAGCAGTGGGGAGAGTTTCTGCTGAACCAGAGATTTGGCATGGGGGCCCTATGACAGATGGCATAACCATGCCACCCCCCAGTTTTCACTACAAAAGCGCCTTCGGGCTTATGTTTTAGGGGGTTCCTTGGGAGGTTTTTTGGGAGATGCGATTTAGGCTTCCTCCTCCCACTCTCAAACCCCATTGGGGGGAATAAATTAGGGTAATTAGGTTAGATTAGAAGAGTATTTTTGATTCAAGCTTGTGTATTCGATCTTCAATTCAATCAAGCGTAAGTTTTCTCTTCTCTTCTTCTCTCTATTTTGTATATTTACGTTTATGTTTTGGTTTATATGCTGATGCGATGTTTAGTGATTATAGTTGTGATTTTGGATTGTGATTAGCCTTGTGATGGCTAACTAAAATTGTTTAGACCTTTATCCCCTCATTTGTGCTAGAATTTAGGGTTTTCTTTCATGCCTACCATGTGTTCGATGAAATGCTTGAAAGAGCTTTCGTCCGTATTTTAGGGACATTCAACTTATGCTGAGAGGTGAGGTTGATTGCCTGGTGTGAGTAGAGAGAATAGCTGGGATTCGAACATGAAAATAGTCTCGGTCACTAGCTAGGTCAAGGGTTGTCAATCTTGTAGTTTAATTGTGCTAATCCCATGAAAATAGGAGGTTAGAACAATTAGACTAGTTCATGACCCTTGAGAGAGAGCTTGGGTGGTCTTCAATGATGCAACCGATCATCTCTTTATACTAGCATAACTTGGGAAGGTTAAGGTTTGACTTGATTAGTTGGTTTATCTCATGTTTAATCATAATTGAAGTCTTTGTTTTTGTTTTAGTAGTTTAGTTCTATTTTATACCCCTTCTGTTCTACCTAACTTGAGACGCTTTAGTTAATTCTATTACTTAAAAACCCAACTCCCTGCGGACGACACCCCGATTACTCAACGATGCACCTTGCACTTGGGGTTTATAAATATTAAAACTTTTTCCCTAACACTGGTCCTAAACACTATCTTGGGGATGTCTTCAGGTTTAATTCTAAGTTGATGGTACCCTAACCTCAAATAAATCTTAGGGAAGACTCCTGCGCCCTGTAGTTGGTCAAACAGGTCATCTATTCGCGATAAAGGGTACTTATTTTGATGGTGATCTTGTTCAACTCCCTGTAGTCAATACATAGCCTTAAGGTTCCATCCTTTTTCTTGACGAACAACACTGGAGCACCCCATGGTGGCACACTTAGCTTGATAAATCCCTTCTACAACAGCTCATCTAACTGAAACTTCAGTTCCTTATGCTCAGTTGGGGTCATACGATATAGGGCTTTGGAGATAGGTTGTGCATAAGGTGTTAATTGAATTCCAAAATCAATTACCCTTTGCGGGGGTAGTCCTGGTAACTCTTTAAGAAAAATATCTTCAAATTCACAAACTATAGGAATATTTTCTACTTTCTTTTCTTTTGTTTGGGTGTCAATAGCATAACACCAATATCCAATACACCCCTGATATAACAGCTTACTTGCTTTCATAACAGAAATCAAGGGACAGGATTTTTCCTCTCTTTGCCCATAGAAGCATACTTCTCTCCCTTTTTCATCCTTTAAAATAACCTTAAGATCTTCACAGTCAATCTTAACTCCATAAGCGTGCAACCAATTCATTCCCAAAATGATATCAAAATCAGACAAATCAAATTGAATCAAATCCATAGGGGAGGTGGTTCCACCATTGGAAATGGGAACAAGTTTATAGGAGATAGGGCATTCAATCACAGAACCATTGGGTAACTTGATCCTATAATTGGTTTCCGTCCTCCTATCCTCTAGGTTTAATTGCATGGCAGATCGGGTGGATATAAATGAATGACTAGCACCTGAATCAAATAATACACAAAATGGCTTCGAATTTAAACGGAGACTTCCAGTGACTACCGTACCAGAGGTGGCAGCTTCCTTTTTGCTCATTACATACGCTCGTCTTATGAATGCAGACCTTAGTGGTGGGGCCCCTTAGTGAGGTGGGGCGAAGGGTTTTTCTGCACCCTTATCTGCAATCTTCAACCTTTGTGGGGAGGTAGTAATGAGGTGTTCAGGGCTTTCACACCACATACACTTGTTGGTTCCTACTCGGCATTCAGGGGTGGTGTGGTTTGTTCTTCCGCATTTCCCACAAGGCTCTACTGAGCCTGCAGGGTGGCTCTTAGGAGGAGCGGGGGAAGGTTTCTTTTGGTTCACACTCTCAATCGGAGTTCCTCGCTCAAACCCTTTTCTCTTTTGAATGATCGGGTTCAGGACCCTTAATTCTGTCTTCACTCATTGCACTTCAGCAGCTCGCTCATATAGCTCTTGGTAAGTCAATATTGGTTGGCCAGCTAATTGATTATTAATATAGAAGGCCAAACCCTCTTTAAATCTCCTCATCTTTAGCCTTTCAGATGGCACAAATTTAGGGACAAACCTAGATAATTCTGTGAACTTACTGGCATACTGCATCACAGTCATGTTGCCACTCATCTTCAACTCCATAAACTTTTTCTCCTTTTTTCTTTGGACCACAACTGGGTAAAAGTTTTCCCTCAACTCACCCAGGAGTTTACTCCTGGTGAATTCAGGCCCTACAAGCTTATCCTTAACAGTGTTCCACTAAATATCAGCTTCACCAGTCAAATAATACGTTCCAATGTTTACTTTCTTTTCTTTTGGCACCTTTACCACTGTAAAGATTTTCTCTATTCCCCTTACCCATCCTATCTGCTAATTTATCATCTTTAGGAGGGGTTTCAGTAGGTATTTGGGGAATCAACTTCATCAATTCAGCTACTAAGGCTGGCCGGTAGTTCAGGTCCCCAATGTTGTTAGCGAACTCAGGGGGAATTGGTGGCATTTGGGCAGATTTTGGATGCACCTGATGTGAGGCTTGTTCACCCGATCCTTGGCCATGATCCAAGTTATCCTCTATATAAATCTTCGTATTATTTTGCATTGACTCAGACATTCTAATCATACATTAAGCAAAACAATTCAATCACTGGAATACCCAAACATATAAAATAAGCATGCCTAATAAATACATTTTATATGGCTCAAATATTATTTAAAACAAAATCCAAAGCTTCATTATATTATTTCATAACTGCTTATTTACATACATAGTTGCCTGCTTATAAACATGATCAACAAAATATAACACATCTAGCTGACTAAGTAAGATCAGCCCTGACTCCTACCTAAAACACTAACTAGCCCCCATTCCCTAAGTTTGTCACATGCCCAAAAAGAAACAAACCGATTTGGCGAACTATATACAATGTCATATGCTACACAAACTGCAATAATCCAATCCGATCATACTATATACATGCGGGGTTCAAAATGTGACCTACTTAAGTCAGCTCCTGGAAAAAAAAAACATAATGATTCCTAGACAGATCGTAATCTAGGTTGGACTCATCCTTCGACTCTTCGCTTGAGTCGAAGCTGCTGTCCGATACTCCTAACTCTACCTCGTCAACCTCCTGATCACCCTGCTGCTCCCATATTGCCTGATCCACCTACTGCCCCACCACCCGCCTCAATAATCTCCTGATCCTCATCTGGATCGTCCTCCTCCTCTAGATGACCATCAAAACCTTCCATGGGCTCGTCATCAGAACTAACTACCATGATCTCATGTGTATTGGGGAGATCCGCCACCATATGAGCCTCCTTAGGACTGTCGGGCACAAGAGGGGTGCCTGGTGCAAACGACAAATGTGGCCCCTATGCTGGTGCAGGTGGTGTACGCGGGGGATGTGCTTGGTGCAGAGGAAAGACATGCTGAAGAGTCTCCATAGTAATCCCCCTCTGCTTGAACTCCTTCGCAACATCAACTCCGAAGTGATGGTAGCCTAAGCTCCCTGGACCTGGAACCTGGTCGTCCCAACCTGGGTTCCTCGTCATCATGAAATGATGACAACGGAGCCTGAACTCTATCCACGGATCAACTGTCGGTAAGGACCATAGCAATCTGTGTGCACAGACCGTGATGTGAAACTCTGAGAAAGGTCCTGTGCATGAGCTATAATACTAGCTTGCAATAGTGAAATGTGGGCGGCCACAGATGTACCAAGCATCATGTTGACTACGAAGGGATCCATCTAGCAAGGAAAATACAAATGAGGGATATATAGACGATATGCAATATGCATTTCTAATATCACAAGTCCATTTCTAACATCACAAGTCTCTAATAATATGTGATATTCCTTACTAATAGCCCTTCTCACCCTCCTATATCTAACTCTATACTCTGTATCCCATCAAGAAAATCAAAACCTAGCTCTGATACCAAATCTGTAACACCCCAAATGTACATAATTTATTGTTTGCATTCTAATCAATTAACATCATCAATTAGTAGTGATATCCTAAATGATCAGGGCATTAACAAATCTGTAACACCCTAAATGTACATAATTCACTGTTTGCGTTCTCATTAATTAACATCATCAATTAGCAGTGATATCCTAACTGATCGGGGAGGTACCGCCGTCCAAAAAAGACAAGGATTGACTTCAAAATAATTAAACATGACTAAGTAGACATCGTTTCCACCAAACGGCATTTGTAAAAGCAAACCATCAAACCAACATCAATAGTAACTAACAATCTCGTAATTTACATCAAAATATAGTAACTCTTAGCAGCATATATAGTTCTAACGTCAAAATATCTCACAACACAGTGTTCGAAACATTTCAGCACTAAAACACCACTATTCCTTTTTGAAATTTCCGCTCACTTATCTTCTCCAGTCGACATGCTAGCCAGAGGGCAATTCACTGAACATTTCCCTAAAACAAAATATGAAAACATTTCGAACTCTAAGCCGAAGCTCAGTACATGCATTTCTATATTGTTAACTGCACACTAAAAAACTAGTTGGGCATGCATTGCAATTCATTTTAATCAAAAACAGGGACTGATATGAATGTAAAACTGCATTGTCAATTATTATCTGGTAGTTGGTAACTATTGTGATATGAAGATAGGTGTACACCTGCCAAGCCAATTGGGGAAGCTGGCCTGAAGCTGCGTGGGTAACTGAAGGGCATTGCCCTATAAGTGATAACTGGTGGGGTCACTAATTATGTGATAAACCACTGATTCAACTTATTCATTGATGTACTCAACAAAACATCATAATTTTGATAAATACGTGCTAATTTATGAAGATAGAGACAATGAACATATCTGGGACTTTTAATGAAATGTCACTGAGTATGGTTATGCACAAAAGGGGAGGAAATTATAGTTTAGACCCTAATTCTGCACAAAAAATTCGTTAGAGGAACATATAGTTAGTAAATGTATTTATTTTCATAGTTAATACTTTAGTAAAAGAAAAGTAAGGGTGTAATAGGGGCTAAAGTAAATGACTCGTAACTTAATCTCTCAATCTCCATTTGAGACATAATTCCCCAATATAGAAACTTAAGAAGTCCCGAAAAACTTTTATTTAGAACACAAAATATGATTCCCACAGTAGGATTCCCGAAATGGGGTTAGAACACTAGAGTGCCAGTTTTGGTGTAACTTGCGTAGTTCTAGTAAAACGGCCATAACTTTTTCCACATACCTTAGATTAAGGCAATTCAAATGCCATTTGAAAGCTAACTCACTGATATATCTACCCAACAAAAATTATAATTATTGGTAAGGCCCATCATTACCAGTTTATTGACAAAACTTGCCCTGTTTTCTATCATTTTCCAGCCCTCACTATCATTGCTTTATCCTCTCTTTTCATACAAATCCTCATCTAAAATCACTCCTTAAAGCCATGTAACAAAGCTTTGGTCCTTCCCATCACCATACAAAACCGCCACACTCAGTTTTACTTCATAATCATATACATCAAAGATTCATTTCTCTATCAAATATACACAAATAACATGCTAGCTATTAAAGGAACGCTAAACCTTGCATAACCATTAAAACCCTAACTTTTGGCGAACTTGCTTCCTCTTCATCTCATCCAAGATCACCAAAAACACCCTCATAAACATTATTAGAGATTAAACCACTAAATCAAATACAAACAATCCAAAAAAAATATACTTCCAAACTTAAGCTTGCATGATCATGAATAACCGTAAACCCTAACATGCTCCAAACTCAATCAACCATTATAAATATCAAAATAACTCTTGTTTCCATCCAAAGAATATGGTCAAAACTCAAATCAATATAAACAAGAATCAAAATCAAAAATCCAAAGAAAACAAGCTTAGGGTTACTCACTTTAAACTTGAAAAAAGTAGAGATGGAGGTGATGTTTAGTGGCTTTGAGGATGAAGGATGGTAGCTAGTGATAATAGGGTGTCGAAGGCAGCCCAAAGATGGCCGGAAACTTGCCAGAAAACACCAAAATCAGCTGGGGGGGAAGGGCTGGCGTGGTTGGAGAGAGAAAGGATAGAGAAGATAGGTTTGAGTTTTGGTTGTATGTTTTTGAATTTTCTAACAACTTGGCTGAGTTTTTATCTTGAAAAATGACTTTTGGCTAACCATGGTTAAGCTTAACTCATGATAATTAGCTAGGTTAATAGGCAAACTTGTTAGGCTTTAAATTAGGTCGAAATACGTTGGGTTCGGGAACAAAACACTTCGTCACGATAACGTTTTTGCGTAACTCAAACTTAAGTTTTTGTAATGTTACGGAAAACAAAATAAATTACTTAGATTAAACCTGTTAGGGCCTACTATCAATTCCAATAAAGTTTTAGTTAATAATTAAATAAATAAATAAAACCCGAATTGCCAAGTGAGGGTCTAAATGAAATTATTATTTTTTTTTTTTTCCACCGAGATGATGAAATGCGATAAATAAATATGAGAAAATCATTAACAAGAGGTAATTAAATAAATAAACATAATTTAGGGTTGTGCTAGTACATCAGGGTTCAGGCAACTAAGCGAGTGAGAACCCCCAGCAAAACCCTAGTGGAGGTCTAATGGTAGGTTTGGAAGTTTCTAGTCATGAGGAAGGTCCAAATTATTGGCAAAATTAGGTAGCTCAGTTAATGAGGAGGGGGTTGACTGGATGAACACGATTCCCCATGTACCCCCTATACCTCCAGAAAAACCTCCAAATTTTGATAAAGTAGTTGATAGGGTAGCCCGACGCAACCCTAAGGTTTATGACGGAAACCTTCATCTCGTGGAACTCGAGGCCTGGATTAGGGAAATGGAGAAAATATTTGCAGTAGTTGAAGTACTTGAAGAGAGAAAAAGGTGAACATAGGGACTTTTTATTTAGCTGGCGGAGCAGATACTGGCGGAGCACTGTGAAAGATAAGTTACAAGGACCTTAGCTTACTTGGGCTAAATTTCTCAAGCAGCTTAGAAGTCATTTTTATCCAATCATAGTTGATCGGCAAAAAGAGAAGGAATTCATAGAGTTAAACATGAGTGGTGATATAAAGGCGATGCAGTACGTTAGTAAGTTCACTGAGTTATCAAGATTTGCTCTAGACTTTGTGGCATTTGAAAGGCTGAAAATGAGAATGTTTGAGGAAGGTCTAGCTTTTTATATTCGAAACCAATTGACGGGTCAATCAATTCAAACTTATTAGGAGTTGGACGAAAGTGCTGTTGAGGTAGAACGAGTGAAGGGTAAGTTAAGGACTTTGAACCCATGAAATTAGAAGAGGAAGTGGAACGATCATGGCATATCAAGCAAGAGTGTGGCTCAGAAGAAACTTGTTGCTGGCGCTACAAAGAGTCGTCAAGTGGCTTCAACAGAACCGTTCGCCACATGTGGCTGGACAGACCATACTACAGCCGAGTGTCGTGTAGGTACTAACAAATGCATGTGGTGTGAAAGCCCCGATCATTTGATTGCCACTTGCCCTAGACGACAAAAGGCAATAAAAAAGGGAGTTGCAAGACCTGTACCACCGCCACATCAGGGAACCCTGGCCACTAAACCTACAACGGTAGGACAATCTTATGTGATGAACAAGAAGGAAGCTACCATTTCAGGTACGATTGCTGTTGGAACCCTCTTTTTAAAATAAAAAAAAATCAAAACCGTTTCGTGTTTTGTTTGATTCGGGTGCTATTCATTCATTTATATCCACCCGAGTTGTATTGCAATTGAATAATACAATTGAATTTGAAAAAACATAAAGAGTAGGCGAACTATAGAATTAGTTTGCTAAATGGGCAAGTGATAGAATGCCCTGTTCTTTATAAGCATGTTCCTATTGTGATTGCTGAGCATGAGTTCCCTGGGGACTTGATTCAGTTTGATATGTCCGAATTCGATATGATGATGGGAATGGATTAGTTGATGTTGAGCCTAAAATTTTGACAAATTTTAAATTCATAAAATATAACATTTAAGTAAGTATTATGTCCTAATATAAAATCGAAATAAAAGTAGATATGACATTATAGTAAAAGGAAACAAAAAAAAATTACAAAAAAGTTTTCTTATCTTTTTGCATGGCTGCTGATCAATTAATTCTACCCCCAAAAATCAAAATAAATAAATAAATAAATAAGGGGGCCTCATGGTGTACTTTTAGCAAAAAATAGCTCCTAAGTGCATACTATTTTGTGAAATCTATTTTTAGGGCCCTGTGTTCTCAAAATAGATTTTCAGGTCCCTTTTATTTTGTGAAAACTATTTTAAGGGCCTTATTTACTATTTGCGTTTTCTTTTTAGCCCTTAAACTTTTCATATTTGCATTTCAGCCTAAATCCTTAAAAACTTACTTTCAAAACATTTAAAATTGTGTTTGTGGTATTTTGCTCACTAGTAGAACTCGACGTCGTCTTTCGACTGGTATCAGAGCCACGTGACCAAAAATAATTGAGATAATTAAGCTAATTAATAATTAATTAAGCTAATTAACTGTTTTTAACTGTGATTAATGCTTGAATAATCACCGGCTTGCCCTGGACCGAATTATTCTCATATTGTTCATTCACCGGAAGGACTTTCTTCATTAGCACCACAATTAAACTATATCACTAGTATAGTTTTAGAATTAAATGCAGAATTAGCTAAAATTAAGACCGAAGTAAAAGAGCTTAAGAAGCAAACATCTGTAATCCACCTTTCACTAGTTAACGAAGTAAGCCATAGCAGTAAAACCACTTCCAGTGTTAGTACTCCTTTTCAGCATAAATATCCTTTCCAAAACCCAAAAAACAAGATTCAATTTCCTTTACATGAGATAAAAATCCAAAAAAAATTAGGTGAAAAATCAGGTAAAAAATCAGCAAAAAAAGCAGAGAAAGAAGAAAAAGATAGAGTATAAGCAATACACTATTGGTGAACTACAAAATATGTTCGACAAAGAGCAAAATCCAGAAGAATTAAACAAAATCATGAGCGCAATTAGTAATAAACATGATGTATTATTGGATGATAATAAAGAGACTAATAATGTCCAATTAGAAGAATAAATATATCAGCAAATGAACCTTATTAAACTTGATGATCTTAGTGCATTACCATTAGAAGAAATTAAAGGAAAATTAGATAAAAAAAAATATGGTAAAATGGCTGCTGAGGATGAGATTAACGAAATAGGAGAGGAGTTTGTTGTAGACAATGATCACAAGGAAGTCAAAAGAGATTTGGTTCTTCCCATAATCCAAAAAGACATGATCTATAAAAAATCCATCTTTTAATTAAAAAGCAAACACATATGTGAAATGATGGAAGGAGATATGCAGATTAAGGATTGTGAGGATGACATTGGGAAAGTTAATCTCATTAATTGAAAAAATATCCTTAAGCATAATAAAGATAGAAAATATAGGTATATCCATGTCGGAAGTGTCCAAGTTCAAATCACTCCATTACAATACTATGGCAAGGATATTGATCTTTATGCTTTACTCCGTGACATTAGGCATACCAAATTTAACAATCAAATTATCACATGGATAAAGACCAATTTATGCAATAGGTCAGTAGGATTCAATTGCCAATCGGGATATTATGTGAGTCTAAAAGATGAATTTGCTAAAAACTTCTTATCTCTTAAGATAAAAATAGTTGGGATGGACATGAAAAGAGGAAGATATCCTTTAAGGATATTTTGGCAAATTATCTATAAATTAGATAATAAAATAGACCCAAAGACTAAGGTAACTATGATAGAAGCAGAAAAACTTAAAAGCCCTACCCCTATGCAAAAGATTTAGAGGATTAAATCCAATCCTCAGGAGATAAAAATTGATCGTTCATGAATATCTAACTTTGCAACCCTACAAAGATCAATAAGAAAAATATAATAAAAATTGACAATGAGGGTAAAATCACAATAAAGCCTCAATTATTAAGAAGCATGAGTACAAGATCAGATAGGGGAGAAGGATTCTCATCAGCTAAAGAAGAGCTTAAAGAAGATGATACCATTAGCCTGGCTAGTGAAATGAGTAGAATGAGTTTTGAAGCTGCAAGCCTCAGTGTAGATCGAATTATGAGCCTAGAAAGAAAGGTCATCAGGTACAAAACTAGAATTGTTAGCGAACCAATCTATGAAGATAAATTAGTCAAAAACATAACTATTAAAATATGCTATAAAGTTACCAATACAAATCCAAATAGCATCTATATCCCCATAAAGGTATGTTTAGTGGGGAATAATAAATATGAACTATGTGCTTACATAGATAGTGGTTGTTCTATATGCTTTAGGAAAAGATCACTATTTCCTGAGTTTATGTAAAAAAGAGCTAAAAATTCTTTAAAAGTGAGGATAGCTGATAATAGTATTATGAGTCACAATGAAGTCATAGAAGGGTTAACCATAGAATTAGGAGGAGTTCAGTGCATTATACTAGTTCTATGCGCTACTGATCAACCTTCTCATGATATGATTATTGGAAATAATTTCTAGAGATTATATTCCCCATGCACACAGACCATAAACCAGATAATATTCACGATAAATGGTCACTCTGTTCCTATTGAAAAGTTAAGGCTTATATACATCAGAAGATTGAATTCACACACAACCAGCGTGGTGAGAAGGTAATGCCAGCACAACGTGAAGTAGCATTAACAGTTTCATTACTTGAGTTATCTATTAAAGAACAAATTGTTGAACAACAAGAGAAACTATGCCAAGAACTCTACTTTGATAGTCCTCTAAAATTTTGGGATAAAGATAAAATATTTGCTAAGATCACCTTATTAATCCCAACACTATTATCCAAGTTAAACAAACGGTATATACACACCAGGATATCTAAGAATTTGATAAACAAATTAAAGAATTCTTGGATAAAGGATTAATCAAAAATAGCAAGAGTCCTCACACCAGCCCTGCTTTCATGGTAAGAAATCATACTGAAGAAAAAAGAGGAAAAGCTAGAATGATAATCAACTACAAAAAGCTTAATAATAATACTCTCTTTGATGGCTAGTATATTCCTAACAAAACAGTCATTTTCAATAGAATTCAATGAGCCTATTGGTTCTCGAAAATGGATTGCAAAAGCGGTTATTGGTAGATAAAAATGGATGAAGGAAAGTATTCCTTTAACTACATTCAGTGCCCCACAAGGACATTATGAATGGATAGTAATGCCATTTGGTCTTAAAAATACGCCTCAAATATTTCAAAGAAGAATGGATAATATCTTCAAAGATCTTAATCACTGCTGTTTAGTTTATATTGATGATATCCTTGTGTTTTTCAAAACCGTAGAACAACACAAAGATGATGTCTTACCTATCACCCAAGGATGCATTGATCATGGTTTCATACTGGGAAAGAACAGGTGCATTTATGCTGAACAAGAAATTGAATTCTTAGGCCTAGAGATAAAAGCTGGACAAATCATCCTACAAAAGTATATTTTGAAAAAAATAGAAAACTTTCCTGAAAAAATCGAAGATAGGAAGCAACTAGAAAGGTTTCTTGGATGTCTTACCCATGCTTCAGATTTCATGAAAGATTTAGCTAAATTAAGAAAGCCATGGAAGTAGAAACTCAAGAAAGAAATAAGTTGGACATGGAACATTAATGATACAATGATTGCTCAAAACTTTAAAAAGATGTGTAAAAATCTCCCTGTTCTTAAGTTGCCTAATGAAGGAGATGATTTGGTTCTTGAAACAGATGCCAACAATGAGCACTAGAGTGCGGTATTCAAAATCAAAGAAGGAGAAAAACTCTGCAAATATTGCAGTGGAAGTTTTAATAAGGCATAATGCAACTATCCCACAATGGAAAAAGAAATCCTTGCAGTCATAAGGGGAATTGAAAATTTCTTAATCTTTTTAGCTCCAAAACCTTTTCTTATTCGAATTGATAGCAAAGGAATACTTGGTTTTGTGAAAAAGAATTTATCAAATATGCAAGCCCAAGGGCGACTCCTGTGTTGGCAATTATGGCTTAACCAATTTTCCTTCCCTATTGAACATATAGGGATCGAAGAACTCTCTGACAGACAGTCTAACTTGAGAACTCGCCAATCGTGATCATCAAAGCCAACCTCCTGCCAAAAAAGGAACAAATCCTTAATGAAATGCCATTCTTACTATAACGGGTTGCGCCTTCTAGTAAAGTCCTTATCAGTAAATTCCATACAAAAAGTAGACCACGTTTTGGTCTACTGACTACTGCCTACCTAATAGTCCAAAGATTTTTCCTTCTAGAGTTACAAATTAGTTACCTTCAGTGTCCTTATGATATCCAAGAAAAAATAAGTTCTCATGTTCGAGAAAAATGGTTCAATGAGTGGTATGCAGCCTGCATCGACTTTTATCATTAATTTTGGGCATTAATCGAACAAGAAAAAACATTAATGCATTGTGAAAACACTACGTTTGCCTATGATAGTGAGTTTAAAGACTACATGAAGGTGGATGGAGTAGTGTCAGAAGATATCTTTGATTATCTCTTTGATGTTGGAGCTGAAAAATTCTTATCAGAAAAGGAAAAAAATATCTCCTTGAATTATTTGAAGAATGGGATCCAGAGCATCTTAAGCAAATTGATGAAGATTTTGATGATTATCTAGATAATGATGATCTGAAAAATATAATTGGAGATGAAGGCATACAAAATATCAATAATGATGATTAGCCTTGTCATCATTAAAAGTTCTAAAAAGTGGCTGCTCCATCACTGTACTATATTGACAAATGTCTGATTTGTAAAATAAAGCAGTGTACTATAGTCATGTGAAAACATTACCATGTACTTTAGCTGTTAGGATATCCTAGGTACCCTATCCCCTCTATAAATAGATAGGTCGAGTGCTGAGAAAGGACACGGTCATTTGAGCATTCTTGAGGAAAAGAGAAGTCCAGATTCTCCATTTCTCTATAAGCAAGCATCTCTAATGATCTTAGTTTAAGTTCCTCTTCAAAGCTTTCCATTGTAATATTTTCACTTTCAAGCTTTCAATAAAATAAGTTTTCCCAGTAGGAAACGATATCCAATTAAACCTTATGTCTTAAATATTATAATTTTTTGATTAAAGTCTCACTATCGTTCAAAAATATATAAAACTTACTTAGTGACTACGGTCCGAGGTATAAAAGAAAACGGATCTGTGATGTGCCTGATCTAAGGAAGGTGGGATTGAGATTAGCAATATCTGTAAACCGGAAGCTAGAGGAACGCCAGAGTTCAGCGCCGACTACGTTCTGATAACTGTCAAAACTCTCTAATTAAGCTTTAATTATTTTCGCTAAGCATGGTGGACCGTTAATCAAAAAAAATATAATATTTATGATATAAATAGTAGATTGTGATAACTAGTACCAGTAAAGTCACTGTAAGAAGTTTAAACAAAAATATAAGCCTAGTTTTATTAAAAATACAACAAAAAAACTAAGTATTTGCGTGTAAAACCTCTTTTTTGGAAAAAAAGTTACAAATTCAGAAAGTTCAAGGACTAAGTTGCTAAGAAGACTGCACCTAGTAACTATTTCGTAAAAATATTGGCTCCTAATAATAACTTTATCCAAAATAGTAGGTACTTGAAAATCTATTTTAAAAACAGAGGGCCCTAGAAATTGTTTCCATAAGTAGGTACCCCAGGATCATAAATTGACTCTTTAGGTTGTTTTTGATAGGCCTACAACAAAAAAAAAGGCTCAATCAAGGGCAAGTCTTTTGACTTCAACATGCCCGGGAAAGTGGCGAATAAAATTTAAAAAAACAAGCTTTATAATGGAAATTACTGGTGGTTATTAAGAAACCCATGTTTCCCCACCATCTCCCACTTATTACTACATGGAAAGTTATTGTGGACCCCACTATTCTTTTGCCTTGTTCATTACAAATAATGAAGACAGAGGCCACAATGCGGGGAAAAAAGGCAACAAAAAAAGACAGAGGCGAGAACACAAAACTGTGGAGAAAATACAGAGCAAAGCACAGGCAGCCCAAAAAAAAAGGAAAAATAGAGGAAGAAGATTTCAGAAGAAAGGGAGCAGCAAGCTAGCAACAAAAAATTCATCATTCGTTAGAAGATCAAATCAAAGATTAAAAGGTAATTAAATCATCGAGTTCAAGCTCAAGTCATGCCTAATTCTCCACCAAAACTAGTCCTATTGGATCCCGAAAATTCAATTCTTCAAAACACCAAGTCTTTCAAGAACCCAAATAGATTAAATCCCGTCAAATTCCGAATTCTTAGGGCCTCAACGAAATCGGGTATGTTGGGACCTTGGGTCTTGCCAGACCCATCAATGGGAGGATCCTGTAGGATCCTGAGTCCTGCTGGACTCATAAAATTGTGGATTTTGTCGAAACCCCAGATCCTGTCAAATCCATGAACTCACATCCTGGATCTTACTAGAACCCTAAAAGAAGAAGAAAATGGATGGAAGTTGTTATGCTCTGTTTCAGTTTTAAGATGAAACTGTGTCCTGGCCATGGAGAATATTGTATTGAATCAACAAAAGAAGGTTCTTAAAAAAAAGTGTTAAATTTTTTTTTTTTAGATTCAATCTCCCGAACAGAGACTCATGAATCAATAAATAGTATTAGGTTTCATTTTATTTTAGAAGAAAATAAGTCAGCGTAAGCCTTAATTAAAGAAAATGCTTAACATTGATCTGAAACTCATAAAGAAAACAAAAAAGTGATTTTCGTTTGATGTCTGCAACCAGGATGATGATTAAAAAAGTGGAGGAAGAGGCTTGTCATGGCTCTATTTTTCTGTTCAAGAAAAAGCAAAAAGGGGGCTTTAAACAATAAAAAAAAAGTTTAAAAAAGTGAGAAGAGTGACAAGTCCTGGGGTGAATTACAAGCATACACCGCTATAAAAAGCAGATGAGGACAAAGAGAGTCTATCAATGTATAAAACTCAGAAGTTTTAATTGATGCTAATTGATAAGAGTTTACAGGCTAGTTGACAGGCCAATTTCTTCTTTTAATTTTATAGCATCAGTACCTCACCTATCTGCTGAACCTCAAGATGATAGATGGGAGGCGATGTGTTGCTTAAAGATAGAAGTAAGATGGTTAAAAAAGCGGGGGGGGGCCCCCCCCCCCCCCCAAGGAAGCAACATTTATAATCCAAGGATCTAACTGGAAGTAGGACTCTGAATTTGAAGATCTCATAATCCTATGAAGATTTGTTTCATCCACTGCATTCAAAATTTTGATTTGTCGTCAAATACCCAAAATAAAAAATTAGAAAGAAGAAGAATAAAAGATGACAACGTGACCTCATTAGGCATGACAATGCTTAAAAGAGTAGTAATTTTGTACGCTATTTTTGATGAGCATTTAGTCACATATAGTTTGATACAAAAAAATATATATCTTTTCAAAAAAAGTCAGAGCTTTCTCCAAATAATAAGCACGGCAAAATAGATTAAACTCGAGCCAAACATACAACAAAGCTTATTAAATTTCCCCCCTTCTTTGACGTAAGCCCAGAATCAAATTTGCGCTAAGAACTACGTCGATTTGATCTCGCCAAGAGTACGTGGGAAACCCTTAAATAAATGTTGGGTGAATTGAAAGTCAAAAAACATATATATAGGGACCGATTCCAGATGGGCTAAATCGGCAAAAAAAAAATGTTCTTGAATTGGCTAAACAAAAAAAATGCATAACTTTGCTATCAAAGCCAAATAAAATTAAGCGACAAAATTAAAATCAAAGCTAAATAAAATTAAGCAACAAAATTAAATCATAGTCCATATAAATAAAATCCAAAACTAAAATCAAATTAAATCATGGTTATTAACACAACCAAAGTAGAATACAAATTAAACCAAATTAAAAATTTAAAGAACTACGGTCGGTTTCATCATCTATAAAAGAGGTACATAGGCAGCTCAGGACAAAAAAGTGAGTGCAATCAAAATTCCAAATAAAATAAAATTACCCCGTTCCTTAACCTACAATTAAGTTTTGGATACGAGCGATTCGACATTGAAAGAATGATAATTGTCGATCCAAATTATTAGTCTTATTAACGCAAAACAAAACAAAGAAAGAAAAATAAAACAAGACGAGTCGGAATCAAAAGGTGGTCTCTCGGGAGAGCGACGTAATTAAGGAGGTCTATCCTGTTGAATTGGGTCGTACTCAAAATAAACCGACGTACATTTTTGTACATTGAAAAATTGTGTTGTGCATATTAATTATTTTTATTAAATTTTTGCCCAACATAGTTTTTGGCACGCTCGTTGGGACCCTATTTTCCTATTCTTCTCCGACTTGTTTATGTTTACTAATATGCAGTATTTTTCTGTCTTTTGTTTGTTTTGTGTATTCTTCTACAGGACAGATGGCACCTCAAGTAACCGTTAGCTTGAATGAGCTTCCCGTCACCATCGTGGTTAAGCATGTGATGTTTACGGCAAGGAGAAATGTCCACATGGTCTTCACAATAGGACCACGATCTATTCTTGCTGAATTGCAATTGTCAAACTCAATGGAACCTCTACAGGGCCTTGAAAGGTCAAACATACCTGCCCCTATGTCCGACAGACTAACCAAGAAAGCGATCAAGAACTTAAAGTGCAATAAGCGCAGAAGTGACAAACGTTGCGCTAAGTCTAGCGCACCCAAGCTAGCTCCATCACCAGCCCTAGAGATAGCCAAAACAACTTTGAGGAGGGCTTTTCAACAAAGGTCAGCATTCATAACATGCCCATCAATGGCTACGTCCCGTAAACCAATGCCAGTTCCCCGCTACATGCCTATGCTAACTCAGAGGGAGCCTTAACAAAGGAGGCACCAATGACCTGGGCAACCCGACCAAGGCAAACCCAGGTCCCCAGCCGAACTCCAAGGCAGGTTTTGGCTCCTACATGCACCAAGAAGGGGGCAAAGCCAAGCCGAAAACCCCCAACCTTGAAGAACCCCAATAACCCATTTGGGGAAGCAATCTTAGGTGTCAAAAAGGCTCTTCAAGTCCGCTTGAGGAGGCAGATCTTCATTGGGACTATCCCCATTGATATTCCTGTGGTTGAGGTGATGATGACCTCCTACTCAGAGGAAGGAATCGCACCTAAAAATCTGAAAGTTAAATTCGCTAAACCCTCGGCCTCAAGCACCCCTACGACGATGCCCAGGACCCTACAGGTCAGGGAGGCTACTCCTCCTCTAGTTCTTGCAAAAGGCAAAAGAATCTTGCCTTCTAGATCACAAAGCCAAAGTGACCTGGCCTCATAAGGGGTTAGATCACAGGTTTATAGTGGTCCGATCACACGATCAAGGGCCAAAGCATTGACATATGCTGAGGTGACTCTGCAATCTTCTATCACCACCCTCAGCCAAGGTAGGGACCAACCGGAAGAACAAGACAAGGTTGCAAGCGCTGCCTTTTATGACCTTGGAATTCTCTTCCAAGAAGAGGAGTCACTAGCTGTCATCCCACAAGTCCAAGTGACTAACGATGACTAATCAGAAAACATGCCGGTTTTGGTGACCAGCACTCCAAGCCTGGAAGAACAAATTCAAGAACTGCAATGGAAGCTTGCAAAAAAAGAGGTTGAAATTGCTAACCTCGCTACTCGCCTTAAAAACAGAGAGCGTGAAAAGGCTAATGAGGTTAGTAGCATCAACACAGTCATCACCTCGGAAGATATAAAGGAGTTGATAGCTCAGGGAATCAAAGAGTACCAAGCCGCTATGAGTCCTCCAGTGTTGGGGTATAGGAACCCATATTCAAGTCAATATGACTCGGTTCTTTCCCAAAAGGCTACCAAAAACCAAACTTTGAGAAGTTTGACGGAATCAATGGGTCACCGTATGAACATTTGGCCTATTTATACTCGGCATGTTGTGAAACTACCTTAAATGATGCATTATTAATTAGGTAGGTTGTACAATCCCTAAAGGGGACAACCTTTACATGGTATACCCAGCTTCAGCCTGGGTCGTTGCATACTTGGGATGACTTTCAAAGGGCATTCCTGGCCCAGTTCGTGGCTTCAAAAAGGGAGGTCTCTATAATAGACCTTGCTAACACAAGCCAAACGCCAAATGAAAGTGTGAACGATTTCATCATGAGGTGGAGAAGTTTGAGCCTGCAATGCCTAGAAAAGCTGAGCAAGCAATCAGCAGTTCAAATGTGTGCAAACAATGTAGGCCCTCAAATTGCTACATATGTTGGCATTGCTGAGCCCCAAAACTTTGATGCCCTTGTGTCTAAGGTGTTAAGATATTGTCAAGTGATAAATGAAGTGCCACAAGTATACGACTGATATTGTAGTACTTGAGGGTCGTTTACACATGGACGATGGAAGAGATTAAGTCACTAAATGCAAAAAAAAAGAGAAGAAATAACTAATCTATAGTCATTCTAAACTAATGAAAACACTAAACAACTAAACTTATGGATCAAATTCTAAATAATCCCTAATTATTCGCAAACTCTAATTTCCTTTAACCTAGATAGAACACCAAAACCAAACTCAACCACCTTAAAGGAATAAATCTAATACTCACATAATCAAGACCAACATAATCCAGGGATCAAACACATCCATAATCCAACATAATGAAAATCTAAACTAAACCTCTTAAGCTGGAAATAAGAATGAACTTCATTATCCAATACTACTAGAAACAAAAAGAGAATGCGAACACAAACATCGTCAAGCTTATGAATCCAGGAAAATAATTAAGCCAAGCTTAAAGTGAGCATTAATTGAGAACCAAATCAAGCCACATAACAACGAAAGCTTCAACACCTCCATTAACACCATTAACACTACCTTAAGCAGAACCACACATAGGACCAAAACAAGGGAGGGGAAAATACGACATTGTTCAGCCAGAATAACCAAATGCACAACTCAGGAACAATCCAAAATCATAATCAAGTTTGCGAGTTTCCAACCCAGATTCAGTAAGTTGCATTTACTCAGCTAAATTAGAACTTAATCAAATCAGAATTAGAGCTTAATCAAAATAACAGAAACTGCATATTGAGTAACAGGGGAGAGGGATTCAACAGTAAAAACAGATGAAACAGAACGAGCATGGCAAAGCAGAACAAGAGGAGGTTCAAATTTGACTGTCCATGGTCCAGAGAGTCAGAAACGTGCTTCACCCATTACTAACAATAGCGGAAACGCCATAGCCGTGTGCATCGAGATAAAGGCAGGGGAGGGGATGACTAAAATTAACCAAAACTAACATCCAAGCCTTACAAAAACAAACCAAAATTATGAATTACAACCGGAAAACAAGAAATCGAAGCATAATTACATGAAATTCGAATCCAAAACCCAAACTAACATCAAGCCCTAACCAAATTTCTCAAACCCTAACTTTGAAAAAATCGAAAAACGCATATGAAATTCAAGCTTAAACTTCAAAAATTAGAACTAATTGAACCCTAAAAACCTCGTAATCTCTTCTCAAGTGCCAGTACCCTTCAATTTGTACTCAGCTTCCCTTCAACTTCAGCCCTCGATTTGCTTGTGTTATGGACGGTGGGATTGCGATGGTGCTGCTGCTGCGCTGGCGCACTTAGCGTGAAATCCGGTGGTGTGAGGATAGTGGATTGTGTTGGTGCTTGATGATGTGTTGAACAGAGAGAGAAAGCTGAGTTAGAGAGAGAGCAAAGATGATGATAAAGATGGTGAAGCAACAGGAGAGGTATCGGGTTTTGGTTGCCTGAGAAGAGAGAGAAGCTTAGAGTTAAGAAAGAGAGGGGTTGTTTACTAGCCACGCGCACGGTATGTGGGGGCTGGGTAGGTTTTAGGTTTTATTTTCTTCTTTTGTTTTCACACTTTGGGCTAAACAAAATAATGGGCTTAAGGATTGGGTCGAGTTTGAGTAATCTGGCCCACTGCTTTATTTCTGACACTTTTCATCTTTTCCGCATTTCTTTCACATTTATTCAATACCTGCAAAACAAAATAAAATCAAATAAAAACCTAAAAATAACAATTATAACAACATAAATCGGGCATAAAAGTATCGTAAAAATAACTCATTTTTGCCACCAACAAATACCCTCACACCAAGATTTTGCTCGTCCTCGAATAAAACAAACTAAACTAACTAAAAGGAAATGAAAAATAAGGAAAAGAAAGTCCTAATTCACTGTCATAGGAATCACGATTGTATTTAGCGCATGCAACAAGCCCTTTAAACCCATCGGTCTCCCAAGTGGACGAGTGAGGTCTCGTGAGGGTTTTCAATTGAAATACCCACAAAAATTATTTCAAAAAGAAAATCTTTTTGGTTTTTCTCAAAGCTAGTATGTTCAAAATTAGGAAAAGATATGCACACGTTCTAACCAACTAAACCACCCATGTAACCAAGTTAATGGCCTGTATATACACAGAATATACTTCAAAGTCCTCTACTCTATAAATGACATCAGAGTACTAATTTTTCACCCCATCGTACATCAAGATTCTAAATCCATCCCAGTGCTCGTGTGTAAGTGTATCATCATCCCAAAGCTTAGATTTACCAGAATCAGACTCAATCCCACTTGACTGACGCAACTACATTATTATCATATTAACATTGGAAGCAAGCTTTTTCGATAGCAGTATTGCCTCAAAGGGTAACACCCAGTAGCACGTGCCTCAAAGGGTAAAGCCCAGTAGCGCATGCCTCAAATGGATACTTGTCACTCCAAATTTTATTCTATCTCTTTTTTTCTTTTTCTCTTCTTTATTCATAATATTTTTTTCTCTTTTTTTTCCAAAACTGGCAAAAACCAGAGTAATCGTGTCACAAGCAAGTGGGAGAATCATTCATGGAAGTCTAAAACCTAAAGATGATGATGAAGGGATAAACAAGGATTGGGTTACACAATCTATAACGAACAATTAGAGTTAGAATTAAAGCTTAGAATGACTTACTGAGGTCGGAGACTTATCATGCACATCCTACTTATATACAAGCTAATAACCAAAGCACAGGGGATTTAAGCTAATCAGACATAGTGCAAAACGTCCCCCAAAACAAAACCAAAATCTTTTTGGATTTTTCAAAAATTTTCAAAAAACGTATGTACAAATGGGCACCCCACCCCAACACCAAAATCTCATAATGTCCTCATTGGGAGTGGAACAAACACATGAAGACCAAAAAGAAAAAAAAATCCAAAAAGAAAACATATGTGCAAAAAAAAAAAACAAGACCCAAAAACAGAACAACCAATCATAGAAAAAGAAAAGCAACCAACTATACAAAAAGAAACTAGAATAAAACAAAGATAAAAGAAAAGAGAGAGAGAAGAAGAGAAGGGAAGAAATTTCTAGCAAACCAGGTGGGGTGCTAAGTACACCCAAGCTATCTCACATCACAATCACCGCTCATGGCTCAGTTCGTGGAGTATCAGACACTCCACATCTTCTTGGCCTGGCAGCTCCAAAAATTATTTCAAACATTGGTCATTCACTTTAAAGGTGGCACCACTATGAGGATCCTGAATTTCAACTGCACCATAGGGAAAAACATATGAGACAATATAAGGACTCGTCCATTGGGACCTCAATTTTCCTAGAAACAAATGGAGCCTAGAGTCATAAAAGAGTACTTTCATTCTTGGGGCAAACTTTTTCCTAAAAATATGTCGATCGTGAAACAACTTCACCCTCTTTTTGTAAGATCGAGCACCCTCATAAGCCTAAGCCCTAATCTCATCAAGCTCACTCAGATGCAGTCGTCTTTCCTCACTTGCCTTAGTCAAGTGATAATTGAGCTTTTTAATGGCCCACCAAGCTTTATGCTCTATCTCCACAAGTAAATGACAAGGCTTACCATAAATTACCCTATAAGGTGACATACCTAAGGGAGTTTTGAAAGTCATCCTATATGTCCAATGAGCATCCACCAGCTTGTCAGCCCAGCCTTTCCTATTCCTACTCACTATTTTTTCTAAAATCTGCTTGATCTGCTGATTGGACAACCCCAATAGCATAATCAAACGCATCACACATCAATTCAAATGATTTTCCCTAGATGGGAGGATGAAGAATAGGACTAGAGGTTAAGGCCTCCTTAAGCTTAGAAAATGCTTCATGACACTCTTCAGAGAAATGAAATGGCACATCCTTATTTAGCAGATTGGACAAAGGCTTTGCAATCTCACTAAAGTCCTTAATGAAACGACGATAAAATCCAGCATGTCCAAGGAAAAACCATACCTCTTTCACACAAGTGGGAGGGGGAAGATTAACAATCAGGTCAGTCTTGGCTTTGTCTATCTCAATTCCATCTCGAAAAATAACATGTCCTAAGACTATACCCTTTTTGACCATGAAGTGACATTTCTCCCAATTTAAAGTCAAATTTTTCTCCCTACACCTCTCCAGCACCTTTCTCATATTAGACAAGCAATCATCAAAAGAAGATCCAAACACAGAAAAGTCATCCATGAAATTTTTCATAAATTGCTCAACTAGATATGAAAAAATAGAAATCATGCATCTTTGAAAGGTAGCAGGGGCATTGCACAGTCCAAACAGCATTCTTCTAAAGCCATATGTCCTAAATAGACAGGTGAAAGTAGTCTTCTCCTAATCCTCAAGAGCAATAGAGATCTGGGTATAACCATAATATCCATCTAAAAAGCAATAGAAAGAATGTCCATCCAACCTCTTTAGCATTTGATCCAAGAAGGGGGGAAAATGGTCTTTTCTAGTGGCAGCATTCAATTTTCTATAATCTATACACACACGCCACTCATATTGCACTCGAGTAGGGACTAACTCATTCTTATCATTCCTAATCATGGTAATACCAGTCTTCTTAGGAACAACTTGAACAGTGCTAACCCACTCACTATCAAAAATAAGATAAATAATCCCATGGTCTAACTATTTCAACACTTCCTTCTTAACTACTTCCTACAAAGTGGGATTTAAATGCCTTTTGCGGTCATGATAGGGCTTAGCATTGTCCTCTAAATAAATTCTATGTTGTACAATAGAAGGACTAATACCCTTCATATCCTCTAAAGTCCATCATAGAGCTTCCTTGTTTTCTCTAAGTAAAGAAATCAGTTTGTCCTCTTGGTCCCGGTCCAAATCAGAAGCAATAATGACAGGCAAGGATTCATCGGGTCCTAGGAATACATACGTAACAGAATCAGGAAGGGGTTTCAATTCAAGAGCAACAGGGGGAACAGACTTAGCGGCAGATTCAGAGACAACAGTGAGCAGACAATCATCAGTAGAGCACAAGTCATCAAACTCAAAAACATCATATTCAGGCTCGTCATTTATAAGAAATGACTCATACTTAGTAGCAAATATGTCATCAAAAGTATCATCGAATATAGAATCCCCTACCCAGTTAAGAGTAGAAAATTCCGTATCACCAAATCCAGAGGGCTATCTTTGCATGTGAAAGATGTTCAGTTCCATAGCCATGTTGCCAAAAGACAGTCTCATCATACCATTCTTGCAATTAATGAGGGCATGGGCAATGGTCAAGAAATGATGTCCTAGAATCACAGGAACTTGACTAGCTAAGTTGGACACTTTCTCAGTTTCAACACAACAAAGTCCACTGGGTAAATAAATTCACCAACTTTTATCAGCACATCTTCGACTATCCCCCTGGGCACCCTAGTCGATCTATCTGCCAGTTCAATGACTGTCTTAGTAGGTTTCAGCTCACCTAACTCTAACCTCTCATAATCAGTAAAGGGTATCAAGTTAACACTAGCCCCTAGGTCAAACAATGCTCTGTGAATGAGTTGGTCTCCTATGACTATAGACACAGTGGGGCAACCGAGGTCCCTATACTTCACCAGGATCTGAGAAAGGATGGAATTAGCACCAGAGGTCAAGAAATTCTTCTTAGGTACATCAGTTTCTCTCTTGGTTGTACATAGCTCCTTTAAGAATCTAGCATAAGGAGGAATCTGCTGAATAGCACCGAGCAAGGGAATGTTGATCTTTACTTGAGAGGGGGTCTCTCTTATCTTCTCAATATGATCTTGATCTTTCTTTTTTAGCCTACGAGGAAAAGGAGGTAAAGGCACCTGGATTTTCTCAGAAGAAAAAGGGGAGGAAGAATTCCTAGAAGGTGAAGAACTTGTTGAGTCAGATGAGTCTTTCTCTTTAAGCTCCTCTTTCTTAGAAGGTGACTCAAGAGAGGAAGGACTATCTGAAGTACTGAGGACACCGTCAGTAGCATCCCCTGACTAATTGGATTAACCACTCTCTGGAGGAGAAGAGCGAGAAGAATTTTGGAAGAATTGGTGAGGGTACCTGCAAGGTTCATTAGGATTTTTCACTTGGTTATCAACCTCTCGACCAGAATGGAGAGATATAACCGCATTCACTTTCCTCACAGGCTCATTAGGGTTACCAGAAGAAGATGACCCTTAGGGTTCACCTCAGGTTGACTCGGGAAAGTACCTGGTTCCCTAGAAGATGATGCTAATTAGAAAAACCGTTCCATCAACATTCTCATCATTCTCTCCATGTTAGCATTAATCATTCTCTCCACATTGTTATTAATTCTCCTTTCCAATTTATCAATATCAATACAACCGGGGGGAGGTTGAACTTAAGCTATGGGAGGTGGAGGTCTAGGTGCATTAGGCACACTTGAACAAGCCAGTATCTGAAAGGAGTTTGAAGGATGCGAGATGGGTTGGGAGTTGTTTCCAGGAAACATCCCAGGTTGAGAATTAGGAACCATAACATTTGGTCCATTATTCCATAAAAAGTTAGGGTGATTCCTTCACCCTGGGTTGTAATAAGGGGAGAAAGGGTCATTCTTAGGTCTTTAGAAAGCCATACTTGCTTGCTCTTGTTCAGTTGCTAACTGATGAGCAAAATAAGGACAAGCACTCAAAGAATGACCTAAGGCCTGACAATGAGAACAAGACACTTTAGAGGTCTGAGATAACTGGGAAATCTAGAGAGATAATCCCTTCAACATGTTCTCTAAAACAACAATCTTGGACTCTAAATGACTTACATCAAAAACATAATGCAACCCACCACTTGCAAACCTAGAACTCAGGCTGTCATCACGAGCGGTTTTCCACTGCATGGTTTTCTCAGCCAAGTCCTCTAAAAACTCCCAAGCAGCTGTGGGGTTCTTAGAAAGAAAGTCACCCCTGACACATAGACTCTACCATGGCCCTAATCTATTGGTCAAGTCCTTCATATACAATCTGGCACAAACGTGTATGGTTTAAACCATGATGGGAACATTGGGCCAACAAAGTTTTTAACCTATCAAAATATTTCCAAAATAGTTCCCTATCAAGTTGCACAAATTGATTGATTTTATTCCCCAGCTTAACAGTCTTGGCATTAGGGAAATATTTTCGTAAGAACAATCTTACAAAATCATTCAAAAAAGTAACAAAATTAGCAGCCAAGCCATACATCCAATGTTTAGCAGAATCTTTCAAAGCAAAAGGAATCAATTTCATCCGCACAACATCAATGGGAATATTAGGAAAATGCATCATAGAACAAACTTCTTCGAGTTCCCTCAAAAATAAATAAGCATCCTCTAAACCTTTGAATTTAGAGAGCATCTGAGTATAATGGGGTTTTAATTCGAAGGTTACATTTGATGCAAGATTAGGCATAACAAAACATGATAGCAAAGCAGTCCTAGGAGGACAGAAAATATCACTCAAGGTCCTTTCTTGTGCCATATTCCCTAACTCAAGCTTAGGTTCAGGTTCGGGTTCTAAGTTAGGGTCGGGCTCACTCCTAATGAGTCTTTGGTTTTCTGGGTCTCTAACCCTACTAGTCATATAAACCCCACACCTTCACAAAATGCCCTATTTTTTGGTCCCTTTTTCTCTTTCTATTTTTTTTTTCTTCTTTTTTTTCTCTTTTTTTCAAAAGTACGAAATTAAATCACAATGTTTCTCAACCTTAAAGACAATTTATAAACAAGAGACAGCCAAATCAAAAAAAAAACTAATCAATTTCTAAAATAAAGGTAAGACACATCCCAACAAAAACTAAATTCAAATTACTAATTCTAAACTACGAAACACCTTAATCAATAAAAACTATAAATCAATTCTAAGTCGTTTGTTTTTTTTAAAGTTTTTCAATCAAATCTCAAGTTTTTCTAAATTTTTATGAGTTTTTGGATTTTTTTCAAGAAATGAACTAAATATATCACAACTGATAACGAAGTAAATCAAAGCATAAGCAACTAATAAGAAGAAAACTAAGAAAAAGAAAAGTGCTCAAACTAAGGACTTGCCACTTTAGCTTTTTTTTTTTGGAGTTTTTAAATCTTTCAAATTTTTTTTTTGTGGTTTTCAAGTTTTTCTAATTTCTTTTCAGTTTTAGGCTTTTTCCATTTTTTTGGATTTTTGAATAATCCAAGCAATGTACTAAATCAAGTCACAACTTAATAACGTAATAAAAAAACCCTAATACCAAAGTAACTATGAAAAGAAAATGCGACCTAATTTAACACTGTCATCCCTGGCGACGCCGCCAAAAACTTGTTAAGATATTTTCGAGTGATAAATGAAGTGCCGCAAGTATACGACTAACGTCATAGTACTTGAGGGTCGTTTCCACATGGACGATGGAAGATATTAAGTCACTGAATGCGAAAAAAATAGAAGAAACAACTAATCTAGCATCATTCTAAACTAGTGAAAACACTAAACAACTGAAATTATGGAACAAATTTTAAATAATCCCTAATTAGTCGCAAACTCTAACTTCCTTTAACCTAGATAGAACATCAAAACCAAACTCAACCACCTTAAAGAAATAAATCTATTACTCACATAATCAAGACCAACATAATCCATGGACCAAAGGCATTCGTAATCCAACATAATGAAAATCTAAACTAAACCTCTGAAGCTGGAAATAGGAATGAACTCCATTATCCAATACTACTAGAAACAAAAAGAGAATGCGAACACATAGTCAAGCTTATGAATCCAGGAAAATAATTGTGTCCAGCTTAAAGTGAGCATTAATTGAGAACCAAATCAAGGCATAGAACAACGAAAGCTTCAACACCTCCATTAACACCATTAACACTGCCTTAAGCATAACCAAACTTAGGACCAAAACAAGGGAGGGAAAAATACGACATTGTTCAGCCAGAATAACCAAATGCACAACCCAGGAACAATCCAAAATCATAATCAAGTTTGCGAGTTTCTAACCCATATTTAGTAAGTTGCATTTGCTCAACTAAATCAGAACTTAATCAAATTAGAATCAGAGCTTAATCAAAAGAACAGAAACTGCATGTTGAGTAATAGGGGAGAGGGATTCAACACTAGAAACAGATGAAATCGAACGAGCATGGAAAACCAGAACAAGAGGAGGTTCGAATTCAACTGTCCATGGCCCAGGAGTCAGAAACGTGCTTCACCCATTACTAACAATGGCGGAAACGCCATAGCCGTGTGCATCGAGATGAAGGCAGTAGAGGGGATGACTAAAATTAACCAAAACTAACACCCAAGCCTTACAAAAACAAACCAAAATTACGAATTACAACCGGAAAACAAGAAATTGAAGCATAATTACATGAAATTCGAACCCAAAACCCAAAGTAACATCAAACCCTAACTTTGAAAATCGAAAACCGCATATGAAATTCAATCTTAAACTTCAAAAATTAGAACTAATTGAACCCTAAAAACCTCCTAACCTCTTCTCAAGTGTCGGTACCGTTCAATTTGTACTCAGCTTCCCTTCAACTTCAGCCCTCAATTTGCTTGTGTCATGGATGGTGTGATGGCGATGGTGCTGCTGCTACGCTAGCGCCTTTAGCATGAAATCCGGTGGTGTAAGGATAGTGGATTGCTTTGGTGCTTGATGATTTGTTGAAGAGAGAGATAGAGAACTGAGTTAGAGAGAGACCAAAGATGATGACGAAGATGGTGAAGCAATAGGGGAGCTATCGGGTTTTGGTTGCCTGAGAGGAGAGAGAAGATTAGAGTTAGGAAAGAGAGGGGGTTTACTAGCCACGCGTATGGCACTTGGGGGCTGGGTAGCTTTTAGGTTTTTTTTTTTCTTTTTTTTCGCACTTTGGGCTAAAGAAAATAATGGGCTTAAGGATTGGGTTAGGTTTGAGTAATCTGACCCACTGCTTTATTTTTGACATTTTTCATCTTTTTTGGCATTTTTTTCACATTCATTCGATACCTAAAAAAAAATCAAATAAAAACCTAAAAATAACAATTATAACGAGCATAGATCAGGTATAAAAGTATCGTAAAAATAACACATTTTTGGCACCAAAATAAGGCAAGTAATATAGAAAGACAACTTGCTTGGTAGAAAGCCACACAACCCAAGAGGAAAGAAGGCAAAGGACCTATGAAAAAAAGAGAGTCAATGGCCACCTTCGTCAAAATAAACTCAAAGCCACCCAATGGCGAAAATTTCAACAACGACAAGGGCAAGCAAAAAGAGGGAGGTTGACGACTCGCCCTCCAAGAAAGGAAAGAAAAGAAGCATCCCTTTGATGATGATGATGATGATGTTCAAGGGATATTTGATGAGTTGATGGCTGCCAAAGCCATTTCTCTTCCAGAGCCAAAACGACCTGCTAATGTCAATATGACAAATGATCCTAATTATTGCCCATACCATAGGATCATTAGCCACCCCATAAAAGATTGTTATGTCTTCAAAGATATAATCGAAGATATGATCAGAATGGGAGAAATTGAGGCAGAGGGAGCTCAGCCGAAGGACCCACTACATCTTCAAATGCAACCTCAAGGGTTAAACAGAGGGATGAATCTTATCCATCATACTCAGAAACTAATGAAGGGATCCTAATGGTATCATTACCACTTTATGCGGTCCCCATCAAGTTCATTACTAATGATGATGTAGTAATAGTGTGGGCATATCCAGGTATGCCTCCTCCATCACCAAGAGCACCAACCTTATATGATTTCTACCTAGACCTGAGTTTAAAAGCATGGGCAACATCAAAAGATGATGGCTTCGGGTGGCAAACCTACTTCAGTAGAACATCATTTCGGCAGGGAGTGGTTCGAGCTTTGCAGTCCCCAGGAGTTAAAATAAGAGGGCAGAAACCACTATAAAAGAAAAACAAAAAAAGAAGAAGAAATCAAGGGCCAAAAGAAGCCGGATATAAATTCCGAAGAGGAATACGTGCCACCGATTAAGACCCCTTTCACTTTAGGTGATTTCTTCCCTAAAGGTTTTTTCGGCAGTGTCTCCTCCGGTGATGACCACACAGAAGGAGAAATGGCTCAATGGTTCATGGTTTCATGGGCAGATGAATGTGAAGAAGCGAGCACCAATCCTGTAAACACCACTCAAGAAGTGGATCAAGTAACTCTTCGGCCTAGTCGTCAACTCCAACCACCTCAATCGGCAAGAAAAGAGAGGGGGAAGAAATGGCACTAAAGGAATTGCCAGCTGAGGAGAATGTTAGGGAGCAAAATGAAAAAGAAGCACTCTCATCAAGCTCAAATAGCAAAAGTGTCACTAAAGACAAGGAGTTGGCTAAAGACCCTAAGAAGGATCCTCCCATCTCGGTCCCTTTTCAAGTTCGTCAATGATCTCATAAAGAGAGGGTCCGTTATGATGTCATCTCCCATCTCAAGTGAATACCAGCACGACTAAGTGTTTATGATGCTCAACAAATGTCAAAAGAACTAAAAAGGGCACTTATTCAGTCATTAATGGACCCTGACAATTACAAAGATCAAGTTGACCTTATTGACGTGGATGAGGTGTTGTCCTCTTCTGTAAACAGGTGTGTTGCATGCATGGCTTGTATAACGTTCTCTAATGAGGACCTCCAGTTGGGGTCTGCAAATCACAACAGACCCTTGTATGTCGCCGGTATGATCAGGGATAAAAGAATAAATTGGATCCTACTTGACTGTGGTTCTGCAGTTAAGCTTCTTTCATTAAGGGTATTGAGGGCAATAGGGATAACTCCAAATCAGTTGTCCCTAATTTTGCTCACAATAAAAGTATTTAATCGAGTGGGGCAGAAAGCCTTATGCACTATAGCTTTGAAAGTTGAGTTAGATTACCTCTACATAGGTGCTCTCTTTCATGTAATAGATGTTGATACTTCGTATAATGCCTTACTTGGCCAGCCTTGGCTCCATACTAGCAAGGCTATTGCCTTAACTCTTCACCAATGTTTAAATACACTGACGAGTATGGCAATGAGAAAACAATTCATGGGGATACGAATCCTTTTCATGGGAAGACGTTAATTATGCTAACACCAAGTTTTACAAATCAACGGATCCTGGAATCTCTCAGGCATCTTTAGACTTAAAAGGGGGCAACCAAAAAGAAAAGCCCGCAGCTCTCACTTTGCCTCAGAAGGTCATTCGAATTGTCAATAGTTATGCTAGTGAAGCCAAAGAATATCAATCCCCACGGTCAAAGGTATTGTTCAAATATACACCTAAAGACAAAAGAAAGGTTAGCCAAAAGGCATTAACACCAATGAGGGAAATTGTGAACTCTCTTGTCACGAGTTATACTTTTCCCTTCAGAAGAATTGACCAGTCAATGCCCAAAGAAAACTTGGTCATTAAAACATCACTCAGTAACAAAAGAGTGGTATTAAGAGGAAGCACTTCAAATCCCCTAACAGGAGCATCTACTTAAGGCACTCCCCCTTCAAGAGGGCCATCATCATCTCAAAGTAGGCGGGGAAAAGGCAATAAAAGGAGATTTGTTGTAACCGACGAGCAAGTGAACATCCCTCATAAAGGTGGAGTCCTAAAAGGATCATTTCAAGGAGATACCTCTAAAAATCTTCATGTATCACATGATGGGGGAGTTCTCAAAGCCTATGCAATAAATGATTTGGTTTTCACACCCCAAGAACAAGAGTTGTTCTCCCAGGACAAACAGGTCTAACCTCAAGTCTCAGTTTTTCAAAGGCTTAGGAAAGTCATTGAACCCAAACAAAAGAACATTCGAGTCAGAAAGCAAAGAAAGTGGAAGTTGAACAAGAAAGGATAGCAGCCTATAAGCTTTGTTTGGGTTCGTGAACAAAATGAAGTTGAGCAAGCATACCAAGTTAATGTTCTTTCTATCAAAGACGAGGATGATGCTCAATTTTTTGAACTTCCTTATCAAGAATCTCCTAAACATCAAAGGGTTGCCATGATAGACTTGGAAATGTGTGGTGAAATTCAAGTTCAAGATAATTCGCCTGAATGCCCAAAAGACAACTCAATTCCTATAAAAAAAGAGTCCTATCAGAATTTTATCAAGGATGTTCAAGGAGCACCACCAGAAATGAGACGATGGTCAAGCCACAATCGATGAGCTATGGGAGATAAACTTAGGAACAACTGATGACCCCAGGCCAATTTTTGTGAGTGCCATATTGAATGATAAAGAAATGGCACAATACGAACAACTCCTTCAGGAATACAAAGATGTATTTACCTAGGGATATCAAGACATGCCAGGTTTAGATCCAAATGTCACTATCCATAAGTTGGCTGTTTTTGAAGGTGTAAAGCAAATGAAGGAGCCTCAGTGGCGTTTTCGTCCTGAATTGACAATTCGAATAAATGCTGAAGTGGACAAGTTCATAAAGGCTAACTTTATTCGTGAAGATCGATACCCAACTTGGTTGGGTAAATTGTCCCTATTTGAAAAAAAGAGTGGCCAACTCCGGATATGTGTAGACTTCAGGGATGTAAACAATGCATGCCCCAATGATGATTTTTCAGTACTAATCACCGAGCTTCTTATGGATGCCACTACGGGGTTTGGTGCTTTATCTTTTATGGATGGTTTCTCAGGGTAGAATCAAATCAAAATAGACCCTGAAGATGAAAAGCTAACTACTTTTCGGATAACATATGGAATATACTGTTATACGGTAATGCCATTTGGTTTGAAAAATGTTGGTGCCACTTACCAGAGAGCCATGACAATCATTTTTCATGACTTCCTCCACAACCTAGTTAAATGCTATGTTGACAACTTAGATGTAAAAACCAAAAACAGAGGAAATCATCCACATGACCTAAAAAGGGTCTTTGAGAAGCTATGCATGCATCAGCTCAAAATGAATCCCTTGAAATGTGTATTCGGAGTTACGTCAGGGAAGTTCCTAGGCTTTGTGGTTCGGAAAAAAGGGATTGAGATTGACCCTGACAAAGTCAAAGCCATAATCCAAATGCCCCACCCGAGAAACTTAAGAGAATTGCGGGGTTTACAAGGAAGGTTGGCTTACATACGATGGTTCATCTCAAATTTATCTGGAAGGTGTCAACCTTTCACAAGACTCCTAAAAAAGGACACGACTTTCATTTGTGATCAAGCATGTCAAAATACTTTTGAAAGCATCAAGCAATACCTCACAAGACCAGCTGTTCTAATTCCTCCAATATAGGGAAGACCCCTAATCTTATACACAGCAGCCCTTGAACGATCTTTGGGGGCCATGTTGGTCCAGTCTAATGAAAAAGGGAAAGAAAATGCCCTGCACTAAATCAGCCAAACAATGGTAGGTGCAGAAGTAAATTATTTCTCTATGGAGAAAATTTGCCTTGTCTTGGTTTTCGCCATTCAAAAGTTACAACAGTACCTCATGTCCCATCAGATTATTCTAATCTCGAAGGCAGATCTGTTACAATATATATTATCTAAGCACATGTTATCAGGGAGATTGGCTAAATGGCTATGCTTTTAGCCCCTTTTGACATCAAGTTCATGCCTCAAAAGACAGTAAAGGGACAAGCCATAGCCGATTTTCTAGCAGCACATACATGTCCAGATAATGAGGGACTGCCTAATGATCTGCCAGATGATGAAGTTATGCTTGCTGAAATTAAAACTTGGCAGTTATATTTTGATGGAGCAGTAAGGAGTTAGGGAGCCGGAGTAGGGATCGTGTTCATCACACCATTAGGAGGATTTATCCCTTATTCATTCTTTCTCCTAGAGATTTGTTCAAATAATGTGGCTGAATATGAGGCACTCATCATTGGCCTTGAATTAGCCCTTGAAATGCACATTAACCAGCTTGGAGTATTCGATGATTCTTAGTTAATCATCCGACAAACAAATGGTCAGTACGAAGTAAAAAGTGCAAAATTGGTACCTCTTTATCAAAGGGCAAGAAGCCTTATGGTCCAATTCCTTCAAATAGAGGTTAACCACATGCCAAGGTCCGAAAATGATAAAGCAAATGCCTTAGCAAAGTCGGCTACTTCACTGACACCCCCCGATGAAAGAGAAATTTAAATGACAATCGAGGAACGTCATTTGTTAGCCTTAGCCTTGGATCGTTTTGATGAAGCTGAAGAAACAAATGTGGTCTCCGTTTTTGAGGTCGAAGAAGAGACAGACTGGAGGCAACCTCTTATTGAGTACATCCAGTATGGCATTTCACCCACTGATCCAAAGAAAAGGGTAGATGTAAAACAACGAGCACTAAGGTTTACACTTTAAAATGACACCTTATATCGGAATGCTATTGAGGGGGTGTTACTTAGATGCTTGTCAAGGGAGGAAGCGATTTTTGTCCTAACTGAAGTTCATGCTAGGGTACGTGGTGCTCATCAGGCAGGTCCAAAACTTGCTAATCAAATTAAAAGGTTGGGCTATTATTGGCCAACTATGATTCAAGATGCTATAAAATTTGTTAAAGCATGCCAAGCTTGTCAAATACATGGAGATTTCATCCACCAGCCACCACTATTACTTCACCCAAGCATATTATCTTGGCCTTTCCATGCATAGGGGCTCGATGTGATAGGACCTTCAAGCCATCTTCCTCTCATGGCCACGTGTTTATTCTGGCAGCCATAAACTATTTTTCAAAATGGGTTAAAGTCATTCCATTAAGAGAAGTGGGGGCAAAACAGGTCACTAATTTTATTAGGACCTACTTTATTTACAGATATGGAGTCCCATACAAGATCATTTCAGACATTGCCCTCTACTTTAAAAATCAAGTGATGATAAGGCTTGCAGAGAAATACAAGTTCAAGCACAGCTTCTCATCAAGTTACAATCCATCATCAAATGGTCGAGATGAAGCATTCAATAAAGTGTTTTGCAAGATCTTAAAGAAAATGGTCTCAAGATCAAGGAGGGACTGGCACGAGTGATTACCTGAAGCTTTATGGGCTTATCGAACAACAATTCAAACAGCGACTGGCTGCACATCTCATAACTTGGTTTTCAGTTTAGAAGTTGTGCTACCCCTTGAAGTGCAATTGCCTTCCCTAAGAGTGGCTATGCAATTGATTGATCCAAATGAGAATGTTCAAGTAAGATTAGCCGAACTTGAAGTGTTAGAATAGCGTTAGCTAATGGCTTAGCAAAGGCTTGAAATTTACCAAGCTCAAATGGTTGGGGCATTTAACAAGCGGGTTAAATTCCGCTCATTTGATGTTGGTGACTTAGTTCTGACAATAAGGAGGCCAATTGTCATCAATCGAAAGATACAAGGAAAATTCGAGTTCAAATAGGAAGGTCCCTACATAGTTACTAAGGTCTTCCCTAAGGGAACATATGAGCTCTCAAATCATGATAGACAAATTGTGTATGCCTGTTCAATGGTAAATTTGTAAAGAAATTCTTTACTTGAAATTTATGGACAGTTGAGTTCCATTGAACTGCGAAACACTTGATCCCTCAAAAAGGGGGTACGTAGGTAACCCAACTTCAAACTGGATCCAGCCACAAAAATTAATAAATTCCTCTTTCCCCTGCATGTCAAATTTTTTCACGTGGTGTATGGAATGATCATGTGATGTTTATAGTGAGAATCATTTATCAATTACACTTTATTGTGTAATTATTTTGATTTTCATTAAAGGGAGAAAAAAAAAAGAGGAAGAGCTAGTTAGGCTTTATTGCAGTAGCATAAATCGTACGGTACAAAGTGGACTGAAGTTTAGAATTATAAATGCAAAAGAATTAAACAGAACAAAACAAGTTTAAACATTATTAAAGGAGATTACAGAGCCAATCAAACTCTTAAGATGGTTCTTTTCTTTCTCCAAATCCTACAGCTTCGAGAATCCTGCTTCGGCCAAGTTCGCTTTTAGTTGTTCCGCTTCCTTTTTGTTCAAATCTAGAGAGGACTTCAACTTGCCCTCTGCTTCGAGTAAAACCTACTGCTGGACGATCAAATCCTCTCTTATTTTACGGACCCGCTCCTCTTCCGTCAAGACCTTCTGCTCCTTAACTTTAAGCTTTGAAGCTTCACCAGACAAGTTATTGAGTTGATCTTCAATGTGCGCAATTTCATAAGAACAAGTGAGATCTTGATCAGATCAGACTTTTACTCGATCAACATCCACTAAGTCTTTGATCTTTATAGTAGTCTCAACTACGCCAAATATCTCCTTTATCTTGGAGGAAAACCAACAAATCTCTATTGTACCGAGCTTATAAATATCAATCATAGAGCAAAGTGCACTCAAGGATTGAGAAACTCGTGCTCTGCTAGCTAACAAGTCTCTGGCAGAGCCATGATTAGAATTAATACCAATGATCAACTCTACTCCCTTGAGAATGCTCCCTTGGACCCAATCTTCCTTCAAGTTGCAAAAGAAACTCGCTAAGGAAGTAGGGCTGCTTTGAATAGGCACGACTTCAACCAAGTCATCATAAGTGTCAGGCATAGGAATGATAGCAGTTACTACTACATCAGAATGCTCTACTGTAGCAAAAGGTGCTTCCTGTAAAGGTACTCCAATTTTTTTTTTGTGGTGGCATCTTGTTGATTTAAAGTTAGCTGTTTAGTGAAAGTATTCAAGTCTGCAATAGGCAAATATTCAAATCCTGGACCATCTCCCATATCATAATCATCATATTAATTAGGGTGGTCATAACGAGCCCTTTTGAAGTTTACTTTGATGGGCGATTGATCACGAAAGTTTGTCGTGGCAGGTGATTAATTATTGGGGGTCTTTTTATTCTTCTTCTGCGGCCTTTTGTTGCCACCAAAAACCTTGGTTTTTCCTTTTTCACAGGATGATATTGAAGGTTTCTCCTTGGTATAATTGTTGCCCATAACTCTCGAAATTTCAATAGCTCCAGGAACAAACTCACAGAGAGGGCGTAGGTGATCAATAATATAAACAGCTTCCCTTAAAAGCTCATTCTTATTTATTGTAGTCTGGTGAACCTTTTCAATTGACTGGCTTAAATAAGGAGTGCCGATTTTAGTCCACCAACTACAGTAATCCCAAGAACAGACTCCTTCATAATAGAAAGGAGGAATATAGAACCTAGCCCCTATATCTTGAGTTTGAAGATCAGCATAGGCTTGTGCACGATCCATTACATTCCTTTGCTGTCGGTGGGCTCTGATAAAGCTTAAACGGTTGGATGGAACCCCTTGATCGAATCTAAATTGGCAAGCAAATCGGTTGAGGTAATAAGGCTCCAAAATAATTCGGCTCCAACACGTACAGGACGTATAGATGACTGAATAGACAAGAGAAAATTAAAATCCTCATTCGGCAGACCCATGTCAATCACATCTTGACCATTACGAGAGTCCTCACGATAAAAGCTAGCTTTAAGAGAAAGACACCCCCTATCCCTAAAAACATGTCTAGCATGGGGCAATGAAAGTTTACTACCAAGAAGGCCAGCATAATAAGACTAGGAAAATCATCAGGACAGTCACTATCTGGGCGGCGACAGTATAGAGAAGGAAATAACTCTGCTAACCAACCTATTACATAGTGGATGGGAAAGATATGTGAAATCTCCTGAGCTCTCCTCTGTTAACCCAGAGCTCTGGGCGCCATGGCCAGAGGAGGAAAAAGGGGAAGACCATGCTTGAATCCATCAAATCAGGGGGACAAGGACAACTCGGAGAGAGCACAGGAGGTTGCAGAAGATCTTACACAAGGAATGGAAGGGACTAGCTCACCAAAAAGACCCTCCCCCAATCCAACAGTAATCGAAGTCAGCTCGGCTAGGGCGTTACCTACGTTTGCTTCTTTGGTCGACCGAAATGAAGGTACAGCTCTTGAGTTTATTCCTACTGTAGAGATTAACGGTTCCAAATGTGCCCAATTGAATGCGGAAGATATAGAGGAAGAAGTAGCCTATTGGCAAAACGCAGTGCTTTGTTGTGTGTTGGGGGCCAACCCACCATATGAGGTCATTGCTAGTTATGTGAAAAGAATATGGGGGCAATTTACTATTGATAAGGTCTTAATGGTCAAGAGAGGGCTGTTCCTGGTGAGGTTCGTAGACCCACAGGCAGCATTGAAATGTGGCTCAGAAAGGGGTGTACTACTTTGATAAAAAAAAACCTTTTATAGTAAAGGCATGGACCCCTGAGATGGACATTAACACGGATGCAATTTCATCCCTTCCCCTCTAGATTCAGTTACCTGATTTGGATATTAAATATTGGGGGATGTAGAGCTTGAGCAAGATTGGCAGTATCCTGGGGCATCCTTTGAAAACAGATAAGTACACAAAGGAAAAGGTTATGTTAAAGTATGCAAGGCTTATGTTAGAGATGCCTTTGGAAGGTCAGTTCCCAAAACATGTGGAGTTTGCAAATGAAAAAGGATTTTTAATCAGGCAGAAAGTCATTTATGAATGGCTACCTACCAAATGTGATAAGTGTAAAATGTTTGGACATGTACAAGAGCACTGCAAGAAGCAGAAGCAGCAGAAGAAAGAATGGAGGGTGAAGCCCACCAGAGGTATTATCCATGCAGCAAGCCAGGCAGAAGGGACAGAAGGGACAGCAGAGGTTAGCGAGAATGCAGAAGGATTCCAAACAGTCTCTAGACAAAGAAACTATAGGCCAAGAATGGAGAATTCCCCTGTCCCAATGCCACTCACCAACACATATAATGTCTTAATGGAGGGGGAGGAACCACAAGAAAGTGAAGGAAAAAGGGGGGAGGTGGACTCATCCCCACATGGATAAGGTCATAAGTTGGAATATTAAGGGCATGAATGCCCCAAATAAGCAAGAGGACATCAAAGTCTTCTTGCAGCAGGAACAGGCAGGAATAGTGGGATTTTTGGAAACCAAAGTGAAAGAAACCAATATACAACAGGTTATGAGCAAGGTTTGTCCTAACTGGCATTGGGAGCACAATGCCACTAGGAATGAAAGAGGCAGAATCATCATCTGTTGGCACCCAAGGAAGTATCACTTCAATGTGGTAGCCAAGGCAGACCAGTGGATCCATGGGAAAGTTACTCACTTACCCACCACCAAGCAGTTCTTCATCACATTTGTATATGGCAGAAATCTGGAAGACCAGAGGCTACCTTTATGGGATAACATGGAATCCATAGCTATGTCAATGGGGGACCCATGGTGTGTTTTGGGGGATTTTAACACAGTGCTTAGAGTAGGGGAAAGAATTGGAGGGGTTGAGGTTACAGATAGAGAGACTAGGGATTTTGTCTCCTGTTTGCATCAATGTGGATTAGAAGAGTTCCCATTTGAAGGGGCCTTCTTCACATGGACAAATAAAACAGTATGGTCCAGAATTGATAGAGCCTTTCACAATAACTATTGGTTTAATTGCCATGACTTCATTCATGTCTGGTATAAGGCCCAAGGACTATCTTACCATACCCCCATTATTATGAGTTTTCCCCACTATCCTAAACCAGTCAGCACCTTTCAATTTTGTGAGATGTGGGCTAAAGACAGAAGTTTTAAGGACATTGTGGTCCAAGGGATTAAAAAGAGACAAGGGGAATCTCCTCTGCTTGATCTGCAGCAGGTTTTGAATGCCCTGAAACCACCCCTCAGAAGGCTGAACAGAAGCAAATATGCAGATATCTTTCAGTAGCAAGCTCTTGCCAGGAATGCATTCATGCATATCCAAGATTTGCTTCATCAGGAGCCCACCAATTATGAACTAATCCCAGAAAAGGCAAGCTGCAGAGAACAGTATGTGGCTATTAACCAATCTACTATGATGCTAATCCAGCAGCAATGCAAAGCTGACTGGATTAGCTATGGGGATGAATGCACAAGAGTGTTCATGGCAAAGATGAAACAAAGGAAGGCTTGGACTTTCATTTACCAAATCAAAGATAATCAGGATCAGAGGGTGGAAGGTTTTGAGGCAGTCTCTACAATAATGACTAATTTTTATAAATCTCTTTTGGGGGAGCAGCAGTTAGTCAGATCAAGGGTGGACACTCAAGTGATTAACTTAGGAGGATGCCTGAGTCTTGAACAGCAAATGTAATTATGCTTACCTTTCTCAGACAATGACATTAAGAAGATGATCTTCTCTATCCCCTCTCACAAATCTCCAGGCCCTGATGGATATAACAGTGGGTTTTATAAGGCTTGCTGGGAGGATATTGGGCCAATGGTGTGTGAGGCTGTCAAGGAATTCTTCTCAGAGGGGCATCTACCAAGTTTCTATGGCAAAACAAACCTGGTGCTTCTACCCAAGACTGCCAATCCAGAAAGAGCAAAAGACTTTAGACCCATCTCCTGTTGCAATGTCATATACAAATGCATAACAAAACTGTTATGCAGTAGATTGAAGGAGGTCTTACCTCACATTATTGATGCTGGACAAGGGGCTTTTGTTAAAGGAAGGGAGCTCCTGTTCAATGTGTTGTTATGCCAGGATTTAGCAAGAGGATACCAAAGAAAACATACATCCCCCAGCT
>JACYFF010031956.1:90167884-90185894 GCA_017589665.1 Selenicereus undatus | reverse complement strand
CACACACACACACACACACACACACACACACACATATATATATATGTATATATTTATATGTATATATATATATATGTATATATCTATATGTATATATATTTGGGGAAAAGAGAGAGACAAATGGATGAGAGAGAAGGCGGAGATGAGAAATAGAGAGAATTGTCACCATTTTCTTCCTGTTTATGTACAATCCCTCCTCTGAATTTTACCATTTAACTCTCATCCCTCTGATATTCAGCGAGTTTGGTGTCCAAGGCGGTTTGACCGGCTTCGGCCGGTGTGGTGTCGTCTTCCTTGGAGCAGGCTGGTGGTTTGACGGTGGAATCGGCGATTCAGACAGCAGCTTGCGACATCGACGACTGGGATTTCGCCGGCAATGTGGATGACGGTTTGATTGTGGACCGGATCAACACGGAAAATCTGAGGGTGGTGTTTGGACCAGTGTCGAGTCTCCAGGAGGCCAAGGACTTTTGAACTGAAGGATGCACTTAAAAAGTAATTTCTCTCTCTAACTATCTGAATATCTTTTTTTGTTTAATTGATTGGGGATATTAAATTATTAATTATCATTTGTTGTTTTACTATTCGTCATTTAGTCATTTGTTCAGAAGTTCTAATTCTGATTTCCGATCATGTTTATGGCACACTACAGGATTATTACTATATGGGTAAAAAATTATAAAAATCCTTAGTCTATTCAACTGATGGTCGACTTATCTTTTTAATAATATTTTGAAAGGTTTATTTTATTAACCACTGTGCAAAAGTGCAGGTTTATTTTATTAGGCATCGAGAAAGGGTTATGTGGTATATTTTAATTTCCTTTCTCAACATTGTAGTAGCTATGTAATAAAAGTTTACTTATAGTAGAAATTTAAATTGTGTTATTCCAAATCATAATTACTAATGGTGTATGGTGTTGAAATGAACAACAATATTTTATATGTTTTATTGTTGAAATAAGCATCAATATTTTACATGTTTTGGTGTTGAAATGAGCAGGCATATTCTACATTTAATCAATTTTCAATAATTAATGTATTCTGTTTTTTAAAAAAAGGGACAAATTTGATAAATATTAATTTTCTATCTGGCATTTATAATCCAAATTCAATGCAAAGAAATACATTCTTCGATGTTAAGTAAAATTTTAATTTTGAAAAAATTAAATTAAAACATAATAAGCGTCTGACTTCCTATAAGGACAAATTTGATAAATATTGATTAGTACACAATATTAATTTCTACACATATACATCCATAAGAGTCTTTGTCATTGGTTTTTAAATTTTTAACTTATTTTTCAAAAAAATATATCTTAAATTTAAATACTCCGTGCATAGCATAGGTCCATGCTAGTAAAGAAACAAAAACAAAAAGGTAAAACCAAATAAATTAAAATAAAGCAACTAATCTACCGCACCCCCCCCCCCCACAAATTTCACGCACCCTTACCAAGAACCCCCACCCCCCCTTCCCTTGTTTTCTTCAGTGCCCAGACTCCCCCCCCCCCCCCCACCGCTGCCATCCTCTGCCAGAACACTGGCCAACCGTCGACTCGTCGCTGGTCGTTCGTCTGTCATCCACCATCCACTGGCACCACCATCTCCCTCTCCTTGCTCTTGCTCTAATTTGGTGTGTGAAGGTGACAACCCTAACCTCTCTTAATTTGGGCTTTGATTGTTTGTGATTCAATTTTTGTAAATGATGATATATTTAGCTTGAATGACTATTAAATTGTAGTTTTCTTGAATTTTGGTTGTGAAATAAATTGGATGAAGTGAGGTTGGAGATAAAGATGGTGATGAGGGTTGAATGTTGGGTGTAAAACTTAAGCTTCCTTATGTTGCTTTAATTGTGTTTAGGTTAATTTTAATTAATATTTGAAGGAATTGATGCGATATACTTGTGCTGAACGGCTGTGTAGTTGCCATGGATATGGGTGTTGGAGGTTGTATATTAATTTTAGTTGTTTATGGTCATTTAATGTTGTTTAGGTTAATTTTAATAAATAATTGAATGAAATTGGCTGGGTATATATGTTGGATGTGTGTGATATGGTCATGAGTTGGTGATTAGGGTTTGGTAGTTGGATGGAATTTAGGCTTGTTTATGTTGATTTAAGGATGGTTAGAGTAATTTTAGTAAATATTTGAAGGAGGTTAATGGGATACATGAGTGTGGATAAGTGTGCGTTATTGCCATGAATTTGGTGGTTTGGAGTCTGGATGCTTGAATGGGAACCCAAACCTAGTTGTGTTGATTTAATGATTTTTAGATGAATTCTAGTGAATATTGAATGAAAATAGTGAGATATATATATGTATAATATATTTGTGTCCATGTTTGCCGTGAGCTTGATTTGCAAGTGAGAAGGGTAAAGAAGAGAATGGAGGGAAAGGTGTAATGTTTGGACTAACTCGGTAATATTTCTTATTGTAAATTTGAGGATTAACTTAACGAGTAACGCTTAAGAGAACTTGGAAATTAAAATTGTGGATTTCGATGGGTTAAGTATGCAAACTTGGGGAATAATTGTAGTGTGATTTTAGTATAGGTAAGGCTTAAGTTACATTCTTAAATTAGTCAATAAGCCTAATGATGGTGGATGATCCAAATGCTAACCACCTGTTTGGAGCTAGCAAAAAGGAAACGAAGTGAATGTCTCTCGATTTGGACTCGAAACCAAGCACATGACATCACTAGGCTGAGTCGCGAAGGACTTATCCAAGTCATGACCATAGCTAATAATGGATGTCCTTAAAAAAGCCAATATTGATTAAGATACTAATAATCCTAATAAAAGTAGCCTCAATTCTAATAATACTAACACTAATAATAATAATCGCGGCAACAATGACAAGAAAAATAGTAATACAATTGACGATTGTACTAACAAGTGAGATAGAACGATGATATTAACAAGCTTATAATGATAATAATAGTAATTCGACTGGTAATGGCGATAACGTCGATATTAATAAACCCAAGATGAGTCACACTGTCATGCCCTTATGACATTTATTAAATGAGCGTCAACAATATTAAAACCTCATGGCATTTATTAAACGAGCTTTAACAATATTAAAGAGAGGAATGAAAACCAAAATAAAATAGAATCAAATTAAGCTAATAATAATCGTTATACGAATAATTAAAAGTGAGGTCGAGGGAATTTAAATTATTCAATTAGTCAGAAAATTTAATAAAAATTTCTTAATCTCACACTAATCGTAAAAATTACATATTTGAAGCAAAAGTGATGCCATCTCTATCGCTTCAAGCTGCCAACGAACGTTCTCCATTAAAAAGGAGAGAATATCAAAGACCAGGTACGTATATCGCCATGCTCTTCGAAAACTCACATATTTCTCAAACTATACAAAATCAATATAATGTTCATATAATGAATCAATCGACCCAATGTTTTGTCACCTAAACAAGTGGTCTCATCAATTATCAATCATCAAAGCTTATACCCTTCAATTTACGCGAGTAGAGACAACTTAGGCTTTCCGATCGGCCTAGGAGGTGTGCACCTATCTCAAGATCGCTTCAAACATCAATTGGGGTCCACTTCCAGATAATAACTGGCAAATCAACTTTACTTACACATTCTTTCTCCGGTTTACAAAATAAAATGTTTTGAAATGCGGCAACCCAACTATTTGAATACAAAACTTATTTTACAGTATAGGGATGTACGTGCTAAGTTTCAGCTCATTATTCGAATGTTTTTATGTTTTCTGTTTTAAGTAAGGGATCACTGAATAGTCATCATCCTAGCAAGCCATAAGGTAGCAAGAAAGGAGCAAGAGTTGCAGCTTTTGCTGAACGTTAGCTAGTCAAGTGCTCACAGTGATTTATAGGCTCGCACCCTGGAGATTTGCCTATTGTTTATTCCTTTGAACTTTCAGTTGACAATGCTTGGTATTAGTATGCTACGTTATCACATGTATTATGAACTGCTCAAGTTGACGAATATTTGTTTTGTTTCCAAGGTTTAGTAAACCAGGTGATTACAACGGTAACATAGCGTTACATGTAGTTTCAAGTAGCCTTGTTCCGTCATGGAACAACAGTAATGCCTCCAGTCAATATACTTCTGCTGCAATCCGTAGGTTAATAAGTGATTAAGTTAGATTAATCAAGCATTATATCTTAGGGGTGTTACATGTTGGTTAGGTCGTATGTTCCACTGAAGGTGACCATTTGTGCCTTTTTTTTTAATGCGCGAGTTCTATTCATTTATTTTTCCCCTTCCCAGACAACTAGCAACACTCCTCGCATTTGGAGACCGCTCTGCCCTAAAGCGCCCCCACCCCACGCTCTCTCTCTCTCTCTCTCTCTCTCTCTTTCTCTCTCTCTCTTAACTGCTCGCTGGCCAACCCTGCCGCTACCACTACCCACTGACAGCACTACGTTTCCGCCTTATGGTGTAGCTGCCGTTGCCACTGCTCTATGCCTTCGCCTCCCTTCATCGATTTCAAATTGGAGCCCTAAAAATTTGAGATATAAATTTCCGATTTTAGTTTATAATGATTTTATAATAATTATATTTACTTTAGTGATTTTAGTTAGATTCATATTAAAAAAATTGATTAGTTTAGTGAGTACTGATTGAAAAATGAGGATTTTTGCCTACTTTGGTTGGGGTCATTGGGCTAATTTGGTTTGTTATTGGTTGCTTTGTTTATATTTAATTTACTAATTTTAGTTAATTTTTGTGTTAATAAATGGTTAATTTAGTGATTTATTCATGAATTAAGAAATTTGGGTTTTTAGAACTTATGTTATTCGACAACTTTCTTGAATATACTAGCTATGCATTTCATATTCAAAACTTATGTTCTTCGACACCTGTTGCTTTCAATCCTAGTATTTCTCTGGGTAAACCAATGGGTTAGAGGCACATTTAGCTTCTTTTTTTTCTTCTACAAGCGTTATTAACATAAAAATAATTTATTAAATTTAAAAAAAGATAATCTAGCTTAGTTAAGTTACAAACCTTTGTTATTTTCAATTTTGTTGCCAATACATATTGCAAGCAAAAAGTTCTAATCTTCAATAGCTAGTTGTAACATGAGTATTCAAATTATAAATCAGGTTGGTAACTTTAACATGAATTATTTATTTTTTGATAGCTACTTATTAAGCAACACAAAAAACACACATAAAATTGTAAAGATCGATGTGCAAGTTTACCTTTTTTAGTACACTATGTGTCCGTTTAAGTCCCTCTTATATCTCCTATTCTATGTTATATTTTCAATTTTATATCTCTATTAAACACAAAAAAAGGAAAGGAGTTGAAGATGTAATGAAAATATTAATATAATTTTCATGGAAATGACAAAGTAAAATCAGATAAAAATGTTGCATTTGTTATTAGAGACACGAGATAAAATAAACAGGGGGCATAGCTAATAGGGGGGGGGGGGGGGGGAAATGAGAGTGAGCAGCAAGTTAGGAGCATAACATTCGAACTCAGAAACTTTATGTTGTGTGACATCAATTTCAACATCTCGGCAGTGATACTACAGGCTCACACCATATTACACTTTTTTTTTGTGTTTTCGAGTGAGGAGGGCCATGGCACCCGGTGGTCACCACAATATTTCGCCCTTGTGCAACTCTTCTCTTTTTGATCCCAAACGTGACAACTTGAGAGATATACAATTAGGAACAGTGAAAACATATGAGTTTTGATCTACCAATATGAATTTTTAATTTATCAAATGCTTATTAAAAGACAAAAATCAACGTAAATTTTTTTTTTAAAATCAATCTAATCCAAATCGTCGATCCTAACCCAACAGGTTTGATCCAAACAAATTTAAATCTGAAAATCCTCTACAAGAACCTAAATTAATTTTTGCTGGATTTAATTGCAGTTCTCGTTTTTTGTTTTTTGTTTTTGAATTGTAGATGCATTATTGAGTTGCTCCCCCTCCTCAAAAAGTTAGCAAGTGTTTAATCTCCCCCCAACCCCCATTTGAAGGAGCCCATGCCTTGCATTTAGAAAACTGTTGGGCTAGCGTATGATCTTGCTCCCTTCGCTTCTCATCTAGAATTCGAATGATGGGCCACATGTATTACGGGGTCTTGTCTCAATTGTGGTCCAACATGAGCCTGTATTTGTATTCTGTACTCCACTGTGAAAAGCTTTCGCCAGCTCTGAAAGTCCTTTTGTCTTCTCAGTTCTTTCCCCACCTTTCAAAACACTTTATTTTTTTTCAATCTTCTTTTTTCCCAACTTTTATTTCCCAATGATAAGAACAGTCGGTTAATGTAGATTTTCTTTATTTATAGTACTCAAATTCAAGACTTGATTATTCGTATTCGTTCAAGTTAATTTGGCCAATCAAATTGAACATTAGGCACTGCAATCAAAAAGGGTACACAACACTATTCTATGGGTTGTAACCATACTATTAGCATTTCTTTTCGATGGTAGGTAAGTATTTACGAACTCCTCATAATCTTTCCCATTCCTTCCGCTCCTTCTAAAAAAATTTCAATCTTTCAATTTTTCCGAGTCATTTCCAATCATTCTAAATCTTTTCCAATTCTTTCTCTTGGAAAAAAAAAATTCCAATTCTTCATTAATTTTTCCACCCCTTCTGGAAAAAAAAAAAAAAACATATTTGAGTCATAAACCACTTAACGAATAAGTCTTTCATATTGTAACATAAAGGGGAGATTGGGATAGGCAAAAAGTGTAAAGAGAGGACCCCTTCGCTTTGTGAAACATGTTTGAATTGGCACATCCTTAATGAAAGGCTGAAATTATGACATAATTGTGCTTAGCAAAATCCAAGTTTCATGTCTCGATAAAGTGGAGAAGGATGTGATCCAATCATATAGTATCTTGTCTCTTTCTCATCGCAACCTTGGTCCGTACAGTCCCTATCAGTCTATATCATCCCCCAAACAATGCACTATTCCTATACTAGTACACCTGATATCAGCGTTTTGGCATCCTAAAATTGACCATACCAAGCGGCGTGTCTTCTTCCCTTTGTTTTTGTATTGCCATCAATTTTATTTTTTTTTCAAATGATGAAAGTGATGCAGGGATTAACATTAGAAAGTCTAACTAAAACATATCACAATTCATAATGTGTGGAAAATTGCAAAATTAGATGATTTTAAAGTTACAATTTGATTCTGATGTAGAAAAAAAAAATTAAGTTTTTAAGAACTCTGTCGTAAATTTGTAAGCTACCGTATACAAAGGAGGTTCAGAGCACGTACAAAATCAAGTACAGCTTCATTAAAATAAATTTTGTGAGTCATCAAACTTATACAATGTTTATACACCCATGGCCTTTTCCTCTCTTTCATCATCTCGTATGTATACCAAATGTAGAGGTTCTTTCCTAATAGAAACATATCTAACCATTTAATTGGAATGTTTATTTGATGATAAAAGTAAAATGAATTCAGCTTGTAACAATCCATACATTAATAGCCCATTGAGTAATTGCAATCTAAAATTAGCAATTTGAATTTTTACTTGGTGTCTACATTTCGGTCTCTAATAGTACATAATCTTGTAGTGAAATTTTTGATCTTCTACAATGTTTAATGTAGTGCCTTGATAAATATTTAATTATTATAGTAAAATAAATGCATTATTGATTCTTAGATTGATAGAAATTTTAATTTTAATTATTGCCAACTTAAACTTACAAAAATAAAAAATATTCAATCAGCTTATTCACTTTTACATATTATCATGCGTGATAACCCAAAAGTGTAGGCAATAGTCTATTTATATAAAAAAAAAAAGTATAGGCAATAGTCTATTTTTAAAAAAAAGCAGAGGCAATAAAAAAAGAAAGAAAAAATAGAAAAATAGGCAAGGGAGTATACCTGGACTTCCAAAAATACGCACGTGCCCTTTGATTTAATTAAATTGTTGCTTATATTTTTGAGTCTATAATGATCTAGCATAAGATTTTATGGCACATCTTAATTTTGTGTCCCACTTACTGATGTGTACAAAATAAATAACGTTTACAATATGATAATAGTATAACTATTTATCCAACAGTAGTAAATAATTCGTACATAATTTATGCCAACAAGAATGATCAGATTCAACCCAACTAAAATAATAATCCCAATTTATACTTGAATTTGATTGTCCTTGAACTTATTTAATCTAATATGAAATTTGGCTTAATTGTATTCATTGCATTTTTTTTTATTAATTTGTTGGACAACTTAATAGGAAATATCACCTATCATTAAATTAAAATGATTAATAACAAACACTCAAATTTCAATTGTCTTAAAGTTAGTCTAACGAAATATTAATCTAATTAATTTATTGTGAAATCTTTGAAATATGCAAAATAAATTTCTTCAAGATAATATAATATTGCCCAATTGTCTTCTCGTTTTTAAATATGATAGCAAGGTCAGGAATGTAAGAATGTGTTCATCTTAACTGACATGAATGTGATCTAAATTCGCATCAAATTAAGTTTAGGATGATAGATGTGTGCATTGGTAGGTTAATGTCAAGGACAATACAAAGTCCAATTATATATGCATAATCAGCCTAAATTTGTTTAGCAAATTGCCAAAGATAATGAATGTTTTCATATGGCTATTATATTGTCCAAGTATTTATTGACCTTTTATAGAGTCACAGTAAGTTATGTTATTTAGATTTAATTTTTTGTTCGTGTTTTGCAATTATGTATAGATGAATTTATACAAATAGTTCTCAAGTTATAATTTATGAATATATTTTTAATAATTACTTAGCTTATATTCTATAGATTATTTTATTTAATTTACTTTATTTAATTTATTTTTATGTTAATAATTAACAAAGTGAAGAGAAGAACATCAGAAAGTGGGTTTTATATATCGAATGATCAACGTGGATTTATCAAGTCTTTCCCAAAATAATGATGTGTGCTTATTATTCATAACATTTATGTTGGATTAGTTAGAGTGCATATATGCTAATTCTTTTGATATGAAATCATATGATAGTTTCAAAGGCTTCAGTACATAAAAGTTATAGTCTTTAAGACATAAGTATTATCCTAATTGATCATGGATGACTCATACCTATCTCTTTTAATTAGGAAATTGTTATATATATTTGTTAAATCAATTTGATGGTAAGTTGATTACAATGTGTTAGATTGTGTTCTTCTAATGTTTAAATACTCTAGTTTGATTAAATTCTATTACTAGTACTGGGGTTATCAAAACTCATAGAATTTACATTAGGGTTAGACCTAAATAAACGAAAAACTGAAAAAACAAAAAAAAGGCAAGATCCGCTTATAGTTGTCTTCTATAGTCTAACCCATGAATAAATCAATTTGTATGTCAATGATAAATATTAATTTTCATGATGAAGAAAGATTATGCTAATATAAGTATTTTCATAAATTTGGTATCTTTGATAATTATTTGTTTGCCTTTTAGTTGATTTTTTTAGAATATCAATTTTAATTCTAAAATTCATAGACTTTAACATTAAATTTCATTTACTCCATCCCCAAAAATAGCCTTCTAGGTGTGTACTAATAACTTTAAATTAATTATATTTTGATAATTAGTGTAGTTTAATTTCATATTAATTTTCTGTTCCGTGTTTTCTATTATTTATCAGTTTGTTATAAACTAGGTGAAGAATAGTTCCATTTCTGTTTTTCATGTTTTATGCCACATTAGGATTTATGTATAGTTCTAATCTTCTGTTTTTAATTTCAGAATTTTTGGAAAGTATATGGTAATTTTTTAGAATAATTTTAATCAATTTGATATATGCGGGTTTTTATTTTGATAAGTTCAAAAAATTAAATTTTTATTTTTGATTTTTTTTTTTTTTATTAAGTCCAGAAAATTATAGTCTGTTTGATTTTATTATTTATTTTGTACTTAAATGCAGTTTATTCATTATTTATTTTCATGTTCGATATGCTGTCTTGATATTCTGTTTATATTTTCTGTTTTATTTTTATGGAAAATATTAAATATATTTTTGTGGTTAGTAGGTCAATTATATTTTTCCAGATTGTTTATAATCTGTCAGTAATTTCAGATATTGAGTTTCTGATCTATATTTTTCTATTTTGGTTTTCTAGTTTAGTTTCATTTTGTTTTCTGACTTATATTTTTCAGAATTAAGTAGGTTATGTTTTTGCTGTTTTATTTTTAAAATTGCATTTAGATAATTAAAAGTATTAGTGAGTAATTTTCTATATTTTTCCTTAGTTTGAATATGTTAAAAGAAAAATAAAAAAATTGAAAGTGGTAAATTTAATTAGATTTAAACTAGCTTATTCTTATATATTTTGTGATGGATTCAATCTCTACTCTGCTTTGCTACATTTTTAATTTTTTATTTATAAGTCTAAGGGTGAATCCCAATTTACTAACTTCAATCCAGTTCAACTCACTTCACGAACTTTAATAAATAAAAAAAACAAAAAAAAATAATTTCAACCAACTTCAACCCACTCCAACCAACTTCATTCCACTTTAACCCACTATTTTAACCAACTCCTACTCATCATATAAAAAATATACCTACTTTAACTCACCTCAACCTACTTCAATCTACTTCAATCCACTTCACCAAAAAAAAAAAAAAAAAAAACTTACTTTAACCTATTTTAATCAACTTCATCCATTTCCCGACTCCTATTTCCCAAGGGAAGAACAGGCCCTAAGTGGTGGTTTAATCTCTAACTGTATGACATGCCAATAGTTTCATGGTATAAACGTTTTAGCAACTCTAATATAATTATGCTTCTAAAATATCTATTTTCTTATATGCCATTATAAGGGCCATTAAAATTTTCCACATCACTTTTTACAATAAGTCACACAATCAATAATTGTTTAAAAAAAACCTAGATAAATTAAAGAGTATTTACTTCACTGTTGAAATTTAGGGGGTATTTATTAACATTAACCGAAAGTTCAAAGGTGCTATGTTTTTAGAACTCGAGTATACCTCAGTTTAGTAACAAGGTCAGTAGTCTTTGGGAGAACCTTGTAAAATATAATATGTTTCAACCTAGTCACTTCAGTTCATAAAACTAGAAAATCAAAGTGAATTATTGGGTTGTTTCAAAAATCAAAGTTGGTTTAACTAATGTGAGAATAAAAATGGGCCTTATAATATTTAAATAGGCTCTTTCTTGACTCACAGAGCAATTTACAAGTTTATTCGCCTTCCATAAAAACCAAGAGGATAAGGATTGTTTCCATGAAGGAAGTCTTCCTACATATAGATAAAAAGTTTTTTTTTTTTGGGGGGGGGGGGGCCAATTATGAAAATGATGGAGTTTCATCGTCATGTAATATACAAATCCAATCATTAAAGGCGTGGTCTAGTAGGAGGTGGATATGATTCACCTTTTAATAAAGATGTATGGGTTCAAATCCCACTAGAGACAATAGTGAAATTTTCTTACCCTTGTTCTTCCTTATCTCTTCAATGTCTTTCCTCAAAACCTAATGTGTTTTTATGAGATATGAGCCATCAGATAAGTTCGCTTACCGTTGTTTTTTTTAAAAAAATTTTAAAAAAGAGTAAGGGTTTTCCTTATGTAAAATTATTGAGTTTGTTTTAGCAATTTTATAGTAATTTCCAATTATTATAGGAGTTATTAATATTTAAATAGAAATCAAGCTAGTCTAAACAAAAGAATATATTATATGTATTTTATTCATTAAAATAAATTCAAAGTTATTTTTGATTATCAAACAAAACACATATGCAAGGAAAAAAAGTGCTATGATAGGCTATATGGTCAAGAAAAACTTTACTAATCATTTTATATCGGGAAGGATATTCGGCGATGTATATCATCTCACCGAACCAAAGAAACATTTTTCGCTTTCATATCCAAATCAAAAATGAAAAATATTTTTGGTAGGCGCTTCAGAATCTTCCTTTTTATATGTGAAAAGATTTTTAGTTTACTAGGCTACTATATAATAATGTGAATTCCTTTTACTATTTACCAAAGATGATGTATATATTAATTGTTAATAAAATTGTCAATTTCTTTTATGTTTTTTTTTTGTGATAAAGAGGGGCTTTCTAAAGAAGCTTATTCAATACCAATAGTGCGAGGCAACGAGACCCCAAATATATCCTCATATAGAAAAGGGAGGGCAGACAATGGAGGAGTTTCGTACAGCACTATAGGGGTGTTCTGGTCCACCCCTAAGTTGGCCAAATGGTCAGCTGCTCAGTTGGCTTCCCTATAACAATGGTGTAGCTTGACTTCCCACTCACAGTTAGATACAAGTTCTTGGCATTCTTTGATGATAAAGTAAAGAGGTTGGTGTTTTTTGCAAGGTTGTTGAATCTTCTGCATTGTGATTTGGGAGTCCAGCATGACTTCCAGCTTGGTGTATCCTGCATCCCAAGCAATATGTAGACCATTTAATAGAGTTAAGATCTCCGCCTTCACTGAAGTGCACCAATCAAATATGCAGGCGAAGCCATGGGTTTCCTTTTGAGGCTCCACCAACATTGAGTTTGAACAAGCCCTCAGCTGGGGCGTGCCATCAAATTAATATCTCTTGTTTTTGTGGGCCAGCTGTGGACGGGTGAAAACAGGAGGGACTCGGGAATGCTTCAACAACGTCCATGGCTCTCTTCGGCATGCAGCTCAAGGGTGTTGGAATTTTGGGTCTTCGAAGCAGCGATGGTTCCTCCACTTCCATAGTCACCACGCCGCCACAGAAAAGATGGTGGGTCAGTGTTCTCTACAAGGGGTGTGTGCTTTAAGGGAATTCTAGGTCAATTTCTTTTCTTGAAAACAAAAAAGACAATATAGGACAACTATTGCGATAAGAACTCCCTAATATTGAAATATTCTTACATTGATAAAATTCAGAAATCATTTTCAGCTTTTATTTTATTTTGTTTATAGACACTACTTTCACATAATCAAATATAGACAAAGATTCACCCCAAACAAAAAAAGTATACAAAGATTTGCCTCAAAAGTACGTGCCCAAGAATCTTGACACCTTGCTCAGGCCCGCGAATGCACTTTTTGACTAACAAAGCTTTTGTTTAATATTCAACTGTAGCCATTATTGGACCAATTCACCAATTCACCAATTCACCAATTCACCATTATTGGACCAATTCCCCAAAGGAAACTAACCAATTAGCTAGTCTGCTACAGCAGCAGCACAGAATAGAGTATGCACATGTTACATAAAATGCAGTACTACCAGTTTATAATGAAGCCCAAATTACCCAAATTGGGCCTATTCATGTAGTATATGCCCTCATTTAAAGGAGGTCATTATAGTCTTTTGACTCTTTTACTTAAAAAGAATTTGGCAGATTTTAAGAACAAAAAAGGGCGGGAATTCCTAATAGTCTGTCTTTGAAAATCCAGAAATCACATGGCAAACAATGTTGTTTTCTGATTTGTAATGTTGCATAAAACTGATTCTTCATTTGACACAACCAAATCTGTGTCAGAGGGACCATTTGTTGGAGCTTTTTCTTTATTACTAAGATATCCATTACTACCCACTAATGAAGACTAATCCCACCAAATATTTCATAAAGATTAGTACTGAATTTTGTATAATGAATTCAATAAGAAAATACAAGAGTAGGTTGGGTAGGTAACTTCAAGAATTTAAACAGTTGAGGTTCATCATCTAGTGTTCTAGTTTAAAAATAGGTATATCTGTACTTCTAATGTGGTCTCATGAAGACCTCCCTGCAAGACCAATCTCATTATGTTAGCCTCGTAGTTTACGAGTTAGACAAGTTAAGATGTTAGCCTCATTTGATAGTTGTTTTATGTGAGAGAACGAACTTAATATAAAGCCCTTGAAAAAGAAGTCAAACGAAGATATCCGGTTTTTTATACCTTTTCCATAATCATAAACAGAAGCTTCCAAAGTCTACAGATATGCAAAAAAGTTGTGAAATTTGAATCTGGTGAAGATTAATCCAACAAAGCTAGCCTACAGCCTTAATTACAAGCTAAACTTACAAAGCAAAAAGCCAACCCCCCCCCCCCCCCAAAAAAAAAAAAACCAAACAATAACAACAAATTAATTTTCACCAGCAACCCCTTCTCTTTCTCTCTTTCAGTCAATGCAGAAACTGGATTCTTCTTCCCCAGAAAATTAGACATTAAACAGTTTGATATCTAGATTAACTTAGCCAGAGTCTTCTAGGCTTTCTGAGGGACACCTGATCAATTCCAGGATACTAACCACCTCTTTCATATTAGGCCTATTTGATGGTACCTGTGATGTACAAATCAACCCTAATTTCATCAATGGTATGGCTTCTTCAGCAGGGAAATTACCCTGCAGTCGCTCATCAACACATTCTTCAACCCGGCCTTCCTCCAAGGCTTCTCTTACCATTTCACAGAGCACAACCACATCATCTTCCATGTACTCAACAGGTCTTTTTCCTGTCACCACTTCCAATGCCAGGACTCCAAACCCATAAACATCACATTTCTCCGTGATCTTCACTGTCTGACATGCAAATTCAGGTGCCATGTAGCCCAGTGCACTCTGAACCTTGCTACTTAGAATATAACGGTCAAGCATTGGCAACAGCCGGGCTAAGCCAAAGTCTGCAACTTTGGGTTCGCCTGAGGCATCTATGAGAATGTTGCTTGATTTAAGATTGTAGTGGATGACATTCAGTTGGTGCAAGTGGGATATCCCTTTGGCCATCCCCATAATTATGTTGAATCTCTCATCCCATAAAAGGAAGCTCCTGCTTGACCCTTTATGGAGATGCTTATGCAAACTGCCCCCAGAAATGAATTCATAGATTAAGAGTTGCAGTGATGGTGTCCAATAGTACCCTTCAAGGATGACGAGATTAGGGTGCCGGATTTTCCCCAGCTTCTTCACTTCTCGTTCAAAATCTTCCTGAGACTTGACTAGGCTTGAAACTGTAAGCTTTTTAATGGCCACTGGGTGCCCATTCTGGAGGACAGTTTGATAAACAGTTCCAAATCCACCCCTCCCCAGCTCACAGTCCTTGTTGAGTAGGGCATGTGTTCCAGTGCTGAAATTGAGTTCACCTGAGAACATGACTAGCTTTCCAGAATTGGGATCTCTGGAAGGTGAATAACTGAAATCATCGAAATTAGAGAATGGAAGGGCAGTTGCAGAGCCAGACGCTGAGGCTTTGACACGAAGATTGAGAACCGTGATGGTAATAACACCAATCACAATTGCGGCTGCTGCACCAATCGCAATGAGGGCGGAGATGCTAAGGATGTTCCTCTTGTAAGCTGGTGTAGGAGGCAAAGAAGAACCTGAAGAGGCAATGGTGGCGGAGTCAGGGTTAAGGACAAGGGGTTTAGGAAGGACATTGGCACAAGATCTTTTTGTAGCCGAACCGCAAAGAGATGGGTTTCCTGAGACAGCTGACGGAGATATAGTGTTAAAAAAACCACCTGGGAGTTCACCTTGAAGATTGTTATGAGAAATATTGAAGGAAAACAGGTGCTGGAGATTTTCTAATTGTTTTGGTAAACTCCCATTGAGGTGGTTGAAAGAAAGGTCTACGACTTCTAGGTTTGCAAGTTTTGATAGAGCTACTGGTACTCGTCCATCCAGACTGTTATTTGATAAGATCCTGAAGAAGTATTTGGAATAAAACATGAGTAAACCAGAGAAAAAAGACTAGAATTCAAAAAAAAAAGGGAAATAACAGCTCTAATAGCTGACGAGCACAGATGGTAGTCCGCTGCGCAGTGCTAAGCACCTGAGTCCTATTTCGGTAAAACAATTTCTGCATGCAAACAATGCAATTCTTTTTGGTTTTCACTATATACATGTCAGTACATTCTGGACCATCCATCCTAAAAGGAGTAAGTTGAGTAGCTCAATGCAAATATTTCATAATGATTTATACAAATACCATACTAGTGAACAGAAATTTCAAGCTAAAACTGTTCTCAACTCAACCTCTGTGTATTAGCTTGGTTTAGTTTGACTCAACTGATGCAGAAAAATGCCAATACACATATCGTAACTTACAGAACAATATTCACAACCAGATAGAAATACAGGCCAGTATTTTCCATAGATGAAAACCATTAAGTTATCAACAAGAAGTTAAGAAAATCAGTAAAGTACTTGATTAGTTGATTATATACAAGCCAGCATATGGAGAAAGAACACTTACAAAACTGAGAGTGAAGGACAGTGTTCAAGAGAAGTTGGCATGTTCCCCGTGATGTTGTTCTTCTCCAATAACAACTCCTGCAATGAAGTAGCTTGCCCGATTTCAGAAGGGATGCTCCCATTGAGCTTATTCTCACTCAAATCAAGCACAACCAATTCTTTCAGTTCTCCAACATTTCTTGGAATAGAGCCAGTCAGAGAGTTCTTCGACAAATTCATCAGCTTCAAGCTGGCAAAACCTCCAATCGACGACGGAATAGACCCACCCAGCATATTGTGGGACAAGTCCAAAGCCCGGAGGTTGTGCTGTGAGACAGCTTCAGCTGAAGCTAAAGAATTATTCATGGTTCCCTCTATTTTATTCACTGAGAGAAGAATTTCTTGCAAACCCACCTTAAAAATCCACTGAGGCAAATCACCAGTCAACAAATTCTGCCTACAATCTAGTACCTGAAGGCTAGTACACCCAATCATAGACTCTGGCAAACTCCCACTCAAAGCATTCACTGACATATTCAACACCTTCAGTGACCTTAGATTCCCTATAGAGGATGGTAAAACACCAGAAAAGTTATTAGCTGAGAGATAAAGGCTTTCAAGGCCTCTCATATCTCCAATCCAATCAGGAAGCTGACCCACTAGGGAATTCCCCCTTAGATTAAGATTCCCAATATAGCTTAAGTTCAGCAAAGAATTTGGCAGATTCCCAGAAAGAGAATTCTCACTAAAATCAAGTGATCTCAACAAAGAGCACCCACCAATATCATCTGGGACTGACCCAGTAAGCTGATTGTGGCTCAAATCAATGGTTTTCACATTGTATAAACCATCAATTCCTTTGGGAATTTCACCATTCAACATGTTAAAAGACAGATCAAGGGACCTCAACCCATGTAAACCCCAAATCCCAGAAGGCAAAGACCCAGAAAAGTGGTTAGCTGAGAAATTAAGCACAGAAATCCCAGCACAATTGCTCAAGCTATCTGGGATCTGGCCAGAGAAGTTGTTATTAGCCAAACTGATCGTTCTCAAAGGCCCACATTGTTCAAACAAATCATGGGGTAGCTCCCCAGAAAGATTATTCTCACTCAAATCAAGAATTCTCAACTCTGAAAGACTAACAAGTGCAGAGCTAAGAGTGCCAGTGAGATTATTCTTCGACAGCGAAAGCTTTCGAAGTGATTGAAGCTGCAGAAGGCCACGACCCAGCTTACCGGAGAGAGAAAATCCATCAAGATTGAGCTCAGAAACGCGTTTCGATCTGGGGTTACAGTGAACACCAACCCAGTTACATGGGGTATCATCATCTTCATTCCAAGAGGATAGTTTCCCACCTGGGTCTTCAACATCTGCCTTGAACACAATCAGCCCCAAAACGTCCTCGTCCAGACCTGGGCTAGGAGCACTCTCACAGATGATTGAAGCAAAACTCAGAACAAGCAGACTGAACAGAGCAACTAATTTCCTCATTCTTCAAAACACGTCTCACCCTATTCAACTTCCAAATATCAATTTCAACAAAATTACGGGAAGAAATGGAAATTTTAGCCGTTAAAAGGGTTCATGCTTTAGTTAACTTTACAAAACCCATTATCAATTTTTGCTATTTCAAGAAGTGAACAATGGGGAACGGCTATAAAACCCGAGTAAAAAAGGAAAACTGCAATGCCAACAAAAACCCAGTAGTTCTGTTAATGCAAGGGATAAGCAGAGAGTTAGTGAAGCGTAAAAGCTTCAGAGATTGGTGTTCAAAACCTTAAAAAGGAGTGATTAAGAACGCCCAGAAATAGTTCATGAGAAGAAGAAAATTTGAAAA
>JACYFF010031956.1:90132527-90162884 GCA_017589665.1 Selenicereus undatus | reverse complement strand
TGCACAAGCATCCCGTGTTCATGCAGGGTTCGGGGAAGGGCCGCACTCCAAGAAGTAAATTGTAGGCAGCTTAACCTAACTTTGTTAGTAACTGATTCCACAGCTAGTAAAATGTGTGGTAGGAGTACCCTCCTCTAAATGAATATTACTAGTAAAATGTTCTTTAAATTTAGATAAAATGATTAGTGATATTGATTTTTTTTTACAGTTATTGTATCATATAATCGGTTGTACAAAAGTAGTTGTACAACCGAATGTTGACCTACTAAAAACAATATATAGCTCACTAAAATATGTTATTGTACATTTTGTTTCGCTCATTAAAAATATTGTATAGTTCACCAAAATATTTTGGTGAGTTTAGACACTTTTTCAGTGAGCTAATAGATACTTTTTAGTAAGCAGACAGACCCAAATCAACGCGTCCTATATACCTAAGTTTCACTTAGTAAAAATAATATATAGTTCACTAAAACGTGCTGTTGTATAAAAGCACAATTGTACATCTAAATCTCGCTAAATTATATTCTAGTTATCTATACTATTTTTTTAGTGAGCTATGATATTTGTTTAGTGAGTGGTGATAGATATTTAGTGACTTATGAAATATATTTGGCATTCAATATAATTTAATGAGTCGTACTAATTGCTGATAATAAAAAATAAGTGAATAAATAATATAATGCATGATTTTAGTAAGCATATGCACATTCATGTTTATATTTTGATGTATGATTTTTTAGTAAGTTGTACTATAATTTTTCGTGAGTTATATTTATATGTTTAGCGAGCAATACTTAATATTCATTTTCTAACGTGCATGCTATGATATATCTTTTGATTAACTGATGCATAAGATTATTTAAAAGTACAAGAATGACATACATGAAAAGTTTGAGTCACTTGTAGTATTGTTTTTTTTTAGTGAGTGTAGGCACTCAAATTTGTTTGTGCCGTACCAAAATTAAATTAAATTAATTAATTGGGCCAACCCTTTTAATTAATTTAATCAAGCCCAAAGACTCACAACTCAAGCCCGAGATGAAACCCAGATGACTACCAAAACTAAGTCCGGGTTCAGTTAAAATTCGAGTCAAAGCCCAAATCGAGACTCAAGACGACTACCAAGTCAAGTCACGACCTAAAGCCCGGAAGACGTTCGAGTGATGGCACGGTCAAAGTCAAAATCAAAGTCAAAGTCAAAGGTCAAAGTCAACATCGACTCACAAGTTAAACATCAAATACGACTCCCAAGTCAATGCTCGGTTCAAGGCCGGAAGACTCCAAAGTCAAAGTCAAACAAATGAAAGTCAGTTAGGCTAGGATAAGGCCTGATTGAAAGGCCCAAAACCTAGGTCAAAGCCCGTAACCCAAGTCAAGGCCTATCTTGACTTGGGAGGAGGGGTTTTCCTATAAATAGGTCCCCACCCCCTTTGTTTCAAGGGTTGGAAAATCCAACATTGAGAGAAAGAATCAGAGGATTTTTGTATCCATTAGAGATTGTAACCCATTCAAATCAATTGAATCTATAAAAATTCAATCTTTGTAATTTGTGATTACAAATTTGGCACGCCCGGTGGGACATCTCTACCTCTCATCTCTTTCTCTTAAAAATCAAGACTTTCAAGTCACAAGAACATCATCTTCAACGAAGACATGTCTGCAAAGAACGTTGTCGCGCAAGCTTCGAAGAAGAAGAGCACAAGATCTCTTTCGCGCACATCATGTGGAGCGAGCGTCACTTCTAGCAAGTGCGCGCGCACAATGAAGACCAGAAGCATGGTGAAAGTTGCTGCGCCAACCGCTCCTGGGCAAACTGCGCTGCCCCCACCCAAACTCCAAGACTTAAAGACACAGCAAAAGGCGTCCTCTTGGACGGGTGAAATTCAAAACGCTCAGCTTCAATCTCCGGTCTGCGAGGTGGAAGACTACTACAGCAGTAACTCTTCTTCGCCTTCACCGAAGGGGGCACGCATGTCAGAGACTGAAGTTGAGTCCACTAAAACTGTTGTCATGCCAGCCATGATGACAGGTACAACCACTCTGGAAGAGGAGATGGCTAACATGAAAGCCATCCTAGAAAAACTCATCGGGGACAACGAAGAAAAGGAAGCGCGCATTAAGCTTCAAGAAAACAAGATTGCTAAGCTAACCAGGAAGTTAGAAAAACGGCCAGCTCAATCTTCCATAAAGGACTCAGAAAGTGAGGACTCAGAAAAAATGTCCATCCACATTGAAGCCTCTGACAGCGAGAAGCAGTCAAAGAAAGGCAACACCCCTAAACATGTCAAGTCATCTGATTCAATGACCATTGAGCAAATCCAACACTTGATAGCAAATGCTGTTAAGGTGCAGCTAGGTGAAGGTTCGCGCAGAACTCACTTATACACCAAACCTTACGCTAAGAGGGTGGATGCTCTTCGCATGCCCCACGGCTACCAACCCCCCAAGTTCCAACAATTCGATGGGAAAGGCAATCCAAAACAGCATGTCGCGCACTTCATTGAGACGTGCAACAATGCTGGGACTGACGGCGACCTCATGGTGAAACAGTTCGTCAGGACATTGAAAGGCATTGCCTTTGACTGGTACACCGACTTAGAACCTGAGTCCATTGATAGCTGGGAACAGATGGAGCAGGAGTTCCTCAATAGGTTCTACAGCACTCAGCGCGTTGTCAGCATGACTGAGCTGACAAACACAAAACAGTGGAAGGACGAGCCAGTTCTTGACTATATCAACCGCTGGCGCGCACTTAGCCTCGAGTGCAAGGATCGGCTCTCTGAAGTGTCCGCCGTCGAAATGTCCACTCAAGGTATGCACTGGGACTTGTTGTACGTCCTACAAATGAGCAAACCTAAGACTTTTCAAGAATTGGCGACCAAGGCGCATGACATGGAGGTGATGATAGCTAGTCGTCGCACCAACTCCTTCTATTCTACTGAATCAAAGAGGGACAAAGTTGAGTTCGAGAAGAATGTTAACTTTTCTAAGGGCATGACCAAAGAAGCGATGTCCACCCCGACAAGTAAGCCAATTCGCATTCTGGAAAAGCCAAAACTAGGGGGCAAGAAGAGCTCGTCGTTCAAGGTTATGTCAAACAAGCGTCCCACACTAAAAGAACTTCAGGAAAAGAAGTATCCATTTCCTGACTCATATTTGTCAGGCATGCTAGATGACTTACTCGAAAAGGGTGTCATCGAATTGCCCGAGCCAAAGCGCACAGAAGAAGTTGGGAGGACCGTCGACCCTAAATACTGTCGATACCATCGAATCGTTAGTCATCCTCTCGAAAAGTGCGTTACACTCAAAGAACGCATCATGTGACTGGCTGAGGAAGGGAGAATTATTTTAGATTTGGATGAAACAGCAGAAGTTGGCCACGTCACAGTGCAAGAGGCTGGTGAGTCAGATTCTGAAATGAATCATGCGGAAGTGCTAGAGGGCTCAGGAGAATGCTTCATAAAGAGCTTCTTTGATAGTGTGGTTGTTTACACAACCTCATGTTTTGAAATTGACGATGACGAGACAAATGAAATGTCCCTCATGAAGAAAGTGGCGATGGCAGCATCCAACTACAACAACGGAAAAAAAAGCATGAGATGACAATTCCAGTCTCGTCCGTCAAGCAAGCAAATGTCGCAGTAAATTCAGTGGCGCCAGTCTTCAAATGTACAAATTCTAAAAGTGCAACTAAGGTTGGACGCAAGTTCAATGAAGCAAGCTGTCGCGTTCTTAAAGAAAAGGGTGTGCTTCCGGTTCATAGGGCGAACCCAAACAAATTGACCAAGGTTTCTCTCCCGGGTTTTGTTGCCACTTCTAAAGGCTCGCTCCAAGAAGATGGTGAGCTGTCAAAGATGCGCATCAATTATGGGTGTAAACTTAATGTGCACAAGTTAATGAAGAGGTCCAGCCATGACTTCGGCCAGCCAACGTCTTTGGGTCATAAGATCGAAGCTAAGCCCTACGGATTTGACAGCACACAAAGGGTTGTACAAAGTCAAGGGGGCAACTCTGTAACACCTAAAGTTGGTCTTAGCTACGGGTCTCCCCAACCTGTGAGGATTTCGGGGCGACGTAAGGACAAGCAAGTCCTCACGCAATATATCACAGCTGAAGAGGTTGATGATAATGAGGGTGAAAATGCCAAGACCAACCCCAACACGTCAGTGTTCGACAGGTTGCAGCCATCAACGTCGCGCCAACACCCTTCTGTGTTTAGAAGGATTGGAAAGGGTAAAATCCCAAAGCCCTCTGTCTTCCATAGGTTGAAAAAGGATGAGCAACCTAAACCCTCGGTCTTCGCCAGAATCAAGATAGGCAAAATGTCGTCAAGCTCACCGCATTCACAAAAGAAGGATTCAGTGTTCAACCGCCTTGGCAAAACAAATGAAATCCAAAGTTCAATTCCTTCACACATGAAGCGTGTTTCCACTTTGGATGTGAAGGTGGACGACTCGTTGAAAGTAAAGAGGCGCGTCCTAGTTCTCACTGGCCATGGGGCTCAGGCCAGTTCAAAAGAAAGAACTAAGGAGCAAGCTTCTTCCAACTGTGACGCAAGCAACGATGTCGGCGACTTCCTTTGAAGAAATGCTCGATCAGCTCCTGGGCAAGAGCTTAAACTGTTCACCACAAAAAGAAAACACCCAAAGTTCAGATGCATTCAAAAAGAAAACTCCTATTCAAAAAAGAAGACTCCCGAACAAAAGGCTAAACTGTTTGCACATTTAAAAAAGAAGACTCCCGAACAGGAGGCTAAACTGTTCGCACATTCAAAAAGAAGACTCCCGAACAAGAGGCTAAACTGTTTGCACATTCAAAAAAGAAGACTCCCGAACAAGAGGCTAAACTGTTCGCACATTCAAAAAGAAGACTCCCTAACAAGAGGCTAAACTGTTCGCACATTCAAAAAAGAAGACTTCCGAACAGGAGGCTAAACTGTTCGCACATTCAAAAAGAAGACTCCCGAACAGGAGGCTAAACAGTTCACGCATTAAAAAAAAATAAGGAAAGCTCCTAAGTAAGAGCCTAAACTGCTTGTTCTTTCAAGCTAAATTCATTTGTAATACTCCTGACCCGCAAGAGTATAAACTGTGAACGGCAAAATAAATGAAAAAAAAAAAAAGGGATGCTTGGTTGAACTACGTAACATCTTGATCTTATTGAAAATTGCAATACCCATAAGTACGAATGCAGCTTCAACAAATTACCAAGTGCAGTCAAACACATCACACAAAAAAGGGGGGCATGAAAGAGAAGAGATCAAAGACATCACCTTTCTGCCGCCAAGCTTCTCATCGCGGCTTACACCGTTATGAGCCATGTTAAGTCAAAAATCATGCACCATTTTTGTAATTATTTTTAGTATATTATATATTTTATTTCGTTTAATTTGATTTGTTTTATATATTTTTCAGGATTAGTGTTAAATTAATAAAGAGAAGGAGAAAGGATGTAGAAGCTCGGGTTTTATACACTTGGCTACAAGACGGTCCAAAAATAATAATTATGGGAATTACTATTTTCATAATTATTATATTGGGCTAGAGTTTCCAGAGTTGGTGAGAAGCTACAAGTCTTGAGGAAGAAGAAACCTAAGCAAAGAGGGAGAAGAAAAACCCTAAAGAACTAACCCTAGCCTCGCTCCCTATATAAACCCATGCCTAATTCTCTCAAGGAACAATCACCACCATCTTCATCATCTTCTCCTCCACGTAACCATCTTCAGCACCCTCTTCTCTTCCCCTCTTCTCACGCACATCAGCCCTAACCATAATAGCCTTCAGCATCCCTTCTCCCTCTCCACGCAGCTTCCCATCCTCTTCATCCCCTTTTCTCAATCAACAGCTTCAGCATTCCTCTTCTGCTCCTCCTCACGTCAAACTTCAGCCATTCCCTTCCTCCTCTACACGCACAGCATAGATATCATCTTCAGCACCGTCTTCTCCTCTCATCTTCACAAGCAGCATACCCATCAGCCTTCATCCTTTTCCCACGCATAATCTCAGCCCACGCTTCTCCTTCACGCCCATCATCAGCATCATATACCCACGCACGTAGCTCCTCCAATCATCACCATCATCAAAGTAGGGATCTTTTTATTATTATGATTTTTATTAGTATTATTATTTTTACTGTGTTTATTTATTTTTGTGTTTAGTTTATGGATTAGACATGAAATATTTGAGTTATTATTGTAATTTTAATTTTTACATGAGTGAGTGATTTTTTTGTGCTTAGTATAATCTTCTTGAAGCCATGCTAAATTAATTATTTTGAAACAATTTTTGTGCTTTAATGCCTAGTTGATTTCTATTCATGATTCTTTAGCGATTAGTGTTTATCGTTTATGAAATTTGTGTTAAATCGATTAGAATGCATGCTAGTTGATTAAATACAATTTCGATTGATAGTTTAGAAGATTATAATACGTAAAAGTTATAATCTTTTAAGCCTAGGTATCACCCTAATTAATCATGGATGGCTCAAACCCATCTCTTTTAATTAGGTAATCGCTTTAGATCTTTGTTAAATCGATTTGCTGGTAAATTGGTTACAAAGTGTTAAATGATGTTTTTCTAATTCTTAATGCTCTAATTTGGTTAAATTTTTGCGCTGGTGTAAAGGTTATCAAATTAGTAGGGTTTATATTAGGGCTGGACCTAAGTAAACTAGAATCTAAGGAAAAATGGGGAAGAACCGCTGGTGGATCTCTTCTACAGTTTAACTCATGAATGAAATTAACTTATGTGTTAATGATAAATATTAATTTGCATGGTGGATTGAGATTATACTAAGCATCCTTCATAAATTTGATAACTTTCGATTATTATTTGGTACTTGGAGTTAATTTGATTTGTTTGTTAATTTTTGTTCTATTTTTATTAGCTTCAAAATAATTTCAATCAACCCCCCCCCAAAATAATAGTCTTTTAGGAGTGTCTAGGTAATTTAAGATAGTTTAGATTTTGATTTTTACAGTGGTTATAATTTTAGTTTGATTTATATTCAGTTTTAGTATTTAATTTCCGGTTTGTTTGAATTTAGACTAAAAATAGTTATTTTCGTTATTTTTCCGTTTCATTAAATTCATAGGGTTTATAAAGTGTCCTAGTCTGCTCATATTCAATTTCGTGATTTTTGGAAATTATTTGATAATTTTTCAGATTTATTTTGCAAAATTGATATGTGCAGGTTTTTGGTTTATTAATTTTGAAAATTTCGATTTTTAATTTTAATTTACGATTATTAAGTATTTTTAGGTTCAGAAATTTGTGTCCCGGGATTAGGGTAATTTTCCTTATTATTTTCGTATTTTTATTTATGCAGAATATTTTAATTCCAATTTAAGATTTAATATTTTGTTTGATTATTCTGCAGTAATTGGCTGGTTTAATTTTCCTGAATTAAATCTGAAATTATTCTGAAGATATATGCTTATAAGGTTGCAGAATATTAGTTTAGGTTACTGTTTGTTATTTTTAATATTTATTTTTCTGATTACTAGTTTCTGTTTTGAGTTTTTATTAAAATTTCAGTTATTATTCTGATTTTATTTTTCTGGATTATTCAGAAAATATTTTTACTGTTTCATTTCCAGAATAACGATTCATAATATTTAGGAGCGTCATTAGGTCCTTTTCTAGATTGTTATACGTTAGATTTTAATTGTTTTAGAATTATTAAAATTAGACTTAACAAAGTTGATTAGTAAAATTATTTAGGATCAAACTAGCCATTTATAGCAATCTTTCCTCGTGGATCGATCCCTACTTCCCTACACTATAAAAAATATATAATAACCGAAGTAGTGGTTAAATTTGTAGCTCTCGACAGGCTTTACAAACCACCTGAAAATAGAAGAAAACATAAAGTTAATTCTTTTTCAGGAAAGAAACCAATAAGCAAAGCGACATCTAAACAATGCTAAAGAAGGGGGAAGCGTGGAGAAAAATCAATCAAAATATTCGTCGATTGCCGCGCTAGCTGCTCTTCAAATCTTCATACCACTTTCATGCATATCAGTTCCGTTCGAGGCCCATGGCCAAGCAGCGAACCGTGTCGCAAGTGGTTCTTCAAGTCTTCATACCACTCTTGTGCGTATCAGTTCCGTTCGAGGCCCATGGTCAAGCAGCGAACCGTGTCGCAAGTGATTCTTCAAACTTCATACCATTCTTGTGCGTATCAGTTCCGTTCGAGGCCCATGGCCAAGCAGCGAACCGTGTCGCAAGTGGTTTTTCAAATCTTCATACCACTTTTTGTGCGTATCAGTTCCGTTCAAAGCCCTTGGCCAAGCAGCGAACCGTGTCGCAAGTGGTTCTTCAAGTCTTTATACCACTCTTGTGCGTATCAGTTCCGTTCGAGGCCCTTGGCCAAGCAGCGAACACTGTCGTAAGTGGTTCTTCAAATCTTCATACCACTTTTTATGCGTATCAGTTCCGTTCAAGGCCCTTGGCCAAGCAGCGAACTGTGTCGCAAGTGGTTCTTCAAGTCTTTATACCACTCTTGTGCGTATCAGTTCCGTTCGAGGCCCATGGCCAAGCAGCAAACCGTGTCGCAAGTGGTTCTTCAAATCTTCATACCACTTTTGTGCGTATCAGTTCCGTTCGAGACCCATAGCCAAGCAGCGAACCGTGTCGCAAGTGGTTCTTCAAATGACTCTTCAACCTGCACAAACAACAATACAAGCGCAACGGAAAAAAAAGGAGGGTCTTTTACAAAAAAGTCGAGCCACTACATTCAGCTAAAGGAGGTCAAGCAAGCTTCTCTCAAAAAATTGTGGGCACAAACCAAGAGGGTCTCAAAAAAAAAAAAAAAAAAAGGGTCCCGGCACTCAAAACCATAAACATATGGCTCAACAGAAAGGAAAGCATCAATGTTCAAAGCAAAAGAGTAGAAGAGAGGAAATTTGGCATTAAATCTTCCATTTTCCACCCACAGAAGCTGAATAGAGGCACGAAAAACACAGAGGCTGCCTTCATCCTCTCCTCCCTCACACACATGCCCAGTTTGCCCACCCCATCAAAACCAACAAAAACCAACCAAAAAAAAGGGGGGGCCAAGCATAAAGCATACCCACTTCAGACACCATTCCTGTTTTTCTTCATACCTCTTCGATTCCATTAAAATCAGACCAAAAAAGGGATAGCGTCCTCCCCACTTTTCCCTCTCCTCAACCCAGATTCTGGGTTAGCAAAAAAAGAGAGGTCTTGGGGAGCTATAGCAGCAAACAGGAAGCTTGGCTTCGGAGCTATGTTGTTGGGCAGATGAGAAAGAAAGGGGAGGGGAGCGAAAAAGGAGCTGACTTGGGTGGTCAGGAGAGCTGTAAATGGTGGCACACGATCAGGCTCTTGGGGATGGCCTCCACCGTAATCAGCAGCACAGCAACACCAGTGGGGCATAAGATCAAATCTTGGGGAATAGGGACTTCCACCGAAAATGCGTGTGCAAGCAAAAAAAAAAAGCGATGTCTGGTTTCTTGGTGGTTGGTTGTAGCAGCGAAGAACAAAGGAAGAAGAAAGGGGAACAGTGACCTGGCACGTGAGAAGCATGCACCGACTAAATGAAGAAAGAAGCTGGGCAGCAAGGGCCTCATGTGACTTAGGTGTGACCATTAAGTGGGGGAAAACAAGCCTAGGTCGGGCTGGATTTAAGGAAAGAAAAGGGACGGCCCAGCCCAAGCAAAAAGAAGAAGGCACAGAAAGGCAGCCTAGGTCACATGCCCCACACATGACAGTTAAGTGAAATAAGAGGATGAGCTTGGTTTGAAAGAAGAAGCAGTCAAGGCCCATACCACAATGAAGCCAGACGGACCAAAGATGGGCCAGGCCCACGTCTAAAAAAATGAGAACGAATCACATACGTCGTTAGTTTCGGGGCCACGTCGCGCCCCCGAACCCCCAAACCAGGGCGCGTCGCCCCTGGACCCCGACTCGCTAACCGGTCAGCGAGACCACCGTGCTAAGTCTGCGAAATGAGCACCTGAAATGGCACGTTTCAAAAAAATTTTGAGACATCGGTCACATCTCAAACAACAAGTCTCGTATGTGACCTTGTCTCGAGGGGGCAATTTGTAGGCACTCAAATTTGTTTGTGCCGTACCAAAATTAAATTAAATTAATTAATTGGGCCAACCCTTTTAATTAATTTAATCAAGCCCAAAGACTCACAACTCAAGCCCGATATGAAACCCAGATGACTACCAAAACTAAGTCCGGGTTCAGTTAAAATTCGAGTCAAAGCCCAAATCGAGACTCAAGACGACTACCAAGTCAAGTCACGACCTAAAGCCCAGAAGACGTTCGAGTGATGGCACGGTCAAAGTCAAAGTCAAAGTCAAAGGTCAAAGTCAACATCGACTCACAAGTCAAACATCAAAGACGACTCCCAAGTCAATGCTCGGTTCAAGCCCGGACGACTCCAAAGTCAAAGTCAAACAAATGAAAGTCAGTTAGGCTAGGATAAGGCTTGATTGAAAGGCCCAAAACCTAGGTCAAAGCCCGTAACCCAAGTCAAGGCCTATCTTGACTTGGGAGGAGGGGTTTTCCTATAAATAGGTCCCCACCCCCTTTGTTTCAAGGGTTGGAAAATCCAACATTGAGAGAAAGAATCAGAGGATTTTTGTATCCATTAGAGATTGTAACCCATTCAAATCAATTGAATCTATAAAAATTCAATCTTTGTAATTTGTGATTACAGTGAGCTATATATGATATTCATTTGGTGAGCTATAATATATATTTAGTGAGTTATGAAATATACTTGATGATCAATATTATTTGGTGAGCAATGTTAACTCTTATTAATCAAAATGAGTGGGCAAAGAATATAATACACAATTGCATGTTCTTGTTCACATTTCAAGGTATGATATTTTCCGAGTGGGTTGTACTAAAATTTTAGTGTGCTATGATATATATTTAGTGAGCAATATTTTGTATTCATGTCCTAATGTACGTGCTATGATATATCTTACGGTTCTCCAAATATGCAAGAATGACATACTTGAAAAGTTTAGTGTCTTCTACTTTAACTTATTAGTGAGTTATTTTTATTATATTTTGGTGAGATGTACATATGGTAAATTTTCGATTATAATTGTAAACCACAATGTATAGTTAATTTGCCATAAGATTTTTATTTAGTGAGCATTAGGTATATGATCAGCATTAACATAAATAAAAATAAGAATAAATAAGGGATAGAAAAGCAAATATGCATTCAAGATGAAAAAGAAATCATCTTTAAAAAAAATCAATAAAAAGTTTCTTAGAAAACAATTCCTAACACTCTAGGAAATAATGAAAAATTTATTCAGAAAGAAATATAATGTTTAATATAAGTTACACCAATCTAAATTTGACATGGGGAAATACTTCTTAAAAAGAAATTCAAACTAACATAATTGTATTACCTAAAAACAAAGGTTCCAGGAATCAAACCCAAGCAAGACACACCAATTGGAAGCCTCCACCATCTGGGCAATTAGTTTTTTTTTTTTTTTGTGCTCACAATTGTAACAGAAAAGTTATTTAATAGTCTTTAATATATAACTGGTAAAGCAGGAAGGAGAACTGGGAAGAAGAGAAAGGAACCAAACACAAGGGACAAAGAAAGCTTCCAACTGCCCGTTGCTTTTGGCTACCTCTATTTATCAAGTGATGCCATCACTACTTCCCCTATTTTCTTCTGCGTCATTAGAAGTTCGGTAGGATTTAATTTGTATGATGGATTTTGACAAATTTGAGACCGACCACTCTGTAAATTAAGCTTACCAGTTACTAGACTAGTCATTAATTATGTAAATTTTCATAAAGGTTGTACCACAAGTATGATCCTGTATGGTCTTCAAATATGTGTGTAAGAGGGGAAAACCCCATGTGATATTGTTGTATAAGAGTAGTCATGAATTAACCGTCGGCACCTATCGCAGCTAGTTGCCTCGGCAAAGTGGGGTTGATCTCTCGTGGAGGCCCTATTCTTTTAGCTTTAGGCTTAGATGTTACAGTTTCGTATAACTTATTACAACTTCTCATAATTTGTTAAAGTTCCTTACAAATACTTCCATCTTTTTACAACTCCTCACAATTATTTATAACTACCATTTGCTGTAGTTTATAAATCTTCATAGATTCTTTGCAATGTCTTACAATTTTAATAGTTCAATTATACAACTTTAAAGAATCAGGCTCGAGTACTAAAATAATTTCGGGTTGGATGAAATAAGGGGTCACAAATAGGTACAATGTGGCTATGTATCCAATGCCTGGGCCTTTGTTGGGTTTGCTATGACTTTAATGATTCTTGCTTATCCAATCTTAGCCCACATCAACCTCTGCTGATTTTAGCTCAGCACTTGACGAAAGTAGGAGCTCCACCTTTTTTTTATTTACTTTTTTTGTTGATAAATTAGGATCTCCACACACCAAGTTCAAAACTAGCCAGTAAGTTTAAATATCTAAAACAGAAGATTAGGGCCTGGTGCAGGACACATTTCGTTGGTCGTTACTAACGCACTAACAGCGATATACTTTTGATTCTTTCCTATCATTCTCAAGCCATGAAGGTTTGTAATTGATCCATATTTTCAATGGACTCTTTGGAAATTGTTCGGTATTAGTCCTGGTTTGGTCCCTTCCCATGGGAGGGCTTTATTTCAGGTGTGTCAATCTTCTTATAAGGACTTCGTTGTCATAGTACATATTTCCAAGGTTATTCAACAGTTGGTTAAAAAGCCGCACAAGCTAGCTATGCTAGCTCGAAGGAGTACTCTTCCTTAGTAACTGGTTGCATTGGTTTATTGATTGACCAAAAAAATAAAAAAATAAAAGAGAGTATGCCGGCTATGTTGATTTGAAGCATCAAAGTTTCACTTCAGCCATATCAAAGTCTCAAAGTACTAGATCTTGCTAGATTTAGATTCTCATATTTAACGAGTTCAGTTGATGCCTCTCTACGGATAGGAGTGCCGGTAGAGGTAAGGTTGTTTACAGCTAGATCTCCCTAGGCCCCGCGAAAACGAGAGCCACACTGAGATGTATTGTTGTTGTTATTGTGTATATTTAACGAGTTCAGCTGATCTACGTGGGTCCCCCAATTCCTACCCCCTTTTCTTCCGAGTTTGCATTTTGAGGTATTAATTCAAAAGTGTAGACATAATTTGGCATTGAAATTGTCCAATTAACAAGTGAAGAAGAAGAGAATGATGAAGAAAACTGCTACTCCTTCTCATTGAACCCACGACTGCATCATGCCAATATAAATACATGTTTTTCTCACACAATCCTAACCCTAGTGGAAATAGGGAAGAACATTACAAAAGATATTGTTATCACAAATTATATCACAAAAGATATCAAAGATACTTCAGAATTCTATCCTTATCACTCCCCCCTCAAGTTGGAGCACAAGTGCATGGTTACAAGAACTGGACCGGACCAGCCGGTCCAACCAGTTAGATCGTGAACCGGACAATGTTACGGTCCAAAGGGTGCCATGAAATCGCTTGGTAATTGAACTAGTCAAAATTCGATTGAATCGCCCGATTGTCCCATTAAACCGGTGGTTTGAACCAGTTGAACTGTATCTCCTCTCCTTGCTTCTGTAAAAAATTGCACAAATTGCATGCCTTGAGAATTGAACCCATGACACTACACTTCTACAGCATGATCCTTTGCTTCAGCAAACCAATTATTTCAAAGGCGCATTATGTCTTATTTTTTCTCATATTGTTTTTATAATCTCAGTCCTGCTCCTTTATTGTGTTAGGATGCAATTTTGATTATATTATTAGAGCATGATAACTAATATACTGAAAATGTAATAATATAGTTGAAAATAAACAATGGTGTTTGTTTCTTCTTTTTTTTTAGTCAAAAGCAAACTTACTAATACATAACTATCATAAAATTGCTAATATTTTTATTTGTATGTAATAAAATTTCTTATATTTTATGAAATTCGGGTTAACCGGTTTAATCTGATCCAACCAGTCCGGCCAATTGAATCACCAAACCGCAAGCTTCACCGGTTCACCAATCAGTCTGGTTCTGGCAACCTTGTACGGGGGTTGACTATGATATCTGCCCTAATAAATATGTCCTGGTTCACCGAACCGCAAACCATCTTTGATCGTAGATATAGAAACTGATGCTTGCCAAATACCTTGGGAAATATGTTTGCCAGCTGATGTTTGGATGGAAGACACCCTGTGATCAATTCACCAGATAGAATACGTTCTTGAACAAAATGGTAGTCAATTTCAATATGTTTTGCTCTTTCATGAAAGATGGGGTTCTTAGCAATGTGCAAGGCTGCCTAATTATCACAAAATAACTTCATAGAAAGTTTAACGAACACTCGTAAAGATGCCAGAAAGGAACGAATCCAAATAGCTCATTGGTTGCTACTGCCATGGCTCGGTATTCAGCTTATGCTGAGGTTATGGAAACTACAGTTTGTTTCTTAGTCTTCCAGGAAATAGGGACCCTCAAAGAGTTACAAAATACCATGTTAAATAGCATCTAGTGATTAGGCATGCTCCCCAATCTAAATCATAATATGTTAAAGCATGCAAGTATGAATCACTTTTCATGAGCAACCCTGGACCAAATAGCATAGGACTCATCGTGCTGTTGCCATATGTTCTTCCTTGGGATTCTGCATGAATTGGAACAAAATATACACATAATATATTATTTTAGGATGAGTCATGGTCAAGTGTATAAATCGTCAACATCATCCAAGCACTTGCCCGTAGCAAGTGCTAACTTATGATTGGTCTCCATACGAAAGTTCGCAGGCTTAGCACCTAATAATCCACATTCCTCAACAATCTCCATAGCATACTTACTTTGAGATAGAAATAACCCTTGTGGACCACGAGCCACCTCAATACCCAAAAGGTATTTGAGAGGCCCTAAGTCCTTAATACAAAAACATTCATGTAAATATGCTTTGAAAGCGGAACATGCCTCACTATTTTCTCCTGTAAGAGCCAAATCATCAACATAGACCAATAAAGCCATAAATATCCCATTCTTGTGATAGGTGAAAAGAGAATAGTCAACATACGGTCGAATAAATTTATATGCATGGACTTTAGAAAAGAGCTTAGCAAACCATTGTTTGAGAGCTTGTTTCAACCTGTATAAAGATTTTTGAAGTTTGTATACTTTCTTGGGTTGCAAAGACTTAAATCCAGGGGGTAAGCTCATATAGACTTCCTTTTCTAGATCACCATGTAAGAATGCATTATGAATGTCCATTTGGTGAAGCTCTCATCCCCTGGCGGCAACAACAGCTAGAAAACATCTGACACTAGTCATTTTAGCGACAGGGGCAAAAGTTTTGGTAAGGTCAAATCTTTCCACTTTCTTATCTCCTTGGAACACCAAGCGGGCCTTGTATCTCTCTATGTTGCCATCAGTATTGTACTTCACCTTATAAACCCATTCACAATTAATGGTTCTACATCCTGGAGGCAAATCCACTATAGTCCAAGTGTTGTTTAGTTCTAAAGCTTCAATTTCCTTAGCCATTGCTTCTCCAATGTGTATCCATAACAGCTTCATGGTAAAATTTGGGCTCCACAATTTTTGTTATAGCAGATAAAAAGCATTTATGTGCTTTTGAAAAATGATTGAAGGTAACGTAATTAGCAATGGAGTCTAGTTTACCTGAAGATACCTTTTGAAGTGCGGGAGCATTAGTCGAGGGGTCTTTGACCAAGGTGTTGTAGCAAATATAATCCTGCAGATGGCTTAGGGCTCGATGGACCCGTTTATTTATAGGCCTAGATGTGACTATGGGTTGCCTGGCTTCTTCAGATTGGGCTGGCCCATCATGCTAGTCATTGCCCAAACTCTCCACGGTCTGCTTGAGAGCCGAGCATTGACTAGCGGACAGCCTAGTGTAGGAAGCATCAGGGTGTGTGTTGCTGGGACCATCCTTTGGCGGTCTAGAGTCATCATCTCTGGGTTCATGCTCTATGTTTTGTGGCCTAGCTGATTCCGGCATGTCCAGTATCTCGGTGGCCCCATTACAAGGTGATTGGGCTGAATCACGAGGCCTATTATGTGAGACCTCATTATTCAGCTTGGGTCATCATCAAACCACACATTTTTAGGAAAATCAAATGATCATTCTTCATGTTTTTGATCCAATTTTATTGCAGAAAATAGAAAAATATTTTCACAAAAAATGACATCTCGACTCACAAATATGTTCCCGTTCTCCAAGTCATAAACTTGCCATCCTTTTTTACACTGAGGATACCCAATGAACACACATCTCCTACTATGCTCCCTAAACTTGTCCTTGTGCTTTTGATTATTATGCGCATGACATAGACATCGAAACACCCTTAAATGCTGATATAAATGTTTCAAATTGAACAATACTTCGTAGGATGTTTTTCCATTCAACACTGAAGAAGGTGTTCTATTTATCAAATATGCAGCAGTTAGGACACACTCCCCCAAAATTCAAGTGGTAAATAAGCTCGAAATCTTAGTGCCTTAGCAACATTAAGAACATGATGATGTTTTCTTTCAACCCTACCATTGTGCCAAGGTTTGTCTACACAACTTGTCTGGTGTATAATCCCATAGTCCCCATAAAACTTTTTCATAGGCCCAGAAGTAAACTTGCGCCCATTATCACTTCTTCTAACTTTGACTCGAGTCCCAAATTGGGTTGTGACCATCACACAAAAATCTTTAACCAATTGTAAAGCCTCACTTTTTATCATGCATGAGATATGTCCACACACCTCGACTTGCATCGTCAAGTACGGTGAGGAAATAACTAGCACCACAAAAAGACTTAACATGATAACCACCCCAAATATCACAATGAATAAGATCGAAACACTTTGAGGCTTTATTTTCACTTATAGGAAAAGGAATACGAGTTTGTTTTGTACGTAGACACACATCACAAAACTCTTCTTTATGCTTACTAATTGAATCTATCTGAATGTTACTAGGTACATTAGAGAGAGCCTAACTTGAAGCATGCCTCATTTTGCGATGCCACACTTCTTCAGAAACAACCTTGTTGACTTGAATCCTTGCCTCAGATCTTCCTTGTAGACAAAGACTCCTTTTTTAGGCTCACCCACTCCAATAAGGTTCTTCATAGTAAGGTCATGTACCAGACAAAGCTTTTTAGTAAATGGTACCATACAACAAATCTCTTCCAACAACTGAGCCATTGAAATTAAATTACAATCCAAGCTTGGAACATATAACACGTCATGCAAAATCACTTCAGATTTAACTCTACCGTGCCTCTCTTAACTGCATATGTGATTGACCCATTTACCAAACTAACTAGAATCAGATCAATTTTCATAGCATTATTCAACAAATCAATCTCCCCCATCATATGATATGAGGCACCATTATCAAATAGCCAGACTTTCTTACCTAACAACTTGTCATGACCCGGCTTTAGAGTCTCAATAAGACTCAATTGCCATTGTACCCAGTCAAGAGTGAAACCGTGAATTGATGTGCAACTGTCACTGTGCTGCAAAAACCAAGTGCCCCCCCCCCCCTAAATTTGGGCAATGTAGACACCTCGTAGTTGGATGGTGCCGGTGCCTCGGCCATGTTTAGGATTCACACGGCCACCGCCTTGACCTCCTATCCCTCATCCGCGGGTGCTTTTGCCTCCTCATGTATTCCAATCGGGCGGATACCCAACTTATTCGTAACATGCTACTTCCACATGCCCGATCTTTCCACAGTACGTACACACAGGTGGCTCATTATTCGACTGAGGTGCAAGACGCATCACAGCAAAGGCGGCAGTCATGTCCTATTTGGGGTCTTGGTTGATCATCACCCTCTTAAGGTTCTCCTCTTGTTAAACCATATTGAAGATCTTGTCAAGAGAGGGCAGCGGGTCCAAAACCAAGATTTGACTCCGGATCGTAGAAAACGAGTCGTCGTCGAGCTCCATTAGGAATTGTTACACCTTGTCGTCGTCCAACATCTTGGTGATCTTCTGAGTTGTGCCACATGGGAACGTTGGTAACTTGGTGTAGTTATCCAGTTTGTTCCAGAGACTCATAAGTCGATTAAAGAAATCGACTATCTATTGTTCATCTTGCTTACACGAAGCAATTTGGCTTTTAATTTGTGGATTCTAGGAACATTCAGAATAGAGCGCCTCTTCTGAATATTCTTTCACATCTTGTATGTCGAGTCAACATATGCTACACTAGCATGTAGCTTTGGGTTGATCACGTTCATGATCCAGGAGATGATCATGGAATTAACCATATCCCATGCATTAACTTCTGCAGTTTGTTCTCCATCCCTATTTTCAGGCCTCAGTAGCTTGCCAACTATGGAAGCTAATTTGTTTTTAGCTTTGAGTGCATTTTGTACTGCTTACTCCCACAACTCATAACTTTTCCCGTTAAATCTAGCTGTGGTTATTATTACACCAGGCATATTAGAAGGATGAAGGAGGTACAAGGATTGTTTATCAATGATAAAAGGTCTCGGTTTTGTTTCATTGTCTTTGGGTCCATTGTCTTTTCCCATGGCTTTCCGCCTTCAAGATTATGTGTATTAATATTGTGGACTGAATAACTCTAATGCATGTCAAATTAACAAGTGAAGAAAAAGAGAATGATCAAGAAAAATGCTATTCCTTCTCATTGAACCCACGGCTGCATCATGCCAATATGAATACATGCTTTTATCACACAATCTTAACCGTAGTGGAAATAGTCAAGAATATTACAAAAGACATTGTTATGACAAATTATATCACAAAAGATATCAAAGATACATCATAATTCTATCCTCATCAGAAATTTATGGCATAGTTTAGAAAACTATTATTGACTGCATAAACTATATAGGTGAATTAAGTTTGTTTTAATATAACATCACGACTCATAATACCTATATAATGTCATAGTTCATAAATCACACTCATGCACTTAGCGTTAGCTAGTCATAAAAATAACTAAAGGAACCCTAATTTTTTAAAATTAGAGACAATAGGATTTGTTATACAATATAACTTTTTTTGAAATGAATATCAGCTCGTATTTAAATGACTCTTTGATCGAATCCATATTTGATACATTTAGGCTGAGCTCCAAACCCACCACAAATCCTCTAAATTAGACACAATTCCTCTTAAAACACATCGAATTTTAATCAATTGAACCCAACTCGTTTGATTTATGACAAATCTAACTTGAATCTTTTGACCAAGCATATCGATCACATTGATAACCCACATTAAGTGGGCAGTTACGGAATGATTAATTATGTATTAATAACTCTCATTAACTTCTCATTATTAGTTATAAGCTATGTGCTACTATTTTAAGGGGTTTAGGGACTTAATTCTGTATCGATGATAGAAAATTAAACAACAACCTTAAGTCTCTCTCTTCTCCTCTCACGTTAGCCTAGCCATCATTCGGGTTCCGGTTTGGAGCATGACAACTACGGTGACTCTAGTAGTCACCACTAGTTCTGATTCAACAATTCGACAGCGATTCTCGAGCAACAAGATTATTCGCTTCTGCATTGCTAAGGTATGTCCTTAATCTTCTAACAGTGGTATCAGAGCAATTGTTGCTTGGTTTTGACCCCGAATTAATCGATAATGACTAAACATACAATTAGTTTGTTCTATGTTCTGAATTATGCTTAAGTTGAAAGCATCTTTTAGGAATGCGACTGGGTATGTATCTTCCGCCCCAATTGACTCTAATGTTTTTTGGTCATGCGATTAATTAGCTTAATCTTGCTATTACTCTAGTGTTTTTTTTTAAGGCAAGATATTGTATCATTGTGTGTGATTGTTGGCATTTGAAGTTTGGTCCAAGCCCCCCACCCTTAAAACGACTTTTTGACTCGACCGTCACCATCCACGAGGTCATTGTGGCAGGAGCCACACCAGCGAGGCCTTAGTGGCCTATGGCTGTCATGGCGCTGGCGGCAATGAGGCCTTATGTGGCCCAGGAGACCAAGACCTCCCTCACAGTCACACCCAAATTATAATAAAAAAAGAGGCAGAAAAAGGAGAGATGAATATCTGTAGCCATACCCATTAGAACCGCCACCACCTTAAAGGGGTAGTGCTTGTTTATCACGTGACACCGACGAAGGTCTCCTTAGGCTACCTTCTTCATGTACCACCTATTCAACATACCAATCTGCTCAAAACCACCGAAGAAACTACGACAACACCACCACACGTCGTCGAGAACATCCCACGCACCGCTGCATGAGATAGGCAACATTTTGTAACATTTTATGAATTTGTTTCATGAAATTTAAATTCGTAAAGTTATGAATGTGCTTTATAATTTGTGAGTGACATTTGAATATGTTTCATGTTAATAATAATTATATAAATGTGTTTTATTTAATGTTATTTGTGCTTTTATGAGCTTCTTTTGTAACGGGTTATTATTCAAATGTGTTAATTATAAAATATTTTGTATAATAATATGAATTTTTAAGATGATATGTCATTAATAGAGTTTTAGATGACAGATTTGTAATTATATAAATTTGTTTTGTATAATATAAATTCATGTAAATTTGTTTTACAAGATTAAACTGAATATCTTCATGATATTTCTAAATGTGTTAATTAGTTTAACAATTGAGTATTCCATAAGTTTTTTTTATGGAAAAATGTGGTAATTAAATTATGTAAATTTTTAATTCATGGTTCTATGGATGATTATGAGTTCAGCAAAATTTTCAATCATACAACATGGATGATGGAGTTTTTGATAATTTAATTATTTAAAAATATACCTAATGTCCATCTTTTATATATAATTTAAGTTATGGTGACTAAAAACATGAGCGGTGATTTGTTCACCAGTGAAAAGAATTAACTATGATACATAGTGACAGAAGATTTAGTTTCTTTTGACTGAACGTGAAGTATTAGAATACTTGACGGTTTATAGGTCTCCTAGGATAGGCAAAGATGAGAATGACAAAGATGGTACTGCTAGTGAGCAGTATTGAGAGAGAGCTCAAAAGCATAGCAAAAATGGTTCGAGAAGGATCGATCAACATGCTATGCTATGTTGTGTTGCATGCATGACGATCTTGTGAGGGGATTCAACAGCTATCCCGCTGCTGAGTACATGTAGGATCAGTTTAGTGTCAGGTTCAACCAGATACAAGTTCGACTAGATACATTTCCCTCAGAACGTTTGAATTTGAGGGTGGTATTGCTAGAAGGAAAAAGGCCAAGGGCAATAGGGAGAATAAAACAGTACATATGAAGTGCTATAACTGTGAAAATAAGGGACCCTACGCTCAGGATTGCCCTGAGCTAACTTGGGTACCTTCTTTCACAGTACTCATGAGTAACATGTGCACTCTCAAGGATTAGTTGCCAACTATGATTCCTAGTGGGTTGTAGATATGGGAGCAACCAAGCACATAATTCAGGACCGATGTATTTTTGTGAACTTTTATCGCTACCCGGTGAGTTTACAGACTGTTGTTTTAGAAAACGACAGTGAAAAAGATGTTCTTTAAATAGGGACATATCATCTCAAACTCCGTGAAAGGAATACATTTCTTGTTCATGATGATCTTTATGCACCTGGGATGTGATGATTTCCTTGTGTCTTTTGGTTCTGATATTAGTTTTCTCATTTGATTTTCGTCTAGATATCTTAGATGCCTTGCACAATGACAATTTGTTTGGCTATACAACATTAAAAGGTGTTTTCAATGTTTTGGATGAAATAATACATCTTCCATTTTTGCCTCATTTTGACTATGTTTTTAGGCATGCTCAACTTGACCATGAGGGCCAAGACAAAGTTAATAAACTAGCTATAGATGGTCTTTTAATACCGACTCATTAAGGTTAAGTTTCCCATGTGTGAGTCAAGTTTAGCTAGCAAAGCAATGATAAAGTCTTTTGGTAAGGCTTCAAGCACATCGAGTCCCTTAAAGGTCATTCACTCTGACATCTGCGGACCCATGAATATGAAGCCACGTCATGGAAAAATTCGTTTCATAACTCTTATAGATGATTTACGATATAGGTATATATACCTATTAACTCACTGCTATTAGGTCATTGATGTGTTCAAATACTTTGTGGCGGAAGTGAAGACTAAATTGGAATAAAAAGTTAAGACTCTTCGTACCGATCGAGGTCATGAATATCTTTCTGATATATTTAAAGAGTTTTGTGAAGAGAAAGGTATATGAAAACAGCAAATGATTCCACACACTTCGCAACAGAATGATATTGCAGAGCTCGGGAATTGTACATTGCTTGACATAGTCAGGTCAATGACGGCACGTAATGCAGACATGTCTATTCAACATAAAGTTAAAAGGAATTGTCACATTTGGTAATAAACTATAGAAGAAAATATTGATGAGATATTCATTTGTTTCATTGAAGAACTGACCGCCTTATTGGTGGACTATCTAACAACGATTCTAATGAGCGCTTATTAAACCTTATGGGCATTTTTTTTGGGCTTATGATGAGTACTTGTTGCTACTTATTGCTGAAACATGTTGATTATACTGAAACAAGCATGTTAAATGGTGCTAAATAAGTTTACACAACTAGAAGCTAATTGTAATTAAGCATGAAAATGAATTTTCACAGTTATGTAACTATAGTATACACCTAATATGAGCTCTTACAAATAGGTATTTAGTTATGTTGTGGTAGAATATGATCATTTGCTAACAAGTTGTATTTTATATGCTATGATTGTTGCAAATTAAATTTTAAAAGACTTTTTTAAATGCTATGTATAATATACAAATAATTTGTGAAAATACGTTCATTTTGTAGTTGCTATTATTAACACAATGACATCATGTATTCTTAGCAATGAATTACAAAATTAATTCAATTTTGAAATAATTATAATTAGAAATACCTAAAATGTACATTTTTGGGCAATTATTAGTAGATTAGACGTCGATATTACTGGTAGATGGTATGGTAAATGGTGGGTGCTAAGTTCTCTAAAATAAAATAAATTTTATTTATTAGTGGATTGTTAGGAGGAGAATGAGATAGTATATTTTTAAAAATCAACAGATAGGGTAAAAATTAAATATAAGAATATATTGTATATAAAAATTTGTCTTTCAATTTAATTACATTCTTAAAATAAGTATGTAATTTTTTCATAATTTATGGCAAATCTAAGTATTTATATAGTACAATAATTCATGAAATAATATGTATTTTACAAATACTATAATTTTAATATTTTTCACATTATGCTTAAAAGTGGGAAATATTATATTTTGTTACATACTGTTAAAATTGTTTCAATTTTAAATGAATTTTACAATAACAATAGTAAATCTAATTATATTATTAGTAAAAGAAGTCAAGTTATTGATAAAGAATAGACAATTTGTATTTGATTACAATACAATCAATTAAGTACTTTAACAAGTACTGAAGTGTGCTGAATTGTATTGAATTGTGGTAAATGTTGTTAAATTGTGCTTAACTATATTAAAATGTGCTGAAATATGTTAAATATTAATAATAAATACTTACCATAAGTTGAAAAGATCATGTCCCATAACATATCATGATTTCGGTACATTATGTGAAGTAGTAACTAATATTCAACAAAGTTTATCTTGCTAACCTTGGGTTTGGGGTGTCAAATTCCAGGAATTTATGTTTATTTGATTTCCCTCCGCCTTGTGTATTAAAATTACTGTTTGAAGATCTTGTTAGCACTGTGTGGCCTTGTGTAGTTAAACGTGTCTAATAATATTGTTTCTTTGGGCTTTGTTGAACCAAAAAAAAAAGCTTGTTCTTTTGTAAAATATAATCTGGAAAAAATGCTCTATTGAAAACAATGAAGGAGTTGCAAAGGATTAAACAAAGTGAATCGCTTCTATCCATTGGCTGATTTTAGGAAAGAAAAGTCGTAAGCCATCAAGTGACGGTCTCAATAGTCAACATTTGATACGGGAAATAGATTCTCTGGGTAATGCCAGTCAATTTGTCAAATGCTCTATTTTCGAGGGCATTAAGCACGTCACCATATCATTTCACTCTTGGGAAAACGAAGGAACATTTCCATGCGTAAGAACTCAGAGAACCTTTCATTTCATGTTGACGGCATGGTCTTTTTGTTAGTAAATTAAAGTTACTAAACGAATAAAATTTATTGAAATAGATTAAAATAAATTAAAATGAATTAAAGTTTATATTTTTTTTTAAAGTAAATTAAAGTAGATTAAAATAGGTTAAAGTTGATATATTTTTTAAATTAATTAAAATAGTGAGAATAAAATTTTAAAGGAGGTAGGTTGAAGTTCGTTAAAGTGGGTTGAAGTTGGTTGAAGTGAGTTGAAGTATATTAAAATTGATATTTTTTATTGAAATTGGTTAGAGTTGGTTGAAATTGAAAAATTAGAAAAGATCAATAAAATAAACAGACCCTTAGTCAATAGAACGTGTCTTCGAAGATACTTCGAAGTTTAATCAATAGAATGTGTCTTCATTTCATGTTTTGGGTCCCCCCAAAAAAAGTACGTTGGATTTTTAAATGAAAATTTTGAAATATAATAATTTGAAATTTGAGGTGGTGAAAATTAATATTTCAATTTTAAAAGGTAAGTTCGGGACTCTAATGTTGTGAACTTTGAAGAAACTTATTTTCAGTAACATATGGTCATTTTAGATTGTGTGTTTTAGGAAATTTTAAATGATATTGTTCATAAAATAACATAAATAAACATATAAAATTCAAATTGTCTGCATTTACTATTGAAGTCCAAATTACTTGAAAAATACAATTTAAGATGAATCTTGTACTGCTGAAAATAAATACTCTCAAAATATAGTGCTATATGGGGCTTATTTCTTAAGGTCCGATTATTGCTTTTCACTTCCCTAAAAGTTTGAATTGTTATATTTTAAAAATGCTTAGAAATAACCTAATGTCCTGTTCAGTAGCGGTGTGTGGGGTAATGTTTAATGCTTTCACCAACTGGAGATACTAAAGTCAATTTGAGTATTTGATAGGCTATTATTTCTACTGACGCTAGGGCCGTCAAAGTCTAACCCGACCCGATAACCCGAACCCGACTTGAATTTATTGAGAGAAACACGAGCCCGGCCCGAACTAAACCGATTTCGACCCGAAGTCGACACGATTTGACCGTTTAGTGTGAAAACTTGTTATTTTTCAATTTTGAGCAGATATAAGATATTTTCAAGGTCGACACGAAATTGATCCGTTTATTAAATGGGCCGACCCAACCCGACCTTTTTGACAACCCTAACTAACGTATGTTTAAGTAGCATTTATCATTTCAAGCAGCGCTTTTGAAAAACAAATAAAATTACCTTTTGATGTTCAAAAGTAGCATTTTATATTTTTTGGTTAAAACATATCCTTTGAAAATTTATCTTAGGAGATTCTCTATATCTTTTTATGTTAATTTACATTGATAAACTAACCCCATCGCTAAATTTCATTAACACATTTTCTTCAACCGCTCACCAAACAACAATGTATGATCAACTAAATTAGAAAAACTATCTACTATCTAAACAGCTAATTTTGACGAATATTTCAAAATTTAATGAAAAATAGTTAATTATGAAATTACAAGATGTTACAACTACAACTAAAAAAATGCATTAGGTTAGTTTATAATTATATAAATTAAAAATTTAGGTTAATTCTCAAAAGGCTACCAACGAGGGTTCGTACGAGGGAGGTAGGACGAGGGTTAGGATGCCATGAGGGGCTACCGACGGCTTCTACGTTGGTATTGGCATGCATCAAGGGTCCACTTTAAGCCCTTTCCTGTTCACTATAGTGATGGATGAGCTTATTAGAGGGATTCAGGATGAGTTACCTTGTTGTATGTTATTTGCAGATGACATTGTTCTTATTGATTAGACCAGAGAGGGAGTTAATAGCACGTTAGAGCGTTGGAGGAGCACAAACAGAGTCTAGAGGTTTTAGAGTGAGTAGATAAAAAACTGAACACCTCCATTTTTGTTTTAGCAGGAGGGAAGACACGGGGGAAGATATCACCATTGACGGGGTGCCGATACCGAAGGTCGAGAAGTTTAGATACCTCGGTTCGATCGTTCAGCATAATGGTGAGATTGACGAAGATATTAACCAGCGCATTAAAGTCGGTTGGCTAAAATGGAAGCATGCTGTGGGTGTGTTGTGTAATAAGAGGATGCCTGTAGGTTTAAAAGGCAAAGTTTATCATACGGTAGTGAGACCCGCTATGATGTACGGTTCGGAGTGCTGGACGTTAAAGAATACTCAGATTCAAAGGTTGATGGTCGCAGAGATGAGGTTGATCAGATGGATACGTGGGTATATGAGATTGGATGAAATTAGGAATGAAGTGATAAGGGACTTAGGCAGAGTGGTGCCCATCGAAGGCAAGATGAGGGATTCAAGACTAAGATGGTTTGACCATGTGAAAAGAAGGAGTGTGGACGTACTAGTAAGGAGATATGAGACTATTAACATTCCCGACGGTAACAGAGGGAGAGGTCGACCAAAGAAGAGTTTGGATGAGGTGATTAGAGGGGACCTGAAAGTTGTAGGATTGATGGAGGATATGACTCAGGATAGAAGACTCTGGCGGGATTGGATTTAGGTCGTTGATCGAGGAGCATTGTCGGCATAGTGTCTTTCGGTTGTATTAGGGTAGGTTTTGTTATGGGTTTGCGTTTATTGTGTTGTTTGCAGGTAGTACTTACTTCTGGAAAGGTCATTATTTATCTATCTAGCGTTGCTAAGGTATGTTACCTCCCCCCTCTGCTTTGCTATACCAGTGATTCTCTCTCTCTCTAACCCTTCTTTTACAAATGTTTTCACAAAATTCTTGTTTTGTGGGTTGCTTGGAATCAACCTCTCTATGGGCAGAGATGTCGATTGAGGTAGGACTACCTATATCTGGATCTCCCAAAACCCTGTGAAAGTAGGACCTACACTGGGAGTTGTTGTTGTTAATTGTCAAAAGGGAAGTCTTTATTGTTTGCTTATGAATAATCATTAGATCAATTGATAAAGTATTTAATCAAGACTTGTTATTGGTGGTGATTAAAAAAAAAAGTTTATTGGAGATTTGTTTTCGTATTTCACCATTATCAACGTAACTTTTGCATCTCCATTTTTAAAGAAAAAGAAATTAAAGAGATTAAAATTTGTCATTTTATTATCTTATCACAATAACAAATCATAATTTAAGAATCACAATGACTTTACCATGAGAATAGAAAAAAAGATTTTATTATGTGTATAATTTGATCATCATGTAAGCATATATATATATATATATATATATATATATATATATATATATATATATATATATATATATATAATCGTATCACACAGTCAAATCTTTTTTTTAAGCTAGACTCGTCATGCATAATACAAATTCTATCCTTTTTGTAGTTTTGTTAGCCATATCAAGGAAAGAAAATCACAAGTTGAAAATGGAAAAAATATGACAAAAATCCTAAAAAATTAATAAAAACTCAAATGCAAAATACTAAATCCGTCTTCTTCGCAAATTTTGTGATTGATAATAATAGTTATATATGTCAAGCTCTTCCATATCATCAAACTCGGCAAACAGAAGAAAAATCAAAATATAATCTGAGAGATACGTGTACACTTTTCAATTATCACAGTTCCCTTCAATTCCCCAATTAATTAAAAAAATTATCTTGAATTGAATTTTCTTTTCCTGTCCCTTGGACCTTATATATATATATATATTTAAGGTTTAAAAACGATGTGTTCTGTTCTGTTTCCAGGAAACACAAAAATAAAATTTTTTAAAAAAGAGTGGAAAGTTTCACAAGATACAAAGTGTGAGAGAGAGATATAAATACAGGGAAATGAACCAAGATAGGCATTTGGAGAGAGAAGACACAAAAGGGGGTGATGCTAGAGATAGAAAGTAAAAAGGCTGCAACAAAATCAAAGGGGAAAAGCCCGAAAAAGATCATGTAAAAATTTATGATATCATAATCATATCAAAGTTTTGATCAGATGAGACGACGGCCCTGATCAATCTGATCTTGTGATTTTATCTTGTTGTGATTCTGATTCTCTGATTTGATTCCCATTATTTTCCCCTATACCTCACGACTCTTGTTCATATATACTCTTGTTCAACTCCACCTTTTCTGCGCTCTTTAATTTCTCCCTCTTCTTAACTCATCTGTTACATTGCATTAATACCCAGAAAGAAGTTGGAACAACTCACAGAGAGAGAGAGAGATGGAAGGTGAAGGGAGTAGTTGTTCTTCTCCAACTTGTTCATCATATGCATGCATATCAACAATGGAGTTTGGAGAGGAATTCCATGTGCTTGCAGTGGATGATAATCTCATTGACCGCAAACTCATTGAGAGGCTGCTCAAGAACTCCTCTTGTAAAGGTAATACTATTATACATCTACGCCCTTCCCTTAATTTCTTTCCCATTAAATTATCTTCCTTTTCCTTTTATGTTGGTGTGTCGCATATATATCGGTCCAACTCAACAAAAGTTCAGTGCTTTTTTTTTTTTTGGTTGGTATAGAGGGAGGGGCAAAAATCGATATTTATAATATTTAAACTCAAGTCTTCAATAATAATTTTTAAAAATTTTATCAATTAAATTAACTAGCACTCCCAATTAAGTGTTAAGGATTTCACAATAAAAAAACCCACACGTCGCTAGATTTTTACCATATGAATATCGAGCTCTTAAGCCCACAATTACAGATTAAACTCATAGTTATTAAAGGATACCTTGATTCTAAATTCAATCTTTAAATATCTTAATTATGTACTTCAACATTGGCCTTTTTCAAATGCTCTTTGACTTTAAAAACTAAACAGTATATATTTTAGAAGTGATTTCTCTCATAATTTGTACATTAAATTGCTGAGATTTTCACCGAGAATTAGACCTGTTTGGGTTAGATGCTGTGTTGGGAAAACAATTCAAATGGCTCATAGATATATAGGAGCATATCGTGATTATTTCATTGTGAAATAATGACAAAAATAGGGAGATTTTGGGATTTTATTTATAAAAAAGAATATTTTTGTCTTTTTATTTTATTTTATGTGAATGAGGCATAGAGAGTGATGTAGATAGAATTCAAGTCCAAATTTTTAATAATAACTTTCATAAACTCTATTAGTTAAATTATTTGTCGTTACTCGTGTTCACAGTTACCTTATCCGAAACTACATCAAGAATTGCGCCTCTCCAAAAGGCGGGTGATCATGAGACTACCGTATTTTGGCGATTATTGATTTGACACTTCCTCCTTTGTTTGTTTTCATGTATTGTGTGTGTGTTTTTTTTTGTAGATTTTGTTTTGATCTTTTTGCTGTGTTTTTCCCCCCATCTTTTAATTAATATTTTGACCCTTTAGATACATTGAGGGGTTTTTTGGGTTTTTTGGGCTGTGGCTTGGGCTGAGGGGCTCATGTCCTAATGTAGTAATACTGTTTTTCTATCATTATTTTTGAGGTTGAAAATATGTTTAAAAAGAAAGTAGGAATGTTTGGGTTATTGAAAATTTCATTCATGGGCAACTTGCAGAGAATCACTAAGGAATAAACCCTTATATGCTCTTCTCTGTTGGTATAGTGTCTTACATGTTCTTGGTCTAAGTGAATTAATCTCGGTACAGTTAATTTTTCCTGGTTTTTAAAATTATATATATTGGAAATAATTTTGTATAAAATTGCTAGTCAAATTTGAGCCAAAACTTATTATTTGTATAAAGAAAAAAAATCTTTTTGGGATTTGGAAGTGGCATAATTTAATGATGAAGCTCATCTTAATTCATACATGTACGTACATTAATATATCAATTGTGCTATTTCCTTGGCGATCTTTTTGTTTGACTTGCACCAATTTGTTCTTCATTTTAAAAGGCTACTCCTTGAGAGATGATGCCAGCAAGTTTATTTTTAATATATTTTTATTTATGAGAAAGTGCATAAGTCTTCATGAAAATGGAGCACTCAACATTTACACTTTTTATATTCTTAAAATTAAATTCCAATTAAAAAAAAAGAGGTTGCATAATTAAAATTAAAGATTGACCATTGTTTAGATAGATTTTTGTTTTTAAATCAGATACATTTGAATGCAGTAACCACAGCTGAGAATGGGATGAGGGCTTTGGAGTACTTGGGATTAGGGGATGAGCAAGACAACTCTTCCACCTCTGAGGCAAGCTATATATTATTATTTATATCCATGCAATTTCATGATTTATAGGTTGAATTCACTTTTATTATTCCTGATTAATGGAAGAAACTAATACATTAATT
>JACYFF010031956.1:90097820-90127527 GCA_017589665.1 Selenicereus undatus | reverse complement strand
GGGGGGGGGGGGGGAGGACACGCGAAGTGTTGGCCACCCGGCCAACTCCTCTTCGATTCTTTCAGTTTGTGTATGTATATGTAAATTATCAATGCCAAAAATAAAAAGTTATAATAGAACCATTACATTGAAAAAGACTTCTAACAAACGCATTTATCTGAACTGTTTACTTTTGACGTTTGGTAATACTGTTTATCCTTGCATGTGAACTATTTGTTAGCTTGTTGAAGTGTTGTAACTTCACTTTGCCTTTTGGCTAACAATTCAAAAAGCCTATATATTTACGTAGATAGTTGGTTAAGAACATCAGATCGTGACACTAGGATGATTTAGCTCAAATTCAATGACAAAATTGGGAAGTTATACAAGCAAACTCAATTAACAAATTCTTTTTTTTTCCGGGTAATAAAGTAAGGAATTTTGTGACAATAAAACAACCCCTATTTGTGGGCAGGGAAGTTTACATAATATGCTTAGCCTCACTTGACATAAAATTGCCATTTTCTGTTCTGACATGGAAATTGAATCTAATTGCAACGCTCTGCTGGTTCCTCGGCTGTGCCGGAGGCAACTCAATTTGTTTTGGCCATAGCTTTCATATCCGAACTCTGTTTTGAGTGATTCTTTTTTTTCTCCAAAAATCTGGCTGAGTCTAGTTTCTAATAAAACTAATTTCATAATTTTTAGACAAGTGTGGAACAATATATAAGCAAAATAAGAAACATGTTTATTTATGTAATAGCCCGACCCTAAATCACGTTTATTCATTTATTTAAGCGATGTTATTAATTTCCTGCATCTATTATTCGCATTTAATCATTTCAGTTGGGAAAAATTCATTTTTGGTCCCATTTTGCAATTTGAGTTTCAATTATCATCAACTTCAGGTGAATCGATAGTAGGTCACGATAAATATGATTAAACGTTAAATTATTTTGAATAACATCACTAAAATTTAATTTTGAGCTACGTACAAAGATTTATTGCAAAGTTGTGTATGCTATTTTTCCAGGTCGATTTCATTTGGGCCCAATTTGAGGCCAAAAAGTTCGTGTATTTGGATTGATTTAATTACTATTATTTTTGTCTAATTAATTATAATTAGTAAGAAGCTACTTTTGGAGGATATTTATCACCTAAGTTATCAAAAAAATCTAGAGAAAGCCAAAATCAATTTGTCTCCTTCTTCTTCCTCTCTTTCTCGTCACCCACAACACCCTCTTCTTGTTGTTTTTACTGCCTATTCTACCGCCTGTTCTGCCACCACCTTGGGCTGCCGTTGGGCACCTAGCACCACCAGCCACCCTAGCACCACCACGACACCACCCACTACCCCTTCCTCTCTGAATCAAAGCTTGAAGTAAGGTAAAAGCGTAACTCTTTCTTGTTTAATTTTGAATTTTATGAGTGATTTGATTATGCATCATGTTATCTTGATAAAAACGAATGCAAGTTTGATGTTTTATTGTGTTTGGTTAAGTGTGGAACCGTGTAACTCATGTGCAAGATTGAATCCATGCATGATCATGCAAGCCTCATGTGTAAGGTTTGGGCTTTGTGTTCTAATTTTGTAATCTTTAGCATAAAGAGTGAATATGATGTTGTGTAAAGTGATTTTTTATGAGTTTGGATGTAGATTTCAATTGAGTGTAGCCCAGGGTTTAATAGCCATCCTTGAGTAAAGTTGATTTTCGAATCAAGTACGTGTATTTGGATTGATTTAGATGAAATTTTGAAGTTGCATATGTTATGGGCTTGAAAAATGATGTTGTATGAATTTTGTCAAAATTAGTGGATTATGGAAAATTCAATAAGTGACTAAAAGGGGCTATTTGGGTTATTTATGCAAGTAAATGAGTTTAGAGGAGCATTTTAAATCATTAGGAGAAGAAAAAGATTGAAAATATGTCAGGATGATCGCGATGTGAATTTGAGTGTTATTGCTTAAGCACGGCAATAATAAAAAGAAAACCATTGTTTATCAATTTTAGAGGGCGAAATTGGCTTGATTTATGAGAGGAAGAAAGAAACGATGGATTTTGGGAGCTTAGTTAAAGGTTTTAAATAATTATGGGCATTGCAAAGAGGGTATAAAGTTTAGGAAGTTCAACAACTTTAATTGTGGTTAAAAACTCAGTTAGGTTGAAAAACCAAATTAAATGGCATGAGAATGAAATTGGAGAAGTGGAGAGAGTAATGACTCAAGAATAGTGCTTGTTGGGCCAAGTCGGTGTGATCAAAGCAATTCCGAAAACAATTACATCCCTCTTGACCTTAACCCCTTGTTATTCATCTTAGAAATATCGAAAACCCATATTCCATTTATAACCATTAGTCTCAATTATTTTGCTTTAGTCTATTTTGCTCCAATTTATTTTACTTGGAATTAAAGTATCTTAATTCATTTAGTTTTCAAATCATTTTAGTGTAATCTATCTTATATTGAAATGTTAAGTTATGAATGCCATTTAATTAATCAATTTCTATTAAAATTATAAATTATGGAAGTGAGTGTTATTTACTAACTACAAATACCTATCATTAAATTTCTTAAGTAGAATCGGGGCCTAGTCTATTGTTCCTAATTGTACATAAATATTATCAAGTGAGATTGCATTTTAAACACCCCAGGTATGTTCATTGCCTTTATCTTTAGAAATCAGAATGTATTTATTAAAGTTGAAATGTCTTGGTAAGTATATCAATGAATTAGTTTACTCAGTGATTTATCACTTAATCAGTAACCTTATCAATTATCATTTATAGGGCACTCGCTCTCCAGTTACTCGCGTGGCCTCATGCCGTGCCTCCCAATCAGCTTGACAGGTGTACATCTTCCTATATATCGTAATAGTTACAAGGGGTTCACTGCCAGATAATAACTACCAATACAGTTTTACGTTGATCTCATTCATTGTTTTAAAGTAAAATGAATTGCAAAGTAGGGGTCCGACCAATTTTTCAGTGATTATTTAATAATATAGGAATGCATGTACTGAGCTTCAGCTCACATGTCGAAATGTTTGTCATGTTTTATTTTAAGCAAATGCTTAGTGAATCGCCCTCATGTTGGTAAACCAGTTGAAGTAAGTGAGGAAAGGAATATGGATGGATCGATAATGATGTTAGTTCAAGAATATTTTGGGAACTGTACTTTGAGATATTCAGTTGATTGAAGTTGTAAACTTTATAGAGAATTACCCTATTGTGGTTTTATAAACCTTATGGTGGTTAACGGCTGTTTGCATATGGTTTGATAACATATGAATGTGTATGATTGTGATCTATGTTTATCTATGTTATATCTAGTACACATGCTTAAAATAGTATACTTTTGGACAGCGGTAACGCCCTAATCATCGGGTTTATTAGTTTTAATTAAGTTTTAATTGAAGAGTATACAAACAGTGCGACATGCGCATTGAGGAAGTTATAACTTTAGTATCACAGCTAGGTTTGATTTTCCTTGATGGGATATGGAGTATGGAAAGTAGAGGTAGAGGGGTGAGAAGATTAGATAACAAGGGTTATTATTACATCGTTAGAGATTTGTGACAATAGTAATGTTTGCTTATCATTTACATGTTTTTCACTTATATTCTTCTATGTTAGATGGATCCATATACAGTGAATATAATGTTGGGTACTTCTGTGGCCACTTACATCTCTTTACTATATGATAGTAGGGTAGCCCACATGCAGAATCCCTTTTCAGAGTTTCATAACGTTGTAATATGTACGTAGATAGTTGTGTTCCTTGTCTATAGTTGCCCCTTGGGTTGAGTTTGGGACCCGATATCATGACTTTATAGCTATTGGAGCCTGGGAACTAACCTAGGTTCCAACTTCAGGGGGCTTAGGCTACCATTACCACTGACTTGCTACTCAAGGAGGAGTTTGAGCAAAGGCGGATTAGCATGGACACTTTGCAGTATATATTTCCTTTATACTTTACACTTCCCCCCAACTGCACCACCTATACTTGCACAGGGATCCCCATGACCATCTGTGTTGGGTGCTCCTCTGCCCCCTGATAACCCAAAATCACCGGAATCTGGAGAGGGGATCCCTCTATTTGATGGATCAGGAGAAGTTCACATTGTCGCGGATCTCCCTGATACACCAGAGGTAGTGGAGTTAGCTCTGATGACGAGCTCATAGAGGATCCACAGGAGGACCCAGAGTTGGGGAGCATAAGCCTGATCATGATGCCGAGGACGCAGAGTGCGGTGTCTCAGACAACAGTTTTGACTCAGGCGAGGAGCAAATAAGACTTCTTCTCCAACTTTTGTCTATCCGTGACGTAAAAGGTAAAAATGGCTACAAATATACTTTCGTCTCCGATAGTGATGAAAACAATTTTCATATCAAAATCGTCGCTGTCTAAGATGAATTTTAGTAAAATGGAAACAAATAAGATTTCATCAGAGATGAAAATTTCTTTTGTATAAAAATCGTCTTTATTTGAGATGAATTTATGTAAAATGGCTACCAATATATTTTTGTCTCTCATTGAGATGAAACAAGTTTTCGTATCAAGATTTATTGTTAACAGAGACGAATAATATTATTCATCCCTAATTTCATATGTGACTGTGGTTTTAGAAATGAATGTTTTTTCATCGCTTTTTTGTGCTAAATCATTTAGTGGCGAAAAAATAAAAGGCAGAGACAAAAATTATTTGTCGCTAACTACGTGCTTTTTTGTAGTGATTGTAAATAACATTATATTGTAATCATGATTACCACATAGTTAGGGATGACAATTACATCCGAATTCGAGGCATATCCGATTCAATCCGGGCCAAAATAATCCGATTCAAATATGAGAAAAAGTATTCGACTCCGAGTCCACTAAAAATAATTCGAATCTGAGTCGAATTCAGAGGGAAGGTAACATCCGATCCGATTTTCCAATCCAATATGACTTTTTTATGAAATCACTAAATTCACTTCTAAAATTTACGAATCTAAAGTCTACCTCTTAATCTCAACCAGGACTCCCAATCACCCATCCTAATTTTTGATTTTTTGATTTTCAAACCTTGAAGTTTAGCCTGCAAGTCGAATCTTAAGTCCCTAACACCAACCTCATGTTAGTTGCTTAGTCGACTCTCCTTCTTCCCCTCTCTCTTAGTCTTAGTCTCATTCCGAAGCGACTAGCCATTTGGCTCTCCGCCTTTGACCTTCGGTGGTATCCGCCTCCTTACCATTTGTCATCATCCCCTAGTTTAGCATCAAAGGTTCAAAGATTTGTTTAGTATGATAGGAAGGTAGATGTCATCCTATCGATTATGGAAGAAAGGAAATCATTATGGCAGAAAGGAAATCGATTCGGATCATATTAAATCTGACTCGTACGCAATCCAAATTAGATTCTGAAGTTGTCTCGATCTGTTGGATCAGATTGGATAGAATTTTTGGATCCAAAACTTAACAGGATTTAGATTCAGATGTTCCTATATCCTATTTGAATCCGGTCCATTGACATCCGTATACATAATATGTAATTATATTGCATTACAAAATTGATTGCATTACATGAAATTCAATCAAATATCACATTAATGTTAGTATTAAATTATGTTTTAAAAGATTTTCGAGTCCAAAAATGCTTTTTGAAACTTTTTTTTTTGGGTCCCTTGAGATCGATCCATGTGACCAGAAATGCTTACAAAGATAAAGCTAGTCTCCCCATACCTCGCAACATTGGGCTCACACAGGAAATTATTTTTGTTAAACTTGCGATTAGACCTGATAAAAATTGACCCGGCTCGAAAATCCGACCTGATCCTGCACGAAAATTTTGGATTATGAACACGATTTTCTCGACCTGAACCCGAAAATGCACAAATTAGCGGGTCAAACCCGACCCAAACTCAAAAACACCTGCTTGACTGTTAAGTTATAATTCATGCATGTTTTTAATAATTAATTTGATTATATTAAATGTATTATTTTGTCTAATTTACTTTATTTTATATATTTTTTTTAGCTTAAGCATTAATAAAGAAAGAGGAGAAGAGAAGACGTCGAAGTTTGGGTTTTATTTACTGAAGGATTTTACAAGCGAATTTATCAAGTCCGTAAAAAAATAATGATTTATGAAAAATATATTTTCATAAGGATTTATTTGGGCTTGGATTAGAAGATTACTACTCTTAATTGAAGAGAAATTAGAAGACTTGGAAGAGAAGGAATCCAAAGAAGAAAGCCCTAGTAGAATAATACTATAAAAAACCTACCTTTTCTTCTCCACTCATCTCACACCACCCTGCTCTAAATCTGCTCATCTCACCTCCTCTTTCACACCACCCCCAAATCCATCATCAAGCATCATCATTGCCGCCTATTCAATCCCCTCTTCAGCATCACCAAATGTCATCATCATCTTCATGATCATCGTCAATCGTCATAATCATTGATCGTCACTATAGGAAAAACTATCTTTCTCCACACTTAAGATTGTATTTGCCCACGGATATATGTACAGCAGGTATTCTTCGCCGCACTTAAGCTAAGTGTGCCGATTGAAAGAGTGGGGAAATATTCTCCGCGCTTGATATCCGCGGCAAGGGTTACGTTTCCCACACTTATAAGCGTGGGGAATGATGTCTTTCCCCACTTATGTATATGTGGGTATTGTGTTGCACATATATGTGTGGGGAAATTTAGCTCATTGTGAACATCTACGCTCTTTGTCACTGCTCTTATAAGTGTTGCAACTTGAACCTATTCAACTAACATTTAAACAACTAACTAACTTTTGAATGAATTCGTAAATAATTTGGCAGGAACTTTTTTAGCTTTTGGCGCCTTCAATAATTTTTCAATTTTTGGTAATAATATAAACCTTCATAAATTAAAAATTTTGAGCATTGTAGCATATATATATATATGTAAGCTATAAAATTACAAAAATAATACAACAAAATCATAATAATTATTGGAATAATTGTTGCTATCAAGAATTCACAAGTACTGTGATAGTAAAATAGAAATGAAGTATCCCGGATGCATCCTAAGACTGAAAATATGTTCTAAGAATGTGACATAAATACATAGCCAATAAGCAAGAGTTTCTCAATTAAAATCCATGTGTAACGTGTAAAATGAGAGAGGGGAATCAAGGGCTAATATTTCCTCCATTTCTTGTCCCTTCTTGTTGCACATTTCCCTTGGTTGTCACCTAAAAATACCAAATCAATCCATTAGAATAAATATCACTCCACATTATAGAAATTGAAGCAAACATCAATCATCTTGAGAATAAAAGACATTGTTATATACTGCAGAAAGAAGTGATAAACTTACAAGTGTAATTTCGTCCAATTTTTCACGAAGCACCATATCTAACATACTTGGTTTAGCCTTACGTTTGCAAAATCCCATAGCCTGCAAGGAAGATGAAAATAAAAAATTAGAACTTAGAAAAAAAATATGAGTTCCGTGTTCTCTAAAGAACGATATTAGAGAAAAATAATTTTAAAAAATGATAACAAATAATTAAAACTTCGAAAAAAAGTTATTGCAATTTGTACCACTTCAGCTGGGTAGAAAACAATGAGTTCTTTCTTATCTGAAGAACGATATTGGTGCACCTCCTTAGGATGATTTCTTATGATAGTATCAACCAATATGTCTACTTGAGCACGACTCAACTAGAATCAAAATATGTAACAATGAATGAGATACCATGACACAAGCATACCAATATGAATGTTACATGGTTTCAAAGTAAATATAAATTTTCTTACTGAAGTTAAACAATTTTTTTTGTGTCGTATTGCAGTTCCATGCTCAACAGCTGCCTTTTGAAGCATATGTTAAGATATAACAGGAGTGGTTTTGACTTGCTTGTTCATTCCCACAAAAGTTCTCTAATAACAGACACAAAATAAATAAATGCATAACCAACTGAACATATACTTTATGTTAAAGAAAACAGAATGTTTGATTGATATATGTACCTTTTGATTTTTTGCATGGCTATACAATGATGGTTTGCAACCCTTTATTAAAGTGCCTCCTGAGGTAGGATTCGCTTTTGTTGAAATTTCCACATGAGAGCGACCACCATCATGATTAAAAGCAATTTGTTTTGATGGCTGAGCATTAGGTATGACACCACCATCTTTAAGAAGTGTGGAACTAGGTTGGACAGGATTAGGTCGCTTGTCGCCAAGATTAAGAGATTCAGTTCTGATGTTACCATTTGATTGCTTGGACAATGACTAGTAATATTAAAAAAAAAAACAATTAAAATGCAAAAATGAACGAATTTAACCACCAGAACATTTTTTTGCTTCCGATGAGTAACAGTTTAATGATATATCATTTGTACTTACTGGTGTCTTTCCTGATTGCTTTTGGTGACCACCTTGCATTTAGTCGATATGCTTTGATGGCCTTGTGCTTCTTTGGGTCTCATGCCCTACAAGCAATTGGCATAGAAATATAATCAAGTACTAAAATGAAATATAACATAACTTATAAACATATAGTCTTTAACTACCTAGGAAATTAGAGATAGAGAAGGCATCCCCAGATTTGGGTAAATCATTGCTTCTATCCAGATCAACAGGTGTGTCAGGCCTTGAACCTTTTTGAGATCCATCGAATATAGGTGAATCTTGGCCTCTGTTTTTATCACACGGTTGGGCTTTCCTTGAAACTTTTTGGGAACCTATACTCTATATAAATTGTAAGGATTAAAATTTAAGAAAATATTAACTAGCATGTATTACAACTAATAACCCAAAAAAACTAATAAACAATTGTGCAAACTGAGAGCATAAAGAAAGGGGAACAAAATAACGAAAAAAGAAGCAGACGATACCACAAGCAATGTAGCACAACACACAACCCTGAACAATGTAACACCTCTGCCCCCCAACTAGAAGTGTTAGCAATTACTAAAATTTCTGGAACTAAACAGACAACATTTCGTCTAAAACCTAACCATAACCCAGGCTTAAATCCTTACATTAGGTATTTACAATAGAGAAAAACAAGAAAAAACATTCGAATAGCTCAACGGCCACACATCGGAGCTGACAACTCAACAGGTCACTGCACACTGTAACACCTCTGCCCCTCAGCTAGAAGTATTAGCAATATCCTAAAATTTCTGGAACTAAACGGATAACATTTCGTCTGAAACCTGACCATAAGCCAGGCTTAAAGCCGTACATTACGTATCTGCAATAGAGAAAAACAAGAAAAAACATTCCAATAACTCAACGGCCACACGCCGGAGCTCACAACTCAACATGTCACACACCTGGAGTACACAACAAAAGAATTTACATAAAAGAATATACAACACACGGTTTACACATTCGTAGCCAAACGACTTACCAAATCATGCGGAGTGGCTAAAGCTTGTCCACGAACTTTCGCATTCAGCACTTCTAGTTGGTTCTCTAAGGTTTGCACTTTGTTTAGAAGTTTCAACACAATCGGTGATTCATCCGTGTAACGTAGATTATGTAAATCTCTTACAGATACTCCACGGCCCAATCCCCACACTTTTCCTTGCGTTTCAGGGCCCATTAGTTTTCGATAGGCAATGTTCTCCACTTGCTTGGTTGACTCTGAGAAGACAACTTCATCGGACCCTGTCTTTTGCTTGATAATATGCTTTGCTGAATCCTATCTCACAATAAAAATGTAACTTCAGACATCCATCAATCCTTCAATGCATGTAAATGATAATATAAACTTAAACATATACAATTACCACAAATTGTTGGGTGATGGGATCATCTTCACGCATCATCACGTTGCCTTCCACTCCACTATAGTACTTTCAATTTTATTTTATTTTATTTTTTGGTGTTTATTAGTTTGAACTCTTTATATTATTAATTAAGAAATCTTTGGTTAATTATTGTGATTTTATTTATAATATATGTGAGTAATTTCTCTGTACTTAGTATAATCTATTTCAAACCATGCTAAATTAATTATTTTGAAACAAGTTTTATACTTTATTCTCCAGTTGATTTTTATTCCATGATTCTATAATGATGAGTATTTATTGTTTATGATATTCATGTTAGATTAATTAGAATGCATGCTAGTTAGTTTAATATGAATTCATATGATAGTTTAAAAGGTTTTAGTACGTAAAAGCTATAGTCTTTTAGGAACAATTATCACCCTAATTGATCATGAATGGCTTAAACCCATCTCTTTTAATTATGTAATCATTATAGATATTCGTTAAATCAATTTGCTGGTGAATTGGTTATAAGGCAATGGATGATATTTTTCTAATACTTAATGCTCTAGTTTGATTAAATTCTTACGTTGGCGTTAGGATTATCAAAACTAGTAGGGTTTATATTAGGGTTTGACTTAAATAAACTATAATATAAGGGAAAACGGGGAAGATCCACTAGAGGGTGTCTTCTATAGTCTAACTCATGGATAAATCGATTTGTATGTTGATGATAAATATTAATTTGCACGGTGGATATAGATTATGCAAAGTATTTTTCATAAATTTGGGATCTTTGATAATTGTTTGTTGCTTTTTAGTTAATTTCTTTAGTTTGTCAATTTTAATTCTTAAATTTATAAACTTTAATATAAATTTCATTTATTCCCCCCCCCAAAAGTAGTCTTTTAGGAGTGTCTTAGTGATTTTACATTAGTTATATTTTGGTTTTTAGTGTGATTAAAATTTTCAGATTTATTTTCTATTCTACTTTGCCATTTATTTTTTGGTTTTTTAGAAATTAGGCTAAAAATAGTCCCTTTTATATTTTTTTTGTGTTTTATTCCATTAATTTGCATGGTGGATATAGATTATGCAAAGTATTTTTCATAATTTTGGGATCTTTGATAATTGTTTGTTGCTTTTTAGTTAATTGCTTTAGTTTATCAATTTTAATTCTTAAATTTATAAACTTTAATATAAATTTCATTTATTTCCCGCCCCAAAAGTAGTCTTTTAGGAGTGTATTAGTGATTTTACATTAGTGATATTTTGGTTTTTAGTGTGATTAAAATTTTTAGATTTATTTTCTATTCTACTTTGCCATTTATTTTTCGGTTTGTTAGAAATTAGGCTAAAAATAGTCCCTTTTATATTTTTTTTTTGTGTTTTATTCCATTTTAGGGTTTATATAGTATCCTAATTTGCCTCTATTTAGTTTTGGAATATTAAAAAATTATTTCATAATTTTTCAGAATTATTTCGTGAATTGGATATGTGCAGGTTTTTATTTTAACAAATCTGAAAATTGCATTTTTAATTTTAATTTTACATTTTTAGGGTTTTATTTAGTCTAGAAAATTATATTTTAAAATCTGGGTACTTTTGTTATTTATTTTCGTATTTATATTAGTGCAGTTTATTACTTCTCTAATTTCATATTTTATTTTCTGTTTTAATTTTCTGTGGTTAATTTTCTGTTGTTAATTTTTCTGAATTTAATCACATATAATATTGGAGATATAAAGTTATAAACCTGCAGAATATTAGTTTAGATTACTTTCTGTGATTTTTAATATTAATTTTTTGCCTGTTATTTTCTGTTTTAAGTTTTAGTCTAATATTGTGTGATTATTTCTGTTTTTATTTTTCCAAAATATTTAGGGTAGATATTTACTGTTTTTATTTTCAGAATTAAATTCAGAATATTTAGGGGCAATATTAAGTAGTTTTTTCTGATTTTTACTTATTTAGTTTGATTTGTTTTAGTAATATAAAGAGAAAGTAAAATAAATTAGAGTAGTAAATATAACTAGACTTAAACTAGTTTACTATAAAAATCTTTCATCGTGGGATCGATTCCTACTTTTCTATGCTATAAATCTTATTTATAAATGAAAGTCGTGGTTTAATTTATAGATCTACGACAAGCTCTACAAATTTTGGTGCCGTTGTCAGGGAAAGAAAATAAGATCGTTAGTTTGTTTCTATTTAATTTTACTACTTTTATTGTTTTATTTTAACTCTAGTATTTTATTTTTGTAGGTTGTTTTAGTTTATGAGATTAAGGAGTGGTCGCATGATCGAAGAGCAAAAGGAGCATAAGTTTGAGGTGTTTGAAATTAAAGTAAGTGATTCTGAATCTGTAAGCTCCGAATCGGTAAGTTGTGAAGTTTTTAAAGTTGAGATGGCTACTTTACGTGAAGTTGCTACACCTAATTTGGGAACTTAACATTTGTGTATTACTTATCCTGTATTAGACCGACCATTGAAGTGGAACTTTGGATTTTTAAACTTATTGCCTAAGTTTCATGGATTGCTTGGTGAGGATCCATATCGCCATATTAATGAGTTTATTATTACATGTTCGACCATGCAACCTGAGGGTATCACCCACGACCAAATTAGGTTGAGAGCCTTTTCTTTCTCACTTCAGGATAAGGCCAAAGACTGGTTATATTACTTACCCCCTACAACATTCACTACATGGACCCAAGTTCATAAAGCATTTTTAGAAAAAAAACTTCCCGCATCTAGAATTGGATCCATTAGAAAATAAATATGTGGAATTAAACAAATGAAGGGGAAAACGTTCCATGAGTATTGAGAATGTTTTAATAAATTGTGTGCTAGTTATCCCCAACATCAAATTTCTGAACAATTATTAATTCAATATTTTTATGAAGGTTTATTACCTATAGATAGAAATATGGTGGACGCTGCTATGAGGGGCCTTTGGTTAATAAGACTCAAGCTTAAGCTAGGAGATTATTTAATATCATGGAGCAAAACAGTCAACAATTTGGAACTAGGGAACCCCGGTTTAGAAAGGTCAATGAGCTTAGTTTAGGTCCTCTGTAGAGACCCAGTTGTCTCAGATCACTACTATGCTGAACAAACTCGTCATTGGAGGAGTTCAAAAAGCAGTGGTGTGTGGTATTGCTGTTTAGAGGGACATGCTACTGATGCATGCCCTACACTTCAAGGGGTGATGTGAATGCTATGTTTTCTAACCAACGCCAAAGGAAGTATGACCCATACTTTAACACTTATAATGAAGGATGGAGAGACCACCCTAATCTTAGGTATGGACCTAGGAACAACCCCCTAGGTTTTGACCAACCATCACATCAACCATCTACTCAGGATATAACAAATTTCCTTCTAGTGCAAGTCATAAAAAAGATGGATGACTAGAAAAAGGAGGTTGACATTAGGTTTCAGAACATAGAGATGGCTCTTAAACAAGTCCAGGACAGACAAACTGCTACTGATGACATAAGTAGCAACCTCCAGGCCTAAATACAACATATGTTTCCATCTCAACCATTCGAGAACCCGAAGAAAAATGTGAGAGCCATGACACTTAGGAGTGGGAAAGAGTTGAAGGAACCTAGGAAGAATAGAGAGGCAAAGCATGAAATAGAGGTCAACAAACCTGAGCCTAACCAAGATCAAGACACCACCTCTAATGTTAAGGAAGTAGGTGAGGATAAGAAGGAACCTTACGAGTTATTACTACCTTTTCCTAGTAGACTGAGAGGGAAAACCCCTAAGGAAGATGAGGCAAACCAAGAAATCTTATAAACATTTAGGATGGTAGAGATCCACATTCCTCTCCTAGATGCCACAAAGCAGGTGCCTCGTTATGCCAAGTTCCTTAAAGAGCTTTGTACTACAAAACGTAAACTGAAAGGGAACAAAAAGGTAAGAGTGGGGGAAATGTATCTGCTATTTTCCAAAAGAAACTTCCCCCTAAATGTAAGGACCTTGGTGTATTCTCTATTCCTTGTAAAATTGGAAACCTCTCCTTTGATAGAGCCATGCTTGATTTACGAGCTTCCATTAATGTCATGCCTAGGTCCGTTTATGATAAACTACACTTAGGAGAGTTAAAGAAAACTGATTTAATTATTCAGTTAGCTAATAGAAATAATGCATACTCAGATGGAGTTTTAAAAGATGTCTTAATCCAAGTCAATGAGCTTGTTTTTCCTACTGACTTTTATGGATTGGACATGGGTGATGCATGGCATGATATTCCCATACTACTTGATACACCATTTCTTAAAACATCTAGGACAAAAATAGATGTGCATGCGGAAAATTGACTATGAAATTTGATGGTGAAATTATTAAATTCAATATTTTTGATGCTATGTGATTTCCTGCTGATGTGAACTATCTGTGTGCACTTGATGTGTTGTCCCAAGATGTTTATGAACTGTCTCATGATGATGAATTGTTAACTGTACTTACTCAAGGTTTATATCAGTTTGTGTTTCATAATGTGCCTTACCATAGTAATGCTGAGTTAGTGGGCAACATAGAGTCTTTGTTACAATTACATGTAGTTGACAGACATAGGAAGCTAGAATTGCCTAAAAAAAAAAATTCACATGAAGATGCTACCCTCTCGCATTTCACCCCCTAAGCTAGAACTAAAACTATTACCTAAAAATCTTAAGTATGCTTATTTAGGGGATGATCAGACATTACCTGTTATAATCTCTAATGCACTTACATCTAAATAAGAGGATAAACTTATTAGGGTGCTTTGAGAACATAGTGAAGCGTTATGTTCACATAGCCCTACATTATGTTCATATAAAATCACATTAGAATCAGATGCTAAGCCTAAGAGATACCCTCAGTGAAGATTAAATCGACCTATGATGGAGGTAGTGCAAAAAGAAATTCTTAAGTGGTTAGATGCTGGAGTGATATACCCCATCGCTGATTCTAAGTTGGTTAGTCTTATCCATGTGGTTCCTAAAAAGGAGAGAACAACAGTACTGCAGAACAAGGAATGTGAGTTAATTCCGACTAGAGTCCATAATGGTTGGAGAGTGTGCGTTGACTATAGAAAGCTTAACAAGGCCATAAAGAAGAACCATTTTTCATTGCCCTTTATGGACCAAATGTTAGAGAGACTAGCTGGGAGGTCACATTATTGCTTTCTAGATAGCTATTCAGGTTATATTCAGGTCCCTATAGCTCCTGAGGATCAAGAAAAGACCCCATTTACATGTCGTTTTGACACCTATGCTTTTAAAAAGATGCCTTTTGGTCTAGTAATGCACCTACAACATTTCAAAGATGTATGATGAATATTTTTTCTAATTTTATCACCAAAATTATGGAAGTTTTCATGAACAATTTTACTATACATGGTGATTCATTTCATAAGTGCTTACATCATCTTACATTGGTACTGAAGCGTTGAATTGAGAGTAATTTGGTGCTTAACTTTGAAAAGTGTCATTTCATGGTGGAACATGGAGTAGTTTTAGGTCATGTAGTGTCATATAAGGGCTTAGAGGTTGACAAGGCTAAAGTGAAAATCATTCAATCTTTGCCCTACCCACAGTGTGTCAAGGAGGTGAGGTCATTTCTAGGTCATGTTCGGTTTTATAGGAGATTTATCAAGGATTTTTCTAAGATTGCCTCTCCTTTATGTGCTTTACTTACAAAAGATGCTTTATTTGATTTTAATGAGGATTGTAGGGGAGCTTTTGACCAATTGAAGTTGAAATTGACCACCACTCATATGGTACAATCCTCTAACTGGGTTCTACCTCATGTGATTTATTATGCTTCCAGAACTCTTGACCCAGCATAGTGTAACTACACAACTACAGAAAAGGAAATGTATACTGTTGTTTTTTCTCTAGAAAAATTTCGTCCTTATCTGTTGGGTATTAAAGTTACTGTTTATACTTATCATTCTGCTATTAAACATTTGTTAAGTAAGAATGACTCAAAACCTAGATTGATTAGATGAGTCCTACTACTGCAAGAATTCCAATTAGAGAATAAAGATAAACTAGGAGCTGAAAATTTAGTAGCGGACCATCTAAGCAGGCTAGACAATGGGGAGCGGGGGAATCCATTAAGTGATTGTTTTCCTGATGAGACTTTGTATGCTATCACTGATAGGCTGTCTTGGTATGCTGATATGGTTAATTATATAGTAATTAAAACATTTCCTATAGACTTGTCTAGAGCCCAAAAGGAGAAGATAAGAGCTCAATCTAAATATTATGTTTGGGAAGAGCCATGTTTATGAAAATCTTGTGGAGATCATATTATAAGGCGTTGTGTATATGATAGTGAATTTCATTCAATCTTAACCTTCTGTCACTGTTATGAAAGTGGGGTATATTTTGGACCCAAAAGAATGGCACACAAAGTTCTTAAATGTGGATTTTATTGGCCTACTATTTTTAGGTATGCCTATGAATTTTGCAAAAGATGTGAAGCATGCCAGAAGATAGGAAATTTATTTAGAAGGAATCAAATGCCTCTGCATAATGTGTATGTTTGTGAGATTTTGGATGTATCGGGTGTTGATTTTATGGGACCTTTTCCCATTTCTTTTGGTTTTACTTACATTCTTATGCTTGTTGATTATGTATCTAAGTGGATTGAAGTTGTAGCTACTAGAGCTGATGATGCTAAAACTGTTGTGAAGCATGTTAAATCTCTTATTCTGCATAGATATGGAGTTCCTAAAGCAATCATTAGTGATAGAGGAATAGACTTTTGTAATAGAACCTTAGGTGCCTTATTAGCCAAATATCATGTAACTCATAAGGTGACTACTAGATATCATCCCTAAACTAATGGCCAAGCTGAAATCTCCAATAAATAGATTAAGGGCATATTAGAAAAGGTTGTTAGACCAGATAAGAAAGATTGGAGTCTTAGGTTAGAGGAAGTTCTCTGGACCTATAAAACTGAATATAAGACACCTATAGGTATGTCACCTTATAGGTTAGTTTTTGGTAAAGCATGTCATCTCCCTGCAGAACTAGAGCATAAATCATATTGGGTTGTAAAGCAGTGTAGTCTAGATTATGACCTAGTAGGGAAGGAGCATAAGTTGCGATTGCAAGAATTAGAAGAGATTCGGCTAAAAGCCTATTATAATTCAGTGATCTACAAAGGTAACGCCAAAACTTTTCATGACGCTAAACTTAGTAGGAAAGAATTTTAGGTGGGAGAAAAAGTGTTGTTGTTCAATTCAAAATTGAAACTCTTTCCTGGTAAGTTAAACTCTAGATGACTAGGACCTTTTATTATAGTAAAGACTTATCCATATGGTGCTGTTGAGATTAAATCCTTTGCTGCTAACAAAATTTCCAAAGTAAATGGTCATAGGCTAAAGCACTTCTATGAAGGAGGTCAGGTATGCTTAGTAGAGGAGATCCGACTAGAGGATCCATGAGCTCATTTGCGTTGAGCCAATGATAGTAAACAAAGGCGCTGGTTGGGAGACAACCCGATGTTTTTTTTATGGAACTATACATTTAATTCTACTTTTATCTTCATGATTTCTATCTTTTTACATGCATTAGGGACAATGCATGAATTAAGTGTGGGGGGTGAATCTTGCATTTAGTTCTTGCAAGTATCCATTCTTGTAAAAAAAAAAATTTTAAAAATTGTGATTTTCTTATAAATAATGCATGAGTATGAGTTTATGCTAGGCTTTCTTGCTTGAAATTTTTTGCTTAGCTATTTTTTAGTTTTTTTTTTCTATGAGTGAAGACTTCTAAGCATGCTAACTATCATTCAGAGAAGTTTGAGTTGATCCTCATATATCTCTTTAATGAGTAGCTATCATGATTATCCATCTTATTTGATCATGTTATATAGCTACTTCAGCGACAATAAAATGACCTAGTCCATTTTCTAGACTATTGAATTAGTAGAATAACTCATTAAAATTGTGCCTTTTCTTATCTTACAAAAAAAAGGAGAAAGAAAAAAAAAAGAAAAAAAAGTTAGATTACCAACATGGGTAACTTTTTCCCGTAAGTTTAGATCTCAAGTTGAGCCTTATGTATGGAGTAACACATGATTGGGAGAGTCATGCCCCTTTTTGGGCCGATCAATGGCTCGTACCAAACTAATAGCCAATAAAAAAAAAGGATGAGAAGAAATTGTTTGCTCTAGCACCTCTATTCGGGTGAGTGTGAGATAGAGAGTGTTTAATTTCTTAGACCCTATATGGGCCTCGAATATGTGCACAATTAGAGTTTGAAAGAAACAGAGAGAGAGAGAGAGAGAGAGAGAGAGAAGAATTGCAAGGCAAGTTTAGAATCAATTTCAATGAGTTAGTCATTTTAGTTTAATTTTCTCTATAGCCATACCGTACTTCAATTTTTATATCATAAACTTTGTAGACCTCTTGATTGGTGTACTGCTTAAAAGAGATGGATGATAATTGCTCTTGTTACTTCATTAAAAAAGAAATGTTGTGAGGTTGATGAAGAAATACTTTGATGGTAGGTTTAGCAGTTATACACTTGTTGGAAGGAAAACTAATTCACTTTGAATAAAACTATTTTTAAAGCAAGCCAATGTCTAGTATAAATATCATATTTACGCATGACTTTAGAAGAAAGAGGGGGTCGTTTTTAGGTCAAGTAGCAGATTTCTTTGCACGGGGACGTCCATAATTTAAGTATGGGAGAATTTGTTAAGTTATAATTCATGCATGTTTTTAATTAATTTGATTATATTGTATATATTATTTTGTCTGATTTACTTTTTTTTTTGGTTAAGCATTAGTAAAGAAAGAGGAGAAGAGAAGACGTCGAAGTTCGGATTTTATTTACAGAAGGATTTCACAAGTGAATTTATCAAGGCGGTCAAAAAAAAATAATTTATGAAAAATATATTTTCATAAGGATTTATTTGGACTTGGATTATAAGATTACTACTCCTAATGAAGAGAAATTAGAAGACTTGAAAGAGAAGGAATCCAAAGAAGAAAACCCCAGTAGAATAATACTATAAAAAACCTACCTCTTCTTCTCCACTCATCTCAAACCACCCCCTCTAAATCTTCTCACCTCACCCCCTCTTTCACGCTACCCCAAATCCATAATCAAGCGTCATCATTGCCGCCTATTCAATCTCCTCTTCACCATCACCAAATATCATCATCATCTTCACGATCATCATCGATCGTCAGCATCATTGATCATCAATATCATCTTCACGCATCATCGTGCTGCCTTCCACTCCACTATAGTATTATCAATGTTTTTATTTATTTATTTTTTTTGGTGTTTATTAGTTTGAACTCTTTATATTATTAATTATGAAATCTTTGGTTAATTATTGTGATTTTATTTATAATATATGTGAGTAATTTCTCTGTACTTAGTATAATCTATTTGAAACCATGCTAAATTAATTATTTTGAAACAAGTTTTATACTTTATTCTCTAGTTGATTTTTATTCCATGATTCTATAACGATTAGTATTTATTGTTTATGATATTTGTGTTAGATTAATTAGAATGCATGCTAGTTAGTTTAATATGAATTCATATGATAGTTTAAAAGGTTTTAGTACGTAAAAGCTATAGTCTTTTAGGCACAATTATCACCCTAATTGATCATGGATGGCTCAAACTCATCTCTTTTAATTATGTAATCATTATAGATATTTGTTAAATCAATTTGCTGATGAATTAGTTACAAGGCATTGGATGATGTTTTCCTAATACTTAATGCTCTAGTTTGATTAAATTCTTGCGTTGGTGTTAGGATTATCAAAACTAGTAGGGTTTATATTAGGGCTTGACTTAAATAAACTATAATATAAGAAAAAACGGAGAGGATCCGTTAGTGGGTGTCTTCTACAGTCTAACTCGTGGATAAATCGATTTGTATGTTGATGATAAATATTAATTTGCTTAGTGGATATAGATTATGCGAAGTATTTTTCATAAATTTGGTATCTTTGCTAATTGTTTGTTGCTTTTTAGTTAATTTCTTTAGTTTGTCAATTTTAATTCTTAAATTTATAAACTTTAAGATAAATTTCATTTATCCCCCCCCCCAAAGAGTAGTCTTTTAGGAGTGTCTTAGTGATTTTAGATTAGTTATATTTTGATTTTTAGTGTGATTAAAATTTTCAGATTTATTTTCTAGTCTACTTTGCCATTTATTTACCGGTTTGTTAGAAATTAGGCTAAAAATAATCCCTTTTGTGTTTTTTTTGTGCTTTATTCCATTTTAGGGTTTATATAGTATCCTAATCTGCCTCTATTTAATTTTGGAATATTCAAAAATTATTTCATAATTTTCAGAATTATTTCGTGAATTGGATGTGTGCAGGTTTTTATTTTAACAAATCTAAAAATTGCATTTTTAATTTTATTTTACATTGTTAGGGTGTTATTTAGTCTAGAAAGTTATATTTTGAAATCTGGGTACTTTATTTATTTATTTTCGTATTTATATTAGTGCAGTTTATTACTTCTCTAATTTCATATTTTATTTTATGTTTTAATTTTCTATGGTTAATTTTCTGTGGTTAGTTTTTCTGAATTTAATTACATATAAAATTGGAGATGTAAAGTTATAAACCTTCAAAATATTGGTTTAGATTACTTTCTATGACTTTTAATATTAATTTTTTGCCTGTTATTTTCTGTTTTAATTTTCAGTCTAATATTGTGTGATTATTTCTGTTTTTATTTTTCCAGAATATTTAGGATAGCTATTTGCTGTTTTTATTTTCATAATCAAACTTAGAATATTTAGGGGAAATATTAAGTAATTTTTCTAGATTTTTACTTGTTTAATTTTATTTGTTTTAGTAATATAAAGAGAAAGTAAAATAAATTAGAGTAGTAAATATAATTAGACTTAAACTAGCTTATTATAAAAAACTTTCCTCGTGGGATCGATCTCTATTTTTCTATGCTATAAATCTTATTTATAAATCAAAGTAGTGGTTTAATTTGTAACTCTACGACAAGCTCTACATTGACCCGAACATTATATAATTTGTAAATCAAAGTAGTTTTTGATTTTTTTTTCTAATTTATCTCTCTTAATTAACAATACTGCTTAGACATTTCTATCGAATAATTCAAAAACACATTATATAACTACTGCATCTATTTCCAAATTAAACAATAATGAACTTATTTTTTCTTCTCCATTCTCTGAAAATAATATTATACACAACTTTTAATTGAAATAAAGGTTAAAAATGAGTATAAAAATTGCATGAAATAATTATTTAATCTTAAGAAAAAGTCAATTTAAAAGAAGACAAACATTAAAGATGCGCAAGTCATACCATCATATACTTAGTTAACCAAATATGTGAAATTATTTTTTAAATTAATTAATTTGTAATAATTTAAATTTTTGATGTTATAACTACAGGATAATATCTTGTACTTCTTTTATTCAATTTTATTTAGTTTTGTTCTAACTAGTCTTCAACTATGATGCTAGTGGTAGGAAAATGGTTAGCCGTATTCGTATTGGGCTCGACCCATTAACAAAGTTTTACCTAATTTAACATTGGTAGCTTGGTTAATAAAATATTAAATTAAATAAGTTATTAGCGCTCAAACTGCTATAACCCATTAAAATGCTCTAGATGGGCTGCGCCATAAATGACTGCCCACTATTGACCTTCTTTCTATGTACGAGTCGATCTACCTAAAATTCAAGTGGGGTCTGATTCTTTGCACGCCCATACAAGATGTTCATATATTATAATAAAAAGTTTGAACAACTTTAATATTCTTTTGAGAAATTACAATTATTATGCATTTTCATGAAATAATGACAATTTTAAGTAGTAAATGTGCAGAGTTCTTGATTCTAAAAAAAGAAAAATAACTCACATAAAAGGCACTCTGAACCCGTTGGGTTGATCCGAAACCCGTAAAACTGAAATACACCTGCTCGTATTTTACTCGAACCCAAAATATACCCGACCCTTATTTTAACTGAATCCGAATACACCCAACCGTATTTAACCGGCTCTCTTGAAATGACATGTCTACTTGTGATGCATTAGGAATGATGTATGGCATATGGGCAATGACACTCTTAGTAAACTAGGTTTCTCAACCGTAAGATGTGAGCTATAACAGTTAGAATTGAAGTTTGTTATAGAGATTTTTTTAAAAACATAATGCATCAAAGGGGAAAACTAATTAAATCTGATCCCTGATGGTATCATAAGGGAAAAATTCAATATGGAAAATGATTGAGAAAAAGTGAACAGTTGATGTATGCATATGAATTCACGGAATGCTTTCGTTGTTCATTTGCCCCACCCCCATCTGCAGGTGAAAGGAACATGGATATGTGTACGAGCAGTTTGCGAATTTCATTTATCCGAATGTTGGATAATAATTAATTAAAAGTTTTTCGATCTGTAGTGATACAAGACGTGTCTGCGAGATTATAGTTGAATTTTTCCGTTGGACATTTCATCAAACAGGTTGCACACAGCTGGAACAAAAATCAGGTGAAAGAAGAAAAAAGAAGTAAAAAACCCCAATGGCCCATGCAGGGCTCGAACCTGCGACCTTGGCGTTATTAGCACCACGCTCTAACCAACTGAGCTAATAGGCCTTATGTTAATTTCCTCCTCCCTGCTTATTGTGTGATCAAAACAGCAAGGTTTAGAAAGGCAACAAATTCGTACGGAACTAAAGAGTTGGAATATGGTAATTTTCTAGCCAAAACTATCCATTTTTAGTATTTCGATGTTCACATATGAAAATAAGGAGTTAAATAATCTGGTTCAATAAGTGCGTCGGGAAATTACTGGGTTTCCTTTGTTGCCCTATTTAACATATCGTAATATTTGAGCTAATGGTATCCATTGCCTCTTTCATTCCTTCATTCAAAATTAGGGCAAGTTTCATTAGCAAAATTTTCATTTATTCTTTTATATATTCATAATGGGTAATGGAAAGGGGAAACTAGACATTAGTATTGTTAAATAAGATATATACTTCTGACCAAAAAAAAAGAAAAAGATATATACTCAATTTTCTAGTGAATTCGTTAAAGCTATATTAGTTAAACTTTTTGTTGGTAGAAAATTGGGACATTTCATTACTCACTTGTAGAAACATTACAAAGATCCTCCACAATCAGATACATAGCCTGATCCGAACACTTTCCAACCCATTCCTGATAGCCAACATCATGGGGTTGAAGATAGGCTAGGGTATGAGTCACTCAACCACCCTATTTCATCCCCTTAACCTACAAAAAGCTACAGAACTCAAATCCTGCAACAAAATTTAGAATGTTAGCTAAGATGAAGCTAAGAAAGTTATTAGTTAGGGTCTTGCACTTGAACTAGGACATAATGCTAGCTGAGTTGCCTTCCACTCCATGCCTGCTAAATTGCAAAGAGATACGTTGTTGCCTCCTCCATCTCTGGACCCCGAAACTACATCCCTTGGTGTACCGATGCAAAACACCACTCCATTTGCATCTCTTGCCACAACACCATCCTCTTCCCCACTCGCCTAACTTGGCCCCATCAAAGTTAACTTTCACCAACCCAACTCTCGAGGCTGCCCAGCCCAGTTGAGCTCCCACAACTGCAGCTTCTGATACAGTAAAAAGGAAAATTAGTTAATTTTGGGGAGTTTGTTAGATTGTTAACGGGGAGCCTATCGAATCTAGTAGTTAGTTACAACTACCTTCTTACATTGAGCTTATAAAAATAGCTATTGTATTCAACAAAAGGGAAAATAATACAATGTTATTGCTAGTTCTCTCTCCAAACTCTCTCCACCCATCGTCTCTATTTTGTTGATTGCTTGTGTAATAGATCTCGGAGCTTATTCATTTCGCTAATCTCCTTGGTTGCTGCATCATTGGTATTAGAGCCTGCCTCTGATTCTGGTGGCCATTGTCATTCAAACTGGCAAAAACTCGAAGAGCTACCATGGCGATGGTAGAAGAAATGCTGAAGTGTTGGAACAGCAAAGGTCTTTCTCACAGCAAATAGCTGCTCAGAACCAGAAAATCAACCAAGTAATGGACCAAATAAAGGAAATGGAGAAACAGAAAGGTAGTACTGAAATCCCTAATTTTGTGCTAGTCAATGAGGCCGAAACTGGGGAAATTGGCCATTCGGGAAACTCGAGTGAGGGTACCGAAAGGGAACATTATGCATTTTAATCCAAAAGTAGAGTTCCCTACATTTGATGGTTCCAATCCAAGGCAATGGGTTAAGAAATGTGCAAAGTACTTCAACCTTTGTAAGATTCCAGATGACCAAAAGGTTGATGCATTTACAGGGAAAAGCTGAGGTGTGGTTCAGTAGTTATATTCTTGGAAGAAAGCACATGGACGGGGATGATTTCATTGTGGATTTGTGCGCTAGATTTAGAGATGATATGGGATGGCAAGTGTAGAATAGTTTAATAAACTGCAGCAGGTGAGAGGATAGATGGTTATCTTGAAGCTTTTGAGGAGCTTAAGGCATTGTTATTGCTCAAGAATCCAGCACTTCCAAATGATTATTTTGTGGATATTTTCATTGGAGGATTGAAACCATCCATCAAATATTTTGTAAGGGTATTCCATCTCAAAACACTGCCAAAAGTTGTGGAATATGCCAGATCTCAAGAGGAAACCCTTGAAGCAATCAAGAGAAGTCAGGTACTACCTAGGACCATAACTGTCAATTCTCAGAAGGGATGCTACCACTGCCTATGTGCTACCAAGGGTCTAGAGTCAATGGTCCTAGTTAGACGACTCAATTGAAACCTAAGACTTTGACACCTGCTGAAAGAGCTGAGAAGTTAGCTAAGGGTCTGTGTTTCTTTTGTGACCAACATTATGAGAAGGTTCACAAATGTGACATCAAGAAAACACAACTTTTCCTTATTGAAATTCCCGGAAGGGAAGATGAAGAAGAAGAGGAAGAGCTTGGAGAAGTTGAAGAGGACACACAGATTGATTGTGATTTTTACTTAGATAATCCTCAGATCTCAGTTCATACTCTAAGTGGTAATCAGTGCTTCCAAACAATGAGGGTTAGTGGCCACCAGTATGAGAGATTTTCCTTGCACATACTCATTGATTCTGGAAGTACACACAATTTTCTAGATGTTGCAATGGCTAAGAAAATTGTGTGCAAAATTGAATCTATACAGTCTCAAGCTATAGCTGTTGCTGATGGGAATCAATTACAATGTCAATATGTAAGTAAGGGATTTGAGTGGAAACTGCATAATGCACATTTTATGCAGGATATGCTTCTAATTCCCTTGGGAAGTTGTGATATGGTGCTAAGAGTCCAGTGGCTATCCCAGTTAGGGACAGTCAAGTGGAATTTCAAAAAGTTGCAAATGGAGTTCACTTATGTAGGCAAGGTACATACATTGAGAGGAATGACTGGGAAAAAGGTGTAGTGGGTGGGAGACTCGAAGTTACAAAAAGTTATACCAGAAGCAGCTCTAGTGTGTATGATCCAATTGATGGAAGCTGGACAAGATGAGGCTTACTTATTTGCTCTGTATACACTAACTACTGTCAACGATGAGGTAACACCTCCCCTAATTTTATAGTTACTTGGACAGTTTGAGGATCTGTTTGATGAACCCATGGCTTTACCTCCAAGTAGAGGAATATTTGATCATAAGATCCTTTCAATACATGGTTCAGCCCCAATCTCCATCAAACCTTATAGGTATCTACTTAAACAAATGGGTATCATTGAGTCTTTGGTACAAGAGATGCTTGATAAGGGCATTGTGCAACACAACTCTAGCCCTTTTGTTGGTCCTGTGGTGTTAGTGGGGAAGAAAGATGGTACTTGAAGATTATGTGTGGATTACAGGGAGTTGAATAAGCAGACTCTGAAGGATAAATTTTCCATCCCTGTGGTAGAAGAATTGATAGATGAGCTAGCTGAGGCAACCATCTTTTCTAAGATTGATTTAAGGTCAGGTTATCATCAAATCAGAATGCTTGCTGAGAATGTTCACAAAATTGCATTCAAGATTCATTATGGGCACTTTGAGTTTTTGGTAATGCCCTTTGGGCTTACTAATGCTCCGGCTACCTTCTAGGGCTTGATGAACCATATTTTTAAAGCATTTCTAAGAAAGTTTGTTTTAGTCTTTTTTGATGATATTTTGATCTATAGTCAGACCTTGGCACAACACTTGGAACATTTAGCATGTGTATTTACTGCTATGAGACAACAGCTATTATATGCCAAAAAGAGCAAATGTTACTTTGGGATACCTCAAGTGGAATATTTGGGACACGTGATATCTGCAGAGGGGGGTCAAAACTGATGCCAGTAAAATCAAGGCCATTGGAAACTGGGCAGTGCCTTAGTCTGTGAAGCAATTGAGTAGTTTTTTGGGTCTTGCAGGCTACTACATAAAATTTATCAAAGGTTATGCCATGATTAGTAAACCCCTTGTTGATTTATTAAAGGTAGGAGAATTCAAGTGGACTGGGACAGCATAAGAGGCATTTGTATCTCTTAAAAGAGCATTATGTCAGGCCCCCAAATTAGAAGTTCCAGATTTCTCTAAGACCTTTATTATGGAGACTGATGCCTCCAATAGAGGGATAGGGGTTGTTTTGATGCAGGAAGGGCATCCTATTTCTTTCATTAGTAGATCCTTAGGTCCTAAATTGTAACACCCCCAGCCCCTAGTGCCGAATGCGTTACGTTTTCCTAACTTCTTACTTAAATTCTGGGACGAAATGGACAGAATTTCCCCTGAATACTGAACGTTTCCAGGCTAAACGCCTTACAATAAGTCCCTGTAAATCAACGGAAGCGTAAACATTTAAAACATAACTTAACGGCCACACGCCGGAGTTCATAACTCGACGAGCCACCCGCTCGGAGTACACCAAACAGAATAGTTCATTAATAAGGTAACAGTAAAAGATACAACTCAACGGTTCACACAACCGGAGTATGGGGTTTACATCCCAAACATAACCAACTGCAATCAAAAGACATCTAACTGACTGGATGGTTGGCTCATATAGCCATACAGAGCGACTCATAACCAATATGCGTTACATGAACCTCGAATACTGTTTACAAGCGTTTATAAACTAAAAATACTTTACATGACTTCATTAAACACATAAGTTGGCACAAATGACATCTTGCAAGCAATAATCAATTCCAGCTGACTCCACTTCTTCCTGTCATAAAGAAAACCTGGGAAAAGGGGAAATAGTAGTAGGATGAGCAACCACACGCTCAGTGAGTGTCCCCCAACCCCCTTAAAACCAAAACTGTTGCAGGCAAATAATATCTTTACTAGTCACATATCACGTATTCATACTTTAATATCATATTAGGCATACATAGAATTCCTATGAAGACATTACTAAACATAACTTCATTTTTACTCTTCGAACGCATCTCTAGACTCCTGAATGATTAAGTTCTTTGACTAACAAGCAGTTAAGTAATACTAACATGATATTAGATCACATATCCTAGCTCGTAGGCTCTTGGCTACACATTTAAGCATGATAGATTCCAAGTCTCATTCATAGATTATGCATAAAACATGCTTATAAGGCCTTCTTTTTCGTAATCGTATCTTACTTAGCATTTCATTCACATAACATTCATAAGGAAAGCATAGAACATACAAAGAAAAATTTCTTTCCTTTCTTTGAAAAACATTTCATTTAGCCTCTTGAGGCTCATAAAAAACAAACCTTCTCTTAGCCTCTTGAGGCTCATATTCTTTCATATCGGTCGCATATTGACCCTTATAAACTTTTCACATTTCATTCAACTGGCCTCTTTGGGCCCGTAAAACATTCTTTTTCCTCAAAACATATAAAATGGCATAGGCCAATTGCTTTTCTTATCTTGGTAGGAAAATACTTTTGGCATAAGATCATTACAGGGTGCTGATCGGGTGAGAACTATTCTCGACCCCATAGTGAGACCTAACGCTCACGCTTAAGCTCTTACTCCCGGGATGACTACATATAACATATCGGACCATTACATCATCCCTCATCAGGGCCTCTAGGGTTTATCCGGACTTATCCCCTAGGTTAACATCGTTCATATCATATCATATTGTCCGCATCACATTATCTTAGCCACTTAAAGCGTATCGGCCATAACGGCTATAACTTTGCGTTTCAAATCGTAAAATCATTCAACGTATAACTCACACCTTTATAAAACTCTTTAGGGATTCCCCCGTTCAAGCGAGTTCACTCCCAAAACTGTTTTCATTTAATTAAAATAGGCCATCATGCATTAATAGTTATGACCGCTATCATTTCAAAACATGAAATCTTTCTTTGAAAAACTCACTCTTATGCACATAATGCAATTTAAGCATTTAAGCACATACATCACATATATCACATTTAAGCACTTCATATCAATTCAACACAATGAGCTACACATGGCCTCGCAATCCACACGATTGCGGTTAATTAACAACTCAGTCCCCCTCCTCACTTTCACCGTACCACAAGACCTCAAACGCTCATAATGTTGTCCTCAAACCATCCAACTACTAGCTCGTTTCATTCATTTATTAATCACAATATGTTATCACATAGACTTATTTAAAAGAGGGTGAGGTTTAAGCTCTTACCTGAGCAAACAGCACCTTTCAGCCACATACAACCATATTTAGTCGTCAATTGACAACACTTTGCTAAGTAAACCAAACATGATTCAAATTTGACATATACGATGCATTTTAAAGGAAACTTTCCTAAGCATGAACGTACTTTGAATGAAACTAAACATATCTCAATAACTTCAAGTTTAATTCGATTACAAGCATTAGTTAGTTTAACTCGAATCGAAGCTAAGCATACTAAACTAACTTCATTTTTAACCCTTTTTATACATTAGCTAACTTTAGTCACATTCAAGCTAACCACATTCTTATAACTTCAAATTAATCCCTTTTCATGCATCACTGATTACTTGAATCAAAGCTAAACATATTAAACCAACTTCGTTTTTAGTTCTTTTTATACCTTAACTTAATTTAGTCGAATCCAAGCTAACCACGTTCTTATAACCTCAAAATTAATCCTTTTTCATGAATCGCTAAACACTTGAATCGAAGCTAAACATATTCAACCAACTTCGTTTTTAATTCTTTTTATACCTTAGCTTATTCTAATCAAATTCAAGCTAACTACGTCTTTATAACTTCAAATTAATCTCTTTTCATGCATGGTTTTCATTCAAGTCCAATTCACGCATGGTTCCCTTTATACGCACATAACTTGCATCGATTTACAATCTCAGGCATGAATTAACCGAATAGTTCGAATCTAATCATGCACAGCCCATTTCTTGACATTTCTAACGAATCTAACAAACCCTAACTTGGCATGCAACATCAATCTGCTGAAAATATTTTCGAAATTAATACTAATTTAGGAGGCAAGGAACACCCACCTCGGTTCTATGCTAGAGACACGCAATTCAGCTTGAATTGAGGCCAAAATCGGACATCAATAGCCAGGTACTCCTCCACTCTTCGCGCCTGACTCGACCTAGCCCAAACCCAAAACCCTAGCTCGCGATTTCTGAGGAATTTAGGCACAATCGAGATGAAATTAGGGTGAGAATCCAATTTGTAGAAGAGAAGAGGTTCGAAACTCACCTAGCATACTCCAAATCTACTGGGCTCGGTCGGATTCCAGTACGTGGCCGGCCGGTTTCAGGCAAGCAAACGCGGATGGCTTTGGCTTCGATTCGCAGAGAAAGGTGGGGAAAACAGGTTGGTGGTGGTCTGCTGCACGCGGGGACCACTGTGGGGCTCGCCGGCGACGCGTGGGTGTGAGGAGGGAGGAGGTGGCCGATGGGGCTGCTGGTGGTCGCGTGTGAGGAGGACAAACGCAGCGCAGAGAGGGAGGGTCGGGCCTCGTTTTTGGCTGAGAAAGGTAAGGGGCTTCGGTCCCTTATATTTTTTT
>JACYFF010031956.1:90083989-90094626 GCA_017589665.1 Selenicereus undatus | reverse complement strand
GGTATACTTCATCGATGAAATGTAGTTTTTCCAAAAAAAAAAAGAAATGTAAAATAAAAATTTTATGATCATATGATATACTTTACATATCGTACGTAAATACAAATTAATGATTCAAGTTATGACATACTAAGATTGCTAATTAATTCTGATCCGCTCCCAAAAAAAATGATAATAAAATATGTTTTTTTTTTCCCACTGAAAACCGTCCTTCATATCCACGTCTTCTTAATCCTCTCTTCGCAGGAATGTAATTTTAGGTGGTTATTGACGATAGAGAGGATGATGTGGGAAAGTAGGGAAATGAGGGGATATCAATTAGTGAATTTTTAAGAATTTTAAAATTTAAAATTAAATTAACTTCTAACCGTTTTGAGTATTTTGACGGAATTAATGAGAAACTTGGATTGAGGGAGGAAAGTATTTTTAGGTTACTATTCATTTTTACACTTATCTAATAAAGATGTATATATAATTCTTTTACTCTGTGCGATAACATTAATAAGATTAACTTTTGCTTTTTATTAAAAACCGTACATTATAAGGGCATTGACCACAGTGTTAATCAATGAAAGAGTAAGTATGTGGAGAGAAATTAGTTCAACCCTTATTGGCAAGTTTCATAGTAAACCTATCTTATTTTACGCTTTTCCTCAGGCTGTAGACAAACAAAAACAGGAAAAAAAATAAAACATTGAAGAGCGAAAAACCAAAGGAGGGCAGGGAAGCAACTCTTCTATCAGGGTCAACTTTTGATCTTAGGACCTGTCCGGGGAAAAAAAATAAAAAAATTGAAGAGCAAAAAAACAAATGAGGGCAAGGAAGCAACTTTTTTTCAGAGGCAGGTTTCGATTCTGGGACCTGTGAGACCTGTGAATTTTTATAAATTTTAAAATTTAAAATTAAATTAATTTCTAACTGTTTTAAAATTTAACATAATGTGAATAATTGAAATGTCAGGATTTACTATCGAGTTCAAATCCACAGTTGCTATTTGAAGAGCAAAAACACAAAGGAGGGCAAGGAAGCAACTCTTCTGTCAAAGCCAAGTTTTGATCCTGAGACCCGTGACACCTGTGAAATTTTATGAATTTTAAAATTTCAAATCAAATTAATTTCTAACTATTTTAAAATTTAAAATAATATGAATAATTGAAAGGTCAGGATTCACTATCGAGTTTAAATCCACGGTTGCCATCTACTGAAGCCCCACAAATCACTCTCCATGCAGTATTTGAGAATTCCTCAATTGTGATTACTCTACCCATTTTAGCATTTGTTATATAAAGATTCCTTTGACATGTTAGTTATCTAGATTTCTCTACTTTATTCCCAATAATCTTCCTCCTTTAAAAAAAAAATTAGAAAATATATATAGCTGTTTGGGTTAATATTATGGTTAAAATTAATTAATTAAATTGTACAACCTTTGCATGTAAAATTTGGTAGAAGACACTTTTATTTTAAATTATTACTCCTTGTTTTCTTTTTATATATACATTACTTAACTTATCACTAATGTTGCATTATTGCTATGTTTATATATATTGTTATTGTTATTATTATTATTATTGTTATCTTTTTTCAAACTTAGTCCTTTAATAATCAGGCTAATTTTTATTTTGCTAACATCCCTATATTTGTTGTCATTTGAACAAATTATTCAGGATTGTAACCAATAATTCATTTCAAGGCCGCTTTGCTGATTCAACCTATACTTTCATAAATAGGCATACATATATAAAGTATTAAATCAAAATGCAGTGCCCAACTTGATTTATGATTAATATAATGTAATGTAATTAGCAAGGTTTTAGGTTCGGACCATTACAGCCTCCCCCCCTTAAAATAAGTTTCGTCCTTGAAACTTGCAAAGCTAAAAGGGAACCTTGACTGTACCTTCCATAGATATGGGTATTTGCTTCTCATGTCTTCCTCTGTCTTCCATGTAACTTCAAATGAAGTATGGTTGGCCCACAGGACCTTAGCCAGACAAATACTTTTGTTCCGGAGTTGTTTCACTCTATAGTCTAATATATGTATGGGACGCTCTTTGTACATTAGATTTTCAACGACCTCTACTGGTTTTGTTATGATGACATGATTTGGATCTTGAACATATTTTTTGAGCTAAGAAATGTGAAAAATATTGTGCACATGCTCAAATTCTGTTGGTAGATCCAACCTGTAAGCCATAGGGTTTATCCTCTTGAGAATTTCATAAGGCCCGATATATCTAGGGCTTAGTTTGCCTTTGATATTGAATACTCTTACTTCTTTAATTGGAGACACCTTTAAAAATACTTTATCTCTTACTTGAAACTCTAATGGTCTTCTGCGCAAAGCTTTTTTGTCAGCTCTGGGCAGCTTTGATATGTTTTTGAATCTTACTTATCATTTCAATGGTCTCTTAAATCAACTTAGGGCCTATAGTTAATGCTTCATTGAGCTCACTCCAACACAGTGGTTTTCTACACTTCCTCCCATACAGTGCTTCAAAAGGGGTCATCTTAATTGTAGCTTAATAGCTGTTATTATAAGAGAATTCCACCAATGATAAATAATTTTCTCACTTTCCCTGAAAGTTGAGCACACGTGCCCTAAGCATATCCTTTAGGATTTGATTCACTCTTTCAGTTTGTCCATCGATCTCAGGGTAATATGAACTACTAAAATTGAACTTGCTCCCAAAAGCTTTTTGCAAGGCATGCCAGAATTGAGCTTGAAATCTTTGGTCTTTGTTAGAAACCATGTCATTTGGTATGCTGTGTAGTCGAATTATTTCTTTGACATACAACTGTGCTAGTCTCTCTATATCCCAGGTGTCATGAATTGGTATAAATGGGCAAATTTGGTGAGTCTATCCACGATAATCCAAATGGTATTCTTCTTTGAAGCAGAAAGGAGTAATCCTATACTAAAATCCATTAAAATCGAATCTCACTTCTAGGTAGGAACCTCTAAAGGCCTCAATTCACCTACTGGATGCTGATGTTAAGCTTTTACCTTTTGACATGTCAAATATTTATCCACATACTCTGCAATCTCACTCTTCATGTTATCCCACAAGAAGAATTGCCTCAAATTCCTATATATTTTTATTCCTCCTAGGTCCAACAAGTAACGAGTATTATGGGCTTCCTTCAAGATCTTTCTCTTCAACTCCTCCTTGTTGGGTACACACAGTCTGTTCCGAAACCTCAAGGTTCCATCTTCATGTATTACGAAACCAGGAGATTTTCCATGTGCTACATTAAATCTAAGCTTCTCTAGCTTAGCATCATCTTTTTGACCTGCCTTAATTTCTTCTATTATGGAAGGTTACACCTCTAATGCGGACAACCCATCTATGTACCCTGGTAACACAAGTTCCATACCCATGTTTTCAAGGTCCGTTAGAATGTCAGGTTGAATACTTATCAATGTGTTTAACCCGCGTTGGGTCTTCCTACTTAGTACATCTGCTACCACAGTCGTATTCCCAGGATGGTATTAGATTTGCATACCATAATCCTTGAGTAATTCCAACCATTGTCATTGCCTTAAGTTGATTTCTTTTTGAGCAAAGATATACTTTAGGCTCTGGAGGTCGATACAGATCTTATACGACATCCCATACAGGTAGTGTCGCCATATTTTTAAAGTAAAAACTACCGTAGCTAACTTTAGGCCATGAGTCGGGTAGTGCTTTTCATAAGGCTTGAGTTGCCTAGAGGCATAGGCTATTACCTTGTCATTTTGTATTAATATACAACCTAACCTGTTCTTAGAAGCATCACTGTAAATAATGCACTCTTTTCCTTCTATGGGTAAGATAAGGGTAGGCGATGTTGTTCAGTGTCTCTTTAGTTCTTGAAATGCCTCTTCACACTTGTCCGACCACTCAAATTTAGTAGTTTTCTTTAATGGATTGATCAGTGTAGATGCTATTTTTGAAACATCTTTCACGAATCTCCTATAGTATCCTGTTAAACCTAAAAACTCCTTACTTCTATCACAGTGGTGGCCTGGGCCATTCATTGACCGTCTTTGTCTTCTGAGGGTGAACTTTGATTCCTTCTTTAGAAACTACATGTCCCAAAAATGTCACTTCAGTCAATCAAAACTCATACTTTTTTAGTTTAGGATATAACTAGTGTTCCCTCAAAGTTTATAATACAGTCCTCAAATTATTAACATGCCCCTCCTTGTCCTTGGAGTATATTAGAATATTATTTATAAAAACCATCCCAAATTTGTCCAATTAGGGTTTGAAAACTCTATTCATAAGATCCACAAATGCAGCAGGGGCATTGGTAAGTCCAAAAGGCATCACTGTAAACTCATAATGACCACATCTAGTCTTGAAGGTGGTTTAGGGAATACCTTTTGGCTTAATCCTAAGCTGATGATAAGCAAACCTCATATCGATCTTTGAAAACACCCCAACTCCTTGCAATTGATCAAATAGATCTTCTATTTGGGGCAAAGGATGCTTATTCTTAATGGTAATGTTGTTTAGCTCCCTAGAGTCTATACTCAACCTTAAGATTCCATCATTTTACTTCACAAACAAAACTAGGGCTACCCAGGGTGATGCCATGTCCTAATAAATTTTTTTTTGTAGTAATTTATCCAGCTGGGTTTTCCATTGTTTGAGCTCTATTGGCGCCATTCCATATGAAGCTTTTAAAATAGGTTGCGCACCAGGAATTAATCAATCTTAAAGTCAATCTTCCTTTGAGGAGGTAGACTCGACAACTCCTTAAGGAAAACATCAGGAGATTCATAAACCACAGGGATATCTTCTATTCTCATCCCCTCATCCTTAACTTCAGTAGCACAACGCAAATAGCCCATGCACCCTTGCCTTAACAAGTTAGTTACCTTCATAATTGAAATTATGGAGTATTCTTTCCCAAGTCTTTCACCATAGAAACATACTTTTCGACCCTCTTGATTCTTTAGAGTGACCTTAAGATCTCTACAATCTATGGTTGCCCCATGTATAGTCAGCTGTTGGACAAAAATTTAATAAAAATAATTAATATGAACAACACAATTTTTCAAAGTACAAAAATGTACGTCGGTATATTTTGAGTACGACCCTATTCAAGAGGATAGACTTCCTTAATTACGTCCCTCTCCTGAGAGACCACCTTTTGATTGTGACTCGTCTTATTTATTTTTCTTTGTTTGTTTTGTTTTGCATTAATGAGACTTATAATTTGGATCGACAATTATCATTTTTTTAATGTCGAATCGCCCATATTCAAAACTTAATTGTATTAGATAGTGGATGTATAGACACCTTCTAGGAAGGATACTATACGTACACATTCTTCATGTGCATGTTAAGGAACGGGTAATTTTTATTTTATTTAGAATTTGGGTTGCACTCACTTTTTTATCGTGAGCTGCATACGTACCTCTTTTATAGAGGATCAAACAGACCGTAGTTCTTTAAAATTTTTATTTGGTTTAATTTGTATTCTACTTTGGTTGTGTTAATAACCATGATTTAATTTGATTTTAGTTTTGGATTTTATTTATATGGACTATGATTTAATTTTGTCGCTTAATTTTATTTGGCTTTGATAGCGAAGTTATGCATTTTTTTTTTGCCGATTTAGCGTTTTCTGGAATTGGTCCTTATATATCTATTTTTTGACTTTCGATTGCACCCAACATTTATTTAAGGGCTTCGTACGTACTCTTGGAGAGATCAAATCAACATAGTTCTTGGCCCAAATTTTGTTTTAGACTTACGTCACAGATGGGGGAAAATGTAATAAGCTTCTTTGTATGTTTGCCTCGGGTCTAGTCTATTTTGCCATGCTTATTATTTGGAGAAAGCTTCAAATTATTTTGAAAAGATTTTATTTATGGTATCAAACTATATGTGACTAAATACTCATCGAAAGTAGCGTACAAAATTACTACTCTTTTAAGCATTGTCATGCCCAATGAGGTCACATCGTCATCTCTTATTCTTCTTCTCTTTTTTTTTTTGGGTATTTGACGACAAATCAAATTCTTGAATTCAGTGGATAAAACAAATTTTCACAGGATTATGATATCTTCAAATTCAAATTCCTACCCCTAGTTAGATCCTTGGATTATAAATGTCACTTCTTTCCCTCCCCCTTCCTTTAATCATCTTACTTCTATCTTTAAGCAACACATTGCCTCCCTTCTATCATCTTGAGGTTCAACAGATAGGTGAGGTACCGATGCTATAAAATTAAAAGAAGAAATTAGCCTATCAACTAGCCCGTCAACTCTTATCAATTATCATCAATTAAAGCTTCTGAGTTTTGTCCATTGATAGGCTCCTCCTCATGTGCCTTTTATAGCTGTGTATGGCTGTAATTCACCCCAGGACTTGTCATCTTCTCACTTTTTTTGGTACTATTTTTATTGTTTAAAGCCCCTTTTTCACTTTTTCTTGAATAGACAAATAGAGTCATGACATGCCTATTCGTCCACTTTTTTAATCATCATCCTGGTTGCAGACATCAAATGAAAATCACATTTTTTGCTGTAATTCACCCTAGGACTTGTCATCTTCTCACTTTTTTTTAACGTTTTTTTATTGTTTAAAGCCCCTTTTTTTGCCTTTTCTTAAACAGATAAATAGAGCCATGACAAGCCTCTGCCTCCACTTTTTTAATGATCATCCTAGTTGTAGACATCAAACGAAAATCACTTTTTAGTTTTCTTTATGAGTTTTAGATCAACATTAAGCATTTTGTTTAATTAAGGCTTACGCTGACTTATTTTCTTTTGAAATAAAATGAAACCTAATATTGTTTATTGATTCGTGAGTCTCTGTTCGAGAGATTGAATCTAAAAAAATTTTTTTTAACACTTTTTTTAAGAACTTTTTTTTTTGATTCAGTACAATATTCTCCATGGCCAAGACACAGTTTCATCTTGAAACTAAAATAGAGCATAACGACTTCCATCCGTTTTCTTCTTTTTTTAGGGTTCCAGTGAGACCTAGGATACAAGTTCATGGATCTGATAGGATCTGGGGTTTCGACAGAATCCACAATTTAATGAGTCCAGCAGGACTCGGGATCCTATAGGATCCTTCCGTTGATGGGTCTGGGAAGACCCAAGGTTCCAACGGATCCGATTTCTTTGAGGCCCTAAGAATTCAGAATGTGAAGGGATTCAATCTATTTGGGTTCTTGAAAGACCTGGGATTTTGAAGAATTGAATTTTCGGGATCCAATAGGACTAGTCTTGGTGGAGAACTAGGCATGGCTTGAGCTTGAACTTCATGATTTAATTACCTTTTAATCTTTGGTTTGATCTTCTAACAAATGATGAATTTTTTTTGGTAGCTTGCTGCTCTGTTTCTTCTGAAATCTTCTTCCTCTATTTCCTTTTTTTTTAGGCTGCCTGTGCCTTGCTCTGTATTTTCTCCACAAGTTTGTGTTCTCTTCTTTGTCTTTTTTTGTTGCTTCTTTTTCCCGCTTTATGGCCTCTGTCTTCATTATTTATAATGAACAAGGCAAAAGAGTAGTGGGGTCCATAATAACTTTTCATGTAGTAGTAAGTGGGAGATGGCGAGGAAACATGGGTTTATTAATAACCACCAGTAATTCCATTATAAAGCCTTTTTTTTTTAAATTTTATTCCCCCACTTTCCTGGGCACATTGAAGTCAAAAGACTTGCCCTTGATTGGGCCTTTTTTTTTTTTGGGTTTTGTAGGCCTATCAAATACAACCTAAAGAGTACACCATAAGGCCTCTTTATTTATTTATTTTTTTGTTTTGATTTTTGGGGGTAGAAGTAATTGATTAGTAGCCATGCAAAAAGATAAAAATATTTTTTTGTAATTTTTTTATTTCCTTTTACTATAATATCATATCTACTTTTATTTCGATTTTATATTAGGACATAATAGTTACTTAAATGTTATATTTTACGATTTTAAAATTTGTCAAAATTTTAGGCTCAACAGTTGCCCCCTGTGCATTATTCATATTTGAACAATTGCATGAAGGATGCACGCATTTTATGAACTTCATTATCATTCATTAATTAGACATTTTTTTTAATAGTGAATAATTAATGAACATGGGCGGGTCACTTTGCAATGAAAGAGCTCCACTTCAAGATGGACGAGAATGTGATTACGAGCCTCCTTATCGGCGTTCAAACTCCTTGAAGAGTCTTAACGTGATTTCTTCTTCCACTTTAACATCTATCTTGGTTAGGAAGGTTAGAGTCAAGCAAGGAGCACTTCGTTATCGGCGGAATGACGAGAACAAATGTGTCGATGTAAGCAAGGATTATGAGAACTATTTTAATGCCACTGTTTTTGAGAAAGTTAATATTGAACGTCGTAGCCCTGAATTATATCCTACTGAGGAGGAATTTTACCCAGCCCTACACAGGCTTCTTACCGGAATGAGGAATTAGGGGTCAACCTTTCAATTTTGAGGTCGCTCAACTTTTATGATAGGAGTGATGGAATGGACTAAACGAGTGCTTGCTCATTTTGAAGAACCCTTGAAACAACCTGGCATATTTGGTGTTGTTGGTGTTTCCTAGTTTCCGTACCATTTTGATGCAAATGTATGGCGGGCCTTTTGTGAACTTTGGGGTCCACTAACCAATACTCTTCACCATGGTGTGGGAGAAGTTAGTATTTTGCTTTACGACTTGGAGTGGATTGGAAGTTTACCCATCCTTGGAGCTATATATGGAGATTTCTTGCTGCCAAATAAAGATTTGACTGGCCATAATAAATATCCTACTACAGTTGCTGAGCTGCTGCGTATTCATGTTGAATTGTGCAATTTTCACAAAATTAATCATATTTATTATGATCTTTAGTTGGACCATTTTTATCGAAAATACTTTGTCTACTTTGCATATGGAGAACAAACGAATTCTGAGTAAGAGAAATTGGAGATAAAGAAAAAGAGCCCTATTCGCATCTCGCGTCAAGAATGAATGACGGACTTAAATGTTACAGCTGAAGGTGAACTTGCTGCTTTCTTAGCCTTTAGGTTAAGTCATTTTGTCTTACCTCATGGTAGAGAAGTTATAAGGCCGGAGACATTTGTAATGGCTGCCTTGATGGCTTCTGGGCAACGAATTTCTTTGGCTCCAACAGCTCTTGGTTACATCTATCATGGCTTGTGGAAGGCAACAGGTTACCTAGATCATCTTGGTAAAGCTAGCACAATCTTTGCCATCCACTATTTTTTTTTTTTTTGCACAAAAGAATGGTATCAAAAAAGATCCGCAAAATGGTATCAGAGCCAGCCACACAGTCGTAAACCCAAAACGACACACACTAAAGAATGGCAGTTTATATTAGAACAAGCCGAATTAGCAAACGAAACATGGTTTGTCAGACCAGAACTAGGATCGCCGACTAGAGAATCATTCTCAAACTATAGTAATGGATAGTGCAAGTTCAAGCACAGACCGTCCATATAAGGACCTATGGACAATACCTATAAAAGGACAAACGATTGATGCAAAATTAGACTGCATCTACGAAGGACTTGGAGAAATACAAAAGCTCGTTATAGAAAAGACGAAACCCATAGAAGAACGAAGAATCGTTCGCAGAAGGGTACACTTTAATCCACCAGGTGACCCCACTAAACCAGGGTTCCCATCCATAAGTAATATGGTTAGAACCTTTCAGTCTTTAGAAGAATTGGAAAGAGAATATGACCAGGCCAATTCAGAAAATGAAGATGAAATTCTTGAAAGAATTAACGAGTTACAGTTACAGTGTAACATGGAAGATTCAGGACAAATAGTACCCGAAACACAAGAATCAGGAAGACGACCGCCGGAAGTACAGCCCGAGATCACATCACACTATGATGAACACATGGAAAGCAGTGATGAGGAATCACAACGGTATCGCTATAGGCACGAACCGACCCGACAAAGACGAATAGGTGGAAGACAACTGTTCCCCCACCCAGGGCATGCGTATCCACTAACAAATGCAGGTGCATCATTAAATCTAGACTGTGTGAACAACACAGATGAGGTCATCAATGAGTGGGTAAAAGCACTCTTAATATATCAAGGAGTAACCCGCACAGAAGGTGATTCTTTAAAATCATTTATTCCATTAACCTTTAGTGGAAAAGTTGCAGATTGGTATCAGGCACTACCTGAAGAAACCAAAGCACAGTATCTTGGAGGTACAACAACAAATGATGCAAAGACCATCTTGAACACTATCGAAAATGAAATTCGAAGAGAATTTCTGGGAGAAGATTTCGCACAGCACCTACTAACGGAAAAGCGTATTGAAAAACAAAAGTATTTGACTATGCTTTACAATTTACAAATTTACAACATCAATTATTTTGATGCTTACACATGCGAATTTGAAAAATATTATTATAAAGGTGAAGTTTCATCAGCAACCCAACATTCATTAAACTTTCATAATGATATGTTTTTCACAAAGCTTCCATATCCATGGAGCGATCTGTTGTTTAGCAGGTGGAAGGCAGCAGACAGACCAGATAGAACAGATACGTTAGGAGCACATATCGAATTCGCTAGGATTACACTAGCAAGCGAGTGTGAAAAGGCATACAAACGAAAACGTTTTCAGAAAGACCAGAAGAAGTTGAAATGCAAGGACCAACTTTACTTC
>JACYFF010031956.1:90025186-90036960 GCA_017589665.1 Selenicereus undatus | reverse complement strand
TAACAATTATGCTTCCTGGAAGACACCATCTTGGGTCGTCCCTGCATGTGATCTCAAAGCAGGATCCACAGCTCAAACCATTGTTGAACAACGCTGTGCTTAGCGCTGCTGTGTTTGTCCCATACCCTTGGCTGTATAGGTTTCCATAACCACAAGCTCCCCCTGCATTTTATTAACCCAAAATTTTTTTTCAAAAAAATAATTAAAAAGTAGTTAAAATTTTTAAGCAGCCAAAAAGAAGCAATTTGCCTTATTATTTAGGGTATTGCTATTGCCAGAATTTTTACTAACGTTAATTACAGAATTGGCTAGATTTAATACCTCCAATTTTACCAAGGTGCTGTTGATAGTCATGTGCGCTCACTAGTGATAAGGAAATTTTGAAAATTCAACTTTTTTGACCAACATGTGGCACTTACTTATTATTGCACGCCTAAGAAGTAAATGTCAGTTTACTGAAACTGTGAAAGATCTTATATTAATTCACTGTGAAAAGATTGTCCCAAATTAGTCGATGAAGTCTGTACATTGCACTTTGAAAAAACTCAAATTGGTTAACTGCATGTATAAAGGTTTTTAGTCTTAAATGTTAACCAACGACTTTATTATCGCAAGATATTTTTAAATGTCTTGTATCATACTAAATTAATATATTCTATAATTTAAAATCACCAAATTCTCAATGATTATGCTTAATTATAAATTACTAAGTTTAAATATGAATTGACCATGCCAAAAAAATATGAAATGATACCCTAATCAGATCAACCCTATTAGCAAGTACATATGATGGACGTATTTTAAAAATGCAATCAATTATGGATTAAAAAAATAATTTTACATAATTTATAAGTTTTAATATACCATTTTTTCAATTTAAAAACATAATAATATGATTAAGCCCAAATTGTAACAAGACACCTAAAAAATGTCTTATAACACGACATTTATCATTTTACATATTAAAAAACTAATTGATAATAAACTCACCCATTGTGCCAGAGGCGTCCCCTCCACCGTAAAAAGTGGCATGAGCATCAGTCCAACCGCCTCCATAACCACCATAGCCGCCACAAAGGCACACATTGGTCACAATGAGTAGGAGGAGAGCAATAGATGATGCAAGCATGACTGCCATTCCGTTTAGAGAGAGAGAGAGGTGCAGAAAGTTTTGAAGTTGCAATGCTCAGGGGGGTGGATTTATGCCGTTATATAGACTGAGGCAAAGGCCAAGTATGAAAGAGAGAAATAGAGAAGTGAAGATATTGTCCGCCCAGAAAATGACAAAGTTTTAGGCCCTGCAATTTTTGCTCGATTTTAGGGACGACTGAAAAATAAATTGTGAAATACTCATAATGTATTTTTTGTTTTTCTTTTTTCTTTTGGGTAGACCGTTAACGCGGACCAAGTTCTAAACAGCGCACATGGAGATGTCCAATTGAACTACCCAACTGCTTTCCGCCCAGGCGGCCCCATCTTCACATGGCCTTCTAACCGTCCCCCCTTTCAGGTGTTTTTCCCTTTGTTTTATAGTTCTTTCCGGTTTTATCTATTTTCGATTTATTTGTCTTATTTTTATTAATTTTTTGGTGGTTTTTCTTTTGGACATATATATAGTATTGGACGGGCAACAACTTGTAAGTGGATTGTCTCGAAAGTTTAGGTGGTTCCCGTATCTCATATTTTGAGCATTATTTTTTATTTGTGGTGCTTTTTAATGATTATTATTTTTATTTTTCATACACCTAAACAGAATATAACTATTTGATGACATGTGAAGTTTTTATCTTGAAATTGATATATAAAAACAAGTTTATGAAATGATAATAATTGTACACAAATTGGACATTATTCATTAATAATTATCAATGGCAATGATTCATCTTTTGCAATGACAGATCTACCGTAGTGGTAGTGGGGTTCATGGCAGTGGAAAAAAATTCCTAAGATATATCTATATCTCAAGTTAGGGGAGAGGAAACAGTAATATAGATGGATTCCATAAAGCTGGTGTGTGAACTTTATATAGAATTCTTATTATTGTTTTGTCTCATTAAATTTATTTGTGAATATGTATAAGAATTCATTGTTGATGGACCCCACAAAGAAAAATTTTTGGATTCACCGTTGCATCTTCATTTAATCAGATCAATCTCCTACAAACAAAAAAGGAAAACATTTTGTTTATAATGCTTCTTATCCAACAAAATGCAAACCATTGACTAACCAACCACATGGTTGATGTTATTTCACATTAATATCTTACGTTAATATATGCTTTGCAAAGGTCATAACTTTTCTCCACTTCTTAAATTTAAATTTAAATACAAAATATTTTTAATAATTATATTATTTGTTTCTATTGTAAATTAAAACTTGATTTATTTATGAATCCAAAACAAATTTAGATAATAATTTTTAAACATTGGTGACGCACAAACTATGTTAAAATGTTTGTCAAAACCTACTCCTTAATTGGTATTATACAATGTGTTATTTCTCTTCTTTTACCGGTTGATTAATGATACATGTGTCATTCTTTACCAGTAAATTTAGTACTTAGACAAGAAATTAATACGACCATTGTATTGTATTGATTTCGTGGCTCAATCGAACAAAAAAAATTCTAATGTTATCTGAACTAGTATTTAAAAAAAAAAGATTTAGGATGACAAATAATAGGAGCTTCAAACGCATTGGAGATTGATAGAAAATAAAAGTTGTCAACATTAAACTTCTCAATTATTCACCTCAATTATAGCATGTCAAGATTTCACATCGAAAAATGAAAGCTAATGCATATTAAGATAGCAACTTTAAAATTCAAAAATATGTACAAGTTTATGATCAGACAACAAAATATTTCGTTAAATTTTTATGTCTACAGATTTATCTAATCAAATTTTCAATCCACTATTAACATACAAATTATATCATAGAATAAACCCAGGAACTTTTTTTTTTGGGTTGAAATGCGTACAGATGTAGATCATCTACTCGCCCAACAGTTGGTGTGCATGCTATTCCCTTCATTATCGAGATTATGAGCTCGAATCTGCAACCTGCTAAGCATTTTCTTCTTCTTTGATTTATGGAGTTGAGTATTTTATTTTATATACTTGAGCAACCTATTGTATTAAGTTGAGCATTTTATTTTACTCACTTGAGTATTTTTCGAATATATAGATTCAGGACTATGAAGGGGAGCCTTGGAGCAACGATAAGGTTGTCTCTGTGTGACTAAAAGGTCATGGGTTCGAGTCGTGAAATCAACCACTGATAAAGTCATGTTAGATTGCCTACAATTCACCCCTTGAGGTGCGGCCCTTCCCCGAACCCTACGTGAACGCAGAATGCTTATGCACCGGGCTGTCCTTTTTGCCCTATAGATTCAGGACTATAATATAAACACTGCTACTAATAGTCATAGTCTACCCATTCTCAAAATAAAACCAATATGCAATACAAAATTGCCACGATTTGATTGCCTTTGCACAGTGTATTCCCACATCATAAGTCGTTGACATTGGCAATAATAGAGCAAAGATAAATTCGATGCATGCATCCAAAAATTTTAGAGAGAAAAAGAGAGAGGTGGCAATGAGTTACTAACCTTTAATTGTGAAGGTTGAAAATTCCGTTTTTGTTTTTACATTTGGACGGTAAGGATTAAGCAAGAAATTAAAGTGCTCCCCCTTGTCTTATTGGACAGTCAATAAAATACAACGCCCGCTACTTGGTAATTCCCTGTGTATAATTCTTTTTATTTATCCTTTAAGATGCAAATAATAGACGAGTAATCAATATATGGATTTCACACTTTCAAATACTGGCTCACATTTAGGGGGCGTGAATTGGTTCAAACTCAAGCTAGATTAGACCACATTGGTTTGTCAAACTTGAATTTCACAAATTATCACTTTAATGATTAAATAAAATTAATTGAATATTTTATTCTTATAACTGCCCCGACCGCTTACATTTCTTACAACTTATGATTACAATTTAATTATACAAATGAAAAAAAAAACACACAGACACAATATCCATATGTCATTTTCACTGAATTAAGTCTGTCCGAGCTCAAAACAAAACCAATATCTAATACAATATTGCCACAATTCAATTTCCTGATTCTATCTTACAATAATTTGTTGACTACGACATTAATTTGTTAAAATTGCTCCGTCAGATCCATCCAAAAATTTGAGAGAGAAAGAGAGAGGGGTGGCAATGAATTTTGGACGGTAGACGTAATCAGCAAGAAGCTAAAGTAAAAGCTCCCCATAATTGTACAATCAAGACAAGTGCTACCTGGCATGCAGTTCTCCCTCCTCCACAAGTTCAAATACAGAAAAATGTTTGTCAAAAGAAATTGATTGATTGACAATCCTGTTCTCATATATATAACGTGAACGTGTCTTTCATTTTTTGGAGTACTCCAAATCAAATTAGAGTTTTTGATGTAAATAGTATTACTAGCAACTGCGGTGCAATTGTAAAGATTTCAGTTGAGCATTTTCATTGATAAATGATTTAAAATTTAATCGCATAAAAATCCAGCGTGCCTTCATATCAGTTTGTACAGCTTTGTGATTTCAGACAGTGAAATTGAAATTCAGATATTAAAAATTTTAAATATCAAGTCCGATCGATACTGTAATTTTCTCTTGGTCAGTAGTATATTTTTTTTGTGCAACTCTCAATATGTTATATTGAGTCTTGGAGTTTCATTTAAATTTAAAAAGTATAAATATGTACTTTCTCCGTTTCAAAATAACCATTTTATTTCTACTAAAGTGTGGAGAGATAATGCCGTATAGGGCTATTTATCAAACCTTGCCATTGTTTCAAGGGAATGTTCTATGTTGGCTATTGTGCAAAAGGTCACAATATATGTCCTGTTATATATAAGACATTCTGTTAAATCAACATTAATATATTATATAATTTAAAATTACAAAACTTTTAATATTTACAACCCATTATGAATTGTGAAGCTTTAATATTCATTGACTATACCACTGATTACAAATTTGTAGATATCCTAAATGGACCAACCTATATATGTAGATATAATATACGCGTAACTTTATAATAGTGGAAATTTGTTAATAAAAATATCATTTCACACAATTTATAAATAGTAATATAATTCTGCTATGCAATCATATCATTTATCTGTATTTAATAAATAATATTATAACTTTTAAGTTAAACAAAACACTTAAGACGCATCTCGTGCGAAGCCATTTACCATTTGGGAAAAAACTCAGAAAAAGTTAAAAAGAATTAAGACATATTGGTATTTAAAAATGCGTGCATCCACATTCACCATGAGTGGGACATACCAATTCTAATATAGTTTGTTTTCACTTTTTGTATTTTTCATATAGTAAAAAATGTGGAATTGCAAATTTATTGAAAACGATAGCAATGGATCCAAAAAAATATTAAGTTAATGTAAAAAAAAAGGATCGAATAACATATAATTGGACGGGAATAGTCATAAATTCTCCCTAAAATTAAGCGCATCGTGTTTTCTTGCAGGATAATCAATGACTACTTTAGAAATAAAGACCCTCACCTAGTCTAATTTAAGTAAAGTCAAATATTGTATGATTATCCGAAACAACCCAACTTCTAGCATTTTAGGTTGGGAATTGGCTGGAAAGTGTTCTTGTTACTATCATTGGCTTGGGTAGTCGTCATTTCTAATAACTATTTCAATTTCGAAGCTTACTTCTTGCTTTCCAGCCCAATTAAACTCGACATTTTAGGACAGAATGAGTATAATATAATTATTAACCATCCAAGTTGAGTGAAAATAAGAATATTTTTTTATTAACCTGCAATGAAGACTTTTAGCATTGGTGATAAGAAACTAGTGTTAACTTTGAAGTACATGGATGAGGACAAGCTTGATTGGAGGCACCTAACCCCATTGAACCAGTTAGTTTGGTAGTTGCATCTACCATAACAGCATGAATGATTACTGGTCTAGAATAATCAAGTATTCAAATAAAACGCAATTAAGGTCAATAATAAAATAATGATGAGCAGATCATTCTAGTCAAAGTACCACCCAATTTCCCCGTCGGCCATGCAACATATCGAATGTACGAAGTACGAACCCAAAGGCGTGGTCCGCATGGAAATGATGACGCCTTCATCCCAAAAATCTACGTGCTTTGGCGTGCCTTTTGTGCTTCAGTTGAAGTTATGGTCAACAATTAAACTTAATTTTACCCTGCATCTGCGCCTTCCCGTACTCATAACAAGACAAGTTGATTGCTCCTCCAGTCCTCCATTCTTGTATTTCAATTCCTAAAGTCTTAGCTTTTTTTCAAAAAAGTAAATCCCTTAGTTGGTGGATACTAATCCAAAAATTAGTTTAGGTTATTCATTTATTTTTCTTTAAAAAATTGATTTAAATCTTATTAATTAAGAATATTTATATTGAAAAAGTTTCCCTTCTTAAGGGCTTCACTCTTAATAACTGTAGAGAAGATAAAAGAAAACTCAAATTTTAATATTTTGTATACCTGTTTCTGCCATAATTTTCAAGTTAATTTTTAAATAAAATTGTTGAGATGCTAACATAATCATGAGCTCCTTCATGATGGAAAATTGATTTTCATTTGACTCAAGTATTATATAAGTTTTTTAAGGTATTTTGAATTTTTAAATTACATATATATTTATCGTTTCCAGAGTATATAATCCTAATACTAAATTAGACATATTAGAAGATTGATATATTATATGTACATTAAAAAAATTATTGATCGTATATATTGTAGATGGTAAAATTGATATCATCAAATTAAATATGAAATATCGGTGACCTTTGAGAATGGAGATCAATTTTTGGTCAGTCCTTTACCCTTAAGTGAAGCCCGTGGGGTGAAAGGATTAATCACTGTGATCGATAGTGGATACCGTTAGTTAAACCAACAAAAAAAAAATGAAATATCGGAGTGATTTTTGTTTTTTGGAAATCAAATAATCATAGGTTGATATATTATATAATTAAGAAAGACAAAATAACCTTGTGCAACCAAAACTGATTTTCTTCGCACAAAAAAATAAAGATCCGTCTGTATTATTGGTTGTTCTTGTACATGCCAAAATCATAATCACTTTAATTAATCACTCACAAGATCACACGAGTAGCCCTGAAGTTCCACTGGTTACAAAAAGTGTGCTGCGTACGTAATAATAATTAATAATCTGATCAACATCAATTATTGATTAATTATCGTCTCCTTTTCAATTAACATTCGTACGTCATTATTGGAAAATTATTTTTGAAAACCAAGAGAAAAAACTGAAGGTGAGGGGATTGGATTATAAGGGCCTACCATGTTAGAGGCACATGCCATGGCCGTGCATTCCGGCTCTTTTCTTGTCCTCTTTATTCAGCCAATCCGTTCCGCACAATCTTATATTGTATTCAATAATCACATCTTTTGTTTGCGTTCGGAAATATTTTAGGATTTTTCTTTTTTGGGTCGTGAAGGTCAATTCCATTGGAGTCGAGCTACTGTTGCCCTGTTGGCCCAATAAAAAATAGAATTATCTCATCATAGGTTTTCTTTATTTATAAAACTCGAATCCGAGACGTCGCTTAAGTGAAATAAAGATCAAAATACTTACACCAACCTGTGTTGGTAATATTTTAGAATAATTTAGATACGTCTAATATTTTTTAAATTATCTATACTATATATAAAAGCAATGTTGTGATGACGTGGCTTTTTTGAATTTTCTCATAAATTTGATATTTTGGGCCGTTAGATTATTTGATTATATAATCACAACCGTCAGATTTTCAATAAAATAATTGCCGTCATAATTAAAAATATATAATATCTTGATTTTTGTTTTGGCAACAGAATCTCTTAACTACCTAAAAACAAAATATACTTTAACATCCTTTCCTAAATCAATAAAAAAAATTATCATCATAATATCATTAGGTTATTTGATTATATAATCACAACCATCAAATTTTCAGTAAAAATAATTACCATCATAATTCAAAGTATATTATTTCTTGATTTTATTTTTTTTTTGTAGTGGAATCTATTAACTACCTAAAAACAAAATATACTTTAATAACTTTTTCTCAATCACTGAAAATATTTGTGTACTAAATTTTATGGATGGTATTAATATTTTAGTGATCCAAGGAAGAAATAAAGTATTAAAGTTTTACTTTTCTTATTTTAATGGTAAATCCGAAATTAGCCACTTTACATATTATTATTAAATTAAATAGAAGAGATCTATACTATAATATAAAAGCACTGTTGTGATGACATGGCTTTTTAAATTTTCTCATAAATTTAAGATTTTGAACCGTTAGTTTATTTGATTATATAATCACAACTGTCGGATTTTCAATAAAATAATTACCATCATAATTAAAAATATATAATATCCTGATTTTTTTTGACAACAGAATCTCTCAACTACCTAAAAACAAAATATATTTTGATATCCTTTTCTAAATCAATAAAAATAATTATCATCATAATATCATTAGATTATTTGATTATATAATTACAATCATCAGATTTTTAATAAAAATAATTACCATCATAACTAAAAGTATATTATTTCTTGACTTTTTTTTTGTAATGGAATCTATTAACTCCTAAAAACAAAATATACTTTAATAACTTTTTCTAAATGAGTGAAAATATATACGTACTGAAGTTTGTGAATGGTATTAATATTTTAGTGATCCAAGGAAGGAATAAAGTATTAAAGTTTCACTTTTCTTATTTTAATGATAAACCCGAAATTAGTTACCTTACATATTATTATTAGATTAAATAGAAGCGATGTGAATCAATAGAAGAGCTAGACCTAGACGACATTTTTTTCTTCCCAAACATTCTTAATGCGGGATAAGGTGTTTTTCTTCTTATATTTCTTGGTCAGGAATTAAAGTTCCTAAAATCACTAATTTTTTTTTTATGAACAAAAATTCACACAATGACATTTAATTAATGGTCGAAAATGTTCATTTTAAGTGGTTGATGAAGTTTTTCATTCTTTTAAGTAGTAACAAGTATTTCTATACCCATATAATAAGTGAAAAAAAATTATAAGTTTTTAATTGTAACAATTATTTATAAAATATTACAATATTCCAAATAGCAACCAGTCATATACAATATTTTGAGTTTTTTAAATAAAATAATGAATAACTTTTTAAGAAGAAACAATTATTGATAGGTGCAAATTATGAGAAACTATCAACTAAAATTTCTAATATATAGAAATATACTACAATAAGTTTAGCAAATATTTTTGATAGCAGTTATAGTATCTTAATTTCTCTATAATAATTTGAAAATTATGATAGTCTAAAAATTTTTGTAGTTGGATGTTTATAATATACTACAATAAGGTCAGGCTCTGATTCCTCAGTTATAATATCTTAATTTCTCTATAATATTCCAAAAGATCCATCTTGCTCTCTGCTCTTTCGTCTTCTTCTACTTGGATGTTTATATTTTTTTTGCACTCATTTTTCTTTTTATATTTTGTAATTTGTAGGGATCAAGATACATTAAGGAAGACGTATTCATCAATTCCATATGTACACTCTTATATTATTAATTCTTTTCTACATGCGGATTACCCACAACAATAAGAGAAATAAAAAATTAAGAAAGTTTTTCAACCAATGTTTAAACTTTTAATTTTATCTACTAGCATGTATGTGTATGTGTGTATGATTTTCTAAAGCACTCTCTCTCCTTAATCTTTAGCTGACTTATTGTATTGCAATTGAAAAGTAGAGAAGTTGTTGTTTGTAGCTATTGTGGAATTTGAAACTTTCAGTATCAGTGATATTAGTATACACCCTACTTTTACAAAATTGACATGTTGTCTAAATTCAGAAAAATGAGGTGCACCCAGAAAAGATTGATATGTGTCTAAAACATACCGGTGCATAATTAATTTGATGACATTTGAATTTTAACATACAGGTGCGCATAACTAACAAACAACTCATAAATTGATATGTTATCACACAACATACGGGTGAAGATATGTTCCCCTATCTCTTGGAATTTATGCACCCCATTTTTTTAAAACAAAAATATATATATATATATATATTTCGTAACCTTGCATCATCCATACGATATGAACAATGAAGGCATAGAAGAAAAACTACATTTGAATTTATACACTTAGTTACAATTATATGTCCTTTTTTGAATCTTTTTTATTTTATCTTTAATTAACTAAATAGTTATGGGATTTTGTAAAACACTCTTTCTTCTAAGCATGAGCAAGTCAAAGTAATTTATAATTCATATGATCAGCGTCTTTATCATTTGGAAAAGAATAATTAAGTGTAATGAAATAATATTCTATTATATTAGTTTACTCACTTAATTTGGTTCTTTGAACAATATAAAGCTACAATATAAAATCAAGGCTTAAAATAAGTGGTTGATTATTCATGAGATTTAAAGTGATCCTCATGGAAATATGAGCATATGAGATAACTAAAGCAAATCCATTGTAAGTACATCAATGCATGGATTTTTGCATTCATGGAATACCTCTTCTAGCCACCCATAAAATGAATTACGTATAGTTTTATATGAATTTTTCTCACTAGAAACGCTTGATATAGAGTAACAACATATGTGTAATATATATGGAACCAAAAAATTGAATTAATATTTCTATAATAATATTATGATCTATTTATTTTATTTTTTTGGATAAAAGATCCATTTATGTGTTATAACTGAAATCCATTTGATTGATTATATTGACATTACAATTTTGAATACAAAAATACAAAATGAAGAAATAAACAAAAATAAAAATTAAAACAAAAACAAATCAATTTGATTGATTATGTTTCGATCTCAATTTTGAATTTCTTCCGAGATTATTGTGCATAATATTGGAAAATTGATAATAATTTTATAGACTTAATTTATTTTTTTCCCTCTTGAGATATCGTATGTATTTTTTAAGTATATCTAACTGTTGTAATTCAATTGATAATTTATCCAAAGGTCTAAAAGTTGCAATTAATAAGTAAATAGATAAATGAGAGGGACCCACAACATTGGCTTAATTATTAGTAAAGATTTTCATACAAAATTTCTTAAAATATATTGTTAACTTGATTAGAGCAAGTATATTGTATGTTTCTTTTTACCCTCATGTTTTTTCCAAAAAAGAAAAACAAAAGATGTCACACTAACGAAAACATACTTTCTCCTTTTACCCATTTTTCAAACAAAAATATATTTCTCAACCTTGGTCCATTCATATGATATGAATAATGACGGTGCACAAGTAAAATTATATCTGAATTTATACAATTTCACAACTATATGCAGGTACAGGAAGAGGAGGATTTTTCATTATTAGTGATAAGAATTAATGTATCATCATGTCGTGTAGCATGATTTTTATTTTCATTTTAACTATCTATAATCTCCATCATACTTTATGACATGTCTTTCACAATCATATGTTGCTTTAATTGTTGAGTTTTAAATGGTCATGCCTTAAATTACTATCTATGCATATTTTTTAATAAATTTGAGTTTTCTTTTTTAAATTATATATTAATTTTATCTACAATGAACATTCCTATATTACTTTGACTACATACATACATATATACATATATATATATATATATATTTGTATATATATATATATATATATATATATATCTGTATATATATATATATATATATATATATATATATATA
>JACYFF010031956.1:90014651-90025086 GCA_017589665.1 Selenicereus undatus | reverse complement strand
GCAAAGGCCTCTTCTTCTGCCTTAAGTTTTTGACATTTGAGAATTTCATTGACATGTTCAAGTTCTAGTTTGTTCCGTTCAAGCATTCTAACATCTTTTTTGAATTCAGAACAAACATCTTTAAGCATGCAACTTTCAGCAGTTATTGTCTCACACTCATTCATTATGGCAAATAATAATTTCACAACTTTAGCTTTGCTAAGACCACGTACCGCATCCTTGAGTTGGGACAAGCTTTTGACTGATTCAAGGTCCGATTCAGACTCGCTTCTACCCATGAGGGCTTCTACAACTTCTTCCTCTTGGGAGTCCTCTTCCTCCTCTGAAGTTTCACCCCAAGGTGCCATCATTGCCTTACCAAAACGCTTTGAGGAGCTGCTCTGTTGTGGCCTCTTGCAATGGTTTGAAACTGTTCTGACCCCTGTTCTTCCTTCTGTGTGGGGCAATTATTCACCATATGATTGGGTTTTCCACATCTGAAACATCCTAAAAACTGATCATGATCACTGTTCCGTGGCTTCCTGGTACTTCCTTTCTTGATATTGCTTTCAGCCTTCTTCAAGAATTTCTTGAACTTTCTAGTTCCTTCATGTGCCACGCGAAGAGCGTTCTGTATTTCTTTTGCGGACTCACACTCTGAGATCCAGGTGTACTCATCTGGTCCAAGGCCAAAGTACAGCAACTTCTTAGCCTTAGCGTTTTTCTCCATCTTTTTGAAATCCTCCGAGTCGAACTCCTCTGGCTTTTTAGAAACGGTCTTGCCATCTTCTGTGGTCTTCATTGGAATGTAAGGACCATTCATAATGATCATCTGTATCTCAAAGTCATCAGCCTGAATGTAGTTCTCTATACGATTCTTCCACCGGTTGTAGTGTTGTCCATTGAAGTATGGTGGTTGAGTCATAGATTGACTCTCCAAAATTCCTTGTGGAGCATTCATCTTCTCAGGATCTCTCAAGGTGTTAACCTAAATATGAGAACTTTGCTCTAATACCACTTGTTAGATTTACTCACACAAGGACATAAGAGGGGGGTGAATTGTGTCTACCAGTTTTTTCGGTTTTCTCAAAACACTCGTCAGAACTGTTTGGAACGCGTGTTTGCAGTAAATCAGAAACAAGTATAATTGCGGAAACAGTAAAGGAAACACAATATTTTTACGCGGAAACCACCTCTAGGCCAACTGAGGTATAAAATCCACGACCAACCACTGTAGGATTTCAGCAACACTTTCACTAAACGAGCCGAATTTGTTACACATGTAACTAGTCTACCCCGAGACCCTAGTTACACGGACACCACGTCCAACGTCTCCTAAGAGACAACATCTAATGACTTGGACAACACGGACAACATGTCCAACGTCTCCTAAGAGACCACGTCCAACGTCTCCTAAGACTTGGACAATTTCTTGATTCAATGATGAAAAAAGAAATAGCAAGACATCTTACTTGCATGCTTCTAGACAAGTTGAATATAAGGTACAATACAGTCCCTATTATGCCAATAATGAAGACTCGATTTAGCACTCTTTTTGAAGGTTTTTCTCATAGAAAATTCTGACTCTCAAAGATAATTTTTGCACTTGGAAAACCCTTGAAAAACCTTGAGGAAAGTTGAGGGAATTGGTCGCTTTAAATAGTGGAACAATTACCAATCTTCTTTATAGGATATGATCAAATATTTGGAAGATATATTTTCCTTAGGAGATAAGATCAAATATTTAGGGAATATATTTTTTCTTTAAGATAGGATTAAACCTGACCAAATATTTGGAAAATATTTTGTCTCTTAAACAAGGGAAGAAATAGTTTTAGATTTTTGAGAAAAACGTTGAAATTCGAATTTTTATTTCCAACTTCAAAACACTGCAGACCTGACCTCTTGGACCTGTTCTGAGACAATGTTCTAAGTCATCAAAAACCTTTCAAAGTGAATGTTAAATCAAAGACCTTCTAATTGGCATATTAATAAGAATCTAAAAAGTAAAACTAATGCTAAGCCTAAGACTCTTGTTATCAACTGGACTTCTTACACATGTCCATGCTTCCACTGCCAGAACTGTTATGAGGGAGTGTTCTCAGATTCTTGCGCATGTTATCAACTTTGATGCTCTATGCTCATTCGAACTGCTCTATGTATTTTTCGGATCCTGTCTTAGCATACGACTCAAGCACAACACATAACTCATAGCATATTGACTAGGTCATTTGGATTGTCATCATCAAAACCTTATACATTAATTGGGTCAACAATTTCTCCCTTTTTGATGATGGCAAACCAAATGATCGTAAATCGTTGTTGTTAACAGGGCAAGATAGGCTAGTGCCAAAAATGGACAAAGTCAAAGTTTATGTAAGTCACATAGAAAAAGAAACAGGAGTGAGAAGTCAACTTGAACTGGGCAAACTAGTCAAGACTTAGGTCATGCTCATCTTCCCCCCCCCCCTTGACATCATCGAAAAGGGTGAGGAGGTTGGGAGTTGAAATTCAGTGTGGATGCAATCATCATCAAAGCGGTAATGCGGGAATTAATAGCGATACACTCAAGTATATGATACAGAAATGATATTGACCATCCGAGTCACGCACAAACGAATAACACATGTAACACGCAATGTTATAGCATAAATGCATTAACCATCCAAAAACAGCCATAAACCATTAGTAGTCACACACACAACCAAGTATTATAAAAATAGTATTGGAAACAGGGGAAGGAACAAAGTCAGGAAGAGGAAGGTGGAGGAGGAAATTTGGCTGTGACGGCAAGAAAGGCACCTAGCAGATCCTCGTGACGTTTTGCATTGAGCGCCTTTTCCTCTGTAAGATCTTGCTTTACTTCAGCTATCTCCCCCTTCAATGTAAGCTGGTCCTACAACAGTGTATCAATTGTGGGAGCGCTGGATGTGGAGGTTTCACTGGGAACAGGTCCAAGAGGTGTTTGAAGCCCCTGTTCTGAAGGTGCACTGCCGCCTTTTTTCACTTTAAAACCACACCCAATCAATGTGTTGTGGCCAATCTCATCACTGACTTGGGAGCCTACTCTCTTCTGTAAGGGAATCCCAAACTTCTTAAACACTGACGTCAGCAAGAACCCATACCCCATGTCATGATCCTTGGATGTGTTGGCAATTCTCCCAATATGGCTAATTATGATTGCAAGCAAGTTAATTTGCTAACCCCTATCCAACAAATCAATGTAGCACATGTCCATGGAGTCAGCAAGGTTGCGTTCCTGATCTCGGGAAACAACATTCTTAATCACAAACCAAAACAATATTTGATGCAATGACATCATTTCCCCCTTTCTCACAGATCGGGACACAATTAGATAAGGTTTTTGGGCTAGCTTCTGGGTCAATTCCAGCAGTCGTTCTTTACCTACGATGTTCTTGTCCTCTCGCACATACACATCAAAACCTTCGGAGGACACCCTAAGCAACTCACCTAACTTCTTAGCAACAAACCATAGGTCATGATCATTAATCATGCTTGCCACCACTCCATAGGTGACAACACAGTTTGCATAGCACTCAGCCAAGTCTGGAACTGAACATCCTCTCTTAGTATCCGTGAACAAGTTCAACCACCCTTGGGCTTCTAACTTTTCTAAGAACACCCCAAGCCCCTGTTCCTGAAAGTATGACACCTTACCTATCTTCCCCTGAACCACAGATTTCTGGAGGAAATGCTCATATCTCTCACCAAGTGTTATGTTCTTCATGACTTTCTTTTTCTTTGGTTCATCAGATTCTTCAACCAGTTCTGACACTTGTTCTGGGGCGGCCCGTTTTTGAGTAGGTTTCTTGGATGGAACTGGTTTTAGGGGTGTTTTGGTGGGTGTTTTGGATGATTTATGAGGCGGTTTATTCTTATCGATAGGGCGTTCAATTCTGTCGTCTGGCAGGGGCAACACAGTGGGGGACCCAAACTTCGAGTTTGAGGCCGTGATAAGGATGCAGTAAGAGATACATTGGGTGAGGTGGTGGTCTTTCTTTGGCATTTAAAGGACAGTTTGGCTGTGGTTTGGGACTTGGTTGGAACAATTCTTTTGAACTGTTAAATTGGTTCATCCTCATCACTATCTTCAGCATCTTCAACAACAAATTCAATATCAACATGCCCAACATCATAATCCTTTCATTCCCCAATTGATTCGGCCTCATTCCCCCTTAATCTACACTCGGCCACAACCGGGTCATACACCACAATCTCCCAACCCGCAATTGGGTGTACCAAATGTACCATGTCAGGGTTCAAGTCTAATGATCTTAAGTCCAAGCTCTTCAAGAACCCAAAAATAGTGGGAGTAATCGAAAAAAGAAGGTGAGGCAGTGTTTTCCATACCAATTGAGACCGTTTGTGGCAATGAAGACGCCGGTGATGTTCCCTCAGAACTCATCCCAATTTCCCCCCTTTTTCTTGATAGTTGGTTTCAGAGTGATCTTGGGTGAGAAGTCTTGAGTTTGGAGGATGCTTGACCGCCACGAGTTCTTGCCATTGTGAGGGTTTGAGGTGATTTGGAGTTAGGGTTTTGAGGGGGTTTAAGTGAAGAGATAGAAATCGGGTTCTTGGTAGAGAGAGAATGGTTTGCATGTAGCACATCATTACACTAGGTATGGTATAAATTATAGGTTAGGTGTAATGAAAAGGAAATTTCGGTTCCCAACAATATTTTAATAACGCCACTTGGTCCGCACATGCTACAAACAGTGGTCAGGTCTATTCCTAGAGCCTGTTCTTACTGTTACAAGTTCGGTGTCTCAAGACACTAAGGGCAATATCATTAGACCTCAACTAGTGTCAGCATATTACATTCCACACATATGCCAGTAAAAGCACAAAAATTGAATGCATCCATTGTAACAATTTATTAGGCCTAAAACCCTTAACTAGTCAATAATTGGGGTTAAACAGGCATGCTCAAGTTCTTTCAATCATACCCAATTCAAGTCTATTTCTCTCAAACTACTCTCTACTCAATGCCTTGGTTAGGGATGGCAATGGGGCGGGTACGGGGCGGGTTGAGCCGTACCCTTACCCATACCCGTTTTCAAAAATCATACCCATACCCGTACCCGTACCCATCGGGTATTAAAAAATAAAACCCATACCCATACCCATCGGGTTTTGCGGGTTTGCGGGTTTTATTCGGGTTCAAATAGATAATGAAAACTAATACCCATATGAAACCCATATCCAAGTACGATATATGTTTTTGTCCTTATAAGATTGCAAAGTTGTGATATTTTGAGAATATATTGTTTAGAAATGTGAATTCAAATACATTATTGACTAATTTTTTTGTTTGAACGGTTTAGATTAGACTTTAATTGGAAAAATATTAATCATAAATAATTTTTTTTCTTATAGTAAAAACGAGTACGGGTAGGGTACGGGTATGGGGCGGGTGAGGGCTATACCCATACCCGTACCCATACCCATACCCGTTTTCCAATACCCGCCCCATACCCATTTAAAACCCATTTTCATCACCCATTTGGGTTTTAAATGGGGCGGGTTTTGCGGGTTTTAAATGGGTACGGGTTTTATTGCCATCCCTAGCCTTGGTAAAGATGTCAGCAATTTGCTTATCAGTGGCATTAAAATTCATTGAAATTAAGCCCTTTTTAACATTGTCTCTCAAAAAATGATGACATATGTCAATATGCTTAGTCCTTTTATGTTGACATGAGTTTTTGGCAATGTTAATTGCATTTGTGTTATCACAAAATATGGAAATGCATCCCGTGTCAACAAAAAAGTCCTTGAGTTGTTTCCTTATCCACAACAATTGAGTACAACAAGAAGCTGCTGCTACATACTCAGCTTCTACTGTGAACATGACAACGGAGTGTTGTTTCTTGGTTGCCCAAGAGACCAAACAGGGTCCAAGAAAATGAGTCATACCTGAGGTGCTTTTTCTATCAACCAAAAATCCAGCATAATCAGCATCTGCATACCCAATGAGATCAAAATTGCACCCTCGAGAATACCATAAAGCTAAGTCTGAGGTCAATAGGTGCAAATGTTTCCTCATAGTCGATTCCCTCTTCTTGGTTGTAACCTTGAACCACCAGCCTAGCCTTGTTCCGAGTGATTGTTCCAAACTCATCCAATTTGTTCTTGAACACCCACTTGGTGCCAATTATCGATCTGCCCTTAGGCCTTGGTTCAAGGTGCCAGATTTTACTCCTTTTAAATTGATGAAGCTCTTCTTGCATGGCAGTAACCTAGTCAAAATCTGCAAGAGCTTCATGAACATTCTTTGGCTCAATGTTAAATAGAAAAGTATAGAAGGCACAAAAGTTTCTGAGTTTAGATCTGGTTTGCACCCCTGTGTTAATATCATACATGATCTGGTCAAGGGGGTCCGAGTTCTGGTGCTTCCAGGGTCGTGGAATAAATGGATCCACATATAAACTTACCAATCTCTCTAGGTACTTGGTAAAACAGGCTCTGGAACTATTCTGGTGCCTGTTCCCATATCAGTTTAGGAATAATTGGGTTGAGTGGATCGATTTTGTTTAGGTTCAGCAATGCTTCCCCCTGACTGGTTTGCTCCCTGCCCACCTTTCAAATTATCATTTCTAAGGCTTGGTTCACCTTCAGGAGTCTTACCTTTGTCAACTATGGAGCTTTGAGTGAGCAAGAGGTCTTTTCTTACAAGACTATGTTCAAACTCTTCATCCTGTGTATCATGCTCAACCACAGAGTTAGTCTCATCAAACAATACATGCACACTCTCCTCAACACACAAGGTTCTTTTGTTAAACACTTTGTATGCCTTACTAAGTGAGGAGTACCCTAAGAATATGGCTTCATCATTTCTAGGGTCGAACTTTCCCAAGGATTCCTTCCTATTATTGTGCACATATAATTTGCAACCAAACACCCTCAAGTGCATAATATTGGGTTTTTGTCCCTTGAAAAGTTCATAAGGAGTTTTGTTAAGTATGGGTCTGATCATGCATCTCTTAATAATGTAGCACGATGTGTTCAATGCTTTTGCCCAAAAGTTTCTAGGAAGACCACTGGCGACCAGTATAGTTCTAGCCATGTCTTCTAGAGTACGATTTTTACGCTCTACCACCCCGTTCTATTGGGGTGTTCTAGGGGCAGAAAAATTGTGATCAATACCATGTTCATTACAATATTCAATGAAGCTAGAGTTTTCAAACTCTTTGCCATGATCAGACCTAAGATTCACCAATGAGTGTGCTACTCTCTTTTCAATTTTCTTAAAAAGAACAAGAAACTTTTCAAATGATTCATCATGTGATGTTAAGAATAGAGTCCAAGTGAAACGAGAGTAATCATCCGCTATAACAAATACATACCTCTTCCCTCATCTACTTGTGATCCTCAGAGGACCACACAAATCAACATGTAGTAGTTCAAGAGGTCGGGAAGTACTAACACAGTTCTTTGAATTGAAAGAAGTTCTAACTTGCTTTCCTCTAGCACAAGCATCGCACACCTTGTTATCATTGTACTTGATGGAAGGTAGTCCGACTACTAGGTCCTTGGAAATGAGTCTATTCAAAAGAGAAAGACTTGCATGTCCTAACCTCTTGTGCCAAAGCATAGCATCATTATTAAGAGCACTCAAACAAGCCAAATGATTTTGGGAAAGTGAAAAAACATAAGCTTTATACACATTGTTGTATCGTTTGCCCCTCAACACAACATCACCAGATTTGATATTGGTAATCAAGCATTGATCCGAAGAGAAACCCACGTGATTACCTCTATCACATAGTTGAGACACACATAGCAAATTATGTTGTAAACCGTCTACCAAATACACATTATCAATAGAGTGAGAGAGTGATTTACCTATCTTACCTACAATGACAATTTTCCCAGAATTGTCGTTTCGAAATGCCACTCTCCCTCCATCAAAGACTATAAGTGAGAGGAAGTTTGATTTGTCTCCTGTCATGTACCTTGAGCAACCACTATCTAAGAACCATAGTTGGTTGCCTCTTCTTACTTCAGCTTGCAAAACAGCTAAGTGTTTGTCCTGGGAACCCAGATCCACTTGGGTCCCATTTTCTTTGACATGGAGGTTAAGTCATCTTTTCTAATCCACACTTGTGTAACATACAATGAGTTTCTCTCCATGACCATTTTTCTTAAAGGACAAGCATAGCGGTAATGACTAGTTTCTCTACAATGAAAACAGATTATATTTTCTTGAAGTCCAACATATTTTTTGTTAACTAGTCTAGTAACACACATATTCACCCATCCTAGTCCCTTTCTGTTTCGGCTATGGTGAGTATTTAGCCAGTCAAGCGCTTCTGAAGAACTGTTCCAGTGCCTGTTCTCAGTAAGGTTAGATTCGACCTTATGAGCATACGCTTCTGAGGAACTGTTGCAGCATCTGTTCTGAATGAGGTTAGATTCAGCCCTATGCACCTTCTCAAGCAATTGGTTATTTTCACTTGCCAAGGATTCTACCTTAAGTTTCAGGTCTAGGGACTCACTATTCAGCCTTGTAAGATCATAGTTAAACGCTTTCTCTCTTGTGTTTATGTGGTCTTTAAGTGCATCAAGATCTTTACATAGGGCAAAGGCCTCTTCTTCTGCCTTAAGTTTTTGACATTTGAGAATTTCATTGACATGTTCAAGTTCTAGTTTGTTCCGTTCAAGCATTCTAACATCTTTTTTGAATTCAGAACAAACATCTTTAAGCATGCAACTTTCAGCAGTTATTGTCTCACACTCATTCATTATGGCAAATAATAATTTCACAACTTTAGCTTTGCTAAGACCACGTACCGCATCCTTGAGTTGGGACAAGCTTTTGACTGATTCAAGGTCCGATTCAGACTCGCTTCTACCCATGAGGGCTTCTACAACTTCTTCCTCTTGGGAGTCCTCTTCCTCCTCTGAAGTTTCACCCCAAGGTGCCATCATTGCCTTACCAAAACGCTTTGAGGAGCTGCTCTGTTGTGGCCTCTTGCAATGGTTTGAAACTGTTCTGACCCCTGTTCTTCCTTCTGTGTGGGGCAATTATTCACCATATGATTGGGTTTTCCACATCTGAAACATCCTAAAAACTGATCATGATCACTGTTCCGTGGCTTCCTGGTACTTCCTTTCTTGATATTGCTTTCAGCCTTCTTCAAGAATTTCTTGAACTTTCTAGTTCCTTCATGTGCCACGCGAAGAGCGTTCTGTATTTCTTTTGCGGACTCACACTCTGAGATCCAGGTGTACTCATCTGGTCCAAGGCCAAAGTACAGCAACTTCTTAGCCTTAGCGTTTTTCTCCATCTTTTTGAAATCCTCCGAGTCGAACTCCTCTGGCTTTTTAGAAACGGTCTTGCCATCTTCTGTGGTCTTCATTGGAATGTAAGGACCATTCATAATGATCATCTGTATCTCAAAGTCATCAGCCTGAATGTAGTTCTCTATACGATTCTTCCACCGGTTGTAGTGTTGTCCATTGAAGTATGGTGGTTGAGTCATAGATTGACTCTCCAAAATTCCTTGTGGAGCATTCATCTTCTCAGGATCTCTCAAGGTGTTAACCTAAATATGAGAACTTTGCTCTAATACCACTTGTTAGATTTACTCACACAAGGACATAAGAGGGGGGTGAATTGTGTCTACCAGTTTTTTCGGTTTTCTCAAAACACTCGTCAGAACTGTTTGGAACGCGTGTTTGCAGTAAATCAGAAACAAGTATAATTGCGGAAACAGTAAAGGAAACACAATATTTTTACGCGGAAACCACCTCTAGGCCAACTGAGGTATAAAATCCACGACCAACCACTGTAGGATTTCAGCAACACTTTCACTAAACGAGCCGAATTTGTTACACATGTAACTAGTCTACCCCGAGACCCTAGTTACACGGACACCACGTCCAACGTCTCCTAAGAGACAACATCTAATGACTTGGACAACACGGACAACATGTCCAACGTCTCCTAAGAGACCACGTCCAACGTCTCCTAAGACTTGGACAATTTCTTGATTCAATGATGAAAAAAGAAATAGCAAGACATCTTACTTGCATGCTTCTAGACAAGTTGAATATAAGGTACAATACAGTCCCTATTATGCCAATAATGAAGACTCGATTTAGCACTCTTTTTGAAGGTTTTTCTCATAGAAAATTCTGACTCTCAAAGATAATTTTTGCACTTGGAAAACCCTTGAAAAACCTTGAGGAAAGTTGAGGGAATTGGTCGCTTTAAATAGTGGAACAATTACCAATCTTCTTTATAGGATATGATCAAATATTTGGAAGATATATTTTCCTTAGGAGATAAGATCAAATATTTAGGGAATATATTTTTTCTTTAAGATAGGATTAAACCTGACCAAATATTTGGAAAATATTTTGTCTCTTAAACAAGGGAAGAAATAGTTTTAGATTTTTGAGAAAAACGTTGAAATTCGAATTTTTATTTCCA
>JACYFF010031956.1:89954582-89967939 GCA_017589665.1 Selenicereus undatus | reverse complement strand
TTGCAGGTTAGTGCAGATGGTCTGGTTTGTTACTTAGTTTTTTTAAATAAAGTCTCAGATTCGAGTTTTGTTAATGAAAAAAATCTGTAATGGAAGAATTTGACCTTTATTGGATCAATAATAGTTCAACTTTAGTGAAATCTATCTATATAATACATAAAAGCAAAGTTATAATAACTGTCTTTTCCTAAATTCTCATGAATTAACAATTTTCAGCCGTAAGATCTATAATTTGAATCACTAATAACCATTGATTTAAATTACCAGAACAAAAAATAAAGCGGTAAAAAATCAACCATCCACCCCATAAAACTGAATGTGGCTTTGAATGCAAAGCCTTCTTTCTTCTCTCTCTGGCTGCATCACAATCGTTGATGTAGTCTATCTCCATTATAACTATTGATCAAAAATCATGGAGTAAGAAAATAGACAAAATTTCAACCCTTCCCCTTCCCCAAGTTGCAGAGAACGTGGTATGTCTTTAATATTCCCACGGCTGGAAAGCATTTCCTCTCTCTATCTTTATTCTCGCTTTCTTTCTCTCATGGTCTTAACCTCACAGTTAGCTTCTCAGTGTCATCTTCCCATGGTTGCAAACCTTTCACTCAATTCAAATCCTTATCTCCCTGGCCGAGAACCCCCGAAATTTCAAGACCGCTTCTCTGCCTCTCCCCGCTGCTGCTCCCTCTCTCTCTTCCACGTCGGTCCTCTTTTTGATTTCCCATGCTTCCCCTTTCACTCTTTCCCTCTGTCTTGGCTCCCCTGTGCTATTTAGTCCAAAAAATTCATGATGTCTATTGAAGATATTTTTTTTGTGTTTTTGATTTGATTTTGATTGATGATTGCGATGGGGATTCCAATAGGTCTGTGCAATTTAAGGTCAAGAGATTGGAGACAGAGGAGCAGCAGAAGCCTCAGATATGAACTTTTGTTCGCTATTTATCGCTGCCAATGATGATTTCAATATAAGGTTTTGTCTTTTTTTTTCGATTGGAATCTCATTGATGATTCTGATGAGCAACAGAAGCCTCAGATCTGAACTTTGTTCGCGATTTATCGCGCCGATGATGCTTTCAATCTGAGAATTTTTTATTCCCCGATTTGAATCTGATTGATGATTCTGATGGGGATTTTAACAGGTCTATGCAATTTAAGGTGAAGATATGGGAGGAAGAGAGAGAGAGGAGCAACAGAAGCCTCAGATGTGAACTGTCCCTCGCCATTTCCAAATATGTTTCCCAACCTCTTCTTATTGTTGTGCAAGATCTCAGAGGTTTTTATTTTTGGTTTTCGATTGAATCGATCTCTTATTCATGACTGTCATGGTGATTTCAACAGGTTGTTGCCGTTGTAACTGAAGATATTGGAGGCCGATAGAGAACCGAGCTGATGGACCGGAAGAACCCTCAGATCGAACTGTTGAATCCAACGGAACCGCCACCGGAAGCAACCCTCAATGTCACTATCCGTTTCTCCACTGCCTTTTTCTTCTTCTTCGTTTGGTTCTTCTTTGATTTTTGTTTGAAGTTGTTTTCCGGCATGTGGGTATCCGATTTTTTGGGTTTGCATCATATCTGTTTTGATTTAATTTTTATTTTTTTAAAAAAAGTTAGTTATAATATGTTTTCCACTCCAGAAGACTTCTAAGCTCTCCCAAACTTCTCGCGCCACTTCTCTCCAGTGTAGTAACAACTTCCTCACTGCCCACGTTCTCCCCATACACACTCACAACACAGTCACGAATCAATTGAATTCTTGAATACATATTTCCCAAGTGTTCGGATCTTCCTGCTCTGCCCATGTACTCCCCAAATGCACTCACAACACACTCCCTAATCAATTGAATTCTTCAATACATATTCCCCAAGCCTTCGGATCTTCCTGGTGTTTGGAGTAATTTTCCTGGTTTTTGGAGTAATTATTAGTCCGTCCTTAAAAAGGTTCGATTTTTTAATTATTTCTTTCCTGTCTCTATGTTATGCATTACTATGCTCCACTTTTGATATGATTGTGAATGTTCATGTCGTCCGATTGGTGTTGGATACAATATATGTGAGTTGGGTTATTGTTGGTTGAAGTTATAAATTTGATTCATGTCTAAGACTCTGAAGATGAATTTGTCACCAATTTTGTATTGGTCATTGTTTGTCTAACTTATACCTGTGATTCACGTATAAAACTTTGAAGAGAACTTGCGCATGTCACACGAAAATTGTGACATTACGGAAGATACGTAGTCTAGGACTTTTTCGTTTGTTGTTTATGCTTGATGTGTGGTGGGATAGATGCAGATAATGCCTTAGCACAGTTGGAGTTCCTTACTAACGCAATTTTTTGGAGTGTTCTCACTGGGTTTCTATGGTTTTTTTATGCGTGTGGTTTTAAATAGTGGTTTTTTTGGTTTTACACTTCATAATATGTCACCGACATTAAACTAAAGGGAAAATAGCTTTTGTGAATTTTTTTGGGTACATAGCATTTATTAATTTTCAAGAATAAAATGTGCATAATAAGTTGACAAATAATCCCCCTAAAGATTGACTTCATTGACTGATTAAAACAAGTTAACAGCTTCAATAAATCTCATAGGGAAGACATGGCATGGGGTTCCAACCATATTGTACATAGTGATGGTGCCGCATTCGAGTGGGGAAATGGCGGTGACCATGACTCTCAAAAATGAAAAAATAGACCAAAAACACTGAATAATGAATAACTCACGTATCAGAAAACATATCATAGGAAATGAAATCCCAACTTAGGCTACATAGGCTTAGTGTCAACTAGGTGAAAAATAACTTTTATGATTTTTTTTTTGGGTACATAGCATTTATTAATTTTGAAGAATATAATGTGCATAAGTTGACAAGTCCTATTGGGAGGGGGTTTCTCTGTATGCCTCATGCTTCTGATGTTGATTTTCTATTTCACTTCATTCTGTGGATTGTTGGTTCTGGGGTTTTCCCAATTCCAATTGTCTCCCCACAAAATTCATCGACAATATTAGCAAGCAAAGAGTAATGTATTTCAAGTCCAATTAATTTTTGTCCCAAATTTTCAGTTCAGAGTTTGGTGTAAAAGAGATAAGGAACTTAATTGGGTGTTAGTAGTGCGGAAATGAATTGAAAATGTCAGTTTTGGTAACGTGTGTTGTAATTTTGGATGAACTGCTGCCTTTCATAAATCTTTCTGTCGTGGTGTGCCTGTGATGAAAAGCAACCCTATGTGATTGTGTGGGATATGTGCTTATCTAGGATGTGTGGGATTAGTGTTGCATTCAATTTGTGTAAGTTGGGTAATTTCGAATTTGTAATTATATACATTGGTTATTGTTTGGTTATGTTATAAATTTGATACATAGATAGAACTCTGAAAAGGAACTTGTGATTAGTTTTGTATTGGCTATTGTTTATTTAAGTTACAAATTTGTAAGTGTACGTTTCTATTCTCCATTACATCAGTAAATGTACTTCTGGTTGTTATGAAATTTTACCGTCCAAACATGCGCCATTGTCTGTGGGGTCAACCTTCTAAACACATTCTTATGATCATGCACTGTAACCTAATGAATCCCCCCAGTACTACAAGTGTGCCTTTGGATAGTGTAGAAGAGAAAGTCCTAGGTTTTAAATCCAGTCATCTTCAGAACATTGTGTGATATTGATATTTTCAACACATGTTAAAACCTTGGATGAAGCTTTACCGAAATGGAATAACTGCCCAGTGTAGGGGACTTACCATAGTTTTGGCGAACTGTAGTGAATATGTAAATAGCTTTGATTAAAGAACCATGCTTCTTACACTTCAGACATCCCATATGCCTACACAAAGACAATTGTAATGAACAAATAAAAATCTCATGATAGGCAGAGCGAAGATTACATATTACCATTACGATATCAAGAGAAACTGTCACAAGATTACTGAATGAATACAAGAAAGAGCTGAACAAGCAAATAGCACATCTATGCATGATGTGTCTTACGTTATTTTGTATAGCATATTCATTACCACTAAATATTCCCAAATATCCAAAACCTATCATGGAACTTTTCTTAGTTAAAAAAGGCATTAAAATTAGAGATACTGTCCAAATCACTATAAAAATCAAGTACCTTTTTAAACTATTCGGAATGGACCTTATCAAAATGATGTTTATTAATTTTTTTACACTTATTTCATATTTTCGTGCATTTAAGGAAAAAAATCAGTAAGAGCTTAATATCTATCTGCATAATATGTTAATTATGGACAATAATATAACCAATGTTTTTCTGTTGTATACTTGAACAACACATGTTTATTTATGTTTTTGGTTTAATTACGGATAAAATTGATTAAGGGCTTAATATCTCCCCTTGTAATATGTGTTATTCTGGCAAGTATAATGCAAAATAACGTACATATGATTTTCTGTACAAATGTGTGTGTGTGCGCGCGCGCGTGCTTGTGTGTGTGTGTGTATAACTATTGTTTCTATAAAAAAAAAATTATGGAGATATTGTTTCCGTATTTTTAGTTTAGTTATTCTTTTTTAAAAATATATCTTACATCAAATTATTCCGTGGAAAGCACGAGTTCATACTAGGTATAAATATTTTTTTTTATGGACATATTGTTCATTATTTAGGTATAAATATGCACTTATGTGCACATTTTATATGTTATTATGACAACTAACAGAAAATAATGTTTGCAACTTTTTTTTTATATATTGTCTGTATATCAGATTAATATATATTATTAGTCGACTATATATAATTGGTCATGTAAAGAGATAAAAAAATATTTATTGAATAAATCATTGACAATGAACAAAGGAACTTTTGTAATTGGGTCAAATTAGACGCCAAATTAAAGGGAAAAAAAAAAGTAGAGTGCAATTTGCATGCATGCCTGGAAGCCATTGAGCCAATTGCAAGGCGAGGGAAGCAACCTACTGCTGACAGCTTATGCTGAACTCTCTTTTGCACATTTTATATATCATCAATTATAAGTTGTTTGCTTTATTTTTGTTTTCTGGTGTGGATGAGGCGCCTTGATCAATGTAGGCAGAATTTGAACTCGGATTTTTGAAAACAACTGTCAAAAATTGCATTAGTTGAACTAAATGACACATACTGTATATTTTAAATTTGATAAGGAAATATGCACAATTTTTTCCGTATAATAAAGCACCATAAATTCATATCAATTATTTTAGATAAATGCATATCTATAATACATATACACATGCAAAAGTAATATTTGTACAATAATTCATCTTAAATTCTTTATGGTTAGATTAATAATGTCGTTCCCCAACTTGAGATCTCAGTGCTGAAAAAATTATCTTTGTTGTGTTCTGTTTTTTCTTTGACAAACACAGAAAATAAAGTTTGCATTCTTTTCTTGCAAGCGTGCCCTCAATATTGATATTTGTTGAGGTTAGTTTATCATATTACTATACTCATTATGTTCGCGTATTCTTCTTTGTTCCTATTCCATTGCTTTAAAATTTCCTTGTGGGAATAATATGCACATATTGTTCGTTAATATTTTGGGTACTCTTATGCACATATTTGTCATCAATATATGAAGTATAGTATGTGTTATAAAAACTATATCGATATTAACATTAGAGCTTTCACATGTTACATAGATAACCCATTGTGTACATCTCCACATGAATTAAAACCAACATTTGATATATATACTATACTTACCTTTGGTTAAGATGGAAAATCTAAAAATCAACATTAAGAGAAATCGACATTAAGAGAATAATAATTCCACGTACAAACATTACCACAATATTTACGATGTAAATTACATATGTACATAATTAGCAATTACAATACTTAATGTAACTGATGTACGTATATAATTATTATACTACATATTTGGTTACTCGAAATTGCTTACTTACATTATTTATACTTACCTATCAAGCAAATTATAAACACCCTTTACAGTATCAAACTTTGTGACCTTCCTACAATTCCTTCAATAAATAATACGTCCTTTGTGAAATAAGAGGCAGTATTCTTAACATTAATCATAGTTCATTTCCTCAATATTATATACACAAACCATAATGTACAATACAATCAAACCTAAAAGAGCATGAAATTGAGGAAACTTCTATACAAAATCATACTAGAGGAGTCATATTTTGACAAACAGTCGGATAATTTACATACCAATGAAATTAAAGACACCCTCTACATTGTCAAACTTTGTGACACTCCTAAAATTACTTCAATGAATAATAAGTCCTTTATCATACAAGAGGTAGTATAATTTTCCTTTGATTTTATCCCCAAATACACGACTTTCATCAAATTATCAATATTTTGCATAGTTCATTTCCTATATATTAAACACACAATAAATAATGAACAACAAAATAGAACCTAAAAGAGCATGAAATCGAGAAAACTTCTATACACAATCATACTGTGGGAGTCACATTTTGACAAACAGTTAGATACATTTACAGACCAAGCAAATTAAAAACACCATTTACATTATCAAAATTTATGACACTCCTAAAATTCCTTCAAAAATCTATACACAATCATATTGTATAAGGAAAAATATGTTATCAAATAGTCTATGTATGTAACTATATCTGCTTCACTGAACAATAAAATGATGAACTTTTACCTAATAAAGCACATAATTTTCCTGAAATAGTGATGGAAACTCCAAGTGGAAGTGGTGAGAGAACTGTAAATAGGCTTCGAGCTAGACTTGCTTGACAAAATGCAAGATGGAGACTATTTACTCGGCGTAATCCAGATCACACACAACAAAAATAAAAAATAACAAAATAACAAAACCAAAAAAAGATAGAACAAAAAATTAAAAACCCTAAAAAAAGTAAAAACAAAAATAAAAAAGAAAAATAAAACACTTAGACAATAAAAAATGAAAAAAAAATTAGAAAATAAAAAAACAAAAATAAGAAAATAAAAAATAAAAAATAAAAAATAAATACATAAACAAAAATGTAAAAACATAAAAAAAATTAAAATTAAAATTAAAAATTAAAAATAATAAAATAATAAATAATAAATAATAAAAATAGAAAATAGTAAAATAATAAAATCATAAAAAATACAAAAAATAAAAATACAAATACAAATTTAAAATACAAAATAAAAATTGAAAATAAAAGTAAAAAATAGGGTTGTGTTGAAGTTGGTTAAAGTGGGTTGAAATGGGTTGACATAGGTTGGAATTGGTTTTTTTATTTCCAAGTGGGTTGAAATAGGTTGAAGTGAGTTGAAGTTGGTAAATTGCAATTGAACCATGAAAAGGACAGAGCCTAAATATCCTATTTGTGCAATTAAATCTGCTTCACCGAACACCATAATGATAAAATTTTAGCCAATAATAATGCACATAATTTATCTGAAGTAGAGATGGAAACCCCAACCGAAAGTGGTGACATCACTGTAAGAAGGCTTCGAGTGAGACTTGCTCGACAAAATGCAAGATGGAGACTATTTAGCCGACGTCATCTAGATCACACCCAATCACACTTCATCGCAGAACCTGAGTAATATCAGTCACAATTAGACCTGTCAAAAATTAACCAGACCCGAAAACCCAACCCGAACCCGCCCGAAAGTTTTGGGTTTTGAACACGATTTTTTCGACCCGAACCCGAAATAAACCGAACTCGAAAAACACGCAAATTTTTGGGTCAAACCCGATCCGAACCCGAACCCGCCCACTCGACCCGAACATTATATACTTAGTTTTTATTTTCTTTATTTTTTTCCTCTTAACAATAATTGTTGAACATTATCATAACAAATCGTTTAGAGAGACATTATACAATTATCACATCACTTCGTAAATTAGACAATGGTTCCTGTTTTTTTTTCCCATAAGACAACATCATATGTAACTTATAAATGATACAATTTTAGAAAATGGCCATGAAATACCTCTAATATTAAGAAAAAAAATTTAGAATTAGATAAGTATTGAAAATTTACGAGTCATACCATTATATTATTGGTAAAATGAATAAGTTTCATCGCATTTTAAATAAGATTATTCTATAATAATCTAAAATTTTAATTTTATACTTAATAGATAATTTTATAATATCTTGCACGTATATAATATTCTTTCGTTTGGATTCCTTCTAATTTGTCTTGAATCTGATGCAATGTTGGGCAATGGACCAACTTATGTTCGTGTTAAGATCGACGTACTAATAAAAAATGCCTGATTAGGTAATGTTAGGTTAATTAATGAAACTTCAAATTATAAACGAGCTATTAATGGGTCGAACCTCTCTAACTTGTTAACATACTTTAGATAGACTAACCAATGAATGACCTGACCAATTATTAATACTTTAATATATGGGCCAACCCATCCAACGTGACTCATTGCCTACTAGAACATGAATTTCATATATCATGTTGAAAAGTTTAGATATTTTTGGTATTCTTTGAAGAAATTACAATTACAATACTTGTTCATTAAATACAAACAACTTTAAGCAATAAATATTCCGAATTTTTGATTTTGATAAAAAAAAGAAATAATTCAATAAAAAGGCGCTTGAAACCCGTTGGGTTGATCTGAAACCCGTAAAACCAAAATACATCCGACCCGTATTTTACTCGAACCCGAAATATACCCAACCCGTATTTTACCCGAACCCGAATACACCCGACCCGTATTTTACCCGCCCACCCGAATTGACAGGTCTAGTCACAATCTAGAGAAATTCAACTAGCAATTGCACGTAGCACTCCACCTACAAGAAGGTTCGTAAACCGTTGAAATTTCACGGGAACTTTGGTTTCCTGTGAGCACTGTCGTGCAACCATGTGGTTGGATGAGAGAGTCGCCAGAGGTAGTGTTTCACAATCTCGATTCATGCTGTGTTGTCAAAGTGGACGTGTTATGTTGCCGCCATTGCCCCCACCTCCTCCAGTGCTAAACACATTGTTGAATCAACCTAATTTTCTTGATAATATAAGAATGTATAATTCCATGTTATCATTCACATCAATGGGTGGAGCTATCGACCACTCTGTAATGGATGGGTATAGTCCTTACTCCTTCAGAATAAGTGGAAATAATTACTACTGAATTGGTTCGTTACTCCCTGCAGAAGGATAGCGACCAAAATTTGGTCAACTATATATTTATGACACACATGACGAAGTACGAAATAGATGTCGGGCTTTACAAGGTCAACAAAGAGTGGGTGGAGTTGATGAGGATACATTACAGGCTTTACAACATATGCTTGATGCTGTGAACCCTTATGTCAAGGTTTGTCGCAATGCACGTGATATCTTCGAGGCAGATGCTGTGATTAATTTAAGCATTCCCATTATTAAAGTACGTCCTGAAAGACAATACACACTACCCACTGTGGATGAAGTTGCAGCTCTCATAATCGGTGGTGATGTTGGAGGCGAAGAGCATCGAGATATTATTGTTCGAAAAATCAGCGGAAATTTACAGCGAGTATATGAAACGCAACCATCATATATGCCCCTTGAATACCCACTCTTATTTCCTTATGGAACGGATGGTTGGTCAGCTTACATTCAATGTGTGGGGGGATCAAGCAGTAATCGAGTAATGGTAACAATGAGAGAATTTTATGCCTTCCTCATACAATATAAGCTTAACGAAGGAAACATTTTACTTCGATGCGGCAGATTGTTCCTTCAATTTATTGTGGATTGTTATGCTACAATTGAGGTTTGGAGGTTACTATATATCAAAAATCACCAAAGCACACTGTGAGCAGAATTATACAGTGGCTTGCAAGATGCTATTACTGCGGGTGAAAATGATTCTCATCCAGTGGGAAAAAAGTTAATACTACTTGCATCATTCATAGGTGGGCCACGCTATATGAGACAACATTTTTTGGACGCAATGGTCATCTAAAATCAAATGGGTTATCCAGATTTTTTTTATCACATTCACCTGCAATCCTAATTGGCCAGAAATCCAAGAAGCTTTAGCACAACAACCAGGCCAATATGCGAATTACCGGCCAGACATTATTGCGCGAGTATTTCACTTAAGGGTAAAAGGGCTAAAACGAGACTTCAAGGAGAGAAATCTTTTCGGAAAAGTTATTGCATGTAATGTTGTCAGCTAACTATGTCATGTATTTGGCATATTATTAAATTTCTATCTTACTTTATTTATTGGCATTAATTTTAATCCTCGGAACGTATACTCATTTGTTATATGTGTAGATATCCATGTTATTGAATTCCAGAAACGGGGATTACCACATGCTCATATATTACTAACCCTTGCAAGTGAGGACAAGCCTACGTGCACTGAAGACATTGACCGCATTGTATGCGCAGAGCTCCCTGATGAAGACACTGACCCCCTCGCGTTCGAAACTATTACAAGACATATGATACATGGTCCATGTGGCACTGACATCATGTATGCTCCATGCATTGAGGGTGACAAGTGCACAAAGCATTACCCTAAAGTTTTTGTGATATGAGCATTATTGAAAAAAATGGTTTTGTGAAATACAGGCACCGGGAAGATGGTCGAAGTATAACTATTCGTGGTAAGAGAATTGACAACAGATGGGTAATCCCCAATAACCATGATCTATGTGTCAAATATGATGCGCATATTAATGTTGAGCGGTGTGCACAAAAGAAGGTCATTAAGTACCTTCACAAATACATGCATAAGGGGGCTGATAGGGCTACCATAGTGATCGAAGACAACGTCCAGCATCCTCAACAGGGGAATGGTCCTCCTAACTATGAAGACGTCAACGAGATTAAACAATACTTGGATTGTTGTTATGTGTCACCAGCGGATGCTGTTTGGAGAATATTTGAATTTGAGATCATGCAACGTTATCCGTTAGTTGAACTATTGTAATACCACTTGCTGGGTCAACAATATGCTATATTCAATTATCGTGATCGACTTCACAGGGTTGTGGAAGAAGGAGCACAGAGGATTACTATGCTCATAGGTTGGTTCATTGTGAATATTGAAGATCCTGAAGCAAGATGTTACACTTATTCGACATTCCCTTCTTATTATGTATGGAATAAAGGGATGAGGAAATGGACTAAAACAAAACAAAGGGTATGCATTGGCCGACTGTCTTATGCTCACCCAAACATGGGCGAGAGATACTATCTGCGAATGTTGTTGCACATTGTTCAAGGAGCTACATCATATTCAACTTTTAAGGAAGCTTGCTTGGCACGAGGGTTGGTTGATGATGCTAATGAGTGGCATGAGGCACTAGCAGAAGCATCACTATGGGCAACAAGGGCTGAACTTCGAAGTATGTTCTGTTCAATGCTTATGTTCTCAAAAGTGTCTGACCCGCATCGATTTGGGAAGCAACATTGGGAAGACCTTACTGATGATTTACAAAGACGAATAGAGAGGGATCTCATAGACCATAGTTTACAGATTACTATTGAACAACGACAGGACCTTGGACTTTATGAAACTGAGATGATTTTGAATAAGAATGGTCGATCATTAAGGGACTACCCTCCTATGCCTTTGCCATCACCTAATCTGGTGCATCAACTTGGTAACAGACTTATTAGAGAACAACTTGATTATGATCAAGAGCAAGAAAGCCACAACCTACAAATGTTGCTCCCAACATTGAATTCAGATCAAATGCGAGTTTTACAATAAGTTATTCAAGCAGATGAACATGGAGGATGAGGTTGCTTCTTTATTTATGGTAGTGGGGGAATTGGAAAAACATATCTTTGGAAAACTATCATAACACATTTTAGGTCAAAAGGCTTGATAGTTCTATCCATGATATCCTCTGGAATCGCTACATTATTATTACCTTATGGGAAAACAGCTCATTCGATGTTTAAAATACCAATTGATGCAGATGAGACATCCACATGCTCCATTTCTAAATAGTCTAAATGAGCATAGCTAATTAGGGAAACATCACTTGTCATATGGGATGAGGCTCCCATGACCCATCGCTACACGGTAGAAGCAGTTGAACGGTCTTTACGAGATCTATGCAATCAGAACCAAATATTTGGGGGGAAAATGGTCATTTTTGGAGGTATCATTGCATGTTCAACATCAGGGGCAACCTTTTGATCTTACTGCAACATTCAACATCTTAGAACCAACATGTGTCTTATGCATTCAAATTTAAGTGACAATGAACATGAGCGGTTACAAAGTTTTGCAGAATGGACTTTGAATGTTGGTAATGATCGTGTGCAAGGATACTCACTTTTAGGAGGTAGTGAATTGGATTGGATAAAGATTCCTAAAGAATTTCTCATTAAGAATGACAACAACGGCCTCACGAACTTGATCGAATTTGTGTTCCAGGTTTAGTGGAAAGATACAGAAACGGGTCATACTTTCAGGACCGTTGTATATTGGCCCCCCTTAAACACTGATGTGGATGAAATAAATTCTAAGATTCTATCAATGATTCCCGGTTGTAGCCGTACATACCTGAGTTCTGACACATTCCTGCCAACTAACATTGATTCCGTCATTGATGACATTAATCCACTAGAGATGCTTCATGGTATGAACTTTTCAGGATTCCCGAATCATGAAATTCAGTTGAAAGTTGGTATCCTTGTTATTCAACTAAGAAATCTTGACCCATCAATTGGGTTATGCAATGGCACTCACTTGATTATTGAAAGGCTTGGTACTAACGTTGTTCAAGCCAAAATATTGACTGGGAGAAATATTGGGCAAATAGTGACTATTCCACGAGTTGACTTAAGTCCTTCAGCTAAAGACTCGCCATTTGCCTTAAAGAGGAGACAGTTCCCTCTGAAATTGGGTTTTGCAATGACAATTAATAAAAGTCAAGGTCAAACATTACAATATTTAGGAGTTTATCTCCCAAAATCTGTGTTCTCCCATGGTCAACTATATGTAGCTATCTCTCGCGTCACCTGTCCTTCAGGGCTAAAGTTCTTAATTTGCAATAAAAGGGATGTGCCTCACAACATGACTAAAAATATTGTCTACCATGAAATTTTTAATGGAATTCCTAATGCTTGGTTAGTCCCTTCTAATCATATAACAATGTTGTTATTTACATTAGTATTATTTCATTCGCTATTATGATGTGTTCACTACATTATATTATACTAATATGTTTTCTTCTTTTATTTATGGTTACAGATATGTCAGATTTAGTACATACGTCTATGCCTATATGTGCCATTAACCCTGGCAATACATCTATCACCCTAATTGTTCAACTCGTACGATCAATGACGGTTCGAGTATATGAGCAACGCACACTGTGGAAGGTTATATTTATGGACTATCAGGTATTGGTTTATTGAAGTTGATAAAA
>JACYFF010031956.1:89922702-89933877 GCA_017589665.1 Selenicereus undatus | reverse complement strand
TATATATATATATATATATATATATATATATATATATATATATATATGAATCTCATCATCGCCATCTATGACGCTGTTATTAGCAGGTTAGGACTTGCCTAGACCTTTAAGTATGTGTGTACATAAGTGTACACTTTAGGGTCTTACACCTATGTACACGCATTTATGTATACATACTAACACAATGCATATTTTTTTTTTTTGGAATTTTACTTGCAAGAAGGATTTACTTGGGATCCCAAGCATGAGGCACTAGTCAGAAAAGAATGGCAATAAAAGGTCCATGTAAGGGTGAAAAATATAGTGAACAAGGCCACAAAGGATCCTCCTGGGAAGATCATTCCTTGGATGACGGATGATCTTCACGCATCATTGAAGAACAAAAGGGAAAATGATGAGGAATTCAAGAAGCGATCTGAGCGAAACAGGAAGAACAAGACAGAGGGGCCCAAGGCTAAGATTGGGCACAGCTAGGGGTCAATATTAGCTATAATGTGGGCCAAGAGATTGGTATGAAAATATTAACTACATTACTTAAAATGTGGTTTTCAACTTTGCAATGTTGCTAATGTAGATAGATATATGTGTGTATGATACACGAAGTAATTGCAACGGAGACCTTCGGCTGCTGAGTTGTTTGTTGCCACTCATTCAAAGGTTGATGAGAATGGTCACCGGATTTGGTGCGATGCTTACGCATAGAGTGTTTATGTAAGCACCGTAGCAATAGTTCGGTTTAAAGTTAAGCGACTGAAATATGTAAACAAGCTACTTGTTTGACTTTTTCTATTCATTCTACTGATGCAAGAAAAATATGAGTAACTAAAAGTCGAAACCGATGCGTAAATCTATTCAGCAACAGATGATCACCTCTTCTTTAAGGCTTGTGGTGGTTGGAGTGAGAGGGACACTCTATACGGACTTGGTAAAGAGGGTCCTTCCATATTTGACAGACCAACCAAGTCCACCGCAATAGCTGCAGCATTTTATCGACATATTCCTCCCCGTTAGTCACCCAGCTCCAGCATCAGTTGCAGACGATGCAAAATGAGCTGCAGACAACCCAAGCTCGGCTATTTTCCACATAGGAGGAGCTGAGGAGTACTAGGGAGAAGTTAGAAGCCACTAGGAAGCAACTAGATGAGAAAAGAATTGGATTAATGGAGCTTAATGCTTAGTTTGGCAGCTTCTCAGCGCTCCTTGGCCACCCCACACATGCCGACAACTCTCAAGCGTCGTCATAGGTTTAGGTATGTATGGTTTTCCTCTAGAACTTGTGTACTTGGATGCGTAAGTATAATTGCTAGAACGCCTGAATGTGGAACATTGGTCTGGGGGCTTAATGTATGCTGGATAACCATTGTTGGTGAACGCTTTCATGTGGAAGCATTGGATTGTAATTGTTGGTGGTGTTGTAGAAAGTGTTGGATATGGAATTGTTGTACGTGGTTTTATATATTTTGGAATATGAAATTGCAAAAATTTTGGTGCAATGTGAGATTTGTGATGCCGAATGTGTGCCGTGTATTTTGAATTATTGTATTCCGTGGCAATTGTGGCCCATATTTGTAATTAGCATGTTGTGTAAAGTGTAGGCAGTAGGGGCACATTGCCAGAATTATTGCCTAAAAAAAAGGCAAATTAGAGACCAAAATAAAATTCACGGTCTCTGTTTGAGACCGAGGCAAAGTCGCAGTCTCCAAATTGGCAAAAATATGACCCCAGTCTCTCATTGAGACCAAATTTTAGGATCGGTCTCCGATAGAGACCGAAAATAGTGGTCTCCAATGGAGAACGAAGTTGAGGGCCTCAAATGGAGATCGGCCCAATTTGGTCTCAACCAGAGACCAAAGAGACTGGTCTCAATTAGAGACCAGAGTTTTGGTCTCCGATAGAGACCAAAATGGCCTAGACTCCAATGGAGTCCAGCACTCTTTGGTCTCAAAATTTGGTCTCAGGTAGAGACCGATCTTTGTAATTCGGTCTCCAAATTTACATTGCTACCAAGGTTTTTGAGACCGTGGCTTTTCGGTCTTGTCTAGTCTCAAAAATTAAATGGAGACTGGATTTTATAATTTTGAGACCAACTTCTCCGGTCTGTAAAAGGCCGGTTTATTGTAGGGCAAAGGCATGTCAAACATTCCTAAACATTAAACAACACTCCACGGTCATAAATTAGTGCTTTTATTCGAGAGTTTAGTCGAGGAATGTTCACACAATCTTTTTCTCCATCATGATTCTTGTGTCAGAATTTTTCAAGTGCTACCAAGTATATATCGCTACATTAATTATACCTTCCTTTGTTTTTTAAGTGGGTGTACAGGAGACGATTATGAGAGCACTACAAAGGAATGTCAATTGCTTACACCTCAAAAAGAGATACTACTGCTTAAACCTGACACCTCCTCAAATGTGAAGTTGTGACCCTCAATTGGGGGTGTTTGCTATGAGCATCACTGCAATGTACTCATATATGCAACACTCAGAAGGCCCTGCTTAGGGCCTATTCGTTTCAAAATTAGAATTAGTGGTTAGCACTTAGTAATTTTTTTTTGTTTTTATTTTTTACAATGGTAAGTCTGCTCAACCCACTGGGCCCCTATCACAGGGGTACCTAGCGGGCCTTGAATGGACAAGGGGTAAGGGGATGTCAAAGCCGAGACCAAGGCCCAGGAGTACCATCCGTCCACACACAACTCGCAAGGCACAAAGCCAAAGTTGTGCCTCCCCAGACTCGAACCAGGGTGGGAGGGGTGGAAAGTGGTGTGTGTGGCCAACCTACCACACACAACTTCAACTGTTAGCACTTAGTAATTGTTTACCAATGATTATCGGTGCTTACTAATATTTTGCAGCGGCTGCGAATAAGGTTTAGAGATAACACATAATAGTTGGTTAGAGTTTACATATGGTTACCAATATTTACTAGAAGTTTGATTCAACGTTATGTTTAAGAGTAGTTAAGGCTATTAGCAACTACCCAATTAAGGCCCCGTTCTATTTCCGTTTTTGAGGATTTAGTTAAGAGCTTCCATCTCCTTACAACTTCTTACAACTCCTTACAATTCCTTACATCCTTAACATAATCCTTACATCTTCTTACGTCTTCTTACATCTCCTTACATCTCCTTATATCTTCTTACATCTTCTTACATCCCATATAGAATTTCTATAACATTCATTTGTTTTAACTAGTTTGTGCCCGTGCATTGCACGAGATATTTTAGTATTAGATAGATATATTTAATAAAATCGATTATATTGTCGTTTTCCCTTTGGTCAAATAAACATATGATTTTTTTATTAAAAAATCTAATAGCACTTGGGGCAAACTCGTTGCAAATCAAAATAAATTATTTAATGTACTTCACTATTTTCAAGTATGTGGGTTAGGCAAAAATAAATCAATCTGAAAAATAAAATAAAATATTCTAATAATCATACAAATGAAATAAATTTACTAATATTTGATCAATGCTATACCATTATATCTCGATGAATACAGTACTTTCTTTTGATGTGAAGGAAGCACGAAGGCTCGATCTATGAGGATTTGAACACAAGTCTTTGGTAACAACTTTCAAAAACTTTATCAGTTGGGTTAGCTGATACTCACAAAAGCCACAATGAATATATTACTATTTAACCATATATACACCAAATTAGATGGAAAAATTGTGACTATTTATAAAGACTATACAGGTACTCTATCAATATCATTAATCTAAAAATTTGCAATTTATTTATTCATAATTAGATCAAAATGCATAAAGAATCTTACTAATTAAGATATATAGAATGGCCCTAGTTAATTGCTTAAAGGAAATATCTTTATTAATTAAAATAGTATGGCATATAAGTCATATGTCATCTTCTAGATTGAAATATATTTAAGTTTTGATGATAACAAATTCAAGTGTAAAAATTTGTCCAAGTAATGTTGCTCCAAACACGATCTCCAAACAGGCCTAACTGGTGTTTATAATCTTCATTATGTTAACCGGTTTGCTACATGTGAGAACAAGTCCTTAAAACAGGTTTTCCTTGGTGATTCTATATTAAGTCAAGAACGCCATCTCGACAGTTGATTGTAAGGCATGTTCCTGAACTCTAGCAATGCAAAGAACAACCCCAGCAAACAAGGTGGCCTTGATGTTCACAGCAACTCTACAAATCTTGGACAAGATGACTGGTTCAAAACAACAAGTCTTGGGTATATAGGTTTTATTTATTTAGACTCTTGTTAATATGCCAATATTGAAAATGCTTTTTAAACACCTCTTGAATCGGTATTTGCGCTAAGTGCTTCAGAACACCAGTTGCGAACAACCCTGCAAACAGGGTGCCTAGGGTGTTTCTGAACTGAAGTGGTCATACCTGGTTATCTTTGAAAATTCATTTCGGTTGGCCAAGATCTCCAGAATACTTTCTTTAAACTCCAATATTGCTATTTTTCTGGAAATGATATTTCTTGAAAATATTATGGGAGATTTGCGAAAATAGGTTTTGGGAGATTTGCCAAAACTAAAAGATTCCTTTTGCCCATATTTTCGGATATGATAAAGTTTCAAAAGCTGAAGATTTCTGGTGTTTTTTTTTTTTAATCCTCTTCACGGCTATGGGAAGATAAGGGTTATCTCTTAAGATAACAAATCCCTTATACTTTGGGAAAAACTTGTCACTAGACGTTGTGGAGTATTTTTTCTTGAAAATCGTTTTCCATACTTAGTTGATTCTTTTGGTCTTGACCGTTGGATTTTTGTGTATAAAATCTCAGTTCCTTCACTCCCACAAAAAGTAAGAATAGAAAGCAAGAGAAAAACTAGAAACACACAACATACGCAAAAAGGAAAATTTCAAAAGTGGTTTTCTAGTGAGAAGAATTGTTCGAGCTACACTTGAGAAAAGAAAACTGACACAAGTTGCGTTTAAACTGAGCTTTCAATATATTGGCATAATAGGATTCGCATTGTACCTTACATCTGCTTAGTAAGAAGCACCCCCAGTAAGGTGTTTGTTGACCTTGATCCCAGATCAGTCGAAAGTGAGAAAGTGTGTCCTAGTCGTGTGGACTTTGGACGTGTCCAATCTGGTGAGATTTGGATGTGGTGTAACCTGTCTTAGAGAAGGAGGTTACGTGGTTGCAAGTTGTAACAAGGTGTGTTACATTTGTAATGAGTTAAGCCCGGTTTAGTGAAGTGGTTAAATCCTACACGAGGTAGGTCGTGGTTTTTCACACCTCAGTTGGGCTAGAGGTGTTTTCCACGTAAAAATTGTGTGTGCTTTATTTTCCGTATTTATCTTGGTGATTTTCGCATTTGCAATAGTTGAGAACACCCTCTGCAAACAAGTCACAAGGGTGTTATTTACGACGCGAAAATCAGACACCACAAGTCACCCCCCCTCTTGTGGTAGAATACTCACGATCTCAACATTTATGTTGAGGCTTAATACACAAATCTTTAAAAAAAAAAATTTAAGCAACATCTTGGGTGTGGGGGTTTTTTTCCCCCTTCTTTCAAATATTAGTTTTTTTTGAGTCGTTTCAAGTAATTAGTTTTGTAAACAATAAATTGAGATGAGTTGTGATTTTTTTGTTTATGTTTAATCATTTATTGTAGTTCAAACTTAGCATGTTGGCTTATCAATAATCGAAAAAAGAGAGAAAGTATAAGTAATTGTCGTTAGTAGTCTTCATGCGTTTGGGGTCAGTTATTTGGAAAATCAAAATTGATAGTATTTTGGATGGAACTGGTAGAAATTTTATAGAGGATAAAAAAAGGGGAAAATCATTTAGAAGATCAGGAAAAATCCAAAAAGTGGATTCAATTTAACTGGGAAATGGCAATATAGAAAAATTGCTATAGAGAATAAATTCATTAATAAAAAAGCCTTTTCTTTTCATTTAAATGCTTATAGTTGTAGTCATAAAAGATCTAGTTACAAATGTTATTTAGACCTCACCAAGAAAATTTCAAATTAATGTATAGTCCGTCCAAACTTAGCCAACAATATTAAAATTATATTATGCATTGAGAGAAGCATACAATCAGAACAATCCCCTCAGATCTTCGTAACTCAGGCAAAAGTTTACCAATAGTATATTTGCTATAATAAAATACACAATAGCTTAGAGTTTTGTTTGTGTTTTTCGGGTTTAGGATAATATATTGCAGGCATATGATTTTTTAAATAGAGTGGAAAAATGACTCCTTAGATTTCACGTGGGCTGCAAAAAAAATTTTAAGAATAAAAAAAATTGGCATAGGAATTATGCAGAGTAAATTAGATGGACAAATTCATCAGACAAAACATGCAAAACTTATCAACCTCTCTCGCAATATAAAATCATATTAATACATTCACTGTTTTATATTAAAAATAAAAATAAAAATTTTCAATATTCAATTAAGCGAAAAAAACTAATTTTTGTGGAATATTCATCCATCATTGCTCCCCCGATGTGAGTTGAGAACTTGTAGCTCCTGTCTCTCCAAGCCCCTTCTATTTCCCCTTCTACAGAAAGTTCCGAGCAAACTGCTATGAAGCCACTCAAATCGAGATACAAAATTGGCTGAAGTTGAGACCAAGTAAAGTATATAGTATATGATTTAGTTCAACTGATATCCTGCACTACACCATTCAATGCCACCAATGGTTACTTTGCCACAGTCGAAGGTCAAGCCATGTGAACTTTTCGTTCAAATTCTTTGACAAAATTTGTGGGTATTCAACCCAAATTTATGGATGCTTTCTTGGTAAAAAAAGATATATATGGTTGATTATGTCATTTGTTAGAGAATTACAGGTGCCGGTGGATTGAATGCGGGCTCATCTATTTATAGCCACACATGTGTACGTATTTTTGTGGGCAAGCAGTTTGCCTGTTAGTTTTTGATTTGGCAGTTACGTACTTACATGGGGTAGTGGTTGTTATGTGTAAACTGCGCAACATTTTCCAAAATTCAATTCTTGAAATTTAAAATCTTATCACTATACTGTCGTAGATAAAAGAAGATGGGTGAATTTTTTGAAATTTAAAAACTATCTATTATATATATTTAGGCAAGATTAAATGAAATTGCAAGAATGGTGGAGGGAAAGCTTTTAAACCCCTTATCATCTTGCTACTTATTACATAAAGATTTGCCCTATTTGGACCAATGAACACTTGACTTTGTCCAACCCCAAAAGCTCTAAGACAATGTTAGCACAATAGTGTAGAAGCATCAAAGCACCAATTATAACAACCACAACACAAAAACCTAAGTACCTTAGACATCCACTCTGTCACTTGCTTGACTCCACGATGCTGGGATATACCACATAGATTTCCATCCTGTTGCATGTACGAAGAATAGCAACCTCCTCAATGTGATTTAAATTACACAATTCATCAATTGCCCGAGGCCATTATGCTTCTGGAATGGCAAGTTTCTCAAGCATTTCAACAAGGCAAGTATGAACACTGAGGCCTAAAACGACAATGCTGCTCCGTTCCTTAGTGTACCCTGAAAAACAAAAGGTTAACATTTTCAGTTCTTCTTCTGAGTAAAATATTTTGAAAATCGAGATAAGGAACATCGAAAAATCTAAGGTCACAATAAGAAAAAAAAACTTTCCTTCATTCACATTGGATTACAACCAGCAACAAAAAAATTGAATTTCCATATATCAAAAGCTAATTGCTCAAAACTTGGATGACAATCTCAACTTTTTATCAAATTTCAAGCATCTAGGAGAAGTAAAACAAGCAATCTATACTTGATTACCACACTCCAAACAATGCCAAATGTGCCTTATCCAATTTGATCTTCCAATAATTTGGGAAAATCATTCACAACAACAACAGAATCACCTCAAGAGTACAAACATTGATTGTTTCAAAGTAAAGCTCAGGCAAAATTATACAACCACCGCAATTGCAAAGTCAACATACTGCAATCCAAACTTTAGTTCGAAATGCAAACCACCACAAACTCAAAACAACTCAGATGAACAATCTATACAAAGAGAGAGAAAGAATAGACAGATGACCGGCACCAACCTCACACCTAGGGATCATCGCCAGAGTAAAGCGCCGCTGAATTAAGGTGGTTCCATTACGGAAGCATGTAGAAGGTCGGTGGCCAAAGACCTTAATGAATGACGCCGGCGATGAGGAATCGGCCGCCGTGATTGAATGAGAGTTCTCTTCTTTTTCCTTCGGTCTCAAACGCGAAAGTGGTGGTTAAACCACTAGCGAACGCCATTGGAGAGCAGAAAGCTTTGCCTAGCCGATCCCTAGGAGAGAGAAAAGTGGGATGAGGGCATGAGTACAGGTGAAGACAGGGGAGGGTTCGGTTTTGGCTGAACTCTAAAGGGAGAGGAGAGAGACAAAGGGGAGGGGGCATAATTGGGAATTGGAAGTTGGTGTTGGTTTTATTTTTTGAATTTGAAAAAAAAAAGGATAGTTTAACTTTTAAGGTTTTGGGCGGGATTGCACCACAATTTAGGATTGCTTATTTCTTGAATTCTGAGGAGTTCACCCATTTTTGCATTTGCAAGATAAAGATTACAGAAATATGTATACTTTTTTAATTATGCTACCAATATACAAAATTTGTAAATTTCTTATAAACACAGCATTTACATAAATATAAAAACATGACGTAAATTATATTTGAGTTTCGACATGAATATATGTTATTATAAATGGAATAAATGACCATATGCAATTGTTATATAGCTATTTCATCCGTAAGTTTATCCATAACAATTTTGTTGCTATCATTATACAATTGAACATTTGGTGGTCATTCCAAATTTGATTCTCTTGTTGAGATTCATATGCAATTGTTATACAGAATAATAAAATTGTGCAGAGTATAACAAGAATCAATTATCTGAAGCTACTGCTGCTGTCTCATTTGCGGCGTCCTGTTGGCCAATATTTTTCATCTCCCCTTCAAGATTCCAAAAATTCTCTCCACTGTCAATCATAAAGATGAGTACCGGTGGTTGATGATCATCTGTCAATCAAAAGGGTCACAAGTCGTATAAAAGCATGTGGTGTTAGGCGGAGCTCTCATCTTTTGTTTTGTTTTTTTTAATTGTGGAGGGTAATATTTAATTTTTTGTAAGTAATTTAGTTAATGGTTTATTTTTGGTAACTAAATTAGTTGATGGTTTAAGTAGTGCTCAAGTGTACAAAATCTTCTTGACAAGATTTATGGGGTTTAATATATTTTATTATTATGTAACTAACTTAGTTAATGGTTTACTTTCAATAAGTTTATTATTTTAATATTATTGTTTCTCCTCGAAAATGTTCTTTGTAAAGCAAACATATTTCGTTTCAATTATATTAAGAAATATTTTGTTTACTGATGGTATCAAATTTAAGTTGTAAATATGACTAATATATCATAATTGTCACAAATTATACTATAAAACTCTTCAATAATTCAACAACTTCTTACATCTATCCTTACAGCTCTCTACAGCTCTTTACATCTTCTTACAACTCCTTCTATCTTTTTACAACTCCTTATATCTTCTTACAACTCCTTACAACTCCTTAGACATAATGAAATCAAAACACAATGTCTAGTGAATATATGAATTTAGGTTTCAATCATCTTTAACTATTAGTAAAAATTACAAAATCATATAAACATGGAAGTAGTTTTTTCTCTCAGTCTAACGCCAGTAGTTTTATACCATAAGTTAGCACTATATATTTTGATGGATTAATAATCAAAGTTAACAAATTTTAGTCTTAACAATAAATCAAATACAATCAAAGTACAGCAAAGGGAGTTAAACTAATCACCCCTCCTCCCTTGAATTTCTTACCTTCCCTGGTAGAAGGTGGAATGAACACTAGATGCTAACTACCTGAAACTTGAAAATTCGATGAAGCATCCATTAATCCTCATAATTAGTTATATATATTTTTTTAATCAACATAATTGGTTGTCTTAACAACCTCGATGGTAAACCCACTGTTGACGATTTTCTTACTTGATCGAAAACGCCACCGTCTGCTGCTTGACGAGATGCTGCACAATTTTGCTTATGTCCCAAAAAATAAAAAGAATTTTGTTGACCTTGTAATACTATTCCCTCTTTCTTTCCTCTCTGAACCCCTCTTTTCTAAACTAGTGTTTGGTTAAGGAAAAAATAATTTTTTCAGAAAACAATTTTTAAATTTTTCGTTGTTTGATATAAAAGAACGGGAAATTATTTTCCAAGAAATTACTCCAATATAGGAAAATTATTTTCATTTTGAAGATAAAGGAAGTTGTTTACTATTTTGACGATGAGGTCATCCAAAATTTAGGAGCAAAATCCAACTTTAACGGTTTGGATGAAAACTTGATTATATGATTGGAAAGATTAAAACATGCTCAAATCTAGATTTTGAACTCAATAATCCTCCATTTGATTAACATTTATCATCGGTGTGACAATTTAGCCACATTTTTGCCCTAAAAAATGTCAATGATTTAGATCGAAATGTAATTATCGGATGGAAAAGTTAAAATAAGCTCACATCTAAATTTTGAGTTCAATGTTACTTTATTTGATCAATATTTTTCTCCACTATAACAACTTAGTTGACACTTTTGGCCATGTGAATAGTTCAGGTGACATTTGCCGCCATTAAAATTATTTCAATGGTTTAGATTGAAATTTGATTATACAATAGGTAATATTAAAAGAAAGTCAAGTATAAATTTTGAGCTCAACAATCATTCATTTGCATGGTCAACATTTATCTTCACTATGACAAAATGGTCAACATTGTTCACCACGTAAACAATTCAGTCAACATATTTTTTTTCCCCATGAAAATAATTTATTTTGCACTAAACAACTACAAACATGACATGAAAATCTATTTTCCTTGAAAAAATATTTTCCATAGAAAATAATTTTCAAGAAAACCATTTTTCCTCAACCAAACACTACCTAAATCTAAAATGGTCTGTACAAGAATATGAATATGTTGTATTTATTGCCACTTTGACAAAAATTCAGATACAACCAAATCAAAACCTTGTAAAGTTCGAGAAATACTTTGTAATGACACCAAAAATGGAATAATATCGAATTGGCCATTTCTTCCCCTAGGATTCAACCCCGCAAATATGTATGTGTTTTTAGTTTTTATTAATCCCCTACTTTGTC
>JACYFF010031956.1:89902120-89913548 GCA_017589665.1 Selenicereus undatus | reverse complement strand
TGACGTAATAATAATCCCAACGACGAACATGCCTTTTAGGGCCATATGCAAGTGCTCTTAGGATATCGTTGCTCACATTGGAGTGCAAGACCTACATGGTCGTCATAACCATAAATGGTCAAATATGTTGTCATTATCGTAAAACTACAGAAATACTTCCTCAATGTAAGGATATGGAGCTTGTGGAAATACGTACATCTGCTTAGAACCATTCTGGAAATCTTTCCTTAAACTTTGCGCACACATCCTCGACCTGAGCACAAGGGTTCTGTTGGACCATCTCGACCGCAAAGATCCTACAAAATTTAAGGAGAACACCATGTAGTCGTGTTTAATGTATATACGTTTTCTTCCATATGTAATACAGAAACTTACCGTTCATATTCTCCTACCAACCCACAATTCGATAGCACATATGCATGCGCCAATCGATGATCCAAATGATCCAAGAACCGCACACTGCCCTCATTCGGGGCATATCCAACGTTACAGGAGAAAATGTCCGGAAGATTGGCATCAGATTTGTCCTAGTCAATGTTCATCACATTTCTGGGCAAATCCCGTGCCCTAACATCAACAATATCATCAAAATAGTTTGCAATGAAGTTCGTTATCTATTCCATTAAGAACGCATAGCAAATTGAAGGCTCAACACGTGCTTTATTGCCTACTTTCCCCTTTAAGTGATGAAGAAACCTGTAATCCAATAAATTGAAATGCCAGTTGTGTACGCAACTTGAGACATGATTTCTATGAATCATATCATACATTTCATAGTCTTACATCCATCGATATCAAACTGGGCCTCCAAGTTTCAGTTCAGTAGGTAAGTGGACAGGTAGATGCTCCATTACATTAAAGAATGCAGGGGGAAAAACTCGTTCCAACTTGTATAATATTTCTGCAATATTATTTTCCAAATGGACTATGTCATCAACATGCAACTTGGAGCAACACAAATCTCGAAAGAACTAGCTAAGCTCAGTCAGCACATTCCAGACATTGGTAGGTAAGAGATCTCTGAAAGCTAGAGGCAACAAATGCTGCATGAAAACATGACAACCATAGCTTTTCAGATTATGCATTGAAGCATTTCTCACGTCCACACACCTACTCAAGTTTGAGGCATAACCATCTGGGAATTTCAGTTTACGGATTCATTCACACACCACCTTTCTGTGCTCCCTCTGTAAAACATAAGGAGCTTGTGGTATAACTTCTCCTCGACTTCCTTCACCAGTTTCAACAATGCGGACATTAAGTCTCCTACGTGTACAATGAGTAAGCATATTCTTCCTCGAGTTGAGGCCATCTTTTGTTTTATCCTTTACATTCATCATAGTGTTAATTATTTGCTCGAAAACATTTTTCTCAATGTGTGTGACGTCAAGGTTGTACAGAATTAATAGTTTGCTCCAGTAAAGGAGTTCCCAAAATCTGGTACGTCTTGTCCAATTGTGAGACTATCCATAGCCATCCACTTTTCTCTTGTGATCTGCTGCCGTTGGGGGCGAAGACACGACTCCAAACCTCCTCCCCGGTCAACATAGGAGGAGGTTCAGAATGGTCCTCCCTGTTTTTGTAAATTACAAGTTTATTACGTTGAAATCTATGATCCTTTGGGAGAAATTAGTGATGACAATCAAACCATGATTGCTAGTTCCCGTGGGCTAGACTGAATGCTTTTGTGTGTTCTATACAATAGGGACACACTACTCTTCCAGCAGTCATCTAGCCAAAGAGCGTGCCATATGTGGGGAAGCCACTCATAGTCCAAAGAATAGCAACTTTCATTACGAAGTTTTACCTCAGGGACACAGCATATATCAGTATTCCTTCATTCCATATTTGCACAAGTTCTTCAATAAGAGGTTGCATATATATGTCTAGATTTCATTTTAGATTCTTTGGACCAGGAATGAGGATAGCAATGAATATGAACTGTCTTTTCTTACACATCCATGGGGGAAAATTATAAGGGGTCATAATCACCAGCTAGCATGAATATGTTTGACCATAATGGCCAAATGGTGAGAAGCCATCAGTGCACAAGCCTAGCCTTACATTATGTGGCTCGGCAGCAAACGAAGGATAGGAAGCGTCTAGATGTTTCCATGTCTCGCTATCCGATGGAAGTGCCATGACCCGCAGGAGGGCACTTATGCTCATGGTGCCATCTCATACTCTCAACAATTTTCTTTGTTGCATAAAGACGCCGTAGTCGACGTCCAATGGGAAAATACATTAGTTGTTTCCTCGGGATTTACCTTCCTTCTTTGCTCGTTCTCAAGTATCTTCCTTTATCACAAAAAGAGCATATATCCAGGCCATTTGCCTCCTCCCAAAATAACATGCAACCATTGGGGCAAACATCTATTTTATGATGTGGAAGTTCAAGACCCGCAAGCAACTTCTTAATCTCATAGTAATTGCCCACCATGTTGTTTTTATTTGGGCATATCTCCTTCATAAAGGATATAATGCCATCAACCGCTCGATGGGGCATATTATATTCACATTTTAGATTGGTAAGCCTTGCAATAGCTTTCAGTAGTGACATTTCACATCCCTCGTACAATGGTCTCTCTGCTGCCTTGAGGAGTTCTTTCGCTTCTGGAATTGGTTCATGCTCCTTATTGTGCGGCAACTCTTGTAATAACACGGATGACGCAGGTGCATAGGCATCCATCACCATATCCCTCATAGGGTTGGGTATTACTTGTGCATTAGATGAGGAAGTTGCAACTCCATCGTCTTCGAGGAATGTTTCACCATGATGCACCCACCTATAATAGTTTGGACGAAACCCTCGTTGTTACAAATGTAACTTGATCATGTCTACATCAAGGTATGGTACATTGCGACACTTCAAGCAAGGGCACTTCAATTTTTGGGACTTCTAAAACAATTCGCGCGCACAAGCAAACTTAATAAGCTCATCCACTTTCTAAACGAATACCATGCTTAGATACTTCCCCTCTATTCTTTTATACATCCACTCCTGACTTAGATTCATTATCTTATGAGGAACTGTACATATTACTAGCCAATCATGTTAATACTATTCGGCACCATGTAATGAATGAAATTCCATACATCTAATGCAGTCCTTGCTCGATAAGTTGAGTGAACAACACACAGAGGTAACTAGTAAGAATAATCACTTTGTATTTGAATTCAACTGCACTAACTATCATAATTAGAAGATAACAAATATATGTAGCACTAAAGATATAGCTTAATTATATAAAAAAAGATACAATCTCTAAAAATTTTAGTAAGTACATATAAATTGAAAATAAATATGGATGCTGCATTGCTGCTCATGTACTGGCTTAGATGCTTTTTTAAGTACTTTAGTTAAGTGGAGGTCAAGCATCTTATTTATATAATAATTACTTTTGTTTTGTACTTAATAGTCGATGTACTATCCTTGCCTTGTCTAGCTAGACATAATTTATGTATGGCGCCCTCATTTGTGGTAGTTTGATTTTGTTTCCTAGTTTTCTTTCATTATTGTTTTGAAGATAACATTAGCTTATCAAACAATAGTGAGAGTTATACTTGGTGCATAAGAGATATCAATACTAAGATCTCTAAGGCCCTTAGGGAGAAATTTGGCAGTATTTAGTTATAGGATGTGGTATATTTAGTTCACTTTATGCTCAAAATTGTGTAGATTCCTCAATTCTCAACACAACCCTAGTGTGTATGGAGGAAAGTTAGAAACTTCCCAAAGAAAGTTTAAAACTGGTAGATCTTACAAGTTGTTGAAGAGTCTTAATTGATAGTGAACTTCGTAAAAGGAAATTTAGGGGATAATATTGAACTACCATCTCTACTTATAATCAAGGTATATCGTTGTACAAGCAATATATTACTTTGTGCATTATAAGTAACAAATTACATATATTTAATAACTCTAAAAACGGCTTACCTTCACCCGACAAAGATACTCCCCTAGTTTTTAAGCTTGTGGATAGTCCTTTGATTATAGAGTTTTAAAATTTTATCTAGTTTGGACGTTTTGGAGGAGCTTTGAGAGATTTCCTGCTTAAATTTTGTGAAAAGTCAAGCTTACATATTGTAGGATGATCTAAACGAAGCACATAGTCCTACATACATTTTGGGTTTATTTAAACTGAACTGGATTACTAGTAACTTCCTAATTGACTTGGTCTATTAATCTCTCTCTCTATAGGATACAGGTTCTGAGTAGGTGAAAAATGACTTCCATAACTACGCGTTTCGAACATGCACTATTCTTATAAGATCTAAAGTGATTTCCCCATTCCTCCAAAGAATATGAGCAGAGAAGATGCTCATTGTTTTATTGCATCAGACCAAAAGCCCAAATGAATACAACAGTGCATATCTATTTATACAAAATGTAGAGAGAAGAAGGAAGATGAAAGACAAAACAAAACCTCCAACAATCAGAAAAAGAAACCATTCGATATTCAGTAGTGGAACATCTTTTTTGTGTGTCTCCATGGAACATATCAGAGTGTCAAAACCATTCATGCTTTTCAACCAACAATGAATAAAGAAGCATATTTGACGCATCATACCATTTTGAACACAAAATTAATCATTCACACACAAAAACTCTCAGACAAACAGAAGAGAAAACAAAGAAAAAAAACCAGTCAATTTGGACATTATAAAGTGATGAATAGGACATTCAGTCAGGCACCCAATTGTAAAGAATCAGAGAACTTGGCTTACACGACCGCAAATTCAAGGGCTTCCGTCGTCGGAAACCACCACCTCACCGAAAATCGCAACCCCTAATTTGCTACACACCGTTCAAGACCTCAACAAATAGGGTGTCAGTGATGCTAGAGAGGCGACGATTGGCACTCAAGACGGCGGAAGTCGATGCTATTTTGCTGTCAACCTCGCCGATGTCGAAGCAGAGAGGAGAGGGCGCGATTTTAGAGAGAATTTGAAATGGAGATCGAGAAGCTAGCAGAGAAATGAGGAGAAATTGGAGACCGGCGTCGAAGCAGAGAGATGAGAGCATAATTAAAAGAGACCTACCAGTTCGAGATCGAATTTAGAGACCGGAAGCATCTTTGGTCTCTAAGTGGAGACCGCATATTAATTTCGGTCTCTGAATTGATTAGAGACCAGGAATTTTGATCTCGAAGTGAAACCCCTTCTAGAAGTTTGATCTAAAAAATCCCATACCGAAGTTTGTTTTGGTCTCTAATGGAAACCGCACCTGGAGTTTGGTCTCTAAATCTGAGACCAAAAACCACTTCGGTCTCTACCGAAAACTAATTTTGGAGTTTTGAATCTAAATCTGAGACCAAAAGTTTTTTGATGGTCTCTAATTGAACCGAAAATCACATTTGGTCTCCAAAATCTGAGACCGAAAATTGTGTTGGTCTCAAGTGGAGACCGTATATTGATTTCGGTCTCTGAATTGATTTCAATTTGATACCAGCGTTTTTGATCTCTGAATTCGGTCTCCAAATTTAATTAGAGATCGTTTTATTTTTGGTCTCCATTTACATGGATTGTTGCAGTGATAATTCATCGATCAATCAATTCTTCCCTACCTTAATGTAGGTTTTGGTTTAGATTTTTGGAGTAGAATAGCTTGTTAGGTTTCATGGCCCAAAATCCAAGTATCGGTACGGTGGAACCATGCTTGACGAACATGGACGTGTTAGGCCGAAGGAGCGACAAGTCGAGAAAGGACAAAAAAAAGGCACAGGGGTGTCGTGCCACGTGTATTCTTCTGGGCGTGAATTGGTAGCGGCTAGGGTTTGTCTCAACCTGTAGTTTCTCCTAGCGGCTAGGGTTCTCCTCTAAGGGTAAAACCCTGGACTTCTACACCTTATATGAAGGGGTCATGCCTAGGATCTAAAAACAACTCCTAAATCCCTTAACCTAAACACATTGAGAGGTAGAGAGACTTTGAGAGAAATTACAAGAGAGGTTGTAATTCTGCTGTTGGATCAAATCACTTGTTGTGATTGTGATCGTTTTGTATTCTCTCTGCTCATATAGTGGATTGATTGTGCTTGTTATCGCCCGTGGTTTTTTTCCGACATTGGGTTTTCACGTAAATCTTGTGTGTCGTTGTTTTGTTTTTGTTATCGCTTTAAGTTTCTTAATATATGCGTCATCCTATTACTTCCGCTATTAGTTTGCTCTAACTCCTAACAAGTGGTGTCAGAGCCTTGGTTTAGGATGTCTTTAATTATGAAGGTTGATATTCAGAAATGTGATGGGGATATTAGTTTTAATCTCTGGGAGATGCAGATGAGAGTCGTTCTCATCCAGCATGGGTTGTGGAAGGTTCTGCAAGGACCTCATGTGAAACCTGAGAAGATGATTGACGAACAATAGGCAACAAACCAAAAAAAGAGGCGTGGATCACTAACAGACGAGGAATGGGAAGAACTGGAGTTGAAGGCAGTTTCAGCCATTCAGTTGTGCCTCGCACCACATGTCCTGCGAGAGGTGCTCGGTAAGGCAACTGCAGTGGATCTGTGGACTCGGCTGGAGGAACTTTACATGACGAAGAGTCTAGCCAATGAGATCCATTTGAAGGAAAGGTTATACACCTTTCGTATGGCTGAAGGTACCCCTGTTCAAAAACATTTAAATGAATTTAACTCTATTCTGGTTGATTTGGAGAATCTGGATGTAAAGATTGAGGATGATGATAAAGTTATTCTGCTTGTTGTGTCTCTAACCCCTTCTTATAAACACTTTAAGGAGATTATGCTATATAGTAATTCTGATACTATTTCTTTTGAGGATGTCAAGTCTAATTTGCTGTCTAGGGAGAAATTTGACCATGATATCCATGCTGATCCAGCTGAGGGATTAGTTGTTAGGGGAAGAACTTAGCAAAAGGGGAACGGTAATAAGAAAAAGAACCGATCTAAGTCTAAGAATCCTCATTCCAATAAGACCTGCAATTACTGTGGTAAATTGGGTCATATTCAGGCTAACTGCTGGAAACTAAAGAAAAAGAAAGGGAAAGAGGAAAAGGAGAAAACTGCTACAACTGATTGTGTAGTAGAGTCTGAATCTGATGGTGATGTGTTGCTTGCTACTATGTCTTTGGCCACTACCTCTGAGAAGGGGTTAGGTGATGATTAGGTTTTAGATTCTGGTTGTACGTATCACATGTGTCCTCGTAGAGACTGGTTCGTCACTTATGAACCTGTTAATACTTGGGTTGTACTTATGGGCAACGATGCTGAGTGCAATGTTGCAGAAATAGGTACTGTGCAGATTAAAACTCATGATGGCATAGTTAGAACCATGTCTAAACTTTGTCACATACCTGATATGACTCGTTGTTTAATCTCTTTGGGTACTCTTGAGACTAATGGTTGCAGGATTACTATGGAGAATGGTGTCCTCAAGGTGATAAAGGGGGCCATGATAGTAATGAAGGGACTGCGACAGGGAAGTCTCTACATCCTACAGGGAACTACAGTTACAGGAGTAGCTACCGTTGGTATAGCATTAGCAGATGCTAATGATACAAGGTTATCGCACGTGAGATTGGGCCATATGAGTGAGAAAGGGATGACCATTCTAAGTAAGAAAGGTTGTCTGGGTAGTGCTGGTACGGGTAAGCTTGATTTTTGTGATCGCTGTATTTTTGGGAAACAAAAGAGGGTGAGTTTCTCTAAAGCAAAGCATCGTACTCAGGGGACCCTTGACTACATTCACTCTAATCTATGGGACCCCTCAAAGGTTCCTTCTCTTGGAGGTAAGCGTTATATGTTAACTTTTGTGGATGATTTCTCATGCAAAGTTTGGGTTTACTTCTTGAGACAGAAAAATGAGACATTCTCCATGTTCAACAAGTTCAAGGCCTTGGTTGAGAACCAGACTGGGAGAAAGATCAAGAAACTTAGGACTGATAATGGTCTTGAGTTTGTTGAGTCAGAGTTTGATGAGTTCTGTGCAATAAAGGGCATAGCTAGATACAAGACTTTGGTTGGAAAACCATAGCAAAATGGAGTTGCAGAACGAATCAACAGGACTCTACTGGAGAAAGCTCGATGTATGATTTCAACTGCCAGGCTTTGGGATCGCGAAGCTTTCTGGGCCGAGGCTATTTCGACAGCCTACTACTTGGTGAATCACTCACCACACACCTCCGTTGATTTTCAGATTCCAGAAGAAGTATGGTCAAGTAATCCTGTTGATTATTCTAGTTTGATAATATTTGGATGTCCTGTGTATGCCCCTGTGAATAATGGCAAGTTAGCCCCTAGGGCTGTCAAATGCATGTTTCTTGGATATGCATCTGAGTATAAAAGGTACCGCATGTGGTGTCCTGAGTCTAAGAAAGTCATTCAGAGTAGGAATGTAACTTTCAATGAGACTGCTATATTATCTTCTGGAGAGGATTCTATTGTTTCTTCTATTGGTACAAGTGATTAGGAGGACACCAGTATGGAGATAGAAGTGGAGACCATTGCAACTCAAGGTGGAGCTGCTAATCAGCCCAACAGGGAGGCCTAGGTTATTGAACCTGGCGCTATCAGTTCTGATCAGCCTCATGTGGAGGTTGCTCACTCTATAGCTCGTGATCATCCTCGAAGGGGAATCAGGAGGCCTGCTCACTACAATGATGATGAGAGACGGATAGCATATGCACTTTCAGTTGCAGATGAGGTGCCTGAAGGTGTGGAACCTTCAACCTATACTGAAGCAATCTCCTACCCAAGTTCACCTAATTGGATCTTAGCTATGCAAAAGAAAATGGAGAGTTTGCAAAAGAACGGGACTTGGGAACTATGTGAGCTCCCTAAAGGCCGGAGAGCCTTAACTGCCAAATGGATCTACAAGAAAAAGGAAGGTATTGATTACAATGAAGTATTTTCACCTGTTGTTAGACATACCTTCAATAGAGTGCTTCTTGTATTTGTTGCGTTGTTTGATCTGAAGTTGGAGCAGCTTGATCTGAAGACTGCATTCCTTCATGGAGAGTTGGAAGAGAAGATCTACATGAGGTAACCCGAAGATTTTGTTGTTCCTGGGAAGGAACAACTAGTATGTAAATTGAAAAAGTCTATGTATGGACTTATGCAGGCTCCTAGGTAGTGGTACAAAAGGTTTGACACCTTTATGATTGCACAAGGATACACTCGCAACCGATATGATAATTGAGTGTATTTTAGACAATATTCTGATGGTTCCTTTATTTACTTGCTATTGTTTGTTGACAATATGTTGATTGCCTCCAAGGATAAAACCTTGATTAGTAAGTTGAAATCTCAACTCAGTGAGGAGTTTGAGATGAAGGACTTGGGTGCAACAAAGAAGACTCTAGGCATGGAGATTCAGAGGGATCGAAAGGCCGATAAGTTGTACTTATCTCAAGGACACTACCTTGAGAAAGTACTAGGCAGATTTAATATGGATAACTGTAAGGCAGCTTCCACACCCCTTGCTGCACATTTCAGATTGTCTACTGAGTATTCTCCACAATCTGAGGAGGACATAGATAGAATGCTTAATGTCCCTTATTCTAGTGTTGTTAGTAGTTTGATGTATGCTATGGTATACACTAGGTCAGACTTGTCACATGCTGTGAGTGTGGTAAGTAGATATATGCATAATCCTGGAAAGGATCATTAAGAAGCTATGAAGTGGATCCTTTGCTATGTGAAGGGTACTCTTAAAAAGAGGTTGGTATTTGATAGAAACAAAGCTGCTACATATGATGTTACAGGCCTTGTTGATTCTGACTATGCTGGTGATCTTGATAAGAGAAGGTCCATATCTGGGTATATCTTCACTATGTGTGTAGGTGCTATCTCTTGGAAATCATTGCTTCAATCAATTGTAGCTCTATCTACTACAGAGGTTGAGTATGTTGCTGCTACTGAAGGAGTGAAAGAAGCTACTTGGTTAAGGGGCCTCGTTACTGAGCTTGGAGTTCCACAAGCTACCACTATGGTGTTTTCTGAAATTCAGAGTGTCATCCACCTGACTAAGAATGATGACTACCATTCGAAGAGCAAGCACATCAGTGCCAAGTACCACTATGTCAGAGATACAGTTGCTACAGAGAAAATAGTGGTAAACAAGGTTCATACTTCGAAAAATCCTGCAGATATGTTGACCAAGCCTCTACCTATAGCTAAGTTCGAGCATTGCTTGGACTTAGTTGGCATTCACAGTATCTAAGGGCCCTTCGGGGCATTGCCCCTTTGTGGGGCGTCACCCTTCGCAGTGCGATGACGGTGTTAGAGAGTTGGTGATTAGAGATTTCGATCCAAGGTGGAGATTGTTGGGTTTTGTGACCTAAAATCCAAGTATTTGCACGGTGGGACCGTGCTAAATGAACACAGACATGTCAGGCCGAAGGAGCGAGAAGTTGAGAGAAGACAGAAAAACGGCACGGTCGTGCCACGTGTATTCTTCTGGGCGCGAATTGGTGGCGGTTACGGTTTGTCTCGACGTGCAGTTTCTCCTGGCGGCTAGGGTTCTCCTCTAAGGGTAAAACCTCGGACTTCTAGACCCTATATAAAGGGGTCATGCCTAGGATCTAAAAAAAACTCCTGAATCCCTAAACACATTGAGAGGTAGAGAGACTTTAAGAGAAATTACAAGAGAGGTTGTAATTCTACTGTTGGATCAAATCACTTGTTGTGATTGTGATCGTTTTGTATTCTCTCTGCTCATATAGTGGATCGATTGTGTTTGTCACCGTCTATGGTTTTTTTCCCACATTGGGTTTCCACGTAAATCTTGTGTGTCGTTGTTTTGTTTTTGTTATCACTTTAAGTTTCTAAATATCTGTTTCATCCTATTGCTTCCGCAATTAGTTTGCTCTAATTCGTAACATAGTTTAATCTAATTCTCTCTCTGAAAACCAATTTGTACTCATTAGTTTTAGACATAATCGTGTTAAAGTTGGATTATTCAGTTTAGTTTTTTTTTTTTCAGTTCCTACTTTCAAATTGATTTGGTCTTGCTAAAGTCTTCCCTTTTCTCGTTCTCCCTTCTCTTTATTCAAGGTTACTGCTTTATGATTCATTATGTTGATTAACTTGTTAGTAGTTTAGCGTGTAGATTTAGGCCCTGTTCTTTTGGGTGGGAAATGCACCCAACCCACACCCACCCACTTTTTTCCCCATCTTCCCACTTTTTCCCACACTTAAAAAAAAAATACCACTCTTTCCCACATTCACCCACTTTTTCCCACACCTACATAAAACAACCATTTCCTATATTTGAAAATTTTTTATACATTACGTAATTGTGTGTGCAAATAATCTGATAGCAATTATGAACAGTTTTAATTTTTCGAATGTTATGCAACAGTTGTATTTTTTTTCTTTTTCCTTAATTTTTAAATTTTTAAATTTTTTTAAATTTTTTAATTATATTTTTTATTTTTTTATTTTTTTATTTTTTAATTTTTTAATTTTTA
>JACYFF010031956.1:89890105-89902020 GCA_017589665.1 Selenicereus undatus | reverse complement strand
AAAATACAAAATACAAATACAAATACACAAAAATAAAAAATAAACAAAATAAAACATAACAAAACAGAATAAACGAAACCAAAAAAATTTCACCATCATTAATTACTATCACAATAAAATTATTACATTATAAAACAAAAAAATATTAATAACCAATACTTCAACTGCATTCAACTACATTTAACTTTCACCCACACTCACCAACTTTTTCCCACACTTAAAAAAAAAACCACACTCACTCACTCCTTCCTCCCCTTTCCCACAATCACCCATTCAACACCCCTCATTTCCCACTGAAAAGAACAAGGCCTTAATCATGTTTATATTAAATTTAAATTTTGTAGGTTGCATAATCTCTATTTTCCTGTTTACTACTTTTAACTTAGTTATTGTGTGTAGTAGTTAGTGTAGTGTCCTAAATTTGACCCACCCTTATGGATTCGACACTTAAGTACCACAGTTGACAACCGTACGCTTACAATATAACTCTACATCCTCTTAGGATCATATCATTAGACTTAGGCCCAACTCCAACTGACATGTATTCTCTTTAACCGGAAAAGGTTGAAACAAAAAAAGGATAAAAAAAAAGGAAAGAAGGGAAAAAGAAAGAAAGAAGAAATGGTCGGCTTTGAACCTGGTAAACACCAAAAATTAGAGCCACACTCTCGGACTCTCCGATGCTTCTTACGTTGGTGCCTTTCCCTCTCTCTATCTCCCTCTCCCTCTCTCTCTCTCTCTCTCTCTCTCTCTCTCTCTCTCACACACACACACACACACACACACCTTCATCGAGTAACATTGGTGATCTCTGCTTGAATTTTTATTTTTTTTTTGCTGATTTCAATGGTATGATTTCTCCCTAAATCATATTTTTCTTTCTAAACCCCACAAATCCTCATTTACATGAAAGTTTCTTTATTTTATCAGTTGTTTTTCTCCACCTTTAGGCTGAGAGTCCATCCATTTTCATTCAAAACAAGAATCTCATTAACTTCATCAAATACGGAGAAATTCTACACGCACTTGGTTAATCATGCCTAAGCCCCTGAAAAACCCTAGTTTGAATTTGCGCTTAATTAGATACTTAATCTGTTAGTGGGGTTTTGAACAGATGTCGCTTGGATAAGCCCCAATTGGGCCTTCATTTTCTTTTCTTCTGGGCTGGTATCCAAAACCTGAGTATTGGCTTAGTCGGTGTATGTATAGTTTAGCTTCTATGCTATTTGAAATTGAAAAAAAGCCTAGCATTATTGCTGAGGTTTTGGAGGCTTATAGAGTTTAAAGGTGTCTAGTTAATGTTAAACTGTTTAAGGTTACTTTGAATTTGTGTGAAGAAGCAATGCTTGCTAATGAAGCTTTGCGGGCATTGAGTAGGACAGAGGAGTTTAATTCTCGGCCTAATTGGACTATGTTTAATGTGGTTATTAGCTTGTTTTGTGGGAAGGGTGATCTGGATGTGGCAATGGGGTTGATGAAGGACATGGAAGCAAGGAGTATCCTGATATGATTAGTCACGTTATATGTTAACAATTAAGGGCTTATGTAATGCTGGTTGGATGGACGATACTTCTAAGTGATTTAATGAAATGAGAATTTATGAGTGTACTCTGAATTTAATGGCATACTCTCCACTTCTTGATGGGCTTTACAAGTCCATGACTTTTGAGAGGGTGTTAGAGTTGTTTAAGGAGATGGAGAAAGAAGGAAGGGAATGTGCTTATAATGTCATTACTTATACTTCAATCATTCATAGATTTTGTGAAAAGGGAAAATTTATTGAAACTTTGCCCATTTTAGATCTAATGAAGAGTAATAAGTGTTTCCCTAACCGATTTACTATACATGTGTTGATTGAAGGGCTCTACACTAAAGAACACATAGATAAGGCCTATCAGCTAATTGATAAAATAGTTGCAGAAGGTCATGTCTTAGGTGGTGAATTTTGTAGTTCTTTGGTGATTTCTCTATTGGGAAACAAAAGAGGAGGCAAATAACCTTTTAGTTGGATGTTGGATGATGCAATGGTCGGTGAAAAAGGATTCAAGTTTGGGCTATGTATACAAAATAATAATGTAGAGGTAACAAAACTAGTTAGTTTGACAATTGAAAAAGGATTCAAATTAAAGCTTCTTGTATGCTAGCCATAAAGGAGCAGCTACAGGGATTTATAAAAATTGAATTCACAGTCAAAATTGTGCGTGTTGAAAGTTATTGTTGAGGTAGAGATTATCTATCTTTTTATCCTCACCTTTGGTTGTTATGTTATTTGAAAAGCATGTTTTCATGTCAGAGTTTTTATTTCCCTATATAAAATGTGACAGCTGCTAGGTGCATGTTGCTTGATGCTAAAGTTTTCAATATGGCATTTTGTCACCTTCATAGCACATTGCCCAAAATTTTTATAATGGCATATGTAATAGTCCGACCCTAAATCATGTTTATTCATTTCATTAATCCATGTGATTAATTTCATCGCATTTAAATCATCGCTTTTTGTTATTTCAATTGGGAAAATTTAAATGGACGCTCACCTTGCAATTCGGGTTTTTGTTCTTGTCAAATTCTGGAGATCGATATTAGGCATTGACATTTATGAATTAAACGATTTAATTATTTTTTTTCATGACACCACAACCATTTAATCTTGAGCTTTGGAAGAAAAAAAAAATTTGCAAACGCACTCGGTTTCAACTCTTTTCCAAACCCGAGCCTGTTTAAGGCCGATTTCGACCCAATGAGACTTGGCCACATTTGTTTAGCTAATTTTCCTTAATTTAGGCCTAATGTAGGATTAGTCAAAGTAGCTTCTAAGGGTTAATTTCAGCCAAGTATTTATTTGCCTAAGCTTCTTTTGCACCAAGTAAAAATTCAAGACATTTTCTCTCTACCCCACGGCTCAGCCAGAACAGCAGCAGCCAGCCCCTTCTGTGGTGTTTTCCAGCCAACCTCCTGCAAGGATTGCAACCTCCAACCACCTCCCTCCACCAGCTATCATCTTCCACCCTCAAAATCACCAAATATCATCTCCATCTCAACTTATTTCAAGCTCAAAGTAAGTGACTTCAATCTTGATCTTTGGATTTTTGATTTTTTGCTTCTTGTTTTGGTTGTTTTAATGGTGGTTCATGTTGTTTTGATTGAATTAAGAGTTATTTTGGTGATGGAACATGGGGGAGTTGAAGTTGGTTTATGTTAGGGTTAGGGTTACTTCTTAACCATGCAGGGTCCATGTTAAAATGCTGGGTGTTGATTGCTTTATCCTTGTTTTTGATCATCTTTTAATCTATTAAATTTTATTATGATGTTTATGGTGTTTTGAATTGATGGGAGTGAGTTCAAGTTCACCTTAAGTTAGGGTTTTATCTAAGAATGCATGGTTTGGACCAAAGTAGTTTTAAACTTGGAGTATTTGTATATGTGACTAGAAAATAAGCTCTATTGGATATGAATATGAAGTGCAATTGAGTGTGGTATTTTTGTATGATGTTGGGATGGATAAAAGTGTGTTTACATGCTTTTAAGGAGTGGTTTAAGTTGAGGATTTGTCTGAAAAGTGAGGGAACAAAGTCAAACAGTGAGGCTGAAATTTCCAGAAAAACAGGACAATCTTTGAGATGAAACTGGTAATGATCAGCACAGCTAAAAATTATGATTTTTGGTGGTTCGATAGGTCAGTGTGTTAGCTTTAAATTGGCTCTTGAATCGCATTAATCCGAGGTCAGTGGAAAACGTTATGGTCATTTTACTGAACCTGTGCAGGATGGACTCAAAACTGACATGTTGATGTTCTAGTCCCATTTTAGGAACCCTATCGTGAGAATCATGTTATGTGCCCTCAATGAAAGTTTTAGAGTCCTTCCTAAGATTTTCATATTGTGGTCTTATGTCTCTTTTCGCGGTCGGGAGTATAAGTTGTGAATTATTCTTTCCATACCCTCTTTATAAGCCTTTTTTGCTCTGAACATGCTACCATGCCTTAAATCACATTTCTATGGTTTAATCATTTTAGTTTAATCTATTGACTGGTTTCTACAGATTCTTCATAAGCCAGCTCTTTTTAAAGGCATCAATTATAAGTACAAACGCGTTTCTGACCTCATGTACCAATAATGATCTTTTGAACAGAATCAAGGCCTAAGCTTTCATTCTCTCCATTCTTGTGCATCTTATTATTCCGTGAACTTGCTTTTAAAAATTCCAGGTACGGTCATTGCTTGTATCTTTATAAATCAACACTTATTTACCAAAATTATAATGCTTTGGTAAGCACATCAATGAATCAGTTTAATCAGTGATTTATCACTTAATTAGTGACCCCATCAATTATCAGTTACAGGGCATAGCCCTTTAGTTACCCGTGCGGCTTCAAGCCAGGTCCCGATCGACTTGGTAGGTGTGCACCTATCTTCAGATCATAATAGTTACCTAGGGTTCACTATCAGATAATAATTGACAATGTAATTTCATATTCATCTTATTCCCTATTTTTAATTAAAAACGAATTACAATACGAGCTCAACCAGTTTTTATTCCATGAATGTTTAACAATGCAGGAATGCATGTACTGAGTTTCGGCTCACATTTTAAAATGTTTTCATGTTTTTTTTTAGGAAAGTATTCATTGAATCGTCCTCAGGCAGGTTTTGATGTTAGAACAATGTCTATATTTATCAAAAGGGTTTGATAGGTTGTGATGGTGTGAATGCCTTTGATGGTAAACATTGATTATTATAGCTCAGTTTATCATTTTCAAGTAAAGTCTAGTCCTTGTTGGACAACGGTGATTCCTAATCATTTGGGTCATCATTTATAATTGAGAAGAACTAGTGAAAGAAATGAAACCAGTGATTGATGTATCTTTGGGGCGTTACAGATTTGGTATTAGAGCCAGGTTGAGATTTCCTTTGTGGAATATGGAGTTTAGAAATAAGAAGGTGAGAATGGTGGGTAGTAAGGGCCATGTTAGACTGCTACAATGATATTAGAAGTGTAGTAATACTAGTAGAAATGCAAGTTGCTTACATTTACGTGTTCCTTAATTATGGTTATGTATGCTTCTCATATATGTCTTTTCTTTGGTAGATGGACCCTTATGCTGTTAACTTGATGCTGGCTGCATTTATAGCTGCTCACATTGCACTGTTGCATGCTAGCATCGAGGTCCATGCACAGGACCCTTTCTCGGAGTTCCACAGCGCTACGGTCCGTGGATGTAGACTACTGTGGTCCTTACCCGCAGTTCAACCGTGGGTGGAATTTAGGCTTCGTTATTATCACTATATGGTAACAGGGAACCCAGGATGGGATGGGCCTAGGTTTCAGGGTTAGGGGGCATGGACTACTCTTGCTACGGAGTTGTTATTAAGGGAATAGTTTGAATAGAGAGGGATCACCATGGAGACGCTACAACATGTCTTTTCGCTACATCAGGCGCCTCCCCCACCTGCAGCCCCAACACCAGCACAGGGACCACCCTCCCGGCCCGCACCCGATACCCCACTGATGCCCGATAGTCCTGGTGAGACCTCTCCGACACACCAGAGGTAGTGGTGATTAGTTATGGGGATGAGGGCCACCAGGGAGAGGAGGATGATCCCGAGGAGGTGGTAGAGCAGCCATGGGGACAGGAGGTTGATGAGTTGATGGTGAAGTTACAAGATGAGCAGGAGCAACAGGTTCAGCAGGAGGTTGGTGATGTCGAGTTAGAGGCATGTACTAGCAGCTTCGATTCAAGCGAAGAGCCTGATGATGAGTCTGACCCGGATTACGATCCATCTGGAGATCGTTAGGTGGGTGTAGGGGTTAGTGGTAGTAGTTTTCTTTTGAGCCCTATTTGTTTTTGGTATGGTCAGTTAGGATGGATATACTTTGTATACGATATGACCTTGTATATAGTCAGTTAGATCCTTTCCGACCAACATGACATAGTTTGTATCTCTTTTTGGCTACGTGACAAACCTAATATCTTAGGGCTAGTTAGTTTTTGAGGTTGAGCTAGGAGTTAAAACTGACTTTGCCTAGTTAGTTAAATGTAGTATGTTTTGCTGATCATGTCTATACATAAGCAGTTATGTATGTAAATAAGCAATTATGAAATGATAAGCTTTGGGTTGTTCAATAATCTTTGACTTATATGAAATGTGTTTGTTGGGCATGCTTATCTTATATGTTTAAGTATTCTAGTGATTAAATTGTTTCATTTCATGTATAATCAGAATGTCCGAATCAATGCACAACAATGAGGAGATTCATATAGAAGAAATCTCGGATCATGGTCAGGGATCAGGTGATCAAGTCTCCCATCATGGGCCACCAAATTTTGGCCAAATGCCACCGATTCCTTCTGCGTTAACTCACAATAGTGGGGACCTGAACTACCGGCCGGCCTTAGTAGCTAAATTGATGAAGCGGATTCCCTAGGTACCTACTGAAGCCCCTCCTAAAGAGGATAAATTAGCGAATAGGTTGGCACGACGCAACCCTAAAGTTTATGATGGATCTTATGATCCAGTAGTGCTGGAGGAATGGATAAGAGGAGTGGTGAACATCATTACAGTGGTAGAGGTGCCAAAAGGAAAGAAAGTAAATATTGTGACGTATTATTTGACCAGTGAAGCTGACATTTGGTGGAATACTGTTAAGGATAAGCTCGTAGGGCCTGACTTTACCTGGAATAAATTCCTGAGTGAGTTAAGGGAAAAATTCTACCCAGTTGTGGTCCAAAGGCAAAAGGAGAAAGAGTTTATGGAGTTGAAGATGAGTGGCACCATGACCGTGATACAATACACCGGTAAGTTCACCAAATTGTCTAGGTTTGTTCCTGAGTTTGTATCATCTGAAAGATTGAAAATGAGGAGGTTTGAAGAGGGTCTGGCCTTCTATATTCGGAATCAGTTAGCTGGGTAACCAATCTTGATTTACCAAGAACTATATGAGCGAGCGGCTGAAGTGGAACGAGTCAAGACAGAGTTGAGAAAACTGAACCCAATCAACCAAAAGAGAAAAGAGTTTGAGCGAGGGACTCCGAGTGAGAGTGTGAACCAAAACCAGAAGAAACCTACTCCTGTTCCCTCCAAGACCTGTCCTGTAGGCTCAACAGCACCCTGTTTGAAGTGTGGCAGAACAGATCACACCACCCCTGAATGCCGAGTAGGAATTAATAAGTGCATGCAGTGTGAAAGCCCTGAACACCTGATTGCTGCATGCCCCCCGAAGGATGAAGGTTGTAGACAAAGGGGCAGCAAAACCCTTGGCCCCACCTCGCCAAGGGGCCCACCACCAAGACCTTTAGCAGTAGGACGGGTGTATGTAATGAGCAATAAGGAAGTTGCCACCTTTGGTATGGTAGTTACTGAAACTCTCTTTCTAAATTCAAAGCCATTTTGTGTACTATTTGATTCGAGTGCTACTCATTCATTTATATCCACCCGATCTGTCATGCAATTGAACTTGGAAGATAGGAGGATGGAAACCAATTATAGAATTAAGCTACCCAATGATTGTGTGTTTAACTGCCCTATCTCCTATAAATTTGTTCACATTACCATTAGTGGAACCACCTTCCCTATGGATTTAATTCAATTCGATTTGTCTGATTTTGACATCATGTTGTGAATAAATTGGTTGTACACCTATGGAGCTAAGATTGATTGTGAGGAGCTTAAGGTGATTTTGAAAGATGAAAAAGGGAGAAAAGTATTTTTTTATGGGCAGAACGAGGAAAAAACCTATCTCTTGATTTCTGCTATGAAAGCAAGTAAGGTATTATGTCAAGGGTGTATGGAATATTGGTGTTATGCTATGGACACCCAAGCAAAAGAAGAGGAAGTTGAAAATATTCCTATAGTGTGTGAGTTTGAGGATGTTTTCCCTAAAGAGTTACCAGGATTACCCCCACAGAGGGAAATTGATTTTGGAATTGAGTTAATCCCTAAGGCCCAACTTATTTCCAAAGCCCCATATCGTATGGCCCCAACTGAGCTTAAGGAACTGAAGCTTCTATTAGAAGAGCTGTTGCAAAAGGGTTTTATTAGGCCAAGTGTGTCACCATGGGGTGCCCCAGTGTTATTCGTAAAGAAAAAGGATGGAACTTTAAGGCTGTGTGTTGACTACAGGGAGTTGAATAAGATCACCATCAAAAATAAATATCCTTTGCCGCGAATCGATGACTTGTTTAATCAATTACAAGGAGCAGGAGTCTTCTCTAATATTGATTTGAGGCTAGGGTACCACAAACTTAGGATTAAACCTGAAGACATCCCCAAGACTGCATTTAGAAATAGGTATGGTCACTATGAGTTTACAGTGATGCCATTTGGCCTCACCAATGCTCCCGCAGCTTTCATGGATCTTATAAACAGAGTCTTCAGACCCTACGTAGACAAATTTGTGGTGGTGTTCATAGATGACATTCTTATTTATTCTAAGGACAGAGATGAACATACTGATCATTTGAGGATAGTGTTACAAACACCGACAGAGCATCAACTTTATGGTAAATTAAAGAAGTGTGAGTTTTGGTTGGAAGAAGTGGTGTTCTTAGGACATGTGGTTATAAAGGAAGGAATCAAAGCTGACCCCCAAAAGGTGAAGGCAATCACAGAATAGTCAAGGCCTACCAATATCACTAAGATTAGAAGCTTTCTGGGTTTAGCAGGTTACTATCGAAGGTTCATCAAGGACTTTTCAAAAATAGCTTCACCCATGACCAATTTACTAAAGAAAGCGAACAAGTTTGAGTGGACCGAAAAATGTGATAAAGCTTTTCAGGAACTAAGGCAACGACTAACTACCGCCCCAATCCTAACGCTACCAATGGAAGGCAAGGAGTATACCATCTATAGCGATGCTTCAAAGAACGGATTGGGTTGTGTTCTGATGCAGGAAGATAAGGTAGTAGCTTATGCCTCTCGACAGCTTAAGCCTTACGAGAAAAACTTACTCATGACTTGGAGTTAGCAGCTGTAGTCTTTGCGTTGAAAATTTAGAGACAGTACTTATATGGAGTCCCATGAAAGATTTATACTGACCATCAAAGTTTGAAGTATATCTGTACTTAGAAGGAGCTCAACTTGAGGCAACGGCGTTGGCTTGAGCTGCTTAAGGATTATGATTTGCAAATTCAGTATCATCCAGGAAAAGCAAATGTTGTAGTAGATGCCTTGAGCAGAAAAGTGCAACATAGCCCAAATACTGTTGTAATTACTCAGTTGAGTCTCTTGAAAGAACTCAAGGACTGGGGAATTCAACTAGTATCCCATGGGCAAGCACATGTTCAATTATCAGCACTTACCTTACAACCTTCCAAAGTGGAGGAAATCCGAATGAACCAAGAAAGTGATCTTGAACTCCAAAGGATAAAGCAAAATCTAAAGAGAGGAAAGTCTCCTAGGTTTGTAGTACATGAGGATAGGACCCTACGATTCCAAAATCGCCTATGTGTACCCCGAAATGAGGAACTAAAGAAACAGATCCTAAAGGAAGCTCATAATACTGGCTACTCGGTGCATCCAGGAGGCACTATTTAAGGCAATACTTCTGGTGGAATAATATAAAAAGGAGGTTGTCGAATATGTAGACAAGTGTCTGACCTGCCAGAAAGTCAAAGCAGAGCATCAACGTCCCGTGGGTGAATTGTGACCCGTAGAGATTCCTACTTGGAAGTGGGATTCGATTTCAATGGACTTTGTTATGGGTTTACCCCTTTCTGCCTCGAAGAAGAATGCCATCTGAGTTATAGTCGATCGACTTACCAAGTCGACCCATTTTCTGCCAATCAAAGATACCTGGGGAGTTAAAAAACTAGCTCAGCTGTATGTCAAAGAGATAGTCCGACTATATGGAATCCTCTTAGATATACTATCGGATAGGGATCAAAGATTCCAGGCTCGTTTTGGGCAAGCACTTCAAAAGGCCTTTGGGACCAAATTGAACTTCAGCAGCTCTTATCACCCTGAAACAGATGGGCAAACGGAAAGAGTGAATCAGATTTTAGAAGACATGTCAAGAGCTTGTGTATTGGAGTTCCAAGGGAAGTGGGCAGATGATTTACCTTTGGCGGAGTTCTCTTATAACAACAGCTATCAGTCCACCATCAAAATGGCCCCATTTAAGGCTTTATATGGGAGAAAATGCAGAACCCCGTTGTGCTGGAGTGATTTGGACGAGGCATTGATTATAGGTCCTGAAATGATTCAAGAGACCACTGAAACAATAAGGAAGATTCGGGAACATATCAGGGTTGCCCAAAGTCGACAAAAAATTTATGCGGACAAAAGAAGAAGGCCTTTAGAGTTTCAAGTAGGCGATAAAGCTTTTCTGAAAGTTCCACCAACCAGAGGTGTCAAGAGGTTCGGAGTTCGGGGCAAATTGAGTCCAAAGTATATTGGACCTTATGAAATCATTGAAAGGTTGAATCCCGTCGCTTATCGTCTAGATCTACCTATAGAACTTGAACACGTGCATAACGTGTTTCATATCTCTCAGCTTAGGAAATATATTCCAGATCCAGACCATACCATTGTATCTAAACCTATGGAAATCACTGAAGATCTAGTATATGAGGAACGTCCTGTCCAAATACTAGATCATGGGATCAAGCAGCTGTGCAACAAGCAGATACCATTGGTCAAAGTACTCTGGACAAACCACACCTCCCAAGAAGCCGCTTGGGAGACTGAAGAGGCAATGAAAACCAAATACCCACATTTATTCGAGGTAATCCTGCATGATATGGTTAAGTTCATCAGTTTCATGGACCAAACTTTTTAAGGGGGGAAGGTTGTAATAGTCCGACCCTAAATCATGTTTATTCATTTCATTAATCCATGTAATTAATTTCATCACATTTAAATCATCGCTTTTTGTTATTTCAATTGGAAAAATTTAAATGCGCCCTCACCTTGCAATACGGATTTTTGTTCTTCTCAAATTCTAGAGATCGATATTAGACCCTCATATTTAAGAATTAAGCGATTTAATTATTTTTTTTCATGACACCACAACCATTTAATCTCGAGCTTTGGAAAAAAAATAATAAAATTTGCAAACGCACTCGGTTTTGGCTCTTTTCCAAACTCGAGCCCGCTTAAGGCCAATTTCGACCCAACGAGACTTGGCTACATTTGTTTAGCTAATTTTCCTTAATTTAGGCCTAATGTAGGATTAGTCAAAGTAGCTTTTGAGGGTTAATTTCAGCCAAGTATTTATTTGCCTAAGCTTCTTTCGCACCAAGTAAAAATTCAAGGAATTTTCTCTCTTCTTCTCTCCTCCTTCTCTCTACCCCACGGCTCAATCAGAATAGCAATAGCCAGCCCCTTCTATGGTGTTTTCCGGCCAGCCTTCGGTAAGGATTGCAACCTCCAACCACCTCCCTCCACCAGCTATCATCTTCCACCCTCAAAATCACCAAATATCATCTCCATCTCCACTTGTTTCAAGCTCAAAGTAAGTGACTTCAATCTTGATCTTTGGATTTTTGATTTTTGCTTCTTGTTTTGGTTGTTTTAATGGTGGTTCATGTTGTTTCAATTGAATTAAGAGTTATTTTGGTGATAGATCATGGGGGAGTTGAAGTTGGTTTATGCTAGGGTTAGGGTTACTTCTTAACCATGCAAGGTCCATGTTAAAATGTTGGGTGTTGATTGTTTTATCCTTGTTTTTTATCATCTTTCAATCTATTGAAGTTTATTATGATGTTTATGATGTTTTGAAATGATGGGAGATAGTTTAAGTTGACCTTAAGTTAGGGTTTTATCCAAGAATGCATGGTTTGGACCAAACTAGTTTTAAACTTGAAGTATGTGCATATGTGACTAGAAAATGAGTTTTATTGGATATGAATATGAAGTGCAATTGAGTGTGGTTTTTTTGTATGATGTTGGGATGGACCAAAGTGTGTTTACATGCTTTTA